>CM076854.1:43404262-44004262 GCA_039519185.1 Astragalus membranaceus | reverse complement strand
CTCGGCCGACATCATGTTTGAGGAACTGGTTGACAAGTTAAACGTGGACTGGAGCGAAATTATCCCGCAAGTCGTTCCAACCCCATTGACCGGGTTCAATGGGGCGACCACCTACCCACTGGGGACGATAGAATTACTTGTTACTTTTGGAGATGATACGAGTGGCAGCACGTCGTACAGTACGGTCAGAACGACGTTCTTAGTTCTGCCAATCAAATCGTGTTACCACTGCATCATTGGCCGCCCAACACTGGGAAAATTGGAGGCCGTAGCCTCAACTGTACATTTGAAGATGAAGTTCTACAGTAAAAGCGACCAAGTTGTGACAGTAATGGCCGACATGGAAGCGGCCATGAGGAGCCATTTCCTCTATCAAGAGATTTGTGACATGGAGGTGACGAATGCTAAACCGCAGAATCTCGGAGAGGGGCATCAGATTAATGTGGCCGACCTGGATGCCCGATACGACCCAGATAGCGACCTTGAGGACGACGACGACGATTTAGCCCGCGAGCTAAAGAATAAACTGAAGAGGCCCGAGCCCCACGGGGAATTGATCGATGTTCAGTTATCGGACGACCCAACTAAGACAGTTAAGTTGGGGAGCGATCTACTTGAACAAGACAAGCAAGATCTCATCACCTGCCTCAGGGATTACGCAGACCTTTTCGCATGGCGAGCATCAGACATGCCTGGGATCCCAATAGAAATCGCATGCCACCAACTGTCCGTCGATGAGACAGCCAGACCGGTCGCTCAAAAGAGACGCACTCAGAGCGAAGAGAAAGCATTGGCGGCCGAACAGGCAGTTGACGACCTCATCAAGGCCAATTTCATTGAGGAGATTAAGTATACAACTTGGCTTTCCAACGTCGTGTTAGTGAAGAAGAAAAATGGTAAGTGGCGCATGTGCGTCGACTATACCGACCTGAATAAGGCATGCCCGAAGGACGCCTTTCCCCTGCCAAACATTGACAAACTGGTCGACGGGGCTGCGGGCTATAAACTCCTGTCTTTTTTAGACGCTTATTCAGGTTACAACCAAATCACTATGTATCCACCCGATCGGCACAAGACCGCGTTCATGACCAATCGCGGAAACTTTCAGTACAAAGTAATGCCTTTTGGTCTGAAGAACGCCGGCGCGACCTATCAAAGAATGATGAATAAGGTCTTCAGGCGGCAGATCGGTCGGATATCAGAGGTCTACTTGGATGATATGATCATTAAAAGCAAGACCGACCGCGACCATATTGACGACCTAAAGGAAATTTTTGAGGAAGCAAGGAAGAATTCCTTGAGGTTGAATCCAGAGAAGTGCACCTTCGGAGTAAGGGCGGGCAAGTTCCTGGGCTTCCACTTAACAGAGCGAGGGATCGAAGCAAACCCTGACAAGTGCAAGGCGGTCGCTGACATGAGGCCGCCCACTACGAAAAAAGAGATTCAGCAATTGAATGGCATGGTCGCTGCCCTGTCACGATTTATACCTAAATCAGCGTGCAAATCTCTTCCACTGTTCAAGCTCTTGAAGAAGGAGGTCGAGTTTGAATGGACCGATCAATGCCAGCGAGCATTGGACGAGCTGAAGGCAGCACTCACAAACCCGCCCATCATGACCAAGCCGCAACCAGGGGAGACGCTTTACTTATACTTGGCCATAACAAACGAAGCCATGAGCGCTGTTCTCGTAAGAGAAAGCGACCTAACGCAAAACCCGGTCTACCTTATCAGTAAGGTATTTCAAGGCCCAGAGATCAGATACCAGAAGATCGAGAAGCTAGCCTTAGCGTTACTCGTGGCCACTCGTAGATTGCGCCCTTATTTCGTGGCCCATCAGGTCGTGGTGAGGACCGACCAGCCTATTAGGCAAATCCTTCACCGACCTGACCTAGCACGGCGTATGATCAAGTGGGCTGTGGAACTCAGTGAGTTTGGGATCAAGTTCGAGGCTAGATCGGCCGCTAAGGCCCAAGTGCTGGCCGATTTCATTGCTGAGATGACTCCATTACCAGACGATCAGGCCATCGCGATCTGGACTTTGCACGTGGACGGGTCCTCCAACAGCAAAGGAAGTGGGGCCGGTTTGATACTTGAAAACTCAGAAGGACTTACTGTTGAAGTGTCATTGACTTTTGCGTTTCACACTTCAAACAACCAGGCCGAGTATGAAGCGTGCATTGCCGGGCTGCAACTAGCCAAAGAGTTCAACGTCGACCGTGTCGAACTTCACTCTGACTCTCTACTGGTAGTCTCCCAAATTCAAGACCTTTACGACGCAAAAGACGACGTCTTGAAGAATTATTTGGCCAAGGTAAGGGATCTACTCAAGCAATTCGACCGAGCAGAAGTCAAGCACGTCCCCAGGACGGAGAACGTTCGGGCTGATATCCTATCAAAGCTAGCTAGTACAAAGACTCCTGGGAACCACAGAAGTCTAATCCAAGAAACGTTAACGCGGCCGAGTGTATCAACCAAGCCTGCCCAACCATTAGCCATTCTAGCGGTCGACTTAGATAAAGACTGGATCACTCCTATTTTGCAATATATTCTCAATGGAGTAGAACCTTGCGACCAGAAGGCAACAAAACTCCTGAGGTTGCGGGCGACCAAGTATTCAGTGATTGAAGGGAGACTGTATAGAAGGGGATTTTCATCCCCATTGCTGAGATGCCTTACGTCGGTCGAGCCCAATCATGTACTGAGAGATATACATGAAGGAGATTGTGGTAGCCACCAAGGTGGTCGGTCGATTGCTAAGAAGGCGCTCAGGGCCGGATACTATTGGCCGACCATGGATGAGGACGCTAAGATACTTGTTCAGAAGTGCAAGAAATGCCAAATCCATGCCGACGTACATATAGCGCCCTCATCAGAACTACACAGCTTAACCCCACCATGGCCGTTCGCTTGGTGGGGCATGGACCTGCTCGGCCCTTTTCCACCTGCACCAGGTCATTTGAAATTCCTCATCGTTGCGATCGACTATTTCACTAAGTGGATAGAAGCAGAGCCACTTGCAACCATTACCTCAGCGAAGGTATCTAAGTTTTTTGGTCGAAATGTGCTCGCCCGCTTTGGAGTGCCCCAACAACTGGTGACTGATAATGGAACTCAGTTCGCAGATAGAAAGTTCAGAGAAATGCTGGCCGGCCTAGGCGTGAAACAGCGTTTCACCTCGGTCGAGCACCCAAAAACCAATGGCCAGGCAGAAGCGGCCAACAGAGTAGTACTACGCGGACTGAAAAGGAGGTTGGACGAAGCCAAGGGCAATTGGGCAGAAGAACTACAATCAGTCCTTTGGGCCTACAGAACGACCCCCCACTCATCGACCGGGGAGTCACCATTTAGACTTGTCTACGGAACCGACGCTGTCATCCCGATTGAGATGGGAGAGCTAAGTTGGAGGACGACCAACCCACCAACCCCGACCGCAAACGAACGAGCAACAAGAGAAGAACTCGACCTGGTTGAAGAGCTACGAAACAAGGCGTCACTTAGGGAGCAACTCATCAAACAGAAGGTCGCTGCCAGGTATAACGCCCGCGTCCAGAAGAGGGAATTCTCCATTGGACAGCTAGTCCTCAGGAGGGCCGATGTAGGGAATAAGAACGCTCGCCAGGGAAAGCTCGCCCCCAATTGGAAAGGACCATACCGTGTCATCAGCAAGACTGGAAAGGGAGCTTAGGAGCTGGAAACCATGGAAGGGGCGACCATCCCCAGAACATGGAATGCTGACAAGTTAAGAAAGTATTATGTTTAAGTTGTAAACACTGATTGATTAATAAAGAACAGTCGGTCGCTCTTTTTCCCCACAGGGGTTTTTTACCGAGGACCGACCTTAAAATTTGACTCGTGTACTTTATTTTCATGCAAATTGTATGCACGGTCGCTCACCATGCGAGTAGCAGTCGAGCGACCAGTAGAGTGCCATCGAATGGCCCAAACGAAAGCCGCCGAGCGGCCTAAAAAGAGTGCCATCGAATGGCCCAAACGAAAGCCGCCGAGCGGCCTAAAAAGAGTGCCATCGAATGGCCCAAACGAAAGCCGCCGAGCGGCCTAAAAAGAGTGCCATCGAATGGCCCAAACAAAAGATGGCGAGCGGCCTATGCATCGATTGGCCGAGCGGTCTAAAAGAGTAGCAAAAAAGAATGAATCCAATTACAGAGCAATTAAAACAGGCTAAAATTCATGGAAAAATTGTCATTACGTACAAACAAGGACGCCTTGGTCGAATCCAGGGCGCCCGTTAAAACACCGCTCGCAGGCGGGCCAAGATTACAAAATTCAGAAAATTACAAGTCAAGAGTCGCTAGGGGCCTGATAGATGACCGCCTCTTCTTGAAGAACCTTCCCCTTCGACATCTTCTTGGGACGGACGATCTGCTGCTCGATCACACGATGTGTGCATTGAACGATCTCGCGATCGACCGCTAGATCAGGGTAGAGGAGCTTGATCTGGCTGACCGCATTTTCAAATTGACCCTCTGCAGCTCCCTTCACCCGGTCAAGAACGTCTTTATAGCGACCTCGAAACTTGTTCTTTTCCTCCTCCACGGCGTCCAGCTCATTTTTCAGTCCAACGACCTGGTTTGACAGCTCTTCATTCTTTGAAGTGAGGCGTTCGACCTCTTTCTCAGCTGTTTCCTTGTCGGCGACCGCCTTGTCCAGAGCAGACTCGGCCGCAGTTTGAGCAGAGACAGTGGCCACAAGTTGGCTTTCTGCTTCGACGAGCTTCCTCTCATTGTCAGCGATCGCTTCGACCCTCGGTTCAAGCTCCTTCAATTTCTTGAGCAAGTCATCTCGCTCACCCCTCATTTCTGCGAGCAACGACAAGGCAGAATTCAATTTAAAATTTTTATCGACTAGGTCGTCTTCAAGCAATGAATATCTATGGGCAAGGCGCCTACCTTCCAAGCGATCTGATTCTTCATCTTGGTATTTCTTGAACAGAATACCAGCGGCCTTCATTGCATCGGCCATCACCTCGAACGGTTCCTCCTTGAAACGAGCACAGTCTTCATCACCCAATCCAAGCAGGTCGATTTTAGGCGACCGGTTGTGCCTGTGGCTTTTCCCACTCTTATGCTTCTTGCTCTGACCCCCATGATCGACCGACCTATTCCTCTTGGACCTTTCTTGATTTGTGGGTGGGCTGCCCAAGTCGATTGCTTGATGTGGCATGGCCGCCCGAGGAGCCTGACGATCGGGCTGAGACCCAGTTCCGGCGGGAGGAGGCGTACCCCCAGGTTGAGCCTCAGGAATTCCGCGGACGGGCGAAGTATCACCATCCTCGGCCGCCCATTGTTCCAAGAGGTCAAAGTCATTCATGTTCGCCATATCAACTGCAAAGGCAAAAGTAGATGATTAGAAACAGTTAAATAAAATGAAGTGACAGAAAATAAACTAGGCGAGCGACCACCAACCAAGAGCGGCCTTGACTTTCTTCTTGCCACGAGCATCCACAATGTTTTTAACCTTGATGCGACCCTCAGGGAATAGGGACGCAATCTTTCTCAGCCTATGGATCGTCCCCCTGTCCAGGTCGTCAAGTTCTGTTTCTTTAAAAGCATACTGGCCCGGTTTCTTCGAGAAATGGTTGAAACTCCACACTGTGGGAAACAGGGGCGTTCCTTCCTGATCATCCTTCGACATCTGGGCGATCCCTCGATGGGCCTCGGCCGAGTTCGGAACGACCCAGAAGAATTCTCTTTTCCATCCGGTCGTCAATGATTCCATGTAAGGCTTGAAAAAGTTGTATGTTGAGCGGTTTTTGAACGAGACCGCTTCCTTGCGGGCGCCCTTGGAGCCTTTCTCATAAATATAGCTCATTTCAAACAAAGTGAAAAACAGTCTTACGGAGACCGGCCGTCTCAGAACCACGAGAACATCTTCGTATGCCTGCAGAAACGCCCAAGCGTTCGGGTTCAATTGAGAGGGGGCGACCTGAAGATAGCGTAAAACCTGGCATTGGAACCTGGTAAATGGCGGAATTATGCCCATGCGTTCGAAAACGATGCGGTACATCGTGAATTTTAGCACATCAGTCCAGGCCGCAACATCTTCCCCTTTAGCCATACCTTCTACTCTCCAACCTTCGTTCAGCCCGGTCGCCAGATACGCCAGGTCCTGGCTCCCCTGTTGAATTTTGCTGCGTTGACCTCTCAGGTTAAGAGAAACCCAAGACATGTCCTTTGCAGCTGCGACCTCAGGATCTTCTCGATGGTCGCCCTGTTGGCCTCTGTCGGCCGTCTCAGAGCAGTCGGCCGCAGCCTGGCCAATACCTTCGTCACAGGCAACCCAAGCGTTGCTTTCTGCGGTGTCATCGACCACAGCCTCGGTGAACGGCGCCCCACTTCTGTCCGGCCGAGTCCCGGATTCGCTAGAGGAAGTCCAGTTCCGGGTCGAAGACCCAGAGGAAGATTTGTCGCTAGAAGGAGACGACCGGGCGTGCGCAGAACTTTGCTCCACTGGTCGGGTCATATTGTGCGCAAGGGAAACGGTCGGGATTCCAGAGATACGGCGGGTTTGTTTGGTCCGCGCCAGAATGAACCTGTGGAGGGGAATAACGGTCAAGGTCTTGCTCGCGCGTGGGAAGGGGCGACGTGGTCGTCCCCAGACCTGACACCCCCTCCATCAGGTGGAACATAAAAAACTCAAATAAAGGAAGAGCGGTCGTAGTTACCTGGAATTGGAGCGAGCTGATGTTGCGAACGAGCTGAAAGCGAGCGAGCTGATTGCGAGCGAGCTGATTGTGAGCGAGCTGATTGCGAGAGCGGAGAAATCGGAGAAACGTGCAAATGAGGTACCCCTTGAACCCTATATATAATGGGCCAACCATCATCATGGGCCAGAGGCAAAGAGGCGCCACTCTTCGCGTGCCATCATTACTTAAACTCCTCGAGTCTCTAAACGTCACCTCATTAAAGTAACTGTCGCCTCAGCATTCATGACGATTGATTGTCAGGCATCACCCTCGAGACGGCACCTGGCCCCGTGTGACCAGGCCGCGTGGCAGCGACCACGCAATCAACCAATCAGCGATCGATCAGATTACGTTCGACCAGTCGTCGTTCCAGAACGGTCGTTTGTGACCACGCTGGGGGGCAAGGAATCAAGCCTTAGCCCGCCCCCAGGCGACCTAGGCTTCGGGGGCAACTGTTCTGGAGTGGGCTCGAAGGCCAATTCGTCCAACAGGCCCATCACAACCCAATACCTAACTTGCTTCGCAAGATGCGGCCGGCCCCGCAAAAAGCGCAACGGCTAGAACGCCTGCGCGGCCAACAGTATATATACCACACTAGCATGTGGCTTCAGGTATGTTTTACTCACCTTGTGACCCTGCCCGTTGAAGCACCTCTGACTTGAGCGTTGGAGTGCCTTTGCAGGTACCACCCGCGTGCGGCCCAGAACTCGGTCCTTCATCCCAACGACCGAGCGACATCAACCGACAACAGCAACTCATCGTATTGATCAGGTATGATCAAGAAGGATCCCGAAGTTAACTCAATTCTTGGGTATGATCTTGAAACTTTCACCTCGAAGTTTCTCGAGAATCCTTCTAGTGTCGTGGACAGCTTCCTTTCCTAGCTCTCTACGCCTTCTTATTCTCCCTCTCCCGCCGTAGAGCCTAATATCCCGGTTGTTGGTGACAACATTTTGATCAAACTCCAGAAGAAGTTACATGAAGCCATTTTCTTGAGCGATGTAAGTGAGATTCTTCGGAAAGGGGAGGATCCTTGTCCTAAGCTTAGTTCTTTCATTTCTGAATTAAATAACTGTAAGAGTCAGATCCCCAAGGACAAGGCTATCGAAATTAAAAGTACCATGCTCTTGATCAACACAATGGCTTCCTGTTACTGTTATTTGAAGACATGAGAAGAATCTAAAAATCAACAGTAGGATAGTATTACCAATCATGTTAATCGACTTCATGATATGCCTGCTAAGTCTCATGTTCAAGAGCTTGAAGAAGAACTTCGGCAGGCCATTGCAAATCGTGATACTCTCTTGAATAATATTTTGAAACGGGATGGTAAAATCAAGGTTAATGGAGAAATGGCTGCTCGAGAGGTTCAATCCTTGCTACATGATCGAAAGAAACTAGCCACAACAGGAGATGAACTTGTTAGGGTACGTACTGCCTTCGAAGAACAGGAGAAAAAATACCTAACTTTGAAGGATTCCCTCCTATCTTACTGTTAAATCTCTGCCATTTAGGTTTTATCTCGGCATTTCTGCCACTTTTGTAATGACTTCTGAACCATTATTCCCATTTTATTTGTAGTTCATGTAGTCTTGGTTTAAATTTCTTCAAATATCGCCCATTGATATATAAGGTTTTACCACTACCTCCAATTTCTCGAATCAAATAGGCATCACTAGTGCAAAAAAGGGATTTAAAGTCAGGCGAAAAGGGGATTTAAAGTCAGGCGGGCGCTTGACTTTTATTAAGTCGACTTTGTATGTCTGGAGTTTTAAAGTCAAGCGATAGCCTGACTTCGTAAGTATGTTTTAAAGTCAAACATTTATTGCGCCTGACTTCGTAAGTATGTTTTAAAGTCAAACATTTATTGCGCCTGACTTCGTATGTATGATTTAAAGTCAAGCATTTATTCTTGCCTGACTTCGTATGTATGATTTAAAGTCAAGCATTTATTCTTGCCTGACTTCGTATGTATGATTTAAAGTCAAGCTTTTATTATTGCTTGACTTTAAATCATACTTACAAAGTCAAGCAAGAATAAATGCTTGACTTTAAATCATACTTACGAAGTCAAGCATTAATTCTTGCCTGACTTCGTAAGTATGATTTAAGGTCAAGCTTTTATTATTGCTTGACTTCGTATGTATGATTTAAGGTCAAGCATTATTGCGCCTGACCTTAAAAGTTTTTTTTTTTTAAAATTTTTGTTACACCGTGGTATACTAAATTCATCACTCTAATCAAACATTTACATGCAGCCCTGGTTATACTAAATTCATCACTCTAATCAAACATTTACATGCAGCCAAGTTACATTCATCAGTTTCTACATTTCAACTATAATTCATCACCCTGGCTAAATTCATCACTCTAATCAAACATTCATCATCTGTAACTTGGAATATGGCCAACAAAACAAACATTTCAACTATAATTGGTCAGTTTCTACATTCATCAGTCAAGATTCATCAGTTTAAGTACAAAATACATTTACAGCCAGTCAAGTCACATTCATCAGTTTAAGTACAAAAAAATACATTCTAGTCTCACAGTCACTTACATTCTACATAAAATCACTTAAGTTCTTTTCTTCGTTCTTCCTTTGAAGTGGGTTTACGCTCTGCATACAACTTTATAAAAAACTCTGCCCAAACTTCTCTGACGTGTGTCAAGTCGTCATGCGTGAACGGAGAACTCGAATTAAACATCTACAAAAACAATTTAAATTAGATAATAAAGCAGATTGCATAATAAAGCAGATTTAAATCACTTGATAATAAAGCAGATTGGATAATAAATGCAGGATAACTGATCTAACATACAGCTATTAAAATGCAGGATAACTGATCAAACATCATGCAAAACTCACAATCAAACATCTACAAAAACAATTTAAATTACCCTATACAGCTTCTAATATAACTGATCTCAATACTTAACCAAACAGCTTCTAACATAATCACCCTATACAGCTTCTAACATAATCAAACAGCTTCCAATATAACCAAACAGCTTCTAACATAATCAAACAGCTTCTAACACAACCAAACAGCTTCTAATATAACCAAACAGCTTCTAACATAATCACCCTATACAGCTTCTAACATAATCAAACAGCTTCTAATATAACCAAACAGCTTCTAACATAATCAAACAGCTTCTAACACAACCAAACAGCTTCTAATATAACCAAACAGCTTCTAACATAATCACCCTATACAGCTTCTAACATAATCAAACAGCTTCTAACACAACCAAACAGCTTCTAATATAACCAAACAGCTTCTAACATAATCACCCTATACAGCTTCTAAAATACTGATTACGTTTACTTAACAGCTTCTAACATAATCACCCTATAAAAGTTGAAAATTTATATTACCTTCTTCCAATTATTAGTGATAGTTGCGGAGACAATGGTCATCATATTTATCATCACATAGTGGCCACAAGAATAAGTATCAATTTGTTTCGGTCCCTATAAATGAATATCAAATATCAAAATTGAATATAATTTACGGTAACTAGTATAAAATGAAAATAAAAATTAATGTATTAAATACTTACTTTAAGTGTCACCCAGTGAGGTTTTGTTTTTCTTAAACCCTTCATCCTATTATATCCATCCAGAGCTCTGTAGGGTAACATCAAATAGTAAGTTACAAGTCTAAAGCATGTTAAATCATAAAGTTGTGAGAACAAATTATTAAAGAAAACCTACTTGTCAACTATTTGAACCAGGGTTTCGTTTGGAGGGCGGTGAAGCGAACACATCCAAACAATTGTATTAACAGAAGGACAGACGACAAACAATTGCCAATGGTTACTGCAGAATTGAACAACAATATGGTCAAGGTCAGCTAGCTCATCTTCAAATAAGATATGTCAGTTACATGATATGCTAAAATCAAATAAGATATGTCATCAGTTACATGATATGCTAAAATCACATTTATGCTATAAATTGCAGAAACTGTTGGTTATCTATATAGTAATCACAGTGTTGAATAACTCTTAACAAGAAAGCATGCTTTAATAACTCTGACATATCAATATGGACAAATTATACTTTACCGTACCTGAACAAATATGGCGCTAGAAAGCATGTTTTGTTCTGCTCAAATAGCTTATTCTGGATATATGATTGGACGGTCTCTTGTTTGTAGCCATAAGTACCACAAATTTTGTATGGATCTAAAAATCCATACATATCACTAATTTCCCTTGCTATACATTCGCGATGCAAATACCTAAGATATTGAAAACAAATTGTTCAGTATTTATAACTATTTATAATTGAAGTATTTGGAATAAGTTTTACAAATAACTAATATATACTTACGAACAACTCCCATGTTTCAGTTGATATGAAACTGTATATCTCACATGGAGTTTTGTCATTCTGATCCTCTTTGGGGCTAAAGATAAATTTTCTAGTGAGTGATGACTTAAATTGCGTCCAACGCTCACCGGCATAAGCAATCCATTTGTTCTTCAACCTCTCGTCATTGGAAATGTCAAATGTTTCCTAAAGTATATATACAAAAAAGGCAGTGTTAATATCACTCCGATATCATTCATTTGGGTGTATAGCACTCAATATGCAATGAAAAGTTAATACCAAGATATCCAGCCAAATCAAGTCCTTGACCACGCCATCCACTTTGTCCCAAGTTTCTGATAATATGCTTGCCTTGTGTCGTGCTAGCATAGACACATAACTCTTAAATCTGGCAGCCAATTTACCTACAGGCTCTAGGTGTTCATCAAATTCAATCGGGTACCTATAACCTAGCGAGCGTCTAGACGTCAAATCCGGTAACGTCGTGGCACGTCTAGTCTTCTTCTTTGTTGGGGGGTTGATAGATAATTCAGCCATGATACCTATTTAAGAAAAACAAATGCGAGCAATCATCAGTACAACAAATCATCAGTATAACAAACACCATCAATATTGCAAATTTATTCAACATATTATTCAGCTTCTGCAACTTAAAAGTTTTAATGCTAAGATATTGGCATTTTTTAACTTCGTCTAAATTCAAAACAAAAAAACTGTTACATTCAAATCTCAAAAGTTTAATGCCCTAAATGAAAGAGTTCACTAGATAAACTACTTCTTTCCTGATACAAAAGTAACATATTTCATTATCTAGAATATATCACCATTTTACTTTTGCTAGTTTGATATATTCCCTATTTTATTGAAAGACAAATCAACTTAGCTGGGCAATCAGTGACACTAAGTAGTGGTTAGTTAATGAAGTATTTTCATTTCTACACTAACTTTTCATTTTTATATATGAAACAGTTTTGTGGCTCTGAGATCATTGAACTTCAACATTTTGAGCCTGAATCAGTTTCTTCATTTACTTTCACTAAATGCATGCCTTAATTCTGATTTAGTACAAAATAATGGCAAATTCTTAGTCAATCACCTGCAACTTATTCAATCACGTGCTTGCCTTGATAATGGCAAATTATTATTCAATCACGTGCTGTCAAAATAATGGCAAATTCTTAGTCAATCACCTGCAACTTATTCAATCAGGTGCTTGCCTTGATAATGGCAAATTCTTTTTAGGGGTCAAATTAAAATATCTTCCCATATCCCTTCATTATGATCATCACGAGTCGCACGTACACCGTCCACATCCATGTCCTCAATGAATATAGGCATTTGAGTAGTAAAAGAAGGAGTCTCAGAAATTTCAAGGGATGAATCTCCGTCTTCACCATTAACATTCATGATTCTTCCTTGTAGGACTACTGACAATTTTTTGTTAGAAGGATCATCGACAAAAAAAATTTGTTTTGCTTGGTCAGCCATGATGAAAGGCTCATCCCCATAACTTACCTTGTCTAGGTCCACCAATGTAAATCCTAAGTCATCGGTTTGTACACCATTCTTACTGTTAACCCACTTACATTTAAAAACAGGCACTTTAAATTTAGAGTAATTGAGCTCCCAAATCTCTTCAATAACCCCAAAGTAAGCAATTGACGCAAGAACAGGCCTTTTATCCTTTGCACTAGAGAAGTGCATTGCAGAAGCCATGACCATTACCCCACTATTTTGCACAGTACTCTTATCATCTTGTGCCTTTGTAGAAAATGAGAAATTATTTATATCGTACCCAGACCAACACATGACACTAAACATTGGTTCATTTGCTAGCCACTTTAGTGTATCAGAAGCACTATTATCCTTCATAATATTCTCTTTAAACCAGGTTAAGAATGTCTTGTTGTGCTCTTTCAATAGCGCTTTTTCATTCATTTGAGGGTTTTTACTCCTGACAATCTTTTTATGAGTAGATAAATAAGGTAATACCTCGTCGGTGTTATTCAATATGTACAAATGTGCTTGCAACACTTCTGCTCTACCCATACTCTTGACCCTTGGACATCGTGTACCCTTACCTTGACACCTCCCTGTATGACGAGACTTGGGAAGCCCTATAGGTTTTGCTTCTGCCAAATAGTCTGAACAAAACTCAATAGCTTCTTCCGTGACATACCTTTCAACAATAGATGCTTCAGGACGATATTGATTCTTCACATAACCTTTCAAAATCTTCATGTATCGTTCAACCGGATACATCCACCTTAAATAAATAGGGCCACAGAGTCTAATCTCTCTTACTAGGTGAACAATTAAATGAACCATGATGTCAAAAAATGAGGGAGGAAAATACATCTCCAATTGACACAAGATAATAGCAGCCTCGTTTTCCAACTCATCCAATTTCTGAGGGTCAATGACTTTGACACATATAGCATTAAAGAATAAGCACAACCTAGTTATGGCATGTCGAACACATTTTGGCAAGATGCCACGAATAGCCACCGGTAGTAGTTGTTGCATCAACACGTGACAGTCATGAGACTTTAAGCCAACTAATTTGAGATCCTTTATTGACACAAGCCTCTTAAAATTTGAAGAGTAACCTTGTGGAACTTTGATTCCTTGTAGACACTCGCACAAACTTATCTTCTCTTTTTTTGACAATGTATAGCATGCTGGGGGCAAATATGTACGTTCACCTTTTGGCTTTGGATGTAATTGTTCTCTTATGCCCATTTCGAGCAAATCTAAACGAGAATTTATACCATCCTTTGTCTGGCCTTTAATGTTGAGAAGCGTCCCGATAACACTATCACAAACGTTTTTCTCGACATGCATGACATCAAGACAGTGCCTTACATCAAGACTAGACCAATACGGAAGATCAAAGAACACTGACCTCTTCTTCCACTTGCTTTTCACATTGAGCTGCTTTTTATTTTTGCCAAATACAACTTTGATGTCCTTAACCACTTGGTAGACTTCTTCTCCAGTCAAGACATTCGGGAGAGTTTCATTCTCTTGGCACCCATTAAAAGCTTTTTTCATCCTACGGTATGGGTGATTACGTTTGAGATATCTCCGATGCCCAAGGTATACAGTCTTCTTACCATGTTTTAGTTGATGGTAGCACGTGTTTTCTGTACAAATAGGACAACCTTTATGTCCCTTAACACTATACCCAGACAAGTTCCCGTATGCTGGGAAGTCATTGATTGTGCAAAATAACATCGCACGCAGCTTGAAAGTTTCATTGGAATACCCGTCAAACACATTCACGCCTTCATCCCACATTTTTCTCAAGTCTTCAACCAACGGACTAAGGTAAACATCTATGTCATTTCCTGGCTGTCGTGGGCCAGAAATCATCATGGATAACATAACATACTTACGCTTCATGCACAACCAAGGAGATAAGTTGTAAATTATAAGGAGAACAGGCCAGGAGCTATGATTTGTACTTAAGTTACCGTATGGGTTCATCCCATCCGAAGCAAGCGCAAGCCTAAGATTTCTTGACTCGGCGCCAAAATCCAAAAACAAACTATCAACCTTCTTCCATTGTAGAGAGTCAGCCGGATGGCGAAGCTGTCCGTCACATTTCCTCTCATCTGCATGCCATCTAATGTTCTTTGCGTCCTTTGCATTAGCAAACAAGCGTGTGAACCTAGGAATTATTGGAAGGTACCATAAAACCTTTGCTGGAGAAATCTTTGAGTTATCATCATCGCAACTAGATTCACCAGTCTTTACTTTGTAACGTGACCTATTACACGTAGGACACTTATGCAGCTCCTCAAACTCATTCCGATACAATATGCAATCATTGGGGCAAGCATGTATTTTTTTATACTCCACACCCATCGGACACAAAATCTTCTTCGCTTCATACGTACGACATGGCAATGTGTTACCTTTTGGAAGCATGTCTTTCAACAACTCAAGCAACTCAGTGAAACTCTTATCAGTCCACCCATTCGTCGCCTTCAGATTGAACAATTTTATCACCGCAGCCAACCGTGTGAATGTTGTACATCCCAAATACAAAGGCTCTTCTTTATCTTTGCACAAAGTATCAAAGGCATGTGCTTGCTTAAACGACTCCGGCCCAATATCACGTATCATGTCTTCCATTCGATCATCCATATTTGAATCTGGGAAATTATCTCTTCCAGACACACTTGGGATATCTAACTTTTCACCGTGCCATATCCAAGTTGTATAACTACGACAAATCCCATCAACTAGAAGATGATCTCTTATTGTGGCAACTAGTTGTGGTATCCGGTTCACACAATTAACACAAGGACAGTCAAAAATTCCACCACAACCTTCAAGCTTTGTTTGAGCAAACTCTAGAAATTCTTCCACCCCTTTCGCATACTCGTCACTCAACTTGCTAGTTTGCATCCAACTACGATCCATGTAGCTACGCTCGAAAAATAAAAAATAACAGTTAGGGTGTAAGTGTACAATAGTTTCCTATACATTAGCTGTACAACTGGTGTAGTTCCATTCATTAAAAGTGTTAAATACTGATTAACAGTTAGGGTAAACTGTTAGGGAAAACTGACTTTAAGTCAGTTAGTGTAAACTGTGTTAGGGTAAACTGTGTTAGGGAAAACCGACTTCAAGTCAGATAGGGTAAACTGTGTTAAATACTGATTAACAGTTAGGGTAAACTGTGTTAGGGAAAACTGACTTTAAGTCAGTTAGTGTAAACTGTGTTAGGCTGCATGTGTATGTCACTTCACTTCACTTCACATTTTGAACTATCTAAATTACAAGACACTATCAAGTATGAACACATTTTCCAACTACTTTCCAATTTTTTGGGTCTGCAGACTCTTTACAAGACACTGCAGACTCTTTTGTATGTTCTAATTTTCAATGAATTCCCATTTCATTTGATCAGTTCTGATTATTATGAATTTTCTTTTCATCAAATTACTGTTTCATTGGTTTTCATCAAATCCATGTTGATATGTGTATTGAACAATTCTGTAACTTAGAGGTATGTGCTGTTATGAGCTGTAACTTAGAACATGTGTTTTGAACAATTCTGTATGAATTGATTAATTTTAGGTGATAGAAGTAAATTCCTAGAAACAGCTTCTAATTGCCGCAAAATTATGTATATTAATTAATCCTTCACCTAATGTCCTAATCATGCTACATATACTACAATTTTATTGTTCATCAGGAAATATTCAACAAACCAATGGCATCAATTTACGAGTATCATAATATATAGGCTAATTCTAGCCATGAAGTAACTTAAAATGTACCTCAGATATTGGACTTTGGGTTGACTTGCTTTCAGTAACCTTTGGACTCCTATCTTTTGGAGTTTTACTTGCTGGGTTTGGAGATGATGGGTTCAATTTACGAGCAGTCCAAGGAGTTGAAGGAGATTTCCTTTGCGGAACTTCAGACGTACCAGCTCTGCTAACAGCCAACCATATGCCAATCAGCATGCATTAAAAAGTTAAATTCAGATTTAAAAGAATCTATGACTCCTCTAAAAGACAGTCTATACACATATTTAAACAAAAACAGAAACACATATTTAAATAGAAACAGAACAGACTGTCTTTTAGACTGGCATACACATATTTAATACAAATACATATTTAATACAGATAATACAGATACTGCAGTAACTGTGTAACGGAAACAGAAACAGAACAGAAACAGGAACTATGCCATACACAATTTCCCTCTGCACTCTTCAGGTTAAAGAATTCCATCCATCAGTTCATTATTATCGTTTCAATCTAAAAAGATTTTAAACTTTATTCAAACAAAAAATATTAAGCAGTGATTTGATTTATTTTCTACTGCTTTTTATTGTTCTACCATCATCAAATTGTCCATCAGTTTGCTTAAAAAACGTCTCCTGCAATGATTTGTCAGTATCAGTCACATTGACAGCCATAGTAACATTGGTAAGCAAGTTCATCTACACTTAAAGTCAAAAAAATACAAGGCACGGATTTTCAACAAATCAAAATGTATCAATGCATCAAAGATACAATTCCATGGGAGAGGATGGACCGCAAAAGAAATATCTCCTATCATAGGGGAAGAAGAAAAGAAGAGTGATGATTTTATTACCTATCATCAGCTGTAACTTGAACTGACGGACCAATGTACTTCACACGGTCACCTAGAAATCGTAACAAAGTAATGTAGACATTTACATGAATATTAATACAAATGATAAAATGAAACAAAATGCTTAGAAGAAATTCAACAATCAAAAATATCATTATCTTCCGGTACATTCTTCTCAGTTGGTAAACAGATTTTATGGCTATCTCACACAGGTCACAGGAAGAGAGTTGTCATACCAGACAAGCCGTGCACATGCTTAAGTAAAATATAAGATAAGTTGGAAAGAAAACATTAAATTAAACTCAAGCTTCAAGTTGATAACTAATTCTTTGTATTGTAACCCCCAAAAAAGCAACACTGAAGCAAGAAAATGCATAAAAATAGAGTTGAAGAAATACAATAAGCTTTTGTATTAGTAAAGAACATTCAGATGTGCTCAAGCATGTTTCAAGCCATTAGTTGAACACGTGTTTTTTAATCTAAGAACTATGTGACTATTGTATTAACTATTAAGAGCAAACATTACTGCACTGTATGAAAATTCTCAAAATACCACTTCATAATCAAGAGCAAACATTGTGTTATGAATAACAACCTGCTTGGTGCGCATCTCACAATGAATGGATGAAAGAATAAGCAAAGAAAATAGAAGCATTTCTTGACTTCTTCATCCAACGTATCCTCGGAAATTTGCAACAGTGATAATCATTATCAACAACAAACACTCACATTTTAAAATTGAGATTCCAACAAAATAATGAAGTATGAATAAACCTATTAGCAAGGATCGAGGCACTTAGGGTGATCTGAGGTCAGTGAAATAGGAGTTCTAATTAATGCATATGTATGGTCAAAGTTCCACCAAGTTGAATATGTTACCTTTTCTTAGCTGACATCCAGATTTTTCAGATGACTCGAAACTCTCAGATTCTCCAGTCACAATCTGTCATAAAAGGGCACAAAAATTGAATTGTTGCTTAGTAGGTGGAATAAAACTAAACATTGGGTTAATTTTAAAAGCAACTAAATAAATATGCATAAACATTGGGTTAATACAAATGATAAAATGAAACAAAATGCTTAGAAGAAATTCAACAATCAAAAATATCATTATCTTCCGGTAAAAATACAAAATAGAGCTGCAATATATAATTAATGCATATGTATGGTCAAAGTTCCACCAAGTTGAATATGTTACCTTTTCTTAGCTGACATCCAGATTTTTCAGATGACTCGAAACTCTCAGATTCTCCAGTCACAATCTGTCATAAAAGGGCACAAAAATTGAATTGTTGCTTAGTAGGTGGAATAAAACTAAACATTGGGTTAATTTTAAAAGCAACTAAATAAATATGCATAAACGTTTATGCATATTTATTTAGTTGCTTTTAAAATAGAATCATCATCACACACAGAAGCTATTCCAATCAAAGAACTGTTATGATATTGATGAGTTCATTAAATTGAAAGTCAAACAAAAGTCACGATTCAGATTTCATTTCAGACTCATCAAAATCAAACAGGAAGATTTCCATTTCAACAACATGCCTATACTCATAAGCATCATCAAACTGACCCATGTTCAAATCAAAAAAACTAGGGTTTGCGACTTCTGGATCTGACCCGTGTTCAAATCAAAAAAACTAGGGTTTGCAACACACATGTTTCAAATTGAGAAATTAGGAATTAGATAGGAGCTGTGCAACACGCTCGTTGCAATAGGGGATTCAGAACAGTATCAAAAAAAACCTAGAAAGAGAGGCAGAGAGAGCGACAGAGAGAGAGAGAGACACAGGGAGAGGGAGAGGGAGAGGGAGGGAGAGAGAGAGAGAGGGAGACTTGCCTGGAAAATGGAAGAGGAGTTTAGCGTGAAACTCAGAAGCAGCGGGCGTGAGCGTGAGCGTTGAGCGTGAAACTGAAGTGGAGAGAGCGAGGCGAGGCGAGGCGAGGCGAGGCGAGGCGAGGCGAGGCGGAGGGCGGCGTTCTCGGAGTGAGGCGTGAGGACGCGAAAGGACGGCTTGAGAATGGCGTGAATGGGGTGGAGAGTGTTCTGAGTTTCACGGTGAGGGGGAGTGAGGGAGTGAGGGTGACGGTGAGGGAGTGTGGGTGACGGTGAGGGGGTGAGGGGGCGAGGGAGTGAAGAAGAAGGATTAGAGAAGAAGAAGGATTAGGGTTTTCGCGTGAGAGTGAGAGTGAGAGTGAGAATGGAGATCGAGGAGAGAGTGTTCTGATTTGAGAGGGTGAAATTTTTTTATTTATTTTAGTACTTTAGAGGTCAGGCGTGTATATGCCTGACTTCTAAAGTACTTTAGAGGTCAAGCGAGAATAGACGCATGACGTCTAAAGTATTAGAACAGAAGAAAAAAAAATCCACTGCTAATTACAAGTTTGCCACCGTGTCACTTATGTAGTCAGGCGCATACATGCCTGACTTCTAAAGTCTTATTTTCTCACTATTTCTTCACTTTAGAAGTCAGGCGTGTATCCGCTTGACCTTATTACTCTCGATTTTTGCCACTTATTTACAAGTTTGCCACCGTGTCTACCTATGTAGTCAGGCATCTGGGCGTCTGACTTTAAATGTCTAATTCTAATGTCATTTTTGCACTAGTGCATTATTCGAAAATATTTTCTCGACGACGAATGGTTCTTCCCAATTCGGTGACCACTTACCTAGAATTTGGGATTTAGTATCCATAGGGAAAATCGTCTTCCAAACCAAATCTCCCACTTGAAAGCTTCGTTTCTTAACCCTTTTATTGTAAAAATGGCTAACTCTTTCTTTCTGTCGAATAATGTTGTCTAATGCCGTGGGCCTCTCTTCATCTAGATCATTAAGTTGATCGAACATAAGGTTCCAAAAATCGTCTGTAGGAAATTCATTCTTCCCCTGGACCCTTAATGATTGAAGATTAATTTCTACTGGTAAGACAGCGTCTTGACCACAGACCAACCTAAAAGGAGTAGTCTTGGTTGCTCCTTTAGGGGAATTTTTGTAACCCATAAAACTTGAGTAAGCGTTTCATGCCAACTTTTTGGCTTTTGCTTAGTATGTTTACTTATCAAATCAATTAAGGTTTTATTGGCCGCCTCCACTTGGCCATTTGCTTGAGCATAATAAGGCGTAGATGTTACCAACTCTATATTTCGAGATTCGACATACCTTTGCATTTTTTATCCAACAAATATCGTCCCTCCATCGCTCGATAATGTTTGAAGAATTCCGATCTGTGAACAATATTATCTTCGATAAAGTTAATAACATCAACTCGATCTATCTTTCTGAAAGGTACATCTTCTACCCACTTCGAGAAATAATCTATGGCCACTAAAATATATTGGTGTTCATGTGAAGAGGCAGGATTAATTTGGCCTATTATGTCTAGATCCTAATCTCGAAATGGCCATGGCATAATGATGGAATGTAATTCATCTACTGGGACATGTTGAATGGGGGCATGTTTCTGGCACTGCTCACAACCTTTCGCGAAAGAAAGACAATCTTTCATTATTGTTGGCCAAAATAAGTTTTGCCTTTTCAAAACCCATTTCATTTTCTCCGATGCTTGATGGGCTCCACATATCCCTTCATGGACCTCTGCCAGGGCAATATAGGCTTCATGGTCACCTAAGCACCTTGCTAGAGAACCATCGGCAAGTTGTTTGTATAACCCGCCTCCTAAAATAGTATGAACATGGCTCTATACTTTAATTGTCTATCACGACTCGAAGTTGGATTTTGAAGATAATCCACAATTACTTTTCACTAATCACTTTGTTCAATTTTATCGACATGGCAAACTTCAAAGTCACATTCTTCAATAGGTCTTCTAATTTCGATAAGTTTTTGTAAACTTTTACTCAAGACCTTATATCCAGAAGCAGTTTGGGCCAATTCATTGGCCTGAAAATTTTGAACCCTTGGGATATATTCTAATTCAACATCTTTGAATTTTTCAATTAAGGCTTTGGCCAAATTAAAATATTTTAACAAACTAGGGTTTTTGTAACACCCCGGTATTTCTTTCTACTGAGAATACCCAGGTGCACATTAGTAACACATCAGAGATATATTTCCTGCTTAGACACTGAATATCACTATAAATTTTTCGCTGAATAAAACCCAAACAGTCTTATTTACAACAAGACAATATGGTTCTCAGACCATATACCATCAGCAATTATAGTGTTCAGTATCATACAAGAAAGCGGAAGAAAGATAAACCTTAAATACATAATGTTCTAGTATACAGACAACAGAAGGGAAATAAGCTTAAACATAAAGCTAGGCTATCAGCAACCAATCCGAGCTCAACCTACTCGTGCCTCTTGATTTCCGCTGCCCCTGTGTCTCTGTAAAACAACAACATTTAAACAGTGAGATACAATCTCAGTGAGTTCTACCGTAACCCCTACTAGCTCTCTCGGTATTAGTTTAAAACATTTTTAAATCTCAACACGGCATCGACTGCGTAACCGCTACTCCCGATGAACCGCATTATTTTACACATAGCATTCCACCGACTGCGTAACCGCTACTCCCGGGGAATTTGCTATAACATAGTACGACACCGACTGCGTAACCGCTACTCCCGGTGAACCGTACTACAATTAATTTAACATAACACCGACTGCGTAACCGCTACTCCCGGTGAACCCCCCTACCAATAGTACATTCTCCCATTGGCATGGAGCCTAGGGTAAGGGATCATGACTGCCCTGCCTAGTATGTTACACATGGGTCGTCACCCAACTCGATACATATACACACACAGATTTGTAATCATATGAACTCAGGGTCCATCACCTCAAATAACCAGTTGAACACTTAACCCACGCTTTTATAAAACCAAGTTCACACTCGCACTCTAATTTACCTCTTTTCGACACAATTTTCAACTTCGAAAACAGTTTATTTTGCCTTAAAACTAGAATATTCAGTTAGGCCTCTGAATAAGCTTTCCAACGCATCTTAGAACACCTCAATCGGGTTCCCGGATCAAAAGTTATCGCGAAACGAAAAACAGTGTTTGGTTGCTGAAAATTCTGCCAACTGGCGCGCGAGTGGCGCGTGGCGCGCAAACGGCGCGCGAGTTGACAGTCAAGTTCTGTCCAGTGGCGCGCGAGTGGCGCGCGGCGCGCAAACGGCGCGTGGACTGGCAGAAAGGGGACCTGTCAAGTGCAGAATTTTGCGATTTTCGCGAAATCCGCTATTCCGCTCGATTCCGATTTTTGTTCCGATCGAAAACAGATTTGACGACCATAAAAACAATTCCAATCAAAGTCACACAATCATTCAAGTCAATCAAAAACTCATTCAAAACGGATTTTATCAAAACGCGACATATTTCCCAATTAACGGTTTTTAAGTCAAAATCTTTCGAAATCACATCACCAAAAATTCCATTTCGACGCGACACAACTCGAGACTCGCTCCGATCGATTCCTAATCCGAAACAGACAATATCCAGAAATATTCCAGTCCAGTGAAAGCGGTAAAACAGTTAATTAATTAATTCGAAACATAAAATCCTAAACGTGAGTAGAACTCACCCTTGAAGCGTGAACCACAATTGAGCCGAATTCGCCGAGTAACCACACGAACATTCCCCGCATAAACTTTCCGTTCCGACGTCGCTCCAATCCGCTTCCAAAACTTTCCGTTCGATCACGAAACCGCTTTTTGACCGAAATACCGATTTCCCCAAAATTCTCCACGGATACTATTCATCATCTTCCTCCTCTAACCTCCATGACACTATTCACACATAAATCCAATTTTCTCCCTAAAACCCTTGATTCTTCACAACTCCAAATCGGACTTCAATATTTGCGCTATCCACCTTGAGCTCGCTCCCAAACACCATCCAAAGCTTCCCTTTGAGCTTGAACAACAAAACCTCCACTTTTCTCCAAATTTCGAAAATGGTGGATTTGAGGAGAGTGAGTTGATGATGAAGATTTTGGTACCAAAACGAAGAGGAAGTAGCGATGAACATTTTTCGTGTTGGACGGAAGTCGTTTCGGTGAAGTCTTCTCCTCCCTCTTCTCTTCTCCCTCACGCCATTTTCTTCTTTTTCTCTTCTTTCTCTCTTTTCTCTTGACTGTCTCGTGCTTCCTTTCTTCTTTCTTTCTTTTTAATTAATTCTTTCCTTTCTTTTTAACACACACACACACGGTTACACATACATATATTTAATATATATTTAGTAACGTGGTCCAATTACCATATTGATCGAAATCTCCTATTTCGATTCCAAAACTTCCTTGGTCCGTCTTATCCGGTTAACGATCCGATGACAACAAATAAATAATTTTAGCACTCGATAAATTTACCAGTTAAGTACTAAATTGGTTTAATTGGGTTAACACCCAAATAATTCCATTAAATATTTTGAGGATGTTACATTCTCCCCAACTTGAAAGAATTTTGTCCTCAAAATTTCGCTAAGTCTTTCATCCAACTAACCGAGGATCGACATTCTCAGAAGGGTCTTAAGTTGCTGGAACACAATCTTGAATTAACGGAATGAGTGTAGAAAAAAAATCTTCCCAAGTTGGCACATCAATCTCCAAGTATGATCCACTACTACCTTGATACGAACTCTCTGGTTACGAATCTACATGAGAAACTCATCATTCGCCTACATAGGCTTGGCACCGCGTTTGAAAACACTTCCGAAGCTTCATTCCAATTACCCTCGCTTGCTCCCCAACTTTGATTGATCTAAATCAAAGGGTTTAATACAAGACACTTGATAGACATATTGGTTGAAAATGAGATCCATAAATTGGTGCTCCACGGTAGAGGTAAGAACAAGCACGATTTCCTCGGAGGGTGTAAACGCGTTCTCAACAAATTTTATAAAATCCATAACAGTTCTCATACACATCGAACAATTGTGACGGAAAGGTCATTTGTGAAACTTCTTGACTCGCCACCAAGATTTCGAGATAACACTTTTCAAAAGAAGATGAAATGAGGATCTACCAGAAACGTTTATCTTAAACGTAGAAATAAACCCTGGGGACAACAAATACATTTGAACGTAATGAAAATCACCTCAGTTGTTCTCCAAACAACTATCAAACAGAACTCAGAGCTCCTTTCCGAATTAGTCATTAGCGTTGAGAGCTTCCCCTCAACCTAAGTAATCCTCCAAGGATTTTTCCTCCTCAATCATATTCTATTAGCCCCTTGATTCGTTCCCAAAATTAACTTTAGCATGCGGGTTTTCACAAAATGATTTTTCAAAATTATTACACCGCACGCCAAGCTTCACTTCGGAAATTCCAGTCCCTTGCAGCAGATCCATCAATTAATCCTTTGGTGCTTTTTCGCAATGTGAAAACAGTCAGCAGTTACCTCACTTACATATTCGTATTCACGTTCATTTTGTCAAACGGAATCTCGTAAGACAATCTTGTTGTCAACCTTCACCAAGGAGAGGTTAACAAACTAATACCTCGCCACCAAAGTGGAAACTTATGGATGTACTCCAACTTAGATCTAAAAGACTCTAACAATCCCATTTCTTGCGTCCACAACTCTTTCATATGAATGGATTTCCTACTTAGCGCATCAGCTACAACATTGGCCTCTCTTGAATGTTACCTCAACACGAATTTAAAATCCTCCAGAAACTCAACACACTTCTCTGCCTGCTATTCAGTTCTTTCTGATCAATCCGATACCTTCAAACTATTGCGATCACTAAAGACATCAAAACGAGACCCATACAGGTAACGTCTCCAAATCTTCAGTGCATATACAATAGCTGCCAACTCATAATCGTGAGTCGGATAACTCTTCTCATGAGACCTTACTTGTCTGGAAGAATAAGCTATCACTGGTTGATTTTGCATTAGAATACATCCTAAACCTTTCCCCTGAATCGTCATCGAGAATTTAACATTCCAATGACAGATCCGGAAGAATCAGGATTGGAGCAGAAGTCAAAACCTTCGGCTCTTGAAAACATTCTTCACAATCGGCATCTCACGTAACGGATGACCCTTACGAGTTAACCGAGTAAGTGGAAAACTAACTGTGAGAACCCTTGAACAAACCTCTTACAGTAACCGGCTAGATCCAGAAACTTTTGATCTCTGCGACTGATGTGGGTCACTCCCATTCAACACCGCTTCCTTCTTACTGGGATCTACAGAAACTCCCGACTTGGGAAATCACATGTCCCAAAGACTTTACCTCGGACACCCAAAAATCACACTCCGAAGGTTTCAAGTACAACTTCTTTTCTCGGAGTACTTTCAGAACAATGCAGAGATGTTGGACATGCTCCTCAATGGTCTTCGAGCACATCTAGATACCATCAACGAAAACGACTACAAATTGATCCAGCAATTCGTGTATCCTTGGCAAAGGATACTTGTTCTTGATCTTCACTTTGTTGAGTTGTCGATAATCGATGTACAATCTCATGCTACTAACTTTTCTTTCGACTGATCACATCAGAGCACTCCTTAGAGAAGCACTCGACCGAATGAATTTCTTTAACATCGACTCTTCAAGTTGAGATTTCAATTCCTTTAATTCTAAGGAAACATTCGAGAAGGAGCAATAGATATCGATCCTGTACCAGAATCAATTCTATAGAAAACTCTACTTCTCGCTCTGGATGTACGGAAGAAACTTCATCCTGAAAAACATCCAGAGAACATCCAAAAAGTCATTCACAACTTGTACAGATGATAAATCTAATACTAGTTCTAGTGGATGGAGATAACATACTAACATGTGCTTCCGCACCTTGGAATGAAGATTAACCGTCTAAGGTGAACTAGGTAACCGCTTCAGAATTTGTCCTAGACAATTCAACTGATTCTGAGGCGATGCTGATGGTTGATTAATACAGTCGATTGCAACATGATTTGCAGTCATCCAATTCATACTCAAAATGGTGTCCACACTTCTCATAGGCAAACAATAAATTCTACAACTTCCTGCCTCCTATGACAAGTAGGCCATTCTATACAAAGATTAGGTCTGGACACGACCCTTAGCAGCAGTTGAAATAGTTATCGGCTCGGATAGCGATGATAAGGCTGATCCTAACCGATTCACATGCGATCGGGATATACAGCAATAGGTTGCACCCGAATCATATAATATACTGATCGAGTTATTGAAAACTGATCTCATACTCCTCAGTAGATTGTCTGCAGTCGTAACTGCCTAAACATCCAGAATGTTGACTCGTCCTTGCCTTAGAGCTGCTTGTGACTCCCTGGAACTTTTCCTTACGGGGCACTCTTTACCATAGTGACCCTCTACATTTCTATAATAGCACCGATTAGATCTTCGCTTGCAATTACCCCTGTGAGGCTTTCCCCAGTTAGAACATCTTCTGACCTTTGAAGAATCAAAGAATTGCATCTGCTTTTCCTTTGATGAAATTATCTTAGGACTCTGCAGTCGGAGTTGATATTTCAACTACCTTCTTTCCTTTCCCATATTTCCTATGAGATCATCCTCGGTGACATTAGATGATTGCACCAAGGCAACATAATTGGTAGCAGTATAAGAACTGAGACCATAAATCATAAAAGCACTTATGCCCGTCTTATACTTCTGCATTCTCCATTCGTCATCCGAAGCTTACTTTACCACTTGGTAAAACTGAGACAACTTTTCAAACTTAGCGGTGTATTCTTCCACCGTCATGTCACCTTTCCTGAGGATGCACCGGTTGAAGATTCCGATTTTGGTCGAGGATTGCATCTTGATCATCCAATCATAATTCCGCTTATGATGCACTAAGTATTAAGTTGATCAGGCTCAATGTCTCTTAGCATCACAAGTGTAATTACAAAAAGGACTAACAAGGAATCAACTCAACCCTAAACTAAGTCCGACTAGGTCGAACTGCTCTGATACCAACTGTAACACCCCCGGTATTTCTTTCTACTGAGAATACCCAGGTGCACATTAGTAACACATCAGAGATATATTTCCTGCTTAGACACTGAATATCACTATAAATTTTTCGCTGAATAAAACCCAAACAGTCTTATTTACAACAAGACAATATGGTTCTCAGACCATATACCATCAGCAATTATAGTGTTCAGTATCATACAAGAAAGCGGAAGAAAGATAAACCTTAAATACATAATGTTCTAGTATACAGACAACAGAAGGGAAATAAGCTTAAACATAAAGCTAGGCTATCAGCAACCAATCCGAGCTCAACCTACTCGTGCCTCTTGGATTTCCGCTGCCCCTGTGTCTCTGTAAAACAACAACATTTAAACAGTGAGATACAATCTCAGTGAGTTTTACCGTAACCCCTACTAGCTCTCTCGGTATTAGTTTAAAACATTTTTAAATCTCAACACGGCATCGACTGCGTAACCGCTACTCCCGATGAACCGCATTATTTTACACATAGCATTCCACCGACTGCGTAACCGCTACTCCCGGGGAATTTGCTATAACATAGTACGACACCGACTGCGTAACCGCTACTCCCGGTGAACCGTACTACAATTAATTTAACATAACACCGACTGCGTAACCGCTACTCCCGGTGAACCCCCCTACCAATAGTACATTCTCCCATTGGCATGGAGCCTAGGGTAAGGGATCATGACTGCCCTGCCTAGTATGTTACACATGGGTCGTCACCCAACTCGATACATATACACACACAGATCTGTAATCATATGAACTCAGGGTCCATCACCTCAAATAACCAGTTGAACACTTAACCCACGCTTTTATAAAACCAAGTTCACACTCGCACTCTAATTTACCTCTTTTCGACACAATTTTCAACTTCGAAAACAGTTTATTTTGCCTTAAAACTAGAATATTCAGTTAGGCCTCTGAAT
Organism: Astragalus membranaceus; assembly: GCA_039519185.1. Classification (NCBI taxonomy): domain Eukaryota; kingdom Viridiplantae; phylum Streptophyta; class Magnoliopsida; order Fabales; family Fabaceae; genus Astragalus; species Astragalus membranaceus. Next base: position 43,976,240 of record CM076854.1, on the reverse strand, counting down.
AAGCTTTCCAACGCATCTTAGAACACCTCAATCGGGTTCCCGGATCAAAAGTTATCGCGAAACGAAAAACAGTGTTTGGTTGCTGAAAATTCTGCCAACTGGCGCGCGAGTGGCGCGTGGCGCGCAAACGGCGCGCGAGTTGACAGTCAAGTTCTGTCCAGTGGCGCGCGAGTGGCGCGCGGCGCGCAAACGGCGCGTGGACTGGCAGAAAGGGGACCTGTCAAGTGCAGAATTTTGCGATTTTCGCGAAATCCGCTATTCCGCTCGATTCCGATTTTTGTTCCGATCGAAAACAGATTTGACGACCATAAAAACAATTCCAATCAAAGTCACACAATCATTCAAGTCAATCAAAAACTCATTCAAAACGGATTTTATCAAAACGCGACATATTTCCCAATTAACGGTTTTTAAGTCAAAATCTTTCGAAATCACATCACCAAAAATTCCATTTCGACGCGACACAACTCGAGACTCGCTCCGATCGATTCCTAATCCGAAACAGACAATATCCAGAAATATTCCAGTCCAGTGAAAGCGGTAAAACAGTTAATTAATTAATTCGAAACATAAAATCCTAAACGTGAGTAGAACTCACCCTTGAAGCGTGAACCACAATTGAGCCGAATTCGCCGAGTAACCACACGAACATTCCCCGCATAAACTTTCCGTTCCGACGTCGCTCCAATCCGCTTCCAAAACTTTCCGTTCGATCACGAAACCGCTTTTTGACCGAAATACCGATTTCCCCAAAATTCTCCACGGATACTATTCATCATCTTCCTCCTCTAACCTCCATGACACTATTCACACATAAATCCAATTTTCTCCCTAAAACCCTTGATTCTTCACAACTCCAAATCGGACTTCAATATTTGCGCTATCCACCTTGAGCTCGCTCCCAAACACCATCCAAAGCTTCCCTTTGAGCTTGAACAACAAAACCTCCACTTTTCTCCAAATTTCGAAAATGGTGGATTTGAGGAGAGTGAGTTGATGATGAAGATTTTGGTACCAAAACGAAGAGGAAGTAGCGATGAACATTTTTCGTGTTGGACGGAAGTCGTTTCGGTGAAGTCTTCTCCTCCCTCTTCTCTTCTCCCTCACGCCATTTTCTTCTTTTTCTCTTCTTTCTCTCTTTTCTCTTCACTGTCTCGTGCTTCCTTTCTTCTTTCTTTCTTTTTAATTAATTCTTTCCTTTCTTTTTAACACACACACACGGTTACACATACATATATTTAATATATATTTAGTAACGTGGTCCAATTACCATATTGATCGAAATCTCCTATTTCGATTCCAAAACTTCCTTGGTCCGTCTTATCCGGTTAACGATCCGATGACAACAAATAAATAATTTTAGCACTCGATAAATTTACCAGTTAAGTACTAAATTGGTTTAATTGGGTTAACACCCAAATAATTCCATTAAATATTTTGAGGATGTTACAGTTTTCGCATTTGTACTCTCCTGTGAGCTGATTGATCACTAGCATAGAATCCCCTCGAATTAAAACCTTTCGAGCTTTAAATTCTAACAATAATTGGAGACCTGATGCAAAGGGAAACTAGGTCGTGAAACTTCTCCTGGTCTTGTGGTCGTACCACACTGCCCCACATTCCACGACTCAAGAAACCCCCTTTCGATTAGCCATCGGCAAGGATGCCATCATTCCGGTTGAAGCAATGGAACCAAGCAACCAAAGGATGTTATCCAATGATGAAATTAACATATCGAATTTAATGATACACCTTGACCTACTCCAGGATCATCGTGCCTTAGGCCACTTAAAAGAAGCATGTAAGATGAGGGCGACTAGAAAGTACAACTCCAAAGTAGTGCCAAGAAACTTCAAACTGAGAGATCTGATTTAAAGAAGAACAACTCGAGTAGGAGGAATTGGGAAACTATCCCTGAACTGGGAAGGCCAATTCCGCATTAGAGAGGCAGTTGGAGTACGCACATTCAGGCTTCGAACATCTCGACAACAAAAACATATTGAGATCCTAAAAGGCAACAAACTTACATCATTAATAATCTCCATTGGTAAATGTACGAAATATCAAAGAACCAATGGATACTAAAAATTTCAAGAACTCTTAAATATTAGAAGTCTACAGTTGTAGCTCTCCAAGAACTTTTCAAGCCCCTCGATCACTTCTCCTCTCTGCTGATGAGTAGTAAGCTAGGCATCTCATGATCGAATTCAGGAGGTCGATCCACGCCATGAGCGCGAACACCCCTCGCCTCGCCTAGGTCCTTTGCCTCCTGCTGAGAAGCAGAACCATGGGCCCTCAACAAAAGGCTTCTTTAAACCTACGGCCGATGTAAGACATTTTAATTAGCTGAGCCTCGACTCGGTTTATCCCTCTTTGCCCTTGTGTTGTATGTCATATTTCTCCTGATCAAATTCAATTGGTCGCTCTAAGCCATGTCTATACTTATTTGTTCACATCTATAGTAATAAGTACTTATTTGTTCAAAGTATGTTTGTTTACACAAAGAGTAATGGAGATGGAAAGAAATAGTTTAGTTGGTGTCAAATATCAACGAAAAAATACCTTATATATCTATAACATGTCCAAGTAATTTGCATTAATTTCAGATTTTGCAATTCATGCCTCTTGAAGACCTTTAAGCTCTTTTGTCAAAAAGAAGAACACCTTTAAGCTCACACAGTAGAATGATAATAAATGGAGTAAACTACAGCCAAACAGAATTTCATAACAGTAAAAACAGCAAAAGGTTTCAATTATATAGCTTCTAGAGAGATTAGGAAAAATATTCTTTTTTGAAGTTTGAAAGATCAACCTTTATTCGACTTGGAAAAAATGAAATGACAAAAAAGATGCATAAAGGAGAGGAAAAGATCCAACGAAAAAGCACAGCCGAACATTAACAAACTTATATATGGAGTTTACATTTCATCAAGCATCTTGTGTGCAATGAACCGACATTGATTACCTAATTTATATGACCCTTATCTTTGTTTTTGACCAAAAGATATAGATGATTGGGAGTGGGAAAACAACAAATTTAGTAAAAAAAATATTGAAAATTGATTGCCCCAAAAATAGAAAACGAAAGTCGTGTTCAATAATAAAATAGAGAGCAAAACGGGAGAGATTGAATGGTGAGGTTGGAAATACAGAAAACCATTTACCTCCTTTATATACGTGTTCACCCAAAGTTTGAATTACATATCAATGATAATAACTTGAATATGAGAGAGAGAGAGAGAGAGATAGAGAGAGAGAGAGAGATTGATGGGACATGGGAAAGAACCAACAAAAAGAAGATGATGACAATTGAGGAATAGCGGAGAAACGAACCTGTCACCATGAAAGAAAGAGGAAAACTGAACCCATTTTCTGCAAAACCAACACAATGAACCCATGTTTTGAGTGAAGATTTAAAAGATTGGCAGATGAAGGGGGATTATGAAGCATAAAAGGGAAAATTGAAAAGTCAGTTATACAGTTTATGACAACATTTAATATCAAACTGTACTTTTTTTATAAGCATATCAAACAGTACATGTTATAGAATAAGATGATTGTATGAAACGGTTCAGATTACGTCATTAATTACAAGATCTCCTGTGATATTTAAATGAAAACAGACATATGAGATTTTGTAATTGATGACAAAATGTGAACTATTAATTTTAATCTAACAGTTACAATCAAATATTCTCATTTCTCATAACAACAAAATATTAAAATACAAGTAAGTGATGTTGTGAACGCCAAGACTTGAGAGCATAGATTCAAATTTGCAAACCAACACCGTTGGCCCAGTGACTTAATCTACCCTGGGACACAAGGGATCGACCCGGTGCTCCCGGGTTTGATTCCCGCAGTGGACAAACTCGGTGTTGGCTTACAAAAAAAAGGCGCCTTTTTTTGTAACATCCTGTGCCCTTTTCTTACTTAGTAGGCTACCCAGCGATGCACTCATGATCTTCTCTACCCCCATGTAAAGTTTTTGCCTTCTGTGGGAATCGAACCATGTACCCTGAGGCTTAGGTAAATGCTCAGTGCATTCCCACTACCAATTGATCTAGTCGGGCTTAGATGTTAAGAGTCTTTTACGTCTTCTAAGTCTGATTCTTCTTAGTATGCTATTAGACATTGAGTCTGATCAACTTAATACTTTGTGCATATTTCGCAGAATCATGGCTGGAAGAGGTAGGAGAAACCCACCTAATGATCCTCATTAGGAATGGATGCAAAATGTCATCGAAACTCAACAGAAGATGATGAATGACATGATGCTAATGCAGCAGCAACAGATGGCTCAAATGGGTTAAATGCAGCAGATGCATCAAGTGCCCCAACCGCAACCGAATGAGCCAATCAATGTACCACAACCTGAGGATCCTAACAGGATGTACTTTCGGTTTCTGAAAATGAAACCTCTAATCTTCAAAGGAGGATCCGACCCAATTAAAGCTCATTTCTGGGTGGATGCCATGGAGAGGATTTTTCTGACCTTACAATGTGATGAAACAGAGAAAGTGATTTGTACTGCCAATGCTCTGGATGAAGATGCTCATACTTGGTGGACCAATGCACGCAGGATGCTTCAAACTCGAGGGACACCTCTTAAATGGGATAACTTTAAGGAGTTATTCCTGGGTCATTTCTTTCCTGATGCCCAGAAACTTGCCAAACACGTTGAGTTCGTTAATCTGAAGCAGGAGAACATGTCAGTTGGGGAATATGCTGCAAAATTTGAAAGATTGTCTTAATTTTATGAAGTAGGGACTCATGCCCCCAATGACAGGTGGAAGATGATTATGTTTAAACAAGGTCTTCGTGGTGATGTAAACCAAAGTCTTAGTTCCTACGCTATGACCACTTATCCTACTTTGGTACAAGAAGCTCATACTGCTGAAGAAGATCTCAAGAGGATATATGCAGAGAAGAGGAATTTCTGGAATAACAAGAAAAAGGGTACTGAATCAACCTCTTCCAATCCTAGACACAAGGGTAATTTTGACAAAGGAAAGCAGGTGAAAACGATTGATTCTTCTAGACCAAGAAAATGTTCTTTCTCCAAGAAGAATCATAGAGGCAGATGCCAAACTATGCAGAATCAGTGTTACTTTTGCAAGGAAGTGGGCCATTATGCTAATGAGTGCCCGGCGAGAAAGGCTTTCTGGAATCTCCTAATGCTCCAAGACAGGCTCAAGTCAACACCTTGGACGCTCAAACTATCAAGCCAGATGATAATCTTATAAGGGGTACAGGTTCTATATTCGATCACTCTGTTAATATACTGTATCATTCTGGTGCTACTCATTGTTTTATCTCTGAAGCATGTGTTGAACGGTTAGGATTAACAGTATCTCCCATATCCGAACTGATAACCATTCGTACAGCTGCGAGGGGTCGTGTTCGAACCCAGTCATTATGTCTTAACTGTCTACTCACTATAGGAAGCAGGGATTTTGTAGTTGATTTTATCTGTTTGCCTATGAGGGGAATGGAGATCGTCTTGGGAATGAATTGGATGACTACCAACCACGTTACCATTGATTGCTTCAACCGTACCATTGAGTTTCCTTCTGAAGTGGTGGGACATTCCCTACCTGCACCTGATAGTGTTATTTCTTTCACTTCAGCCACCCAGTCTCTATTTCAAGGTGTGGAAGCTTTTGTTGTTATATTATCTGCATCAACTGAAGCTGGTTTGGATTTATCGTCTGTCCAGGTTGTTAATGATTTCTTAGATGTTTTTCCTGATGAAGTTTCCTCTTTACCTCTGGATCGAGAGGTAGAGTTCACGATAGATTTGGTGCCGGGTACAAGGCCAATATCTATAGCACCTTACAGGATGTCTCCTCCTGAACTAAAGGAACTAAAATCCCAGCTTGAGGAATTAATTTCCAAGAAGTTTATTCCACCGAGTGCTTCTCCATGGGGTGCTCCAGTATTGCTAGTCAAGAAGAAGGACGGAAGCATGAGATTATATATTGACTATCGTCAATTGAACAAAATTACCATCAAGAACAAGTATCTGTTACCAAGGATAGATCATTTGCTTGATCAACTTTGAGGCGCTGCAGTATTCTCCAAAATTGATCTAAGGTTGGGATATCATCAAATCAAAGTAAGAGCCTTAGATATTCTGAAAACCGCTTTCCGTACTCGATATGGACACTATGAGTTTGTAGTTATGCCTTTCAGTCTAACTAATGCTCCAGCGGTATTCATGGACTACATGAACCGAGTTTTTCATTCCTACCTGGATCAGTTTGTGGTTGTCTTCATAGATGACATCATGGTATATTCAAAGACAATTGAGGAGCATGCTCAACATCTCCGCTTTGTTTTAAATGTACTCCGAGAAAAGAAGTTATACGCAAAGCCGTCGATGTGTGATTTCTGGATGTCAGAAATAAAATTCTTAGGTCACGTGATTTCCCAAGAGGGAGTAGCAGTCGATCCTAGCAAAGTTGAAGCTGTGGTAAATTGGGAACGACCAACCTCAGTAACAGAAATAAGAAGCTTCTTGGGACTAGCAGGCTATTATAGAAGATTTATCCAACGCTTCTCACAGTTAGTTATCCCACTTACCCGGTTGACTCGCAAGGATCAGCCGTTTACATGGGATGCTGATTATGAGGAATGTTTCCTCGAATTGAAAGTTCGGTTAACTTCTGCTCCAATCTTGATTCTTCCGGATCCGTCCCTGGTATTCCAAATTTTCAGTGACGCCTCTAGTAAGGGTTTAGGGTGTGTTCTTATGCAGAATCAACATGTTGCGGCCTATGCATCCAGGTAATTGAAGAATCATGAACGAAATTACCCAACTTATGACTTAGAGTTGGCGGCTATTGTGTTTGCACTAAAGATTTGGAGACATTACCTTTATGGTTCTCGTTTCGAAGTTTTTAGTGATAACAAAAGCTTGAAATATCTGTTCGATCAGAAGGAACTGAACAACAAACAGAGAAGGTGGATTGAATTTCTGAAAGATTATGACTTCAAATTGAAGTGTCATCCCAGAAAGGCTAATGTTGTGGCAGATGCATTAAGCAGGAAGTCTCTCCACACCGCAGAGTTAATGGTTTATGAAATGGCATTGTTAGAGTCTTTTAGAGACATGAATCTCAAGGTGACAAAGAAAAGGAATCGATTAGTGTAACAGAATATTCGGATTACCGGTGTATTAAGAGATCAGATTCGTGCGGCTCAAGAGGTCGACGTGGAGCTGCAATCTCAGAAAGGATTACCAAATTTTACCGAAAACAGTGATGGTGTTATCTGTTTCAATGGTAGAATTTGTGTACCCAATAATGAATATATCAAGAGGCAGGTATTAGAAGAAGTTCATCGGAGTCAATATTCCGTACATCCTGGATCTACCAAGATGTACCGGGATTTAAGGCAGATGTATTGGTGTCCCGGAATGAAAGCTGATGTTGCTGAGTTTGTATCTCGATGCTTAATCTGTCAAAGGGTTAAAGAAGAGCACCAAAGACCTGCTGGTCAACTGCAACCTCTTGATGTGCCAATCTGGAAATGGGAAAATATCTCAATGGATTTTGTTATGGGTTTACCAAGATCGCAAGCCGGTAATGAGTCCATTTAGGTAGTAATGGATCGATTAACTAAATCCGCTCACTTTATTCTTGTTCGCTCGAATTACAAAGTCTCTAAGCTAGTAGAGGAGTATGTGAAGAGTATTGTAAGATTGCACGGAGTCCCTACCAGTATTGTGTCAGACCGTGATCCTCGGTTCACCTCCAGATTCTGGAAGGCATTGAATGAAGTTTTGGGAACAAGGGTGCTTGTTAGCACTGCTTATCATCCTCAGACTGATGGTCAGACAGAGAGAACTATTCAGACTCTTGAGGACATGCTTTGGGCATGTGTGCTGGATAGCGGGAGAAAATGGGAGGATCATCTTCTATTGGTAGAGTTCGCCTATAACAATAGTTATCATTCCAGTATTGGAATGGCACCATTTGAAGCACTATATGTGTTGGTCGGAAGTAGGTGAAAATAAATTTTTGGGACCCGATGTGGTTCGTGAAACTACTGAGAAGATACGACTGATTCAAGAAAGAATGAAAGTTGCTCAGAGTCGACAAAAGAGCTATGCTGACAATCGAAGGAGATCGTTGGAATTCGAAGTCGGTGATCATGTATTCTTAAGAGTTTCTCCAACCATAGGTACCGGTAGAGCTTTGCGAGCAAAGAAGCTTAGTCCTCGATATGTTGGACCATTCCAAATCATCGAGCGTATTGGGCCAGTTACCTATCGTCTTGCTTTTACCTTCAGCCTTATCAAACCTTCATCATGTCTTCCATGTCTCTCAATTGAGGAAATATGTTCCCGATCCGAATCAGCCGCTGAGTATTGACACAATTGATCTCCGACCGGATCTATCATTCCAACCTTATCCTAGCTATATCCTGGAGCGTGGCGAGAGGACACTGCGGACAAGGAAAATTCCCATTGTCAAAGTGGTCTGGGATGGCTTCTCAACCGAAGAAGCTACATGGGAGTTAGAAGATGACATGCGGACTCGATATCCATATCTATTCCATTGAGGTATGTCTTTTCAATTTTGAGGACAAAATTTTAAAAGTTGGGGTGATTGTAACATCCCTAATTTTTAAAATGTGATTCACGGGGATTGTAAATAATTTCTTAGATGAGTGAAATAATAATTCGTGAATCGGATATGGGTTAGTCGAGAAAACGTTAAGCTATGGCTAAGTAGGAGAAAACTTAGGCGAAAATGAGGATTTAGAAAGAATTAATGAGCCAAGGGCATTTTGGTCTTTTCACAACCACTTAAACCCTCGGCCCATTAAAACATTTCAACCTTCACTCTCACTGTTCAGCTGGAATAAAAATTCAGAAATAGAAGAATAGGAGAGAGAGAGAGAGAGAGAGAGAGAGAGAGAGAGAGAGAGAGAGAGAGAGAGAGAGAAGAAGGGGCGAAGGAGGAAGAAGAGGAGAGGAGCACCACCTCCATCAAACCTTGTTGCATGTAAGTTCTCATTGTGCCATTCAACTCCATTTTCAATCCTCTTTCTTTTGGTACCAATTTCAGAACCTAACACTCTCTAAATCACCACTTGCCATTGTTGAATATTGAAGCTCAAAGTTGAGTTTTCAACTTGATGAAGTATTGCATGTGCTCTTTGGAACCTTGGGAGTAATTCTTAGCAACACTACAAAAAAGGATCAGTGGCGGCTGTTCGTTTAGGTGTCGCGGCGGTTCCAATTTTCAGAAAAAATTAAGAGGACGCGCGCGATTGTCTCTCTTTCCCCGCGAAACTCATACCCACGAAACCCTTTCCCCTTCATCAGGCACAAACCCTTTCCCCAGTTACAAACCCTTTCCCCTTTCCCCTTCATCTGATAACTGATTTTCATGGCAGAAAACGCTTCCTCTTCCTTCATCAGGTACTCGCTAAGTGCTCCTGGGTTCTAATCGCTAACATAGAAAACGATTTCTGGGTTCTAATCGCTAAGTGCTTTCTGTTCCTCTCTCCCTTTCTGCTCTGATTTTCGAGGTACACTCTCTCTTCATCTTTTTCTCCTCTTCATGTCTTCCTCTCGCTAAGTGTTTGTTTCCAGTTTCTGCCAATCCAAAATTTAAGATTCCATTGCACAATCTTCCCTTCCCTTCACTTCAAGATTTCTTGTAATTTGCTAGCAATATAAAGTTCAATGCAAGATGTTACCTTTCCCCCTTGTTCATAATTTGTTGGATAAAATTTCATGTGTTAACCTTTTCAGGGTATTTCCTGGAAAATTGAACTCTATCGCGGGGGTCAGAAGTTAATTATTCCTGTAAGGGCAGTCTTACTTTGATGTTTATTTAATGTTTTATATACAATGTTCATTATTTAGTTGAAAGATTGGTATGATATGCTCCAAAGACCTATCTGGATAGAACTATGCTTTCTTAGACAGTCAATGTAATATGATAAAGATTTCTTTAGAGCCTTTACAGCTGATTAACAAAAATGAGACAGGTTTTTCTTTAGTTGAAAATCTTATTTACAAAACACCAAACAAAAAACTCTCATTTACTTATTCTTAATACTGATTTTCATATTATATTGGTTCCATTACTTAGCTTTGACTGTGTAATTGCTGAGAAGTTATTCAGATAATACATTTTTATAATTATTTAGATAGTCTATACATTTTTAATAACTTAATATGATATTTGAATTTAGATTTGCTTGTTTGAATTCGATTCAATTTTGCTGAGAACTTAGAATAGATACATTACTTAGCTTTGATTGATTCTAATATTGATTTGCTTCCTATTTTAACTTTTGGGTTTAAGGTTGGAAACAGAAAGAAGTACAATCGCTAAGTTCTTGATTCGATTTTCATTACTGTCTGTTGCTTCAGGTACAGTTCTCTTCCTCCTCTTCGTATCATTCTAGACTTGTTTTATATTGAGATGACACACATGTTGTTATATGTTGTTCCTCAGTTTGATTTTAGGATTGTAATATATACGTTTTTGATGGGTTACATTGTATGTATGACTAATTAGGATAAGTTTATTTGAAGGTGTTGGTAGAAAGATAAAAAGAAAGAAATTGTAATTTTGTGAATCAAAACTCTAACCCACTTTTATGTGTGAACTGATTTATTCTGCCGTTCCTTTAATGATTCTGATGTTTTAGCAATGGATAAGTCCTGGATTACAAAGCCGCGGAACACAGATGAGTATGTGAAAGGGGTAAAGGAATTCGTTAATTTTGCCTTTAAACATGGTGCGGTAAATGGGAAAATATTATGTCCTTGTCAAGAATGTGGCTTCAAAAAAAGGAGGACTTGGGATATGGTATATGACCACTTAATATGTACACCGTTTCCAATAGGATATACCTGTTGGTCCTATCATGGGGAGAAAAGGTCAAACCATAACGCCTCATGCAGTAGCACTCTACATGCAGCTCAAAGCACAACTATTGAAAATCCCATCCAAAATATGATTAATGATGCTTTTGGTGTTGATGGGCACTGTGCAAATGAAGTGCCGGTTGCATCCAATGTAGAGTTTGAGAGAGATGAGGATGTGATGCAAAATACCACTCAAGAGGGGAATGAAGCCAAAGAATTTTATGAATTAGCAAGAGATGGAGAACAACCCTTGTATGAAGGGTGTACAAATTATTCAAGGTTATCTTTTTTGGTGAAGTTGTATCATATCAAATGCTTATGCGGAATGAGTGACAAGGCCATGACAATGATTTTAGAACTTCTCCAAGACGCATTTAAACATGCAAAGATCCCAAGTTCATTTTATGAGGCAAAGAAAACAATCACCAAACTTGGTTTGAACTATGAAAAGATACATGCATGTCTGAATAATTGTACGCTCTATTGGGGAAATAGGGAAGATGAAGTGAGGGAAAGTTGTAAAGTTTGTCACACTTCTAGATGGAAATCAAGGGAAAAGCCTAGGGGTACTCAGGTGAACACTGATGACAATAGTGTGAAGAAAGTGCCTGCAAAAGTTCTTCGTTACTTTCCTTTAAAGCCTCGATTACAAAGACTATTTTTATGTTCAAAGACAGCTGAGGACATGAGATGGCATGCTACTAATAATAACAATGATGGAATGATGCGGCATCCTAGAGATTCTGAAGCATGGAAACGATTTGACTCAACACACTCTTGGTTTGCATCCGATTCACGAAATGTTCGTCTTGGGTTAGCTACTGATGGCTTTAATCCCTTCGGTGTTATGAGTTCAAATTATAGTATTTGGCCGGTTATTCTCTTTCCATACAACACTCCTCCATGGGTGTGCATGAAACAGACATCTTTTATAATTTCAATGATAATTCCTGGAAAAAAAAATGCCAGGCAATAATATAGATGTCTATCTGCAACCTCTTATCAAAGAGTTAAATGAATTATGGACAACAGGTGTGGATGCTTATGATTCTTTCAATCGTGAGATGTTTAAATTGCATGCAGCGTTAATGTGGACAATAAGTGATTTTCCTGGGCTAGGAACACTTTCTGGGTGGAACACATACACCGGACTTGCTTGCCCATCGTGTAACTTTGACTCTATTCCTTGTCGTCTTCCTCATAGCAGAAAGTGGTGTTTCATGGGTCATCGTCGTTTTCTCCGAGATGTTACATTGAAGGTAGTTTGTATTGGAAACTCGGGATAAAATCAAAGTTAGCCTTGTCGTAAGGCTTTTACTTAAATATAATTCTTCAATGTCTGATTATTTTCTTTTTTCCACTATGAGTATGACTATGTCGATTTCTTTAACGACTCTTGGCACATGTTCAGAAATATTTTTAGAAATGCTGATTGCTGATCAAATGTATTTGTTATAGATGTACAATGTCGTTTTTCCCTTATGCTGTGTCAGTCATTCAAAATGTTCAGCGTCAACTGATTTATGCTTGAAAAAAACATTACTTCCATTTATGATTTATGCAGAAGCAGGCAACATTGTTGAACTGGTTATTTATTGCTTGATGCATAAATTCTATATTGGTTTTGATTTTACTCTGTACTGAAAGAAGCAATGGATTTAAATGTTCATGATATTAATATTCATGCTTTATGGGAGTCACTCTGCATAAATTTTACCTTATTAATTGGCACAGGTTCCTTCTCTTGAATTGAATCTATGCAATCACTTGCAAACAACTTTGTTAGCTAAAAAACAATCCTGTTTGTTAAGAAGCCACACACATTTGCAAATGGAAGTCGTCCTGTTTATTCTTGGCTGATAGTTTAGTTGTGCATATTATGTTGCACATTGGCTGCTGTTTTGTTGTTGGCTGATAGTTTAGTTCAGCTACACTGTTTTCTTGGCTGATAGTTGTTGTTCATTCTGTTCAATGTATTATTTAAGCAATGAGACTCTCCAACTAATAAACTAGTCTTTTGCGTCAAACTTTTTTTATGGACTGAAACCATAACCAAACACTGAATGTCTTACATTGTTTATTGTTTATTTATTCAATCATTTCGTCAGGTAGGTATGCCTCCCAAAAAAAGATATGATGGTCTCCGTAATTGTCGATCCACACCAAATCAAGAACATGGATCTTCTGTGAGAATTCAGAGGGTACCGTTACCCAAAGGGCGTCTATGCCTAACATATCTTCATCTTTGGAAGATGACATTCCTGAGTTCGAGGATGTTCCAAATGAGCCTGGTATCACAGAAGGTTCATCTACTACAAGTCAACCCAAGACTAATGCCAAATGGATAGTGGATGTTATTGGTATATCTACTATAGTTAGGTAGTGGATTTTCCATTATTTATATTTTGGTGTACTAATATTTTGAATTATTTTGTGTTAGATGAGGAGGGTAATCGCAGCCAAAGAAGTCTGAAAGTGCGAGATTTGATTCCAAACAACTTAGGATTTAGGGTGGTGACCGAATGGAATGAAAGATCCCAACCAATTGGAAAGTCCGCTGGTTTATTAGCAGGGTTTTTGGGTTTTACTGCAAATAATTTTGACACATTCCCCATTTTGTACCAGAAGTGGCCTAAAGTTCCTGAGGGTTACAAAAATAATGTTTATGACAACACTATAAAGGTAAAAAGCTTAATTACCTTAATACATTTTATTGTTATTTATGTTTTGTTACTAATATCGTTTATTATATTTGTATCAAAGGAGAAATTTGTGGTAAATGATGGAAGTCACAAGACATGGATTTTATCCAGTTTGGGAAAGAAATGGCGGGACAATCGTTGCAAGCTTTTTAAAGACTATTATAACTGGGAGCTTAGTCTTGAACAAAATCTTCGTAACCCGCCGCCGGGCATTGACGAAGATCACTGGAGGCTGTTTTTGGAATATAGGATGAAGCCCGAAACTATGGTAATAAGGAAAACTTTGAAATTGAACAGATTTGGTTTAATTCTTTGAACATGTTTTCTAGTTCATTGTTTTTTATTTTAAGACTTCCAATTTGATTTACAAAGTATTTGGAGTGATCTAAAGGTATTTGATTTACAAATCACCTACTATTTTTGTGAGCAAGCTGAGGGAAATATGATTACAATAACACAATCTGAACCAGTTTTATGTATGAGACATCTAACTCAGACCCTAAAATATTATGACTTTGCTTATAGGCAATAGCTGATCAAAATGCTGAAAATCGCTCGAAGCAACAGGTTCCCCATACATTAGGGGGGCTAAGACACTTGCTAGAAAACAACATGAGCTGGTATGATATCTCATTTTTTTTATAGTTTGAAATTTCGAAAAAATGGTTTAATTATATTTATATGGTGAAACGTTTTAGGAATTGCAAGATGGGCGACCTTATAGTAGAGGAGATATGTATGGAATTGCTCATAAAAAATCAAATGGTGATTTTGTTAATGATGAGGCAAGACAAAACCATGTAAGTCCAATATTATATATTTATTAATGATGAGGCAAGAATATCATAAACTCTCCCATATGGGTCCACCTCATTTCTGGACAGATAGTTTGCCACGTACTAATTAACAAAACAAACACTCTTCTCATTCATCCATCACTTACTTTGTTTTCAGTCTTCTGTAGCAACTAGCAAGGGCCTCACACGAACAGAGACTTTGACCACTTACCAACTTAATTAGTTAATCTTGGTTTTTGCATGAGTTTGAATATTTTCTTCATCTCCTTTACTGCACAAGTTCTGCAGATTTGACTGTGAAAGTGGCACTTGATAGTGCTGGCTGGGTATATATATACTTATCTACATATCATATACTTGATAGTTCTGTATAATGCAGATATGACAGAGCAAGTGTTTGATGATTGATTTATGTTATTTTCTATTATTGGTGGGAATTGGGAACTGTTGGAATGATTAGACGTGTGTGTAAACCCTTGATGGATTTATACATGTAGGAAAAGTTGCAACAGGCAATTCTTGAGTCTTCTTCTGAGCATGAAGCCTTTATTCAAGTTTTTGGGAAAGAACATCCTGGGCATGTTCGATGCATGGGACTCGGCGTAACACCAACTCAGATCCTTGGAAACAATTCTCATTCTACAATAGGATCATATTCATCGGATGCTAATGAAAAGATGTCCCAGATGCAAAATGAAATTGATGCTTTAAAAGCACAAGTTGCTGAAGTTGATAGTCTAAAGGCTCAAGCTGCTGAAGTTGATGCTCTAAAGGAACAAGTTGCTGAATTACCTCTATTGAAGGAACAACTTGCTTATGTTATGCAACTTCTTAAGCAAAATCAGGTGATCACCGTATTGAAATTCATACTGTGTAGAGTTAGTATAATGATTGTGTAGTATAATGTTTGAAGTTAGTTTATTGATTTATGCATTGTGTAGAGGAAATTACCATGACTTGGGTTCCCTGTAGTGAGGAAATTAAGAATCTTCAAGACTAATGCCATATTATAGTTTTTGGGATATCTGAGCCCTTCAATCTCCATCCAATGGCTCCAGATTACTGATTGCGTGGAATATCTAATTAAGAGATAGAAGCAAATAATTGATAGTATCTTACTAGAATCTTATTGACCTTTAGAAATCGGATTTTTGGATTATAATATCATAAATAAATCCCCCATTTCCATTTGAGGTAGCTGGTGGTCCATATGGTGAAGAACCTGCAGTTAGTGCAGCAGGGCCTCTTTTTGCAATTCTTGGTTTTGTGATATTCCCTTTTATTTGGAGTGTTCCAGAAGCACTTCTTACAGCAGAATTAGCCACAACTTTTCCTGGTAATGGTGGATTTGTTATATGGGCTAATGAAGCTTTTGGTCCCTTTTGGGGTTCTCTTATGGGTTATTGGAAATTTTTTAGTGGTGTCATAAATTTAGCATCATATCCAGTTCTTTGCATAGATTACCTTAAACTTATAATTCCACCTTTGTCTTCAGGTTTACCTCGTATTGTGTCTATATTTATGTCCACTTGTTTGTTGTCTTTTTTCAATTATTCTGGTTTAGCTATAGTTGGTTACACAGCAGTTGTTTTAGGAATTGTTTCACTTTTTCCTTTTGTTTTGTTGTCTTTGATTTCATTGCCACAAATAGATTCAAGTAGATGGTTTAGTTTACTGCACAAGTTCTGCAGATTTGACTGTGAATTGACACTGTCACAGCCAAATGATTGAATTGGAAATAATGAGGATGAGGTTGTTGAAATAGAAGGAGGGGAAAGTGGGGTGCTACTAGTACTATTATTTTCAGCAAAACTGTTATTAGCAGCAACAACTATTTTTTGGGTCTATATATTTATAGACAGATAGATATTTTAACTGAATTAGGAAGACTACTAGACCAAGGAACATTTGGAAAAATATGATGCAAAAGTCTTCTTGCTGTATGTCACATAGACATAAAACCAGAAAACATCTCTTAGATGAAATTGAGAATTTGAAGGTGTTAGATTTTGGTTTAAGTGCTTTAGCTGAATCCAAAAGACATGGTTTACTTCATGTCTTTTGAATGTTTTTTATTAGATGGAAAAGTTTAAATTTTGCAAAGCTAATATATATGAGTTTGTTTTTAATTATATTTATGACTTTTTTTCAGCCGGTTAATTTGGAATCACAAGATGCTTTGAGACGCTCTTCCGGATCAAGTCACATAGGAAATCATGAAGCAACAACATCACGCAGGATATCTAGATAGCGATTCTAAGTTGGTTGTATTTTGCTAGTTGGTTGTATTTTGCTAGTTGGTTGTATTTTGACTTCCCAAACTAAGTTTGTTTTCTTTTGATGTTATCAACTGAATTGTTTTATTTTGATGTTATGAACTAGTTCCAGTTAGATGTTATGAACTTTGTTTGTTATATAAAATTTAGAACTTTGGTATGTGTTTTTTTAGCATGAATTTAGTTTCTTTTAATACTTGACATGTAAATATAAAAAATAAGCACATTTATAAAATTTGTACAAGAAAGATACATATATTGAAATACAAAAAAAAATTAATTATAAAAAAAATAAAACTGACAGGCTCGCGGCGGTTTACAACCGCCACCATATTAAAATAAAATAATTATTAATTGTTTGCGGCGGTTTAGAACCGCCACTAGCTTTAAACGTAGAAATTTGATTCTCACTTTGGCGGCAGTTACAAACCGCCGCTAAACGCGCGGCCGTTTGTGTGACGGTTTCCTAAACCGCCGCGAGAACACCCTCGCGACGCTCAAATCCACGACGCTTCCTGAACCGCCGCCAGAAGAAATTAACGGCGGGTTAAACCGCCGCCGCTCTGCATTGAAACCGCCGCCAACCTCTGTTTTTTGTGTACATGTCTCTCAATTGAGGAAATATGTTCCCGATCCGAATCAGCCGCTGAGTATTGACACAATTGATCTCCGACCGGATCTATCATTCCAACCTTATCCTAGCTATATCCTGGAGCGTGGCGAGAGGACACTGCGGACAAGGAAAATTCCCATTGTCAAAGTGGTCTGGGATGGCTTCTCAACCGAAGAAGCTACATGGGAGTTAGAAGATGACATGCGGACTCGATATCCATATCTATTCCATTGAGGTATGTCTTTTCAATTTTGAGGACAAAATTTTAAAAGTTGGGGTGATTGTAACATCCCTAATTTTTAAAATGTGATTCACGGGGATTGTAAATAATTTCTTAGATGAGTGAAATAATAATTCGTGAATCGGATATGGGTTAGTCGAGAAAACGTTAAGCTATGGCTAAGTAGGAGAAAACTTAGGCGAAAATGAGGATTTAGAAAGAATTAATGAGCCAAGGGCATTTTGGTCTTTTCACAACCACTTAAACCCTCGGCCCATTAAAACATTTCAACCTTCACTCTCACTGTTCAGCTGGAATAAAAATTCAGAAATAGAAGAATAGGAGAGAGAGAGAGAGAGAGAGAGAGAGAGAGAGAGAGAGAGAGAGAGAGAAGAAGGGGCGAAGGAGGAAGAAGAGGAGAGGAGCACCACCTCCATCAAACCTTGTTGCATGTAAGTTCTCATTGTGCCATTCAACTCCATTTTCAATCCTCTTTCTTTTGGTACCAATTTCAGAACCTAACACTCTCTAAATCACCACTTGCCATTGTTGAATATTGAAGCTCAAAGTTGAGTTTTCAACTTGATGAAGTATTGCATGTGCTCTTTGGAACCTTGGGAGTAATTCTTAGCAACTCCTTGAAGCTACATTGTGGTTAGGATCATTTTGGAAGCAATCTCAGTAGCAAAGGAGCTTGGGTTCGAAATAGGGGCTGTTGGTGTCGGTTTTGGAGTGGTTTGGAACGATTACGGGGATTGTTCGTGTGATTACGGTTCGATCGTTCGAGTGAGGACGTGACTTCTCGGGGATTCGTCAAATCGGTGAGTTTTACTCACGATTAGGGATTTAACTATTGTTCTGGAACTATTTCATTTTCAGTCCTATGGCAATTTTCTGAATTCGAACCATTTATCGAGTTGAAAACCGTTTTTTGAAAATAGTGCGTGTTACGGTTTTTACAAAAATATATATGTTATATTGATTTTTGACTGGAATTATAGTCTGGAAACACATATATATTATCTATTTTGAGATTGGATTTTGATCGGAATTTGGATTGGACGCGAACGGAATAGCGGAACGAGAGAAACGGAATGGAATTGAGAGACAGAATAGGGCACACAGATTGTGCGCCCCTGCGGCACGAACCATGCGCCTGCCTCGTAGATGGTGAATTCAATTTAGTGCATCACGCACGGGTCATGCGCCCCTAGGGCATGGACCATGCGTGTGGTTCTGTCTCGAGGTGCAAATTTCTCGTTTCGTCGCTCCTTTGGATTCCAAACCTCTTCTAATCTTTCTTCCAATCAATTTTGATGATATGAATTTGATAAAATCATTGTTTTGAAGGTGATCAACATGATTTTGGGAAAAGATTTTGGAAAACTATAATCGTTTGAAAAACCGAAAAGTATACTGCGTGTGAGTACATGTTTTTGAATAATAAAAGAGGTTACATGTCCAAATTGGTATTGTATTATAACGCCTGATGTCTAGTTTTGTAATCATCAAAATGGGTTATAGAACAACGATAGATATAGATTATATCGAATATAGAAGTCGGCCCAATGCGGGTGTGATATATAGATTATATCAAGTTGGGTGACGACCCAACGAATAGCATACTAGGAAGGGAAGGTCATGAGCCCTCACCCTAGGCCCTGGAAACGTTATGGAATAGATACTAATAGGGGTTCATTGAGATTGTGGTTGTGTGCACGGTCGATGTTATGCTACGGTAAGTACACGATTCATCGAGATTGTGGCTGTTGCACGGCCGGTGTTCCGATTGGTAAGCTTGTAATGGTAAAGTAACTTACAAGGCTTAAAAATAAATGAATAGCACATAGATGCCGAGATTGTGGCTGTTGCACGGTCGGCAATGGGCTACGGTTTTATGAGCAAATAGTTTATAAATTTAACTATGTTGCAACGGTTTTATAATTGAACCGAGTGATGTGAGGGGTTACGGTAAAACTCTCTGAGATATGTTATCTCACCCTATCAGATGTTGTTGTTTTTACAGAGCACAGGAAATAAGGATGGCAGGCGGCATGGTCAGTTGTCATGCTCTAGGAGAAGTTGGAGATTTAGTATTTCATCCTTGTTTTTGATTCCGATGTTGTTTCTGTATTCGGTCTTGTGACTCGAATTTGATTAATGACGTGTAAGAGTTTCCGCTGTTTCTTGCAACGATGTTTATCTAAGCAGGAATTTTTATACTCTGATGTAACCCAAAAATGTATGTTTAGGTAATCCTTTGTATTTCTTCGAGATCAATTGGTAGTTGAAATGCATTGAGCATGTACCTAAGCCTCAGGGTACATGGTTCGATTCCCACGGAAGGCAAAAACTCTACACGGGGGGTAGAGAAGATCATGAGTGCATCGCTGGGTAGCCTACTAAGTAAGAAAATGGCCCAGGATAACTGAGTTTCTCATTTGATTCAACTAACTGTAAAGCATATATATTGTTGTACAGTAAACCATTTTTCAGTTAGTTGAATCAAATGAGAAATTCATCTTTCAATCTGTGCATTAGTTCAATATGGTATCAGAAGTTCATGAATTTTTCCGCATCTCTGATTCAGCGATCCTCTTCGCTTCTTCCCTGAATCACGTCTTTCACCTCTGATTCATCAATTTCTTCGATTCATTTTCCTTTTCTCTGAGAATCTCAAATCTCTTTGTGAAAACGATCTTCAACTCTGTTCGATTTCCTTTCTTCTTGCATTTCGTTCAAGATCGATCCAGTTTCTCTACTTCTTCACCATGGAAAACTTGTCAGATCCCTCCTACCTCCATCACTCCGACAATCCAGCTCTCGTGCTTGTTACCAAGCCTCTTGATGGCAACAACTACTGTACGTGGCGCAAAGCGATGGAATTTGCAATCTCCGACAAGAACAAGTTAGGGTTTGCAGATGGCTCGATCAAAGAACCTGCAACTTCTACCTCCAATCACGCTCTCTGGCGTCGCAACAATCATATTGGTGCATCATGGATCCTCAATTGTGTTTCTGCAGAAATTGCTGCTAGCGTTATCTTTTCGGGTTCGACGGCTTCAATATGGAGTGACCTTCGATCTCGCTTTCAACAAGATAACGACGCACGCATCTTTCAATTGCATCGATCCATGCTCACCTATACTCAAGGTACTCTTTCGATTAATGCGTATTACACTAAATTCAAGGCTCTATGGGAAGAACTTGGTGAATATAAACCTGTTCACACTTGTACTTGTGGTGGAGTTGATCCCTTGATCAAACACCACCAAAAACAGTATGTAATGTGGTTTTTCATGGGTTTGAGTGAAACCTATGCCCACGCTAGTGGCCTAATCTTGATGATGACGCCTATTCCTCCAATGAATCAAGTCTTAGCAAAACTAACTCAAGAGGAAACACAGATGCAAATTGGTAATATTGTTTCTCAAACACCTACTGATGCTACACCAATGTTTGTTGTGCAAACTGAGAAACCCAAACCAGGCAAGAAAGATAGGCCTTTGTGTGATCATTGTGGTCTTCTTGGACACATCAAGGACAAGTGCTATAAGTTGCACGGTTATCTTCCGGGTTACACATCTGCTTCCAAGAAAGGCAAGCCTCAACCTACTCCTGCAGCCACTGCAAATCAGGTTTCTGAATCTACTTCAACTGAAAGCTCCACAGATGCATCAGCTATGACTTCTTCTCAATGCCTGTAGCTCATCAACTTCTTACAAGCACACGTGGCCCAAACATCAATTTCAGATTCTGGTCAGCCTCTTTCTTTTCCCATAGGTGTCAGTTTGAATGTCCTCAACACTTTTTTGCAAACAAATTAGACACATGGATCATAGATTCAGGAGCTACTGCAAATATAGTTCAAACACTTGAATTCTTTTCCTCCTATACAACACTAACAAATAGATATGTCACCTTACCAAATAACACTAGAACTTCTGTCAAAGCCATAGGCACTATTGAACTTAGCAAAGATTTAGTGTTGCATAATGTTCTCTATATACCTTATTTTCTTGTCAATCTAATCTCAGTTAGTGCTCTTATGTTATTCTCTCAGCTTTCAATGTATTTTTCTGACAATTGTGCATTGATACAGGACACCCCACCAACAAAGGTGGTTGGCAAGGGTGACCTATACAATGGTCTATTTGTCCTTCTCTAGAACTCTTACAGTCGCCAAAGTACACACACCACCTTATATTCCTCCAATTACTCATGTTGTTTCTCACACTACTGATTTGGTCAAATAATCTGCATTTGTGGCACAGTAGATTAGGGCATTTGTCTGACAAAGTTCTTAAACTTCTTGGTAATCTAGATTGTATTGATGTTGCATCTTCTTACAATAGTCATAATTGTCATGTTTGTCCATTAGCAAAAAAAAAACGTTTGCCTTTTATATCTCATAACAGTTTGTGTTCTAGTCCCTTTGATCTTGTACACTTTGATGTTTGGGGTCCATATTCTGCACCTACATATGATAAGAAACACTACTTCTTAACTATGGTAGATGACTGTACTAGATACACTTGGATCCATATGCTTACTCACAAGTCAGAAGTTTCTACAAAAATCAAGCAATTTTTTGCTTTCATTTAAACTCAATTTGACAAGGATATTAAAGGAATTAGAACTGACAATGCCAAAGAGTTGGCATTAGTTGATTTTTTGCAGGACAAAGGTGCTATTCATCAACTTTCTTGTCCATACAGGCCAGAACAAAATTCTGTAGTGGAAAGAAAACATCAACATCTTCTCAACGTGGCAAGAGCTTTGTTTTTTCAACCTAAAGTTCCCATTTCCTTTTGGGGTGATTGCATAGCCACAGCTACATATATCATCAACAGATTACCTACCCCTGTCTTAGACAATGCCTCTCCATATGAAAAACTTTACTCAACACCTCCAAACTACCATGACCTAAAATCCTTTAGTTGCTTATGCTATGCTGCAACCATTCCTCAACTCAGACACAAATTTAGCCCTAGAACCTCCCCCTGTGTCTTCTTAGATTACCCAATTGGATGTAAAGGTTATAGACTATATGACACAACCACCAAAAAATTCCTATTCTCTAGGGATGTTGTGTTTCATGAACATGTCTTTCCTTTCCATTCATCTCCCACCTCCACCTTCATACTTGAACAATCAATTGACATAATTTTGCCCTGCCCAATCCCAGATAATATTGACTCTATCAATGACCCTCCCCTACCAGAACACCCTTCTGACAATTGTAACAGAACCTCTTTTTGTTGTAACTCCACTGGAACTCTCTACTACTGAACCTGCACCAGAACCTCTTTTTGTTGTAACTCCACTGGAACTCTCTACTACTGAACCTGCACCAGTACACTCTCCTACAGTGCCTATCCATGATTCTGTCCCTGTCTCAGAAACCAATATTCCCACCCCTAGAAGATCTACTAGACTTAGACAGCCTCCTAGCTATCTCCAAGAGTATGCTACTCAAGTCACATACCCCCATTCAAGACCACTTGACCTATGACAAACTTAATAATCCATACAAAGCCTTCATCATGCGAGTCTCTCACATTTATGAATTTCAATTCTACCATGATGATGTCAAGTATCCTCATTGGCGCCAAGTAAGGCTGAGGAACTTGCAGCCTTAGAAGCGAATCATACATGGACTTTGCAGTCTCTTCCTCCGGGGAAGAAGGCCATCAGTTGTAGATGGATTTACAAGGTTAAATATAAATCTGATGGCACTTTGGATAGATATAAGGCCCGTTTAGTTGCAAAGGGGTACACACAGCAAGCAGGTATCGATTTCTTAGATACTTTCTCTCCTGTAGCCAAGTTATCGACGGTTAGAATTCTTCTTGCAATTGTTGCTCAATGTTCTTGGCAACTAATTTAGTTAGATGTTAATAATGCTTTTTTAAAATGGCACATTGGATGAAGAGGTTATATCCAACTTCCTTTGGGTTATCCAAAATAGGGGGAGACTCAGGTTTGCAAGCTCTCTAAATCCTTATATGGACTTAGACAGGCATCCAGGCAATGGTTTCACACTTTCTCACAAGTGCTCACTGATAGTGGTTTTCGGAAATCTGAAGCAGACCACTCTCTAATTACCAAGGGATCAGGAGCTTCACTAGTTGTTCTACTGGTTTATGTAGACGACATAGTTCTTGCTGGGCCAAGCTTACCTCTTTTGCATCAAACACGGGAGCTATTACAAAAACATTTCAAGTTGAAAGTGTTAGGCAAGTTACATTACTTTTTAGGGCTTGAGATTGCTTACTCACCCAAAAGGATTCATCTTTGCCAACATAAGTATTCTGTCCAGCTCTTGCAAGATACATGTTTCCTTGCAGCAAAACCTCTTTCATATCCCATGGATCCAAATCTCCACTTGAATGATACAGATGGTACACTCCTTGAAGATCCTTCTCAATACAGGAGACTCATAGGGAGGTTAATATACTTAACCATCCCTAGACCAGACATCAGCTATACAGTAAACAAGTTGAGCCAATATATGACTCACCCTCGTTCCCCACCTCTTGATGTTGTCCACCATCTGCTGCAATACTTCAACTCATCTCCAGGACAAGGCATTCTATTCTCCTCAAATCCATCTCTCAAGCTTTCTGCTTATGTGGATGCAGATTGGGGCAGTTGCTTGTCCACTAGGAAATCCACCAGTGGCTTTTGTGTATTCCTAGGAGACTCCCTCATTAGTTGGAGCTCAAAGAAGCAGCCCACTGTTGCTCGTTCCTCAGCAGAGGCTGAATATAGAGCCCTAGCTTCCCTGACTTCAGAGTTACTGTGGCTGAAGCAAGTTCTCTCCACATTTGAGATTCCTCTAGACAATTCAATGGTATTATGTGATAGTCTTTCAGCCATTCAGCTAGCAAGGTATCCCATCACTCATGCCAAGTCCAAACATATTCAAGATTCGAACTTGAGACCTTAGGGTGAGATCTGAACGGAGTTACCGCTTAAACTAACCCTTGTTAGTGCATAAGAGTTTATTTGTTTGTATTTTTGTAATAGTTATATTTAAGTTAGCAATATGTGTATGCGTGCAGTGTGCGCACATGTCATATATGTAGTATTTAAGTATGTTGAGAGATTAAACAATATGAGTTTAGGTACATTAAGGTACTCTAAATTTCTTTTTAGACTAATGTTTAAAAGCGGAACTTGTTACACATGAATCTCATACGTACGGCTCATTTTTACACTAATCGTTTCATGTCTGGTTATTTTCTCTTATATGTTATACTAATGTTTAATAGCATGAAACTTTGAACACTAATCTTACATAAGTGCTACATTGTTCAGCTTTACACAGCTCCTTTTATTCATGGTTATACATTCTCATAATAGCTTCCATCCATGATTCTTGTTACATAAATCACCATTTGGCACCTACATTCTATATGAAGAATAGATTCTCTATTTATAACTCCAATTCAGAAACATATTTTGTTTCTAGGTTTAAATACGTTTTTACCCCCTGCAAATAGGGGGTGTTTTGCTTTTACCCCTTGCAAAAATTTTTTTTTTAAAAAACACCTTGCAAATGTCACCATTTTGGCGTTAGACCTTCTATTAATTCCTCTGTTACAACTGTGTCTACGTATCAGTGAAGTATCTGAGTTGGTATTTTTAATTGCCAAATGGGCTTGCCACGTGTTAAAAAACCCTAGACGCATAGTTACTTCTTCTTCTTCCCATTCGTTTCTCTTCTTCCCTCCGTTTCTCTGAACCATTCGTTTCTCTTCTTCCCAAGTTACTTCTTCTTCTTCCCTTCTTTTCTCTTCTTCCCTTCGTTTCTCTTCTCCATTCGTTTCTGTTCATCTCTTCTCTTCTCCATGAATACGCACAGTGAAGGTTCTTCATCCAATGCACCAATTCGCAGAACCAGATTTCCAGTTTGTCCATGTGGGAATACGATGAAGTTCTACATTTCTGGATCTACACAAAACCCAGGACGCTCCTATTGGAAGTGCCTCCACTGGGTATGTTGTCAACTAATTGTAATATTCATTGTTGTTCCTCTCACTGTAAAACTGTAACTGTGTATTTTCCATTGTAGAAGTTAAAAGACAGTTGCAAATTATTTGTGTGGGATGATGAACTAAGTGATGCACGTTTTACAACTCTCATGGATTCTCCTTCAACGGAAGCAAGCTCCCATGAAATTCAAAGCTGCAAAGCTTGTCATTATGCTGAGAAGTTAATTGAAGCAAGCACCAAAGAGAAAGAAAAGCTGAAGACAAAATTAGCAAATGAGAGGGAAAGAGTTAAGGGGCTTACATCTAGGTTTCAAGGGGTTCAATTTATCTTGATTGTATCATGGGTTGTGTTTGCTGTTTATGTTGTTTGGGTTAATGGAAATTAGTGTCCTAGGATTTGTTGTTGGTTAAGTTTTCTATTGATCATTAGTGTTTGTAATTTGAATCAAGTTATTAATGGAAGTTTGTTTGCTTTTTAATTGATTCATACTGTCATTTAGTTTGTTTACTCATACTGTCATTGATTCAGAATTGCAGAACCAGAACCACAATTAAGGACCACAATTAAGGACCAAAATTTGCATCTATAAGGATACTCTCAAGTTTACAAAATACTGTCAAGTTTGAACCTTACAGTTTTAATTGAACATACGTGTGATACTGTCAAGTTTACAAAATACTGTCATTTTTGAACCAGAATTTAACATCCATTTTTGAACCCGAATTGAACCAGAATCAAGTTTACAAAATACTGTCATTACTCATTACAATACGTGTGATACCAAAATACTTCAAACAGCGGCATTTGAAACAAAATACTGTCATTACATTATAATAGAAATTACATTACAAGAGAAATTACTAAATCTCCTAATTTTGAAACAACTTCTTCACTCTAGTCTTGGTTAGTCTTGGAGATGTTCTTACTCTTCCTGACTCTTGGGTTAAATCACCTCCATAATCAGCAGCAGCATTTGAACTATGTGCAGTGGCAGCTTCTGCAATCACTCCTGGTGCAATGGCAGCTACTGCAATCACTCTTGGTGCAGTGGCAGCTACTGCAGTCACTGTTGGTGCAGATCCTTTTTTGATTGGCAGCTTCCGTCTAATTCCAAGTTGTTTACTCCTTCCTGTTACCTTTGCAGCAATATGGACTGGTGCAGCAGAATCAACAACTGGACGTGTGAGTGGTACCCACTTGACTACAATAAGCCAGATACCCACATTTGGTATTACACACAAGCCTTGCCCTATTTTTTTCATTTTTTAAATACTTTAACTCCCTGCCATTTAATACAGCATGTTCCAAAATTGCCTCTTTAAATTGAGCAATAGATTTAAACTCCAAACCAAGCTTGAATTTATAATTCCTATTTAATTCTTCTTTCTTGAAAACAGGGTACCTCATACCCCTGTGCCCAATATCATCTTTCTTAGCTTCTGAACATGTGCTGTATAACTCCTCACTCTCATATGTGTCCTCCATCACTTGTTCCTCTTCATCACTTGATGTATCTAAAGTTATTCCTGCTGCAGCTTTTTTTGCAGGAGACATCAGCTTACGAGTAGACCAAATTTTGGTTTTTCCTTTCTTGACAAAAACATTTTCTTCAGCAGCAGCAGGTACCTCAGGTTCAAATCCATCATCAACAGCATTTGCCCTTTCTTCTTCACTGTCATCAAAATGAATCCATGTAGCATCATCTTCAGATTCAACCTTAGTAGCTCCTTCAGTCTCCTCCTCTAAACCCTTGCCACTGGAATCTCCATCAATCTTCTCCCCAACCAGTGATTCAACATACATATGTATGTCACAGCATTGGAGTGCATCTCTGTCTACCTTAAGTGACTTATAACCACCTATATAGTCTGGTGAATCAAACATCCACCATAGGAGAACCTCTTCTTTGTATCCTAACTGTCTAACAATGTCAACAGCTTCAAGGAAACTCCATTTGTCAACATCATTGACATTGGCAACAGCAATATCCCCACCATTGTAGCCAGTGTTTTCCCCAACTTCAAATTTACCCCCATGGTGAATAATGATGTTGAAACTCATGCCTACAAAGACCCAAACATTTTAAACTTTAGAAAAGGTCCCTCAAATATATTTTTTTTTGAAAAAGGTCCCTCAATTATCAAAGAAAACTGCTCAGTCAAATAAAGCACAAAGGCCCCTCATTTAAATACACAACACAGCAACAGGGGTCAAAAACAACACAATCACAGCAACAGAAGTAAAAACACATGCATGAGAATCAACATAACCTATTTTATTCACACAATAACAACAAACATCAATAGAATCAACAAAAACACACGCATCAAAAGGTGTTTTGACCAATAGAGTGCAATAAACACTCTCTTTTTGCATTTCAATCTGATACACAGAAAAACTTACTTCTGAGCTTCACAAACCCATCATCAAATGATTTCACAAACCCTAAACTAAAACACATCAACGAACCAAGTAAAAGACAGAAAAACTTACTTTTGAGCTTCGTTTCACTTCGTCTTCGTTGTTGCTTGTCTCGCCTTTTTCGTCTTCGTCTTCTTCTCTCGCAAAACCCTTCGTCTTCTTCTCTCGCAAAAAAAACCCTTCGTCTTCTTCTTCTCAGTGTGTTACTGCATTCTCACTCTCACTCTCTACTCTCTACTCAGAAACCACCTTTCCATTCTTCCTCTGTTTCTTCTTTCTTTTAGTTTCATTTTTTTTTAATTGAAAGTGACTTATAATCTAACACGTGGCAAGCCCATTTGGCAATTAAAAATGCCAACTCAGATACTTCACTAACACGTAGACACAGTTGTAACAGATGAACTAACAGAAGGGCTAACGCTAAAATGGTGACATTTGCAATGTGTTTTTTAAAAAAAAAAAATTTGCAGGGGGTAAAAGCAAAACACCCCTATTTGCAGGGGGTAAAAACGTATTTAAACCTTGTTTCTTTTCTGTACCAATCTTTCGTTTTCCATATGTAACTTCCATTCATGATTTCTCTTAAAAAATTATTTTGTTGCTGAATAGTACCATCATTTTGTAAAAAATGACAAGTTTCTACACATAACTTTTATTTTTATCAAAAACAATTTGTTCCTATTGCGTACAAAAAAATGTACAAAATAAGATTCCTCTTTTTTAGTAGTACATATATTTAATCCACACATTTATTTTGTACGAACACAAAAGGACTTCTGGAGTGAAGAGGAGGAGAAAATACTAATTGAAACTCACAAGCAAGTTGGGAACAAGTGGGAACAAATTCCAAGGAGATTACCTGGGCGCACTGAGAACACCATTAAGAACCATTGGAACACCATCAAGCGGCGCGTGAACAAAAAGAAGAAGCAGAATAGGAGTAAGGATGGTTCAAAAGGAACATTGATTGAAAATTACATCAAGGAAGTCACTAATGCAAAAAGAGGGGAAAATGAGATGAAGCAGTCTATGAGAATCATAAATATTGGGAGTAAGTAGGATCAGAACAATAAAAATGATTGTGGTCTCACTTGTGTTCATTATGAGATCTGAGAAGGTGACTTTAACTCTATAGGCTGTGCTACTCAAGAGAATGAAGTAATTGGTAATGTTTCTCTGATGTTCAATTCTAGAACTTTATTAAACTTGTCACAGTTTTGTGTTGCGGTGTATGCCTTTAGTTATGTTATGTTTGTGTTGTTAGGTTTTTGAACTTGAATGTTATTTATACCCCATGTCCATTGTTAGTTTTGTGTTTGTTTCTTTTAGTTATAACCTTATGGAGTTACGGTTATGTAGTCCACACACACACACAGTAGGGTTCAAGTTACTCCAAGAATAACTTTTATATTGTTACTTCACATCCTAACCGTTTATTTGGATCTAATTCAATGGTAACAATACATCATTACTTAGCGATGTATTGCTACCATTGGATTAAATCTAAATCAACGCTTAGGATGTGGAGTAATTCTATAAAAATTAGGCTAAATAGCACTTTTGGTCCTTTATGTTTGCTCTAGGTTTCACTTTGAACCTTTATCTTTTTTTTGGTCCGTTTTGGTCCCTCATGTTTCATTTGTGTTTCATTTTGGTCCCTGACGTTAGTTTTGACTAACGGACGCCACGCTGGCAGTTAACTGCTGACGTGGCATCCGTTATTCATTAAATTACGTGGCACAAGCCAGTTCCACATCAGCAATTCATTTTTTAATATAAATAAAACATAAAACAATAAAACAAACATAAAACATAAAACAAAAACCGTAAAACCAAAATGAAGAACAGCTTCATCTTCATTCTCCCTTGTCAAGAACAGCTTGAAGAACAAAACTTAAAAACAAAATCTGAGAATCCATCTTCCTTCTCCCTTCTCATGCACAGCTTCAAGAACAGCAACAAATCCCAAGTAGATAGTTCCCCAACATATTCCCTCATTCCATCATCCACAAAATAGCCCGAATGATGTAATTGAACTTTCAATGTCTCCATTTAACTGTTACAACAACAGGAAAATCGAGTCAATAAACAAATCAATTTGGGCAAAAAAACAGGGACCCCAAAGTCCTCAATAGTTGTCTTCATCAATAAACAATAAACATTCAACCCCAAAACACACAAATAGAGAAATCTCAAAACCCCAAACATACAGTGCACCACAAATCGAGAAATAGCGAAACCCCAAACATACAACAACAACAACCTAAACAGAGTGAGAAACAGCAAAATCAAGCAACAACAAGAACACAAAGTGAGAAACAGCAAAATTCAGAACTTTTTACCTTCAAAATGGCGAAACCCCTTTCCGATTCTCCTTCGTCTTCCTTCGTTTATGCTTCCGGTAGCTTCGATTCTCCTTCGTCTTGCTTCGCACTCTCTTTCTTCCCACTCTCTTCGTATTCGTATTCGTCTTCGTCTTCGTCTTCTCACTCACTTTGTCTTTCTTCTTCTCTGTTTCCAGAATGCTATCTTTGATTTTGAGAAATGAGTTTTAGTTTTTGATTTTTGATTTTGAGAAATGAGTTTTAGTTTTAATCTTCATTTTGGTTTTACGGTTTTTGTTTTATGTTTTATGTTTGTTTTATTGTTTTATGTTTTATTTATATTAAAAAACGAATTACTGATGTGGAACTGGCTTGTGCCACGTAAGTTAATGAATAACGGACGCCACGTCAGCCGTTAACTGCCAGTGTGGCGTTCGTTAGTCAAAACTAACGTCAGGGACCAAAATGAAACACAAATGAAACATGAGGGACCAAAACGGACCAAAAAAAAGATAAAGGACCAAAGTGCAACCTAGAGCAAACATAAAGAACCAAAAGTGCTATTTAGCCTAAAAATTACTCTTGGCGTAACTTTTATTTTTGACAAAACTCTTGGAGTAACTTAAACCCTACTTTCATATATATATATATATATATATATATATATATATATATATATATATATATATATATATATATATATATATATATATATAATTGATATACTTTTTCTTATTTTATGACTATGTTTACATGTTTTAATTCTATAAATTCAACTTTCACCCATGACGAATTCCTAGAAAGAAAAAAGGCATTGTCAGATTACTAAAGTATTTTCGTAATATATGAAATACTAGAATAAGATGAGCATAGATATAAATATTATTCTGTTCTGGACTGGATCAGAGGGTCCATTTAGCAATACCAGAAGGTCCATTTAGCAATTGATATGGATTGGCCCAACCATTTCGGCCCATATCCACAACATACAAGCCCAATTAAGGCCATCACACTCGCATGGTTAAGATCAATTCTACTGATCCGACGATCCACAAACGGGCTCGATTTTCTATAAATACCGGCTCTCATTGCTATCATAAGGTACACACTCTCATTCCTAGCTAAATCATTCATCTGTTCTCAATACTGACTTGAGCGTCGGAGTGGCTTCGCAGGTACCTCCCCCCCCCCCCAGGCTCACACTAAACTCCGGCCAGGCAGCAAGAGACCTACCAACTGCAGTCAACCCAATACTGTAAGGTACGGAACATTGGCGACCACAGTGGGAGATATCTATCTTTCACATCATCACTACTCCTTGAACTTTTCTCTTGCTACTTCATGGCTCCCAGAGGCAGACCCCAGATTCAAAGCGTTGTCATACCCGCACCCCGACCAGAGGGTACTCCTGAGGGCAACGTCGCCAGCCTGCCTGACGAGGGTACCAGTCAGCCTGCCCAGCCCTCGAATGTGAGCCAACTTTTGGATCTCCTGTGCAATCGCGCTCAAGCTATGCTGTAGTAGGAAGCTCGCCTAAGGCAGATTGAAAGGCGTGTGGCTTCCCTACCCGAGCAGCCTCCACCCAGCTGGGGAACCCCTCCTCCGACAATGGTGGCTTCAAGACGCCATCAGTCTCCCCCTCGAAGGCATCACGTCCATCGTTCCCCCGCAAGGCGAAGGCACGTACATCGCTCTCCCCCTCGGCAGTGCAGGCATGGAGGATCAGGCTCACCTCCGAGGACCCCTCCATCCCCTCTATATGATACCTACCAGCTTCACGACTCCCACTCCAGGACCTCCTCACGTGCATCCCCTAATTCTCGTGAGAGGTCAAGGAGTCGGGTCAATACCCACCAAAGGCACCACCGGGGATCGCCATCGAGGAGATCCCCCAACTGGGGCAGGTATCGAGATTCAGACTATGAAGACACCTCCCCTCGAAACTCAAGAAGGTTTTCCGATGAAGGACCTTTCACTCGAAGGGTGGATGAATGCCGAATCCCTAGGGCCTTGGAAAAGCTGCCAGCTCTCAAGATATATGATGGAACCGGAGATCCAGACCGCCATCTGGCAGACTTCTCCCTGATGATGCGCTATAGAGGCGCCATGGAGTCTGTTCACTGTAAAATCTTCCCCCTCACTCTCAAAAATTCCGCATTAGAGTGGTTTCAAGAGCTAAAGCCAAACTCCATCTCCTCATGGAGTCAGCTGGCGAGAATGTTCACAGCTCGTTTCACTGCCTCCCGGTTGAAACCCAAATCTGAAGAGGTTCTTAGGGCAATCAGGTAGGGAGAGAAAGAAACACTTAGAGAATAACTGGAAAGGTTCAACAAGGAGGCCTCCAACATCAGGAGGCATGGCACAAGGCGCCCAGGAGGGCACAAACTTTAGAACACAGCACCTTGGCACAAGGTGCCCAAGAGGGCGCCAACATCAGGAGGCATGGCACAAGGCGCCCAGGAGGGCGCCAACATCAGGAGGCATGGCACAAGGCGCCCAAGAGGGTGCCAACTTCAGAACACAGCACCTTGGCACAAGGCGCCCAGGAGAGCTCCAACATCAGGAGGCATGGCACAAGGATCCCAGGAGGGCACCAACTTCAGAACACAGCACCTTGGCACAAGGCGCCCAAAAGGGCGCCAACATCAGGGGCATGCCACCAGGCGCCCAGGGGGGCGCCAACTTCAGAACACAGCACCTTGGCACTAGGCGCCCAGGAGGGCGCAAACATCAGGACGCATGGTGTAACACCCATTTCTACCTGGTAAAATATAGTAAAATCAGAGTTTTCACAAACAAACGGATGCTACATTTTTCGACTTAAAACCATGAACAAACATAATAAGGTCATTTCTGAAAAGCGGATACATAACACCCTAACTTGGATGAACCGACACACAACATTTTCAATTTTCAAAACAAGTCAACTTTCATTTTCTACGCAGCGGAAATTCAAAAGGTTCAACTTAATTAACTGTGGCATCTAAGCAAGATTCATAACAGCAATAAACTCGAAATCCAACAAATAAAACGACATAAGTAATAGAAAAATAAGCGGTCATCCCCCCCGAGTGCTGCGTATCAGAGCGACAACACCGACCCGAACTAATGAAGGTAAAAGCCTTCATTCGTGGTTACCTGCACGTTACCAACATCGGGGTAACATTCAAACAGAAGGGGTGAGATATCGAACCATATAATGAATCATATGAAAAACAATATATATTCGGGTTAGGATATCAAAATCATCACTTCACGGCAGTCAATAATTTCAATCAATTGAATATGCAACATGAATGCGGAATGCGACTCAAAACTATGCATATGCATGTGGTACCATAATCCAGCCAATAAATAGAGGCTTCACGACTAAAATTTGCCAATAAATAGAGGCATCAACGACTGTTGGAGACTCGCTCCAGGGCCATCTGCCCTATAATGCAAATGCTATGCATGCGACGCAATGGTGAAAGCACAGATAGTCAATAACAATAATTATATCTCAGTACAACAACGACCTGAATCTCAACATTGGCCATAGGCCTACGACATAATATCCACGCCAATAAATAGAGGCAATCCGACTAGGTGTAACATCATCACCACACAACATCTGAGCCAATAATTTAGCCACCGAACAAGTTAACAGTTTAATAACTCAACAACTCGACAAATCAGCAATTTATTAATTTATTAATTCAACAGTTCGACACTTAGCCACTTAATCAACAGTTGGCCACTTATGGGCGTAACGCGCCAAAGGCGCTCATCAGCCAACAAGACAGTAGCAAGGAACCAGGCCGCAACAAACAGGCACAGCAATGGGCACTAAGGGTGCCAACTGCCAGCCACAACACTAGGCGCTAAGGGCGCCAATCAAACAGCAACAGCCACGGGCGCTAAGGGTGCCAGCAAGCAACATGGCGCTATGGGCGCCAACACCCAGCAGCCAACAAGCAAGGCGCTATCAACCTGCACGCACAACCGCAAGAAACAGTAGCAAACAGCAACAACGATAAACAGGGCGCATAGGACGCCATCATCAGCAGGCAACAAAACATCAAGCACAGGGCGCATAGGGCGCCAGTTTCAGCAGCCACATATAGGGACAGGCACAAGGCGCATAGGGCGCTAGTTTTCAGCAGCAGGCAACAAACAGGGACAGGGCGCCTAGGGCGCCATCAGCAGCAGGGCGCCTAGGGCTCCATCAATCATACCAAATCGTTTTCCTTATGAACATGGCAAAGCACAAATATAATTCTAGGGCTAATAACATAGAACACCAATCACACAACAATTGTTCAACAAGGCAACATAAATATATGATCATACATGGTGACAACTTATCAAACCTTAACCCCTACATAAAACCATTCATAGGACCCATTATAGAGCTAGAACCCCACCCTTACCTTAGCCTTGAAAGATTCGAAGTTCCTTGCCCTATTCCTCTCCTCTTGCGCCGTTCCTCTCTCTCTTTCCCTCTTGGCCGTCGCGCCCTTCTCTAGTGCTCTCTCTCAAACCTTTTTTTGTTTTTCTTCTAAGTGAGCAAACCCTAACCTAATTTCCCCTCTTATAATCTCACTTAGTCTTATGGGCTTTTCTTAGCTTAATTCGACTTAACATCATGGGCTTTCCTTAACACCTCTCATTTTACTACTCCTAACCCTAACAATAGGCCCACATGTACTAGCATATTATTATTCTATTATTTTTGTACCACTTAATTCCTAAATAATTAATTAAATAATTAATCAATTATTTAGGGGCGTTACACATGGCACAAGGCGCCCAGGAGGGCGCAAACATCAGGACGCATAGCACAAGGCGCCCAGGAGGGTGCCAACTTCAGAACACAGCACCTTGGCACAAGGCGCCCAGGAGGGCGCCAACATCAGGGGGCATGCCACCAGGCGCCCAGGGGGCGCCAACTTCAGAACACAGCACCTTGGCACAAGGCGCCCAGGAGGGCGCAAACATCAAGACACATGGCACAAGGCTCCCAGGAGGGCGCCAACATCAGAGCGCAGCATCTTGGCACAAGGCGCCCAGGAGGGCGCCAACATCAAGATACGGCATCTTGGCACAAGGCGCCCAGGAGGGCGCCAACATCAGGACGCAGCATCTGGGCACAAGACGCCCAGTAGGGCGCCAACATCAAGACACGGCACCCCAGCTCGGTGCCTGGTACAAGGATTACACCAAGGAAGGTGTGAGTCACGGTCGCGGTGAAGAGATCTTATACGACCCGACAAGACAGATGAAGTAACGCCGGGTAGATCCACAAAAATTTTTCAAGCCAAGACTATCCTTCGGAATAATCTCGGCTTGGGGGGCAACTTTTCTGGACTGGACCAGGGGGTCCATTTAGCAATACCAGGAGGTCCATTTAGCAATTGGATATGGATTGACCCAACCATTTCGGCCCATATCCACAACATACAAGATCAATTAAGGCCATCACACTCGCATGGTTAAGATCAATGCTACTGATCCGACGATCCACAAACGGGCTCGATTTCCTATAAATACCGGCTCTCATTGCCATCATAAGGTACACCCTCATTCCTAGCTAAATCACTCATCTGTTCTCAATACTGACTTGAGCGTCGGAGTGGCTTCGCACGTACCCCCCCCCCCGGCTCACACTAACGTCCGACCAGGCAGCAAGAGACCTACCAACTACAGTCAACCCAAGTCAACCCAATACTACAATGTACAGAACATATTCAATTAAAAAATCATCTCAAATTGTCACTCATGTAATTAAGAGTTAAAACAAGTCAAGGTTTGTGTGTGTATATAATATATAGGTTAGTGTGTGTATATGATATATATATATATTATATGTGTGTGTATCTATTCTCACTTTCTAAAATTTCTAAAAATCCTTGCTTCAAAATTTCTAAATCCAACGTTCGTATCAACTATTATTGGATACAAATAATAAAAGTCAGATGCTATTCAAACACCTTTTGTAATTGGAAGTTCAAATATTGTAATCTACTTTTGAAAATCTTAGGAAATTTCCTTCTAAATTTGATATATTAGATCTGGAAAAAAGGAAAAATTACCATGCAATACTTTTTTTTTACTTAACTTTATGTTTCAGATTAGTTCTTTATTTTTTTCTTCGTAGTAGACCAACAATAACTTTTACCAATACATCACCTCATATTACTGTTTAATAATTGTGGCAATAATATATATATAGGTTAACTATTTTACCAAAATTTGAATAATGTAAATATTGTAAATATATATATAGATATATATATATATATATATATATATAAATATTGTAATTAATGTTTAATTACTGATTAATGTTTAATTGCCAAAATTTGAATAATTTATATATATAGGATAACTTTAAATATTGTAATTAATGTTTAATTACTCTAATTAAATATATATTTATATATATAAATACAAAAAGGATTTTTTTGACAAAAAATAACTATAAA
Source organism: Astragalus membranaceus (assembly GCA_039519185.1). Classification (NCBI taxonomy): domain Eukaryota; kingdom Viridiplantae; phylum Streptophyta; class Magnoliopsida; order Fabales; family Fabaceae; genus Astragalus; species Astragalus membranaceus. The sequence goes on along the minus strand of CM076854.1, from coordinate 43,939,522 downwards.
ATTTATACATTTTAATAGAGTTTGATAGAAATTCAAAAAGGAGGACAACGTTGTAACACCCAAAGTAATTTCTAATTACTTTGATTGTTGAGAGGCTTGTATATGACTTTGTTCGGTATGACTTGAGGTGTATTGAGGAAAGAAATTTTTATTACCTTGCTTGTTAAGTGTTTTTGAATTGTTGTGGTTGTTTTATCAAGGTGTTGTGTAAATTATTTAATGGATTGGGATTGATGGTGCGCAATTGAAGTGTTTGTTTGATTGAATACCTTAGTTAGTGGGAGTAAGGTTAAGAGAGAATATTAGTTAAGGTGAGAATTCAATTTTTTATTTATTTTTAAAACATAACCCTCAGCTGAACACAATTTACCAAACAGCCCCTCATTAAAACCCCCAGTCTATATAAGGACACACTCGCTCCCAAAAAACCAACACAACATTGATTTTCAGATTTTTGAAGAAAATGAGAGTGAGAGTGAGGGTTTCAAGAGGGAGAACCACTCACTACCTCCAACACTCATCTTCATCTATCATTGTGAAATTAACTTCACCCCACTCCACTATCCTCATTAGCTCAAGGTTTTGCTAGAAACAGAGTCTTCATTTCTGAAATTTTCATCATCACCACTCTTGGGGTTCCATTCGATTGCATGTGAGTTTTGAGGGTTCAAAGATATGGTTTGGGTACTTGCATGGGTGATTGGGAGATAGCACTTGACCTTAGAGAAGTGAAATCAAGTTTAGAAGAGCATTTGGGGGCTGTTCGAAGGTTAGGAAGCTTGGGAAGGTTCTTGTTGGTGATTTTGGTAGCATTTAACTACTTGTTAAGTGAGTCCTTTGCCTTTTCTTTTATTTTCAAGCATGAACTCTGATATTAGAAATTCATTTACTTGAATGCATGTTGTTTAAAATGTTGGTTGCTGAATTTTGATGTTTCCAAACAAGCTTATATGTCATCTTAGTGAGTTCTTGTCCTATTTTGTGTTCTTATGAAGTTTAATCATCATAAACATGTGGATTCTGAACATAATGGATTGCATGTACATTTGGGTGATTGTTTGTGCTGAAATGTTGAATTGGTACCATACATGTGCTGAACTTGGTTGTGTTCTTTGATTAATGTTCATTATGGAATATGTGAATTGAACATGGGGGACTAGAACTTGGTATGAAATGAATACTTGAGGAGTGGAGTGATGTGGATTATTTAGAGTTCGGTTATTGGCATATTTCCAGTTTCGGATTGATTGGGAAAGAAATCGGATCGAACGGATTAACAGATTTTGAGAAAAACAGAGTTTTTTGTGAAACTGCTGACTGGGCCATGTCCGTGCGCCTTAGAGGCCAGGTCCGTGCGCCCAGGCCCTGTCCGTGCACCCTAGAGGCCCTGTCCGTGCAGAAGTTTCTGGCACCCTTTTTTAAAATTTTGATTCTGCTTTCCTTTCGACGCGAACTCATCCCCAATCCTTTCCCTAATTCAACCTAAGTTGTTCTAAGTATGATTGAACTTGTTTGATGCATAATAAATGGAAAATCATGAAGTTTGACATTACCGTTTATAAGTTAAATTCTTTTCGAAAACGCGAGTGAGAAAACTACTTATAGTACATATATAAGTACACCATAAATGAACTAATGAATGGATGATGTACTTGGGGTCGGAGGCCCAAGAGGTTTTATGTAGACGTTTTGCTCAATTATATATTGAGTGCGGGTTCCCCATAGTGTACGTAATAGTTGTTATATTATGTAAGTCTATTGCGTTAGGGGGGTGTGTAACATCCCAAAATAATTATCAAAATTATTTTGAAGTTTGAGTAAATTTATTACTCATAATTAATTTATGATGGAGGTCTTATGAAGTGAATTAAGAGAAAATGAGTTATTAGGAGTTACTAGGAAATAGAGGAAAGGGTGAGGTTATTTTAGGGTTTTCAACCATCAAACTTAGGTTTGTATTATAAAAGAAAAATAAAAAGAAAGAAAGTGAGACCTAAAAGGGGGAAAAACCTTAAAACAGACCTAAATTGGAACCGGGTTTGTGTGACCTGACCCGGTTTGATGCGCAACCTGAACTGGCTCTGTATCGCGCGATTCAGATGTGTATCGCGATTCTTGCGATACGGCGGCGATACAGTGCGATACGGATGCGATACGGTCACAATTTCGATACACAGTGCGATTCGTATCGCTGGGAGGGGATTTTGTATCGTATCGCGATACGTATCCCACGTATCGTACGATACTTACTACCATTGGACCAAATGATGAACAAAAAAGTTGCACCATGTAGGGTTGATATTTGATATAAAAGTTAGTACTTAGTAGGATGGATGAAAAACGATAGATAGCAGAAATGCAAAAGGGGAAGAACCCAAAAACATGTAGGGTTGATATTGAGATATCTTTATTACAAGCGCTACTCTCCAAGCTTCGGGTATTTTTTTTTACTCTGTCTTGATTGCGAGGTATGCGACTCGGTAGTGGATTGCTTTGACCAAATATATGACCTGACATGACCATGATATGATATGCTCATTAATATCGTCGTATTCAGAGATAGAGTATGTGATGAAGAACTCTAATTACCACAATATTTTTTTGGTATTCTTAGATGAAATAACAAATAAACACCATACACACACACTACCACTGCTCATACCCGAATTCGAACCTGAGCCGACGTCCCTATGTCACTGAAATTGGCTTTACAACCAACAGTGAAGGTCAAATCGCCACAATATGATACTCTGCTTAAAAATAACAAATTAATAAGAAATTTTGATAGTTTTTTAAATATTATTTTCAAATCACAAAAAATAACATCATTTACTTATACACGAGTTTTTCTACCAACTTACAAAATATAAATTATTCGACAACAATTTCAAATAGCATACTTATACTCGTGCATTGCACGGGTCAATTATTCTAGTTGGCTTTAAGTTGTAAAAATAGATTACCAATTTGGATCTCTTATTAACAAGACACATATCTAATTTAGGGGTAAAAATGTCATTACGCTTTCTTTCTTTTTCTTCTTACACTCTCTTTCTTCCTTTCCACTTTTCTCTTATACTTTTCTCTTACACTCTCTTTCTTCCTTTTTTTCTTTTTATTTTACTTTTACTTTTACTTTTCCCACAAACAATTCTTCTCTTTCTCTTATCACTTCACTTTAGTTTTTTTAACAAAATTTTAAATTTATCTAATGTCTATTTATACAAACAAATCTCCTATGAAATTACCAATTTGCATCTCTTATTAACAAGACACATATCTAATCTAATATCTATTTATACAAACAAATCTCCTATGAAATTACTAATTTGGATCTCTTATATATTAACAAGACACATATCTAAATTAAGGGTAAAAATATCAAAACCCTTTCTTTCTTTTTCTTCTTACACTCTCTTTCTTCCTTTTTTCTCTTTCTTCTTACACTCCCTTTCCTCCTTTTTGTAACGCCCCGAAATAATTGATTAATTATTTAACTAATTGTTTAGGAATTATTTAGTAGAAAATAATGGAATAACTATATGTTAGTGTATATGGACCTATTATTAGTGTTAGGATTAGTAAAGGAGAGGTGTTAGGGAAAAAGCCCATGATTAAGTCGCATAAGCTAAGGGAAAGCCCATGAAGTTAAATGAGTTGATAAATAGTAGGAAACTAGGTTAGGGTTTCATTATTTGGAAAAACAAAAGTTTGAGAGTGAGAGAGCGCGACGGCCAAGAGGAGAGAAGAGGGAGAGAGCGACGCCAAGAGGAGAGAGGAGGCTAGGGTTTCGTGATCTTCTAAGGCTAAGGTAAGGGTGGGGTTCTATCTCTATAATTGGGTGTATGAATGGCTCTATGTAGGAAGGTTATGGAACCCTAGGTGTATTAAGTTTAGAAAACCCTAGTTGTAGGAATTGAACTTTAAACGATGATGCTAATTTCGATTGATGATGATTGTTGCCATTTGACGATGTGTGATCATGCTTGTTGATGTTTTGGAACCAAAATTATGTGCATGGGCGCCGTTTTTGATTCTGCCGCAGGGCGCCGTCCCGTGTTTGTGTTGCTGGGTGCCTTCCTGGGCGCCATTCTGTGTGTGTTGTATTCTGGCGCAGGGGCGCCAAGGTCGCCAATGTTGTGGCTGCCCAGTTGCTGGTTGCTGTGTTGTTCTGGCGCAGGGGCGCCAGGGGCGCCAATGTTGTGGCTGCCCAGTTGCTGTTTTCTGTGTTGTTCTGGCGCAGGGGCGCCAAGGGTGCCAATGTTGTGGCTGCCCAGTTGCTGTTTTCTGTGTTGTTCTGGCGCATGGGCACCAAGGGCGCCAATGTTGTGGCTGCCCTGTTGCTGTGGCTGTGTTGTCCTGGCGCATGGGCGCCAAGGGCGCCAAAATCTGGCTGCCCGTTGCTGGTTTTGGGCGCATGGGCGCCAAGATTGGCTGCCCAATTTCTGTTGTTGCGTGTTGTGTCTGGCGTAGGGGCGCCATTGTAACAGCCCAAAATAATTAGTTAATTTATTTAATTAATTATCTAGGGTTTGTGTTTGAGAAAAATAAAATAAAATGATAGGAATAATTATTTAGGGATTTTATGTGATAGAATATTAGAAATAATTAGTTGTTAGTATATGTGGATAGGTGGTGGCGAATTAGAGGTGTTAGTGGAGGCCCATGATTAAGTCATAAACTAAGAAAGCCCATGATTGGTTAAGTGAGCCTATAAATAAGGAGTTTTTAAGTTAGGGTTTCATTAGTTGAGAAAATTAGATTTTGTGAGAGAGTGAGAGCTAAGGAGTGGCGGCCAAGGCAAGGAAAAAGAGAAGAATTTCGTGGCTTCCATAGAGAAAAAGAAAGAGAGGAGTTCGTGACCAAGAAAGAAAAGAGGAGAGAGAAGAAAAGCTAAGTTTTTCAAGGTTTCTAAGCCTAAGGATTCGAGTTCTTCAATAAGGTAAGGGGGCTCTCGTTCATAGTTAATAATTTATAAACCACGAAATCATGGGGACTAGGTGTTAGGAGTAGTTGTTTAAATTGCTGTTGATGTTTATAATATCTATATGTGGCTGAAGTGTGATGGTTGTTTGTGTTGTTGAATTCACTGTTTTGAGATGTTCTGACATAGGTTTAGTATTTCAGTGACTGAGAACGTTTTACTAATTGAAAAATTATGTGGTTTGTCATTTCGAAAACTTGATTGAATGCTTGTTAATTTGGCGTTGATTTGGTTGCATTTGGAGTTGTAAAACTTGAGTTATAGGTGAAACAAGTTAGGTTAAAATTCTGGGAACGATGTGGGTAGAGGTTCAGTATTTCGGTAACTGGGAACGTTGTGTTGACTGAAAAGTTATGTGGTTTACTGTTCTGGAAAATAGACTTGATGCTTGTTAATTTGACACTGGTTTGGTTCCGTTTAGAGTTGTGTAGCTCGAGATATGAATTCCACAAGTTAGGGTAATATTCTGGAAGCATTCTGGACAAAGGTTCGGTATTTTTTAAGACTGGGAACTTTCTGTTCGTCAAAAATTATGGGACTTTTTTTGTTAGAAAACAGACTTAATTTTGGTCACTTTGGCACTGGTTTGGTTAAATTTGGAGTAGTGTAGCTCGAGTTATGAGCGTCCCAAGTCAGGTCAAATTTCTGGACTTAAACTAGGTATAGGTTCAGTGTTTCAGGTCTTGTGTCTTCAATTGAACTCTGATTTGAACGATTCTTTTTCCATTAGAAACTATACTCAAATTGCTTTTGTTAAGGCTAAGGTTTTGTTCCATTTGGTCAAGTGTAAGTCAGTTTAGAGTGATTTGAAGTGGAAGGACAGAATCTGTCCAGTCTGGGAACCATTCGGGTTGTTTCTAAAAACTGTACTAACTGGCTAATAATGTAAAGGTGATGTTTATGACGATGTCGTGATGTGATTGTGATGTTTATGATGCATATTAATGGTGAATATATCTTGGTGATTGGTGAGTATATAAATTATTGGTGAGCAATATAAATACGTTTATGACGATGTCGTGAGGTGATTGTGATGTTTATGATGCATATTAATGGTGAATATATCTTGGTGATTGGTGTTTTGGTGTCATGGTGCATAGTCATGGTGTCGCATAATCATATGCATTTCTGGTGAATAGGCCTCGGCCTCCTAAAATGTTTTGGTGAATGCCCTCAAGGCAATTTTGGTGAATGCCCTCAAGGCAATTTTGGTGAATGGATCCACATGCATATGCCCAGTGGAGTTTTGGGTTGCATTTCATACATTGCATACACGTCCTGTGTTTGATTTCTTCTTCTTGAACTAATGGTGTAACTGTATTCTGGGTGTAACTGTATTTGGTGTGACGGTACTTGGTGTAACAGTATTCGGCGTAACTGGATTTGGTGTAACTGTATTATTGGTGTAGTAAATTGATGGTATCCCTGGTGTGCCTATTATACTGTGTTTCTTGTTTTATCTATTATTATCTATGTAGTGAGACTCACCCTACTGCGTCGTGTTGCCTCGTATGTCGGCAACCTGCAGGTGACGGTGACGGAAGGTGGCTAGAGATCCTTTTTCTAGTATGGTCGAGTCGGCTCTGATACGTAGCACTCGGGAGGGTTGTCCTTGTGTCTTTCCTTATGTGTTATGTATATGCCTTTCTAAGTTGTAAACCTTTTGAAGTATGATTGCCAAGTTAAACCTTTTTATTTCCGCTGCATGTTTTTGAAAAGAAGTTAGTTATAATTAAAGTACTCTGTTTGCGAAGTGGTTTTCCGGTTCGAAAAATGTGACACTCTTTTGGCGCGAAAAATTCTGATATTTTTTTAATAACCGTTGGGTAGAAAAAGGGGTGTTACAGCCATGGGCGCCAGAATCTGACTGCCTTGTTGCTGTGTTGTGTTCTGGCGCTGTGGGCGCCAAGGGCACCAGTGTGGCTGCCTGTGTTGCGTGTTGTGTTGCGTGTTGTGTTGCTGGGCGCCATGGGCGCCAAGGGCGCCAGTTTGGCTGCCCAAATGTGAATTTCACATTTGATGCTTGGGACGATGTGTTGATGTTGAATATGTAATTAGGCCCAAAGTTGTCAAAATATTGGAAGTTGCTAAATTGTTGATGTGTTGCCAAAAATGTTGAAAGTTGCTAAGTTGCTAATTAGTGTTGATGATGGTGTACCAAGTTGAATTGCCTCTATTTATTGGCAGGTGGTATGTTGTAGGCCTATGGCCAACGATGATTTCCGATGTTGTTGCGTTGCTATGTAATCGTTGTTTATTGATTGTGCATTTACATAGCGTCGCATACATAGCATATTTTTACGATGGAGCTATGCTCAAAACACGATGGCCTGGACTAGCAAATTACGATGAAATGATGTTACGATGTTAATGCATCTATTTATTGGCTGGATTATGGTACCACATGCATTATAGGGCGGTGGCCCTGAGTTGAGTCACATTCCGCATCCATGTTGCATACCTATGTGATTGAGATGGTCTTGACTGCTGTTAAATGATGAATTGATGCTATGACCTGAATTACGTATTGTCTTTCATATGTCTGATTATATAGTGCGATATCTCACCCCTTCTGTTTGAATGTTACCCCAATGTTGGTAACGTGCAGGTAATCACGAATGAAGGATGTTCACCTTCGTTTGATCGAGTCGGTGTCGTCGCTCTGATATGTAACACTCGGGGGGAATGGACACACGTTTTAATATTGTTGCTATGTTATTTCGTTGTTGAAACTTTAAGTTGTTACGTCGTTGTTTTTGAGCTGTCTTGAGTTGTTAAGACGCCACGTCTATTTGAATTAACTTGTTATGAATCCGCTGCATAGTAATTAAAGAGGAATTATTTTGAAGACTAAAAGGTTGTTTTATCGGTTCAGCCGAAAGCGCTATGTATCTGTTTTCAAAAGCGAATTAACCCGTCTATTGTTTTCACGAAGCAAATGTGGCACTCCATTGTTTGTTGAAAATTTTTTTTTATGAACTCTGATTTTGCATTATTTTACCGGGTAGAAATGGGGTGTTACACTTTTCACTTTTCTCTTATACTCTCTTTCTTCCTTTTTTTTCTTTTTATTTTACTTTTACTTTTACTTTTCCCACAAACAATTCTTCTATTTCGATTATCACTCCATTTTAGGTTTTTTAACTAAATTTTAAATTTATCTATTTATACAAACAAATCTCCTATGAAATTACCAATTTGGATCTCTTATTAACAAGACACATATCTAATTTAAGGGTAAAAATGGCATTACCCTCTCTTTCTTTCTTTTTCTTCTTACACTCTCTTTCTTCTTTGTTTTTCACTTTCTTCTTACACTCCACTTTAGTTTTTTTAACTAAATTTTAAATTTATCTATTTATCTATTTATACAAACAAATCTCCTACGAAATTACCAATTTAGATCTCTTATTAACAAGACACATATCTAATTTAAGAGTAAAAATGTCGTTACCCTCTCTTTCTTTCTTTTTCTTCTTACACTCTCTTTCTTTCTTTTTCTTCTTACACTCTCTTTCTTCCTTGTTTTTCTCTTTCTTCTTACACTCTCTTTCCTCCTTTTCCCTTTTCTCTTACACTCTCTTTCTTTCTTTTTTCTTTTTATTTTACTTTTACTTTTCCCGTAAACAATTCTTCTCTTTCTCTTCTCACTTCACTTTAGTTTTTTTAACTAAATTTTAAATTTATACAAACACTACTCTACTAAAATTACCTATAAAAATGTAAATGAGTCACACAAAAAAAACAAAAAATAGCTATCACCTTTTGGGAAAAATTTATCACCGTAAAATTTTAATTTTTCTTTCCGAAATCTGTTTACACTCTTATTGATAATCTACTATCACCTCTTATTGATAATCTACTATCAATGTTTTACTATCTACTATAATCTACTAATCAATTGAAACTACGAGATAACTGCAATGATATATAAAAAAAACACGGGTAACTGCACTGATATATAGAAAAACACGAGATTAATATTTGTCATTGATAATTAAATTTTTTGAAGACTATATAAAAAGCAAGAAGATTTAATGACTATTTAAACTACTGACTAATATTTAAAACAAATATTTATTATGGATAATCTACTATCTCTCTTTTACTATCTACTATAATCTACTAATCAACTAAAATAATCAATTGAAACTACCAGATAACTGCACTAATTTATAAAAAACCACGAGATTAATATTTGTCACTGATAATTAAAAAATTTGAAGACTACTACTACAAACCTACTATCTAAAAAACAAGAAGACTTAATGACTTTCTAACTTTTACTATCTACTATAATCTACTAATCAACTAAAACAATCAATTAAAACTACGAAATAACTGCAGTGATATATAAAAAACACGAGATAGCTGCAGTGATATATAAAAAACACAGGACTAATATTTGTCATTGATAATTATAATTTTTGAAGACTACTATAAACCTACTATCTAAAAAAATAAGAAGACTTAATGACTATTTAAACTGATTAATATTTAAAACACACGTGACAAATATTTGTTACTAATACCTAAAAAAGTACAAATAATTGTCACTGATATTTAAAAAACACGGGATAAATATTTCTTATTGATAATCTACTATCTATCTTTTACTATTTACTATAATCTACTAATCAACTCAAATAATCAATTGAAACTATGAGATAACTGCACTGATACATAAAAAAACACGGGATAACTGCACTGATACATAAAAAAAATATGGGGATAAGTGCAACGATATATATAAAAACACAGGATAATTGCATTGATATATAGAAAAACACGGGATAACAACACTGATATATATAAAAACATTGTACTGATATATAAAAAAAGGGATAAATGCACAGATTGTTTTTAAATGATACTTTTACATTTTTAGATTTTAAAATTTATCTATTTTTTTTTAAACTCATTTTTTATCTACTTTAAATTTGTCGTTATTTTCACGGGGTAATGTTCAGACTATTTAAATACTGTCTAAGTTCATTCATAAAAAAAACATGACAGCACACGTGCGTATGCACGGGTATCCTAAAAGTTTGTAACTAAAAAAGTTTATCAAACAATAAAAATGTTTGACATAATACACAACAAGATATAACTATCGAAAAACAGACATGCGACAGTGATATCTAATATCTATTTTCTAATATCCCTTTATACAAACAAACTTCCTATGAAATTACCAATTTAGATCTCTTAATAACAAGACACATATCTAATTTAAAGGTAAAAATGTCATTACCCTCTATTTCTTTGTTTTTTTTCTTACACTCTCTTTCTTCTTTTTTTTCTCTTTCTTCTTACACTCTCTTTCCCCATTTTCACTTTTCTCTTACACTCTTTTTCTTCCTTTTTTCTTTTTACTTTACTTTTACTTTTCTCATAAACAATTCTTCTCTTTCACTTATCACTTCACTTTAGTTCTTTTAACTAAATTTCTAAATTTATAAAAACACCACTCTACTAAAATTACCTATAAAAATGTAAATGAGTCACACTAAAAAAACAAAAAAAACTATCACCTTTTTGGAAAACGTTATCACCTTAAAATTTTAATTTTTCTCTCTGAAATCTGTTTACACTCTTATTGATAATCTATATCAACTCTTATTGATAATCTACTATCTATCTTTTACTACCTACTATAATCTACTAATCAAATAAAATAATCAATTGAAACTACGAGACAATTGCAATGATATATATAAAAACACACATGATAACTACAATGATATATAAAAAAAACACAGGATTAATATTTGTCATTGATAATTAAAAATTTTGGAGACTACTATAAACCTACTATAAAAAATACAGGAAGATTTAATGACTATTTAAACTACTGATTAATATTTAAAACAAATATTTCTAATTGATAATCTACTATCTCTCTTTTACTATCTACTATAATCTACTAATCAACTAAAATAATCAATTGAAACTACGAGATAAATACACTAATATATAAAAAAACACGGGATAACTGTATTGATATATAAAAAAAAACGAGATTAATATTTGTCATTGATAATTAAAAATTTTGAAGACTACTACTACAAACCTACTATCTAAAAAACAAGAAGACTTAATGATTATTTAAACTACTAATTAATATTTAAAACAAATATTTCTTATCGATAATTTACTATCTACCTTTTACTATCTACTATAATCTACGTACTAATAAAATAAAATAATCAATTGAAACTACGAGATAACTGCACTGATATATACAAAATACGGGATAATTGTACTGATATATAAAAAAAAAACCCAGGATTAATATTTGTCATTGATAATTATAATTTTTGAAGACTACTATAAACCTATTATCTAAAAAAACAAGAAGGCTTAATGACTATTTAAACTGATTAATATTTAAAACACACGTGCCAAATATTTGTCACTAATACCTAAAAAATGACAAATAAGTGTCACTGATATATAAAAAACACGGGATAAATATTTCTTATTGATAATATATTATCTATCTTTTAGTATCTATTATAATCTACTAATCAACTTAAATAATCAATAGAAACTATGAGATAACTGCACTGATACATAAAAAAACACGAAATAATTGCACTGATATATGAAGAAATACGGGGATAACTGCAATGATATATATAAAAACACGGGATAGCTGCACTGATATACAAAAAAACACGGAATAACAACACTGATATATAAAAAAACACGGGATAAATGTGTTGCGTTAAAAACACACTAAGAGCAAGTGTACTCTATCGCAGAAGTAGTATAAAAGATTATCGTCTCCAAAGGGATTAACTAACAAGTAACAAACTGTTCTGTACCGAGCATCTTTTTGGTCGGCTGCTGTTGGTAGGTCTCTTGCTGTCCTGGCAGGAGGTCAGTGAGCGCCCAAGGGGGTACCTGCAAGCCACTCCGACACTCAAGTCAGTATATAGAATATATGAGTGAAGGTACTAAGGATTAGAGATTGAACCTCTTTTAGGGCAAAGTATGACTGTATTTATAGGAAATCAGGCCCTCTCGTGGTTCGTTAGGTGGGTAGAGTCGATCTTGATCGTCCAAGCATGTTGGGCTCGCATGAGGTGGATATGGGCTGATTCGGTTGGGATGATCCATATGACTTGCTAAGCGCGCCTCCTGGTTTTGCTAATGGGACCCTCTAGTTGACTCCAGAACAGTTGCCCCCCAAGCCGAGATTATTCCGAAGGGTGGTCTTGGCTTGAAGGATTTTCGTCGGTTTGCCACGGGACACCGCCTTTGTAACAGCCTTGTTCTGTCATAGGAGAAATTTTTTCTAAGTGTTGCTTCATCTGTTTTGTCGGGTCGTATGAGATCATTTTGTTGCGACCGTGACTCACATCTCCTTCGGTGTAATCCTTGTGCCCGACACCAAGCTAGGGTGACGTATCCTGATATTGGCGTCGCCTTGTGCCAAGTGCTCTGAGGTCGGCGCCCTCTTTGGTGCCTTGTGCCAGGATGCTCTGAGATTGGCTCCCTCTTGGGCGCCCTGTGCCATGCCCCTTGATGTTGGTGCCCTCTTGGGCGCCTTCCCGGGTGCTTGTTTGTTTTTGAGAGTTGGCGCCCTCCTGCCAGGCGCCCCTCTGTTGGGCGCTGCTTGCTCCCGCCAGGCGCTCTGCCAGGCGCCCTCATGGGCGCTGGCAGCCTTGACTGGCGCCCTGCCAGGCGCCCTCCTGGGCGCTGGCTGCTCCTCACTGGCGCCCTCGTGGGCGCTGGTTGCCTTGACTGGCGCCCTGCCAGGCGCCCTTCTGGGCGCTGGCTGCTCCTGACTGGCGCCCTGCCAGGTGCACTCATGGGCGCTGGCTGCCTTGACTGGCGCCCTGCCAGGCGCCCTCATGGGCGCTGGCTGCCTTGACTGGCGCCCTGCCAGGCGCCCTCATGGGAGCTGGCTGCCTCATTGGCACCCTGCCAGGCGCCCTCCTGGTCCTGCCAGGCGCCCTCATGGGCGCTGGTTTGCGTAGACGTGTGCTTGGCACTTTACTTTATTTTTTGCTGCTCATCTTGTCTTTTAGCCTGCTTTTCTCTCTTCTTTTTGTGTTTGAACACGTCTTAAGGTGACAGGCTTATTGGGCTTGTACATAGTGGATATGGGCCAAGTTGATCTGCCAGACCCGTGGTGTTGCGCGAAACGCTAACTCCTATAAATAGGCGGGTATTTGTCTTGTGGTCCACATTCTTTATTCAAAAAATTTGTGGAGGAGTAGGGACCAATCCATCATTGGAGCGCTTTCTTGGAAGGTGGAAAGGAGTAGGGGCCAAGTAACTGTTAACCCTAGCGCCTACTTCAAGGAGAAGGAAGGAGTAGGGACCAAGTCACCAACCTAGTGCCTCCTTAAAAAGGAGAGGAGGGAGTAGAGTCCACTTATTCCAACGTCTTTTCTTCCTGGTAAGTATTTATTGTTCTTTACTGTTTATTTACGTTGTTGACAGTGCCCTCCTGCCAGGCACAGTCATGGGCGCTGGCTGCCTTGACTGGCGCCCTGCCAGGCGCCCTCATGGGCGCTGCCTGCTCCTGACTGGCGCCCTCATGGGCGCTGGCTGCCTTGACTGGCGCCCTGGCAGGCGCCCTCCTGGGAGCTGGCTGCTCCTGACTGGCGCCCTGCCAGGCGCCCTCATGGGCGCTGGCTGCCTTGAATGGCGCCCTGGCAGGCGCCCTCCTGGGCGCTGGCTGCTCCTGACTGGCGCCCTGCCAGGCGCCCTCATGGGCGCTGGCTACCTTAACTGGCCCCCTGCCAGGCGCCCTCCTGGGCGCTGGCTGTCTTCTTTGGCGCCCTGCCAGGCGCCCTCATGGGCGCTTTTTTTGTGCAGACGTGTGCTTGGCACTCCGTTTTATTTTTGCTGTTCCTCCTGACTCTTAACCTGCCTTCTTACCTATGAATTTTCAGGGCTTGCTTGGTTCCGAGGGGAGTTGCTCTTACCATCATCCATTGACGTTCCCGCGAGTCTTTGCGGCTTCTAATTTACTAAGGTAACTTCCGTTTATCTTTCTAGATTCTTTGTTCTTTTGAGCATGTCTTGTTTTGCAAAGTCTCCAACCACGGGGGAGGGGGGTTGTCTCTAAGTTTTCCTGTCTGTCTCATGACTGCTTGTTCTGCCCTCTGTCCCGTAGGTTGAGAGATGGCAAGGACGAAGAAGACGGCTCGGATGCACCCTACCGCTCACCTTGCTAAGAGTCAAGCTGACGACTTTGAAGATGGAACTGGTGATACCGTGCCTTCGTAGGGGACTGGTGCTCTTGGCCTTGTTGATACTTCTTCTGATGATGATCTGCCGCTTGAGCATGAAGTGGTGGAGATTGGTGATTTTAGCTATGAATGGGTTGCTCGTGTTGTTTGCTCCGCCAGGAGCATCTACCTTCCAGGAAAAGAGCCTCTCTGTTGTCTGCAAGATGCGTTGGGAGGCGACTGGCGGGTTGAGGTGGTTGACCCCCAAGATAGGGTGTGCAGAGTCCCCAACGGTAGAAAATTCATGATGTTTCACAGTGTGGTTTACAAAGTGCGGGTTTCCCCCTTCTTTACACCCTTTCAACTGGAGGTTATGAACCATCTTAAGATAGCTCCCTCTCAGCTCCACCCAAATTCGTGGTGTTTTGTGAAGTGTTTCGAGCTGGTGATGAGAGTTCTTCAAAGAAGATGCAGCTTGAGGGTTTTTATGGTTATCTTCGAGGTGCAGCGTCGTCGAGATACTTCAAATGGAGTCATTCGTTATGAGTTTGTGCATTTGAAATGTCGGACAAACTATGCTTTCTTTCAAGTGTACTCAGATAACCAGCATGATTGGAGGTTCAAGTATTTTTACCTCGTTCCTTCTAGCTAGTGAGAAGGTCGTCGACAGCATGGGCTTCTTTGATGAACAAGGGCGTCTGGTTAGGGATAATTTTCGCCTTGGGTGGTGTAATGTCGATGCTGACCGCACCTCTCGGTCGTATCGCGTCCTCCCATCTGCGTTATCTGATCCTGAGCAGAGGACTTTGAGCATGCTGAGGAAGATCGTCGGTGGCTTGTCCACTGTGCCACAAAAGTTTTTGTGCAGTGAGCTGTCCAAGGCTTCCACGGTTCCCGAAGCTGCCAAGCTCTTAGGTTGGTTGTTAGTCTTGATGTATCTTTGTTTTCTCTTTTGATAAATTATTTACTTATCTTGCTGATTCGCTACTTTGTTGTTTTGCAGATAAGATGGCCGCTCCACTCTCTTTTAATGAATTGGCCTCTTTGGCCGGACGGAGGAGACCTTTGGATGCCGAACCTACCGAGGTCAAGAGCCCGATTCCTGCTACATCCTCCCCTGCGCGTCCCTCTATGGGACCTCGCCTCAGCTTAGGAGCGCCAAGCCGTGCTGGAAGGGACATCTCCGGGGTGCCGAAGGTTCCAGTCGACTCCAGCACCCAGGGGACTCAGAGTAAGTCCAAGCGCCAGAAAAGTTGTGCTCAGGGACCTCCTTCTGCTGATTGTCCCTCCCCGGTTGGGCTTCCTCCTCCTGCTGACGAAGAGGGTGAAATTATCTTCCCTCCCGAAGAGCGTGATCATTTCTGTGAGCATCCTTTCGCACTTGCCGCGCACATGGTTAAAATTGGGGAAGGCCTACATGCGAAGTGGGAAGCTGAAAAGAAGTGTGGATCTCGTTCGGGTAATCCTCTTGAGTCATTTCTTACGGCATTCATCAAACCTGCACGGGCCACCACCCCTGCCAGGCGCCCTCATGGGCGCCGCCTGTTTTGACCTTGGTGCCCTGTCTGGCGCCCTCACGGGCGCTGGTGATGTTGTTTTTAAGCTTTGTCGTGTTTGTTTCTCTCTTTGCGCAGGGGTGATCGAGGAAAGGGATCGGCTTCTCTTGGATATAAGCCGGCTTCAGGTGGACTTACACGAAGCGCTGGAATCTGCTTGTCGGGCAAGAGACGCTGCTGGCCACTATCAGAAGCAAATGGAGGAGCTCCAATCTGAGTTGGACAGTGTGAAGAAACAAAAAGATGTGGCCGAGGAAAGGGTGCGGGAGATGGCCGGGCAAGTCATGGACTTCTCCTATACTGCCTACGATAAAGCGATAAGTCAGGTTCAGTGCATGTACCCGGATGCAGTTCTTGAGTCAAGCATCTTCCGGTTTGACCATGAGGCTGTAGAAGGGAGGATTGTTAGATATTGTTCCAACATCGTTGAATTTGATGTCATTGCCCCCTGATTATTTCTTCTAGAAGTTCAGTTGTTCTTGACTTGTAATTTCTTTTTGTCCCGTTGGATTTCATTGTACGTTTGCTTTATGAAGCTTGACTGATGATTTTACGTTATATCCACGTTTCCTTTGTCTTGCTTATATTTCATGCTTCTGAACGTATCACCTCCTATCGTCTCGTGGCAATGTTATCTCTGTCAGGAGTTTATCAGAATCGATCTGATTTAAATTCCCCACTAGAGGTTGCGACATTTGCAATGCCGCTTCGCCCATCTAGGGACTCTGACAGGAGTTTATCATAATCGATCCGAACTTAACTCACCCATCAGAGGTTGCGACCTTTTCGATATGCCGCTTCGCGCCTTAGGTCTCTAACAGGAGTTTATCAGAATCTATCCGAATTTAACTCACCCATTAGAGGTTGCGACATTTGCGATGCCACTTCCCCCATCTAGGGACTCTGACAGGAGTTTATCAGAATCTATCCGAACTTAACTCACCCATCAGAGGTTGCGACCTTTTCGATATGCCGCTTCGAGGTTGTGACATCTTGCGATGCCACTTCGCCCATCTAGGGACTCTGACAGGAGTTTATCAGAATCTATCCGAACTTAACTCACCCATCAGAGGTTGTGACCTTTTCGATATGCCGCTTCGAGGTTGTGACATCTTGCGATGCCACTTCGCCCATCAAGGGACTCTGACAGGAGTTTATCAGAATCTATCCGAACTTAACTCACCCATCAGAGGTTGCAACCTTTTCGATATGCCGCTTCGAGGTTGTGACATCTTGCGATGCCACTTCGCCCATCTAGGGACTCTGACAGGAGTTTATCAGAATCTATCCGAACTTAACTCACCCATCAGAGGTTGCGACGTCTCTTGATAGCCGCTTCGCCCATCTAGGGTCTCTAACAGGAGTTTATCAGAATCTATCTGAATTTAACTCACTCATTAGAGGTTGCGACGTCTCTTGATAGCCGCTTTATGAACCGAGTAGGTCGACTCGTGCCTTGGTTCTACCTAGTTGCCTGGTCCCCTGCTGTTTGGGGTCGGGACTTGGCTTTCAGACCACCTCTTGTCAGGCACCCTCATGGACGCTGGCCGTTCCTCATAGGCGCCCTGCCAGGCGCCCTCCTGGGCGCTGGCTGCTTCTGTCAAGGGTGCTAGTTTCTCTTGGTTTTTTCTATGGTGCTAGAGCCAAAACTGTGATTTGCGAAACAATATTTTGATCCGTAAATAGTAAGGTTTAATTCCTTCGCTCGCGGGTTGTAAATTGTTTCGACGTGTTAAACTTAAACAACCAAATTCTTAAAGAAAACGTTCTAAGTATTGGAACTATCAGCCAGATGCAGAATATGGGAAGATATCTTCGTTCTCCCTTTGGTGGATGGTGAGCTTCTTTTTAATCTCTTCAGGGAGGTGAGAACGTTCTCCATCCGGTTTGAACCCCTTCGCTACTTGAGTCACTTCTGGCATCCCAGTCTGTCAGATTCATCATTGCCATCTTCGGCCCCCTCTCTGACTGGGGCCTTCCCCTTCCTAGGGGACCTGTATCTCCTTTCGGGGGATCGAGCTCTTTTGCGTGAGCCACTCGGTTCCCCCTCCTTCTTCATGTACTGTGACAACTTTCCTTTCTGGATCAGATCCTCAATATCGTCTTTCAAAGCTTGCCAGCCATTGGTGTTGTGGCCTCTGCATTGATGATAGCGGCACCATCCCCCTCGGGGGGTTTGGGCCGTCTTTTAGCACCAAAGGCGCTGGTCTCTTCACGCTCTTGAACTCATTGTTAGCGCATTCAGCTAAAATTTGCGCCCGGGATGTGACGAGGGGAGTTCGATTTATAAATTTACGGAGCGCCCCTCATGGTCCCTGCTTCCTGCTACCTTTCGCTGGTGGACCTCCCGGGTGTCTTCATCGTCGCCCCCTACCTTGGCCGCCTCGCGGTAAGCCAAATCATTCTCCTCATAGTTCATGTATTTCTGGGATCTTCGGAGGAACTCGCCCAAGTTCCTAGGCTTGTTGATGCCTACATCGACCTGGAACAGACTTCCCTTTCTCAACCCGTCTTTCATCCAGAACAACCTTTGCTTGTCCTCCAAACTTCGAACGCCCGACGCCTCCTTATTGAAGCGCTCAATATACTCCCTCCGTGTCTCGTGCTTATGCTGTCTGACGGCTCTCAGTACTTCTTCGGATTTGGGCTTTAGCCGGGAGGCAGTGAAACGAGCTGTGAACATTCTCGCCAACTGCCCCCATGAGGATATGGAGTTCGGCCTCAGCTCTTGGAACCACTCTAATGCGGAATCCTCGAGAGCGAGGGGGAAGATTTTGCAATGGACGGGTTCCCTGGCGCCCCTGTACCGCATCCTTAGGGAGAAGTGTGCCAGATGACCGTCCGGATCTCCAGTTCTGTCGTACATCTTGAGATTTGACAACTTTTCCAAGGCCCTTGAGATTTGGCATTCGTCTACCCTTCTTGTAAACGGCCCCTCCTCCGAAAACTCTCTTGAGTTTCGGGGGGAGGTGTCTTCATGGCCCAGCTCTTGATACGTGTATCGCTCGGGGGATCTCCTCGATGGAGAATCCCGGTGGTGCCTTCTGTGGGTGACGACCCGGCTCTTTGACCTCTCATGAGTGTTAGGGGACGCGTGTGAGGAGGTACTGGAGTGGGTGTCATCACGAGGCCGATAGGTCCCTGGGGGTGAGCCTGATTCCCCACGCTTGCATCGGCTGGGGGGAGAGCGATGGACATGATGTCTCCGAGGTGGGGACCGGTGGTGCCTTGAGGTCACCGTCGTTGGAGGAACTGTCACCCTGCTGAGTGGAGGTTGTTCTGGCAGGGCGGTCACACGCCTTTCAATCTCCCTCAGTCGTGCTTCCTACTCCAACAAGGCTTGGGTGCGACTGGTCAGGAGGTCCAAAAGCTGATTTACATTAGAGGTCTGGGCGGGTTGACTGGTGCCCTCGTCCTGTATAGTCAAGACGTTGCCCTCGGGGGTACCTTCCGGTCGGGGTGTGGGTATGACAATGCTCTGAACCCGGGGTCTGCCCCTGGGAGCCATGGAGCAGTAAGAGAAAAGTTCGAGTAGTGATGGTGTGAAAGATAGAAATCTCCCACTGTGGTCGCCAATGTTCTGTACCGAGCAGCTTTTTGGTCGGCTGCTGTTGATAGGTCTCTTGCTGTCCTGGCAAGAGGTCAGTGAGCGCCCGGGAGGGTACCTGCAAGCCACTCCGACGCTCAAGTCAGTATATAGAATATATGAGTGAAGGTACTAAGGATAAGAGATTGAACCTCTTTTAGGGCAAAGTATGCCTGTATTTATAGGAAATCGTACCCTCTCGTGGATCGCTGGATGGGTAGAGTCGATCTTGACCGTCCAAGCATGTTGGGCTCGCATGAGGTGGATATGGGCTGAATCGGTTGGGCTGATCCATATGACTTGCTAAGCGCACCTCCTGGTTTTGCTAATGGGACCCCTCGGTCCACTCCAGAACACAAACTAATCAAGATTATGTATTGTTTAAACGAACAAATAGTTTGATGATTATAGAAACAAAATAAAAATAATTAAAATGCAAAGTCTAATCAACGGAGAGAGGCCTAGGGTCACGGTTTCACTTGCAAGTTTTGATTCCCCTATGTCTAATTCTACATGAATTCTTTTATTTTATTTAATACCAATCCCTTTACTAAAGCTATTAATCCGTTTGGTCATTCGCGATTAATATTCTTTTTTCTAAATTAACCCTCGTTTGGTCATGCAATAATTTAAATTCAGGAAAAGCATAAAGAACAAAAAGCTTGAATGATTGGAAGACTAAATTAAAGTTTGGTCATGCATTAATTATAGCCCCAATTATCATATAGGTCCACCAACTAGTTGCAGTACTGTCGCTGATCAACTAATTGATTATGAACATGCAAAGGTTGTCAATCCTAATTATAAAAGCAATAGGATAATATTAATTGAAATAAAAACTAAGAATTCAAAGTATAAATTAAAACATAAAAGGTCTCTAAACTTGTAAGATCCACCTAAGACCCTAGAAGATGATTTAGCTATCCATAGTGTTCAAGAACAATGAAATAAAACTTAGAGTCATGAATTACAGAGATAAAAATAACCCGAAATATAGAGAAAATTTTGATATTGATTATTCAATCTCTGTTTCTGCTCCAAAGCTCTCTCACGATGTTAAGAACGGATACCCAGTTCTTCCACTCTCGCTGTCCGCGTTGCTTTTTCTTCTAATATTTCTGAATGTGCGGCTCACCTCCCTTTTGTCAAAACACGACTTCCTATTTATAATGCATCCCGAGGGTTTCGTGCATTCCCTCTTTTACGAATTCATTCACGACACTTTCTCTTTTGTTTCCTTCACATGGACTTCTTGTTTTCTAATTGGGCTGGCCTTCCTTCCTTTCATTCTTTCTTCACGTAAAAGCCGTGGGCCTCTTTGCTTTTGGGCTGATAAAGAGCCAATTGAAAGTTGGTTTTTACTTCTTCATTTTTGTCTTAAGCCAATATATATATATATATATATATATATATATATATATATATATATATATATATATATATATATATATATATATTATTTTGAGCTTTGAGTGGTCTTAAATTTGACTTTCATTCTTTTTGCTTTTTCTTTTCACTTCTGTAAAATAAAGAGTAAATTAAGTTAATGATTTATATAATTGCTCTAAAAATGATCTAAAACTATCTCTAAAATGCACTAAATTGGGGTTTATCAAAATGCACAGATTGTTTTTAAATGATACTTTTACATTTTTAGATTTTAATATTTATCTATTTTTTATTAAAAACTCCTTTTTATCTACTTTTAATTTGTCTTTATTTTCACGGAGTAATGTTTAAACTAGTTAAATACTGTCTAAGTTCATTCATAAAAAAAAAAACACGACAGCATCCGTGCGTATTCACAGGTATCCTACTAGTACTAACGAAAGTGAACTACAATGGTAGAAACACATTGCCGACTATACTCAGTTTTTTTTTTTGGTTTTCTTTAAGATAATATCAAAGTTTATCCTAAATCCGAATATGGTATCAAGTTGATAATAAATTTGTTAATGAGACAAGCTATTAGTATCCAAACACCAAATCAAATAGTGTTGGCCACAATGGTGTATTGAGAAAAACCCAAATCATGCAAAAACTAGAATGAACACCACTCATCTGACAAACATGTTTTTGTATGGTTGAGATAGATCTAAACCCGAAGAGTATCAAATCTTAAAACCATATTAAAGCGAATTATCCATTAAAATAATTGGAAACAAGGGAAATAAAAGACAATCTAAACTCTTCAAAGAAAAAATACAATCAAAAACTTTAACATGCCGAGTACTAGGCAATAAGGGATGTGAAAGATACACAAGTACATACTATCTTGCACTGAAAACCGATTCTGCATCTGCTGACGGTTGTGTCTTTCGTGTGTATTTGAGTAGCAAACCTTCTGAAGAAAGACCTGGTACATTCAAATCCCTGAAACATTCAGAAAGAGGATTTACTTCAAATGTGAAAATAAAAAGATGTTGCAGTTTAAGGTACAAAAATTAAGGTATCCAAACCTGATATAGGGTTGCAGATCTCTCCATTCCCATTTTGCCCGCTCTCTGAACAGGATGGAGAAACGCTCAGCTGGAGTGGAAGGCAAAGAAGAGACACTGAAGGCACGAACCCATGTCTCAACTCCAATTCTCTCTGTCAATACCTCTCCATCCATAAGATCAAAAGTAGGTTGCATTCCATCTGGAGTCTTCTGCTTCCATTCATCCATAAAACTCTCTAACTTCCTCTTACCACCTTTAAGGATTTCTCTTGCAAAGTGTATGCATACCCTCTTCTCATCCAACTTCCAGACACAGTTGTGCTGACAATCATTTACTTTTTTACCATATACATGCAAGCAATGCCTTGCAAGTAACCCTGGAAATCCATCTGATTCCAGAGTACTCACAACTTCATTTTCGTTTAGAGCATTAAGTGACCAGTCGTTCAACACCGAATTTCTGAAAAGCATTTCAAGAATCATGCCCATGTAACTCTCATCAACTAATCTCCAATACCCATTAATCTCAACCGCGGAAAGAGCCTGCAGTCCAGACCTTAATTCCTCATCACTAGCTTGAATATTGTCTATAAGATCATTCCACCTATATAATCCTGTTTTATATCCCTCATTCTCTTCTAAAATTTCCATGTCACACTCCTCAACCCTATATGGGTTCTCTGAAAGAAGCAATTTAAGTTTATCAAGTCTGGGGGAAACCTCAATAAGCTCCATACTACCAGGTGCAACTTTGAGTACAGGCGCAACAACTTTCTCATCATAATTATAACTATCATTCTTCTGTAGATTTCCATAAGATTCTGATTGATTAGACGGTGGTACAAGCATAACAGAATTGGAAGTTCCAACAAACTTCATAGCATATGTTTTTGATTGAGTACAAAGAACTGCATCTTCGTCAGGCTGTCCTCTTAAGACGACCCTGATATAAAAAGAAATCATGTTAAGGTAAAACACAACTAGGGGAAGTGAAAAGCAAGCAAAGAGTCACTGTAAGAAATAATGCAAAGAGTAATTTTGGGCTGATTCTCAGTAAATACGGTAATTAGAATAACTACAAATCCCTATATTTTTTTACTCTGTAAAGATAATATTCTACACTGTTCATGCATAGATCCCATCACACGTCTCTAATCTCTTTTGCTTCTCAACATGAAATATCTGGATGTGTAACTATGAGGTAGTTTAATTTCCCAACCTATATTTTGTATCTCCATAGATCTGAAAGGGGCTCTTCTTGAATAGATAGAAGTTTAGTATTTAGATCCATAGAAGTTGGCAACTGACTTGGCATTTAATAAACTTGTCTCCTCGAGAATGTTTGTAGCATATTTCTCTATGAAATCACTTGACCATCATCAGATTGGGCCAAGTTGATACCTAAGAAGAAAGACGAGATAGAGGTACGATAACTCCGCAACTATAGAACGTCAGAGCGCCGTCAATCATGGAGGTTAGAGAAGATTTGTCATCAGGCAAAGTTTGGCCTATATGCATGCTGACCAAACCTCCACTGCTAGAACCACCGGAGTCGGTCTGTGGTGAGGTGTGCGATGAAGCTCCTAGGATGATAGGAAGTCGAATCGTTGCACTACCTTACATAGTACGTGAGACTGAAAGAAGCAGATGGTTGGGTCAATATCCAAGTTTCGGATAGTGGGCCATAGTGTGGACCTAATGAGGAAGACCCATATCACGGTGAAGATGCTTAAATCTTCTATCATATTGTTGGCCTACTTCTTCTTTGATGTGGACTATGTTTAACTAATAAACAGTTTGAACATGGTCGCCAAGCTGCACTACAATAGGTCCAACATGTTTAGCTATGTATTCTTTCAACAATGGGACCCAGAGGATCCAACATTTAGTATCATGGGTCTTCATCTTGAGGACAGGTTGAATGATTAGGGGAAAAAATTGATAGGTGTGCACTTTAGTGGGCCTCTATTCTGTTAGCAATTCAGTAAGTATTAGTTAGATAATTAGGGGAAATAAGGAATGTTTCCTATAAATAGTACTAAAGGGGGAGTAGGAAGGCATCTTGTCATTTGGATAGCATTAAGAGAGGGTTGGATCTCTCGAATATCCAAATAAATGAATTGTAATTTATCTTTTTTTGCAATTATCCAGTTATTTCCTATCAAAGCCAAGGTGTAGAAGATTAGTTGGAATACTGGATTGTAACACTATAAGTCATCCAGATGCAATTAGTATGGAAAGACAATTTCTTAACTCTCTCAGCAAAGGACATTGGGATGCAGTAATTAACATTTTGTATTATACTTGGGGAGATCCTAGAAAAGGTCTTGTGTATAAATACAGAGTTCATGCACAATTTGTGGAGCATTGACAGGAGAACCACTTCCAGGAGATAACTTGATCTTCGGGAAAAGCAATGAACATAATGTTGTGGCAAGGTCAAGTGCCAAAGAGGATACCAAGCATGAACTTAGCCACTTGTGAAATTACCTGGCTCAAATAGTTGCTTAAACAATTGAGGTCAAGGTATGTTACACAGATGACCATTGACACTCATTTGTGATAATTGGTCTACCTTGTAGATTGCCTCAAATCCAATATTCCATGAGGAATAAATAAATTAGGATCACCGTTTCATTAAGGAAAAGATCCTATCTAAAGACATTACCACTAGCTTCGTAAACTCAAATTATCAACTGGCAACAAATGTCTTCACTAAGTCATTAAGAAGTCCTTAAATTACTTATATATGAAACAAGCTCAGCTTGAAGACGAATGTTAGAAATAACATAAATTAAGTAATTATTGGCTGATTTTATATAAATACAGAGTAATGATAAGTTTTTGTATTTATGATTCTTTGTTGTATATATAATAATACTCTCCAGTGTGTGACTCAAACACACAGATTGCATCACATGTCTCTGATTTCTTTTCCTTCTTAACAATTAAAAACATATTAATGTTGACCAACGCATACCTTTCATTCAAAACTTCTGGGAGAAGTTTCTCATCCAGCTCCAGAAGTATGAGATCATCATGAGGTCCAAAGGAAGGGTGATATGCAATAGAAACCAATGATTCAGGAGACATGTGTTTAAGTGCTTCTGCTCCTCTTACAATTGGTTGTGGTTCCATTTTTCCCTTTCACTAAGATGCATTATAGAAAAAAGTAAATTTCTTCGCATACTACACAATACCAGAAGTCAGTGAAAGAAAAGAACATAGTTTTGCATCAACATTATTAAGTAGATATAGATACTTGGTTCCTCTATTACTAGACGTTCCTGGTCATTTATCACGAAATTGTAGCATAAAAAAAATGAACATTTTGACTTGGCAGAATAATATTAGCAGAATTTATTGTACTAATACAGTAATACCCTTAAGTAGCTTTTATATTTGAGATAACACAAGTCAAATTACAATAACCTAATAATTCCAGAGAATTTGGTAAAAAAAAATGTGCACCCAATTTTCTGCAAAACTCATTTTATTCATGGGCAATCTACACAATTTTCTTTCAATCTCAAAGATGCTACGATTACGTTTACTTGAGTAATGACCTAAAATCACTATCCACCTCTTTTATTTCCCTTTTGGTCTGAATTTTTGGTACACTGCTACTCTACCAGTTCGTCGTGGTGTGGCTGGATGGAGCACCGAATCACGACGTAATGCTGTAACAATCACAACGCTGAAATGAAAATAACAGAAAAAATGAGCGAAAGAAGCGGGAATGTTTACACCTTTAATAGAAAAATGAAAATTCTACAAAAGCTGAAAAAGAAAGAAGCAGTACCAAAATGAAATCAAGAGCCGAAGAAGTAAGCTGGAAAATAATGCAGAAGAAGAAGCATTGCCACACCGCTGCAACAAAAACCTTCAACCGTCGCGTACAGCAACAAAAATCAACCTCAATTTGGTTTACCAAAAAGAAAGTAAGAAAAAAGAGAGAAACATTTGTGAACAATAATAATTATTAATGGCTTAAATCGGTAAATATAGCGTATTTTGTTTTAAGTTCCTCCAAAAAAAGAATTTAGAAAAACTCTTTGTAAATATTTTTTTTTTGCTAATAGTCTTTCTGTTAACTCTCCGTTAGTGATTTGCTGAGTTGTGTCAAACGGAACTACCAATTGGCTTTTCCAAATCATTTTTTTATTTTAAAATAATGACTTGGATAAAATTAAAAAAAAAATCATTTTCTTTTATTATTCATTTTGTTATCTTCATCATCATCTCCATTCCCATGTTTGCCGCATCAACAACAACGCAACCACAACCCATCTTCAATCTCAGATCTCCTTTCCCCTTCGTTATTGCGAGGGAGAGACCAGCGAGAGAGGGAGAGACCCAGCAAATCTATTTTCGCTCCTCTTAGTTCTTCTCTTCTCTAGTTCCCTTCTCCATCACCATCTTCAATCTTCAATCAAAACCACAACATCATAACTCGAAGCCCAACAAGACTAGAAGAAAACAAACCAGTGAATCATACTAAGATCAAGCTCAACTAATTTATAAAGTTTTCCAAGCTCACTTGGAACCAAACCAGTGAATGCATTATCAGAAAGATTCAAACTTTGAAGCCCAAACCAAGAACTTAAATCAGCCACTTTGATACTCACCACTCTACCATTCTTGCACTGAAGCTACAATAACGCAATCTTTTCCCCTTTTCCTCCACCCAAACCAAGAACTTAAATCAGCCACTTTGATAACGCAGTCTACCCAAAATTTTTCCCTTATTCCCATCGTTGAACGAAGCTCCAATAACGCAATATTTTCCCCTTTTCCTATGCACCGATCTCCTCTTCTCCCTCTCTCTCTCTCTCTCTCTCTCTCTCTCTCTCTCTCTCTCTCTCTCTCTCTCTCTCTCTCTCTCTCTCTCTCTCTCTCTCTCTCTCTCTCTCTCTCTCTCTCTCAGCGCCGATCTCCTCGTCTCCCTCTCTCTCAGCGCCCATCTCCTCTTCTCCCATTCTCCAGAACCTTCTCTGTGTTTGTTGCTGAAGAAGGGAATTAAGGTTCCCAATTCTTTTATTCTATTTTTTATTTCTCATTTACCTATTTCAGCTTTAAAAATAGTAAAAATATAAAATAATGAACTGTCAATGCCAAGTCAGCATTTAAACTCATGTGGCAGACACGTTGGCAATTTTTGTAACAGAAGTGTAACAGAAGGGCTAAAATCAAAAAATTGTATTTTGCAAGGACTTTTTTCTTAAAAAATTTTTTTTGCAGAGGCTTAAACTAAAACGGGCTATATTTGCAGGGGCCTAAAACATATTTAAGCCATTATTAGTATATTTTTAATTTTAAGACTATTATAAAATGACGTAAATGATTCGAAGAATTTGTCTAAGTCATTCCAAACCTATATAAGTTTAATGAAAGAATAGAAAGGTTGAACTGGGTTGAAAGAATAGAAAGGTTGAATTACGGAAAAATCATATATTTGATTTTTACGATTTATTTTTAAAATTGTTATTTGTTTTTAATTTGATTTGTTTTGATTTTATTGAAGTTTTTAATTTGATTCAATTCCGAGATATATAGAAAACGATGGCATGATCATCTGGAGAGTTGGAGACCATGGAGAGTTCACAGAGAGTGCGGGGAGACTGACCTGAGGCACACCGTATCTGCGAAGAACCGAGGCACGTCGCGATCATCGTCAAGTGGCAAAGGATCCTATGGATTTTTACTACGACGAGGAACAGGCGAATGAGCAGCATATGCATGTGGAGGTCGAGGAGTACCATATGCATGATAAGGCTGAAGACCAACATGGGGCATATATGGACGATCGGCCGAAGGAGCTGCCTGGACCCGCAGGACCCCGTGACCATCGGTGTTGACATCCTTTGATGATCACATAGCAACATACATTTGTAGGGGAGTGATAATTCCTTTACTAATTAAGGGTTTTTGTCATTGTCATTTAATAGTATATTATGTTTTTATTAATACGTTTTTATACATATTTTCAGATACCAACATGGTATAGCACAAGTGGTAACTACTTGGGCTCATTAACTATTTGGTCAAGGGTTCGATCACTAGCCGATGTGTATGGAAAAATACCTGGTGGGAGAGGTCAACCCCTTAAATGGATCTCAGTACCTCGGGGGATTAGTCACTGCAGTTGCGCGCGCAGGGGATGATACATTGGTTTATAAAAAAAAAATACATATTTTCAGGATCGAAAATCCTTAAAGGTAGCTTCACAAGGCAACAAACTGTGGAAAAATGTTTCTGCCGCCCATCTAAGAGAAATAGAGGCTTGGATAACCTGTGCCAGTGCCTTCACAACTAAGAAGGTATCTATCAATGGAATAACTTATCAACTTTATTAACTTAGCACTCTCTTGGTTTGTTAATAATTGACTGTTCTTTTTAAGATATTCCCTACCCATGACGAGTTATTTTACTAGTCACATAACATTATAATACCTCTTAATATTGTGGTTGTCATCTCGAGATCCAATAACTAACGATCTAGCCGAAATACTTTTGTCATTTTGGCCAATGAAAGAAACAATGCTTATAAACCTCACAAGTCTGGGTTGAAGCCTATAAGCCCTAGAAAATGTCGCTGCATATTTAGATTGAAAGAAAGGTTCGTTAAAGCTATTGGAAGATACGTTTTGAAGGTTATATGTGTTACTCATAACCACACATTAGTTATTGACTTTGAAGTCCATCCATATTTGGTAAGCTAACTCAGGAAGAGATGGCTATGGTCACTCATATGGGGAAGAACATGATCAAGCCAAAAAGTGTCTTTCTTTAAGTCTAAAATAAGAACCCCGTGTTAGAGGATGCAATTCATCCAATCTCTAACTAATTCTGAAACTGAAATGTAACTGAATCTGCTGTGAATGACATTCTGATATTTTCATTGATTCTTCAATTTGATTTACAAGGTATTTATATTGAAGGGAATCTAACTGAGTTAAATCAGTTAGTTACAAAGGGGGAAGTTGTTCTATGGGGATGGTGCACAGTAGTGCACCATAGACTAAACTACTGTTTTGTACATTAAGTGTTATTTAAGAGAGCTATTCTCTAATACTCCCCCTCAAGTCTAGCTGGGGTTTTATGCACACAGCTAGCTTGGACCGAAAACCATCAAACAGATTTGGAGGCAATGGCTTGGTGAGAATATCAGCATACTGTTGAGTACCAGCTGGGACATGAAGAACTCTGAGTTGCTTTTGGAGCACTTTCTCTCGAAGGAAGAAGAGGTCTAGTTCCATATGTTTGGTCCTAGCATGCAAAACTGGGTTATGAGCTAGAGCAACAGTACTTAAATTGTCACACAGAACAGTAGGAGTGTTGTAGGACACACCAAGCTCAGTGAGCAAAGATTGTAACCATAACAACTCAGTTGTGGCAAGAGCAACAGCTCTATATTCAGCTTCAGTGCTGGAGCGTGAGATAACTGGTTGTTTCTTAGCCCACCAAGACACCAAATTAGAGCCCAAGAACACACAGGCACCAGAGGTGGACCTTCTGTCATCCACATCAGACCCCCAATCTGCATCACTGTATGCAGTAAGAGAAACAGGGGTGGTGCTGATGGGTTTGAGGTGAAGTCCCCAAGATATTGTCCCTTTGAGGTAGCGCAAAATGCGCTTAACAGCAACCCAATGAGAGTCTAGAGGCTTGGACATGTACTGGCAGACTTTGTTTACCGCAAAGCTAATATCTGGACGAGTAATTGTGGCATATTGGAGTGCACCAACTGTGGACCTGTACACAGAGGGATCATGAAAGATATCAGAACCGTCCTTGGACAGTTTGCAATTGGCAACCATTGGAGTGGGGAAGCTTTGAGCTTCATGTAGATTATGTTTAAGCAAGATATCCCTGATGTATTTGCCTTGTGTGAGATGAAGAGAACCATCGGGTTGTCTCTTAACTTCAATGCCAAGAAAGTAATCCAATGTTCCAAGGTCCTTGAGAGAGAAAGTGGCATTCAACTGAGTAATGAGACTCTTGATAAATTGAGTGTCAGTGCCGGTGATGATAATATCATCAACATAGACCAACATATAGACCTTGACAGAACCATGATGAAGAATGAAGAGAGAGGGATCACACTTGCTAGCTTTAAATCCAAGTTGAAGGAGAGAGCTTTGAAGCTTCTCAAACCAAGCACGAGGAGCTTGTTTGAGACCATAAAGTGCCTTGTTGAGTTTACACACAAGAGATTTGTCACTAGACTCAAAGCCCGGTGGCTGCACCATATAGACTTCCTCCTCTAGAGTGCCATTTAGAAAGGCATTGTTCACATCTAACTGCATCAAGGGCCATTTGGAAGAAACTGCCAAGCTCAGTAGGGTTCTCACAGTGACAGGTTTAATGACAGGGGAAAATGTCTCCTTATAGTCAGCTCCAAACTGCTGATGAAAGCCTTTAGCTACAAGTCGTGCTTTGTACTTGTTGAGTGAACCATCAGGGTTTTCTTTGACACGAAACACCCATTTACACCCAATTGGAGTCCTATTGGATGGTAATGGAACAAGTGTCCATGTTTGGTTCCTATGTAAGGCATCAATGTCATCTTTCATTGCTGCAAGCCACTCAGGTTTAGTTAGAGCTTGTTTAGCAGTTTTAGGTTCCACATGAGCAAGGAGCAATGTTGGGTTGATTTTTGGACACACAATTCCACTTTTTGCTCTAGTTTGCATAGGGTGATTGTTCACTGGTCTTGGAGGATCAGTACTAGCAGTAGATGCTGTTGTAGAGGCAGCTGAAGTGCCAGATGCAGTGTGTTCTGCAGAGGTGGCAGAATCGGATTGTGGTGCAGAATTAGCACTAGCCTGTGCTGCAGAATGACTTGAGGAGGCAGAGTTATGTGTTGAGTGAAGGGGATTAGGAGGAAAGCCAGGTGGGTGTGATAAAGGGGGGTGGAGTATCTGTGAGGAATTGTCAACCAAGGGAATTAGAGGGCTAATGAGTGAGTTTGGTGTTTGAGCAGAGTCTTTGAGAAGCAGCTTCTTGTATGGGAAGCAATGTTCATTAAATAGAACATCTTTGGAGATAAACACTCTACCATTGGAGGATTGACACTTGTAACCCTTATGAGATGTAGAGTAACCCAAAAACACACATTCTTGTGATCGAAATTGTAGCTTTTGCTTGTTGTGGGGCGTCATTAAAGGGAAGCAAGAGCATCCAAATACCTTGAGAAACTTGTAGTCAGGCAAAGCATTGAAAAGCTTAGTGTAAGGTATTTCAAAGTTCAAAGCAGCTGTAGGTAGCCGATTGATTAAGTGAACACTAGCCATGAAGGCATGATCCCAATACTCAAGTGGCAACGAAGCATGAGCAAGGAGAGTTAAACCAGTGTCCACAATTTGTCTATGTTTGCGCTCAATCATACCATTTTGATGATGGGTGTGTGGACATATATTTCTGTGCAGAATACCAGACTGTGACAGCAGTGCAGTAAATGGCCGGAATTCACCACCCCAATCACTTTGTAATGCTTTAATCTTGCTTGAGAATTGAGTTTCAACCATTTTCTGAAAAATAATGAAGGCTGCCAGTGCATCTGATTTCCTTTTAAGCAGATACATCCATGTGTATCTGGTGTGTAGGTCCACAAAGGCAATATAATAAAGGTAACCAGACTGAGATGTCATGGGTGCAGGGCCCCAAAGATCAGTAAACACAAGTTCAAATGGTGAGGTGGTGATGTGAGTGGAGGTGTGTGAAGGCAGTCTATGTGCTTTACCAAGACAACAAGCATTGCAAAAGTCACTCACAGTTTTATTAGAAAAAGGGATATTACAATGTTGCAGAACAATACGTTGAGCATCTATATTAGGGTGTCCAAGTCTAGAGTGCCACAAGGCAAAGGTGTTTGTGTGTGAAACAGCAACATTAGCAATAGGTAAAGGTAAAGCAGCATTAACAGTTAAACAGACAGAAGTAGCAGAGTTAATAGAACCAGGGACAGCAGGTGTTGCAACAGGTCTGGACAGCAAATTGGTGAACTTGTACAGGCCTTCTTTGTTAATTGGACCATTGAGTAGTGTTTCATTGGTGTCCTGAGATTTAACAAGGCAATGGTTATCATTAAATTGAAAGTAGACACCATTATCTTTGGAAAATTGTCTGACACTTAGCAGATTTTTGGTTAGTCCAGGCACATGCAGTACATTTTTAAGGGATAACACACGATTAGGGTTCATAGGAGAGCGAAAATTTGTGAATCCAATAGATTTAATAGGTAAACGAGTGCCATTACCAATTGTGACCTGGTCTGGGCCTGTGAAAGGTGCTGTCTGTTGAATATTGTGAGATGCAGTGGACATGGTTTGAGTACACGCAGAATCAGCAAACCAATCAGGTGAAGCTTGTGAATCTGAAGTTGCAGCAGCCATGAAAGCTTGAGGGAACTGTGAGCGTTGCGGAGACGGCATCATGAATGGGGAAGCAGACATCATTGGCGAAGGCATCATGAACGGTGAGCCGTAATAAGGTGCCATCAGCGATTGTTGAGGATATTGAGCACGTGGAGGGGTTTGCAGCATCTGGTTCCAGATATGAGCGTGCCACGGCGGAGCAAATTGCCACGGTGAAGAGGTTGGAGCACGTGGCTGAGCCGGAGCACCGGGAGCGTAGTCTCTTTTGAAGCGGTGGAAGCAAACAGAGGCGTCGTGGCCAATTTTATGGCACACTTGGCACTGCGTGGTGTTACGGCCACGTCCACGGCCACCACGGCCGCCACGGCCACCACGGCCGCCACGGCCACCACGCCAACCACCGGTGGTGTTATCAGCATTAGAATCAGTGCTCTCAGCAACAAAGGCTTGAGGAGACGCCGTTTTCGTGTCCGATTGCGAAGACGGAGTAAAGGCAACATTCGCAGAAGGAGGCATTGACTGTTTGTTGAATCTGGCAAGGCGCGATTCATGACCTAGAAGGAGAGTTTCTGCTTCAGCAATTGACACTAAGCCAGGACGACCACAGATAATCGAGATTGTAGATTCGTACTCTTGAGGCAATCCTTCAAGGATAACATCAAGATGCTCACGCGATGAGATCGGTTCACCGATTGCACTGAGAGAATTCACAATCGTTTGAATTTTGAGCAAATACTTGGAGACGGAAAGCGATTCCAGCGTCGTCGCACGGAGTTCACAGCGCAATTGCCGTGAACGAGCCTGCGTATTGATCTGAAAATGCTCATGTATTTTGTCCCAGAGTTGCGATGAAGTTTTGCAACCGATGATGCGTGTAAGCATATCGCGAGAGATCGTTGACTGCAACCATGATAAGAGTAACTGATCTTGTTGTTCCCAGGTTTGAAACTCAGGATTAACGGAATTTGCAGTAGCATCAGCAACGGTGAGGTACTTCGCTGGAATCGTTGGATTAACAAGAAAGTGATGAAGTTTGTGAGCCTTGATAATTGGTTCTACTTGCTGACACCAGAGCAAGTAGTTGTCCGAATCAAGTTTCTCCGAGATCGCAGTAAACGAAGAAGCTTTAAGCTTCGAGAAAGGCAACGACGGCGAAGCGCCATTGTTAACGGTGGCGGAAGCTTCTGGAGTAGGATCAGGACCGGTTGAGGAAGATGATACCATGTTAGAGGATGCAATTCATCCAATCTCTAACTAATTCTGAAACTGAAATGTAACTGAATCTGCTGTGAATGACATTCTGATATTTTCATTGATTCTTCAATTTGATTTACAAGGTATTTATATTGAAGGGAATCTAACTGAGTTAAATCAGTTAGTTACAAAGGGGGAAGTTGTTCTATGGGGATGGTGCACAGTAGTGCACCATAGACTAAACTACTGTTTTGTACATTAAGTGTTATTTAAGAGAGCTATTCTCTAATACCCCGAGAGCCACGCCAAAATGAAACAAAGTTATAATGCACGTTAGAGGATTCCGTTTAGTCTAAGGCAATATAGGACTGAGGTGCAATATCTCATTAACTTGATGCATCGTGATCACTATGTGCACTAGCATAGACTGGAAGAAGATTCTAATGTTATCAGGAACATAGTTTGGGTGATAGAGAAACCAAAGGTCCTATACCCCTATACTGTTAGAGCTGTTACATAAAGATCATTTTGATCCTAGTAGAACACCCTCTTTGAATGGTAAGAAATAAGAACTTGATATCGTTAATGATTATAGTAGATTTGCATGGCTTAAGTTTCTTGCCAACAAGGACGGGTCTCCCAGTCTTCAAACAAAAGTGTTCAAAACGAAAATGGTTTTTGTATTTCCAAAGTAAGAAGTGATTATGATGGATACTTTGAAAATGAAAACTTTTAAAAAAATCTTTGAAGAAAATGGAATATCCCATGAGTTTTCCTCTCCAAAGAACACCTCAACAAAATGGTGTTGTTGAAAGGAAGAATAGGACTTACAAAAAATGGTTCCCACAATGTTTCATGAATCTAATGTTGCAATCTTTTTTGGGCCAAAGTTTGTAAATACTGCATGTTATATGCAAAATATGATATCTTTAAGACCTATGTTGGGTAAAACTAATTATGAATTGTGGAAAGGAATAAAACCCAGAATTTCATAGTCCCATACATTTTGGATGCAAATGTTTTATACTTGACACCAAAGATAATCATGGCAAATTTGATTCCAAGTCAAAAGCTCGAATCTTTTTAAGATACTCAGAGAGGTCAAAAGCGTATGGAGTATACTTCAAAGAAACATTTGTTGTGGAAAAGTAAATTCGTGTAAGATTTGACGACAAAAGCCTTGACCCAAAAGTGTCAGAGTTAGAACAGACTTTTGCAGGTTTGGATTTATACAAAGAAGAATATTAAGTGTCGCCAATAGAAGCGTTTGCTGCTTTTGGAGCATCAACATCTAGTGTGGTAGCAACTAGTGAAGAAGCATCTGCTTCTAGCAACCAGACCCAAGATACCTGGAGAAGTTAGAGATACAAGTCTAGCAACCAGACCTAGTGATAACGTCAAGACGAGATCATCACTCATTGAAGTAGCAGATTTAGCACTTATATCTGAGATAGAGCCAAATGGTTTTGACGAAGCTCTAACAAATGAGGGATGGGTTCTAGCAATGCATGGTGAATTAAACCAGATCAAGAGAAATGACATATGGAATCTTATACCTCTACTAGATGACACACATGCAGTTGGAACCAAGTGGGGTTCTCAGGAACAAGCTTGACGAAGACGATAAGGCAGGAAGAAGCAACACAAGTGCTGAACATCATAAATTAAATTTATATTAAATAGTTTATAAATGAAGACATATATGTTAAACAACCTCCTAACTTTGAAGACATGGAGTTTTCAGAATGCTTTTAAACTTAAAAACACCATATATGGTTTGAAATAAGCTCTTAGAGCTTGGTGTGACCCGTTAAGTTCTACTTTCATGGCAAATGATTTTAAAAGACTTCAAAAAGATACCACTCAATATCAAATATATGTTGAAATTATACCTAGAACTAATGAAAAACTTTGTAAAGAGTTTTCTAAGCTATGTAGAATGAGTTTGAGATGAATACGATGAGGAATTACAATAAGCATATAATATGATAACTTTCAAAACTAGAAAGAGTACAACAAATAGTAAAATGCTTTTCAAAGATCAAACAATAGAGTTTTGACATTTTTGAGGCGAGTGGTTGCCTATAGACTTTACTGGAATGATACCATTTAAGGATACAGGGTGGCATTAATGATGACCTTGATTGTGAACAATTCCTTTTTTATCCAACATGTCCTTTTTGTAAGACTTGTCCTTTGAATCATATTAGTTACTTTATTTTCTAACAACAGCTCACGTTTAAATTTAAAACCCCCTTTGACCTTAGTTGTTGGGGACCTCTTCAAAAAAGGTTAAGCTTTGCAAATAAAGAACTGATTCAGAACAAATAATGGTTGAGATACCAAACTAACACCTAAAATCAAAACAAGGGAATAATTGTATATTTAGCCTTTTTACTTATGTAGTAAATGAGTAACCAATAAACGTAATTCGGGATAAAAAAACAAGTGATATAATTAGTCTTTTTTTACTCATACAGTCCAGATTTACATAATTACACAACCTTACAAAGAATGTAGAAAAAAATTCCACTCATCTCATTTGGGAACATCTACTGAGCTCCCCTTTTCGATAAATATCCTTCTTGGTCAAACATAAAATTCCAGATTGCTCTTCAACTTTATAAATGAGAAGCTTCAGTAGTGGAACCTTCGATAGAGTCTTACGAGAACCCACCATGATCAACTTTCTCTGTAATCATAAATCATACGAAAATCCTTATAAGAGATAGTTCTTAAAAAACAAAAACATCGTAAAATCAGGCAATGAATGAAATATTCATTTGTGCACATTAAAGGGAATTGATGCTTGCGATAAAAGTTGGAGAAACAATGAAAATTATTAAAGCTCCAGAAGGAAGTACCACATCCTTCATTCTACGCAGGACGTTCTGCCTTCAAGAAAGCTTTGTACTAAAATCTATTTTACTGTTTTTTTGTTTTGTTTCGAGAGTACGACATATAGTTAAAATTTGGGTAAATTACACTTCCTTCTTCAAGAGAAGTTTGGATTACACTCCTCTCTTACATTAAAATCTACGCTCCCCTTCTCCCTCAAGAGAGTCTTGAATTACACTTCCCTCCCCTTGAATTACACTTCCCTCCCTTTAGAATAGGATATGTATTATACTTTAATGAATTTTTTAACAAAAAATAATATTTTAATGACACCAAATTACTTTCAACTATCATTTAGGAAAAAGCTCATTTTTTTATAACTTTCAATAAATATCGATTCAGTTAGTAAAAAATAAATAAATTTTGAATCACAATTACTCATTAATTACATGCCATATAAGACAAATAGTACATGGATAATATGATACGTGATAACCCAATACCCTATTTATTTATTAAGAAAAACAGAAAATGAATGATTTCATTTATCTAACATATTAGCTTATTCAAACAATAACCATACAATAATTATTAGCAAGTGCAAGTCCGGTTTAATAACTTCTAGTTTATAAGAACTTGTGTAAGATAATAACTTGGCTCATAGCTTACGAAAAGACTTATGTTCATTACTACGTAGATGCCTGATGAGGGAGCTTCTACAAAATTTCAGGGAAAGAAATCAATTCAAACCTATGTGGGAAACTATTGTTTAGAAGCCTATGTTCTTGTTAAAACATTTACAAAACTGGTTCATAGTGAAAACTATCTGAGTGAAAGGTATAAAGAGTTTAAGCATAACAAAAGTACCTTAGCACGTGTGAGGGCCACATTTATCCTGTGCCAGTCTCCGAGTAAAGAACCAGCACAGCTCGTTGGTTTCTCACAAGACCTTACAAAAGAAACTAATATACAGTCCTTATCTCTACCCTGAAACAGATGACGGATTTATGAGGATCATGTCTATGTATCATGTTTTCTAAGAACAAATTTAATTCAAGTAGAAAGAAAAAAAACAAAGTTATGCCTTAAATGTTAGTGAAATGCTAAACTCTATATAGGATTGTATAAGAGGACGAAGAATATGACATTTTTTGCAGTTAGTCTCATTCAATTTTAATTTTTAAAAAATATAAAATCATGTGTTTTCAGTCATAATGAGAGACTAAAAGCAAAAGCACATTCCTTTCGTCAAATGCAGGGACTAAAAATGAATAAATTTAAACAATTAAAATTACAAAACACTATTTTTTAGGACCGAAGACATTTATTATTTAACCTGTCTTTATGTTCCCCCAGCATCTTCTATTCTGCCTATTTTATCACTTAGATTAAATATATTAAAAGAGACCCTTGAAGCCTTGTGTCATATGCCATCACATGCAAACCCCATATTACAATGCCTCATTGCTTTCCCAGAAGGGTAGCTCACATGGTTGAGTGAAAAGGACATTGTTGGTGGAAACGTAGCGGGATTCAAATCCCGCTCCTCCCTCCCCTCTAACAACTAACATACTAATTACTAATTTGCCTATAAAAAAACAAAAAACAATGCCTCCTTGCTTTCCAAACCCCATATTACAATGCCTTTTTGCTTTCCTACATTCTACTTTATTTTGTTTTTGCAACCTGTTTTGCTACGTCAAAGCAGCTAACTGAATGGACTAATTACAAGTTATATCTGATTATTTTTTATCAGTAGGAATAGAACTCGAAATCCTGTGATTTACAACTCTCACATACCCTGCGCACCAACCACTTGCGCTAGACCCTAGTGATATGAATACTTGATTATATATTGAAGTCACAACATTTTCTATATTGTGTTTATCCAAAAAGGAAAATTATATTATTTTTCGTTGCACTACAAAAATGAAATATATTATTGTAAATTTCATACACAAGTTCACCATTACTAATATATTAAACTCTCCCAAACAAGACACGGTCAACATCTACTTACCTGGTATTTGTCAATGGTATGTATTTCCAAGGATGTTATGCAAGCAGCAAGCCGGATGAGGTTTGCTTGCGAATTATAAGGAGTAATAATACCAATGCTCTCTCCACCAATTCCATTTTTTACCAATTCTTTTGCGACCTGCATTATAAAATGAGTGAAAACTTATATTACGTGTGAGATGGTCAAATGGCAGAAATGTTTAATCCTAAAGGGATACGGAACCAAGTCAGTCATTTTACAAAAATGTTTGACTTTGGGGTTTGGAGATGGTCACCAACATATTTACCATGAAGAATAGGTCCCAAAAATACTCAAGTGCATTGATAAGTCACATTATAGGCCAAAGATACTTGATCTTTTTTTTGACCGGCAAAGATACTTAATCTAGAGTCTAAATCTAACATATCAGCTACTACAAGTTTTTGCACAGTCTCAACCTTGATATTGTAAGTATCAATGGTTAATTATTGATTATATTATGACAAACAGTTAGAAAATATGTTTTGTTACCATAATGTTATAAAATAATAATCCATGGTATATGTATTTTGGTAAGTCGGAATTATCAATTCAATCGGCAGAGAGGAACGTTTTCAGAAGAAAATAATTTGAAAAGATGTTAAAAATCGATATTCATGGTCCAAGGTTTAGTACTCTTCCTA
The DNA here is from genome assembly GCA_039519185.1 of Astragalus membranaceus. NCBI lineage: Eukaryota > Viridiplantae > Streptophyta > Magnoliopsida > Fabales > Fabaceae > Astragalus > Astragalus membranaceus. The sequence goes on along the minus strand of CM076854.1, from coordinate 43,900,672 downwards.
AGTGTATCATTGCAAATGACATACCTCGGCAATTATGTGAGCTTCAATGGGGTTATTTACAATCTTCTGATCTCTTGCCTCATAGGCTGGCAACATATCTTAGTGGCAAAATAAATAATTATATTAGTGATCCAATTCACAACGTCCTTTAGGATAATGGGTGAGAATAGGATAATGATATCTACAAACCAGTATCAATAAATATCACCGGCCGTCCTGGATTCAAAGCCTGCACATGTAAACAAACAGAAATAAGATTCCCATAAGATATAGTTTTATTTTACTATTGGCCAAAATTATCCAATGTTTATTTAAACTTGGGGAAAACTTTGTCCCTATCAGTAGTTAACGTGAGATATCAACAGGGTTCATATATTTTGTCACATTCATTTAGGATTACTTTCGGTGAAGTTGGTTGACTTTAATAGTTGAAAATTGGGAAAAGGAATGATTTGAATTTCTTGAGATATTAACCCTCCATTTTTTTATTTATACTAATAGAGAAGTGCAAGCCTAACCATGGGGGCTTATAATGATCCAAATTATGCAGGTTCAGTGAGTGACAAGAGATTCATCTCAGGCTATTTCACATTTTTGAGTGAGAGCCTTGCTGCTTGGAGGAGTAAAAACAAAGTGTGGTGGCTCGATCAAGGGTTGGGGAAGAGTTTGGACAATGGGACAACGGATCTATGAGTTATTGTGGGTGAAGATTGTGCTAGATGACTTGAAGATAAAGTATGAAGCCCCTATGAAGTTGTTTAGTGACAACAAATCGACTATCAATATTTCTCATAATCTTGTTCAACACGACAAGAGAAAAGACATATTGATAGTTTATCAAGGAAAAGCTAGATAGTTGATTGATAACAACAAATTACATTTCTTATGGCCACTAATTGGCTTGCCAACAGAATGTCTCAATCAACTTACTTGCAAGTTGCGAATCATAAATATCTGTTCACTAACTTGAGGAGGAATGTTGTAAATATAATGATTTGTAATTATTAGTTGTCATTGTAATATTCTTGTTAGGTTTAACTAGACTTATCTTGTCTATATAATAAGATATAGCGAGTGTAATAGCATACAAATGAAATAATACTAAAAGTTATTTCTCCATATATATATATATATATATATATATATGTATATAATATAAGTTTCTATTAGATAGCAATTAGGGCCGGTGATGAGGTTGTGCAGTAGTACAGGGTCTTAGCCCAATCCAATTTTTTTAGGGTCCCCAAAATAAATTAGTATAATTACAGGCCTAGTTTGAGTTTTTGGTGATTCATTTGAAAAAAGTATAATTAGGGGTCTAATTTTTAAGATTTGAACAAAGCCTCTAAATTGTGAGACGAACCTGATAGCTATATATGTTTATGTGTCACATTATTTATGTTTTCAAAAGTTTGAATATAAAGTATTTGGTTATATCAAAAAATATAATATAAGTACTATTGATTATTTATTTTAATCTTTTCTTTTATGCTAATATTTAAATCTTAGTTCTAAAATGATGGATGTCGGGATCGATAACCAGGAAACAAATGGTAGCACAACTTCTGTTACTAAATAAAGAAAGGAGATAAATAACTCTTCATTTCTTTCTGCACCTGCAAAAAGTATTGCAGCAATAATTCAATCCGCACTGAAATTTTGCGATCACACGGTTAGTACTATGATCACCTAGGACTCAATCCGAAGAGTTAGCTCACGAGGTGAGGATTACCCAAGCTTTTTGAGGAATACTTTGGCCATATCACTAATTGATGTGCTCATAGTATTCTAACTATCTTCAAAATTTAGGAATGGGGTTATAGTTTCAGTTTCAGAATATTCATTTTTTCTCATTTCTCAAATCTTGTAATGTAAACTTTTTTTCACTTTCTATTTATTGCTCATTCGTCATTGGAGTCTAACACAAGCCAGTACATCCATCAACTTTAGAGTGAAAATAAGAGGGAATAGAGTCGTAGACCTAACAAACTAGTTGCTAAGAAACAAAGAAAAAATGAGTGGACAAAAAGAAAAGTGCTACGAAAAAAATCAACAGTGAAAAGAAGCTCCTCTAAACAACTCAAATTTAGCAATGAATGAAAAACCCCACAAATAAGATAATGAGAATTTGGAAGAGAATAGCCTTACATCTTCTAGCCAAGGCAAACCACAGTGTAAGCCAGAAAACTCAAGTTTTGCATTAGCTATCTCAGATGAACCACACCTCAATCTGTCACCGTATATCAAGGCATTTGACAAGTTCATAATCCCCTGACACATTCGGTACTGTATATATTTTTACTTAGTGAGTGATACTGATAGAAAGGGAAAGTAAAAGAACTAACACCAAAGTTTGTAATCTAGTCTGTAGCGACTTCAGCATACCTGGCTCTGTAGAGCTGAAATTGCCTGTGGATGTGCTTCTGAAAGCCTACAAAACAAACTCATTCCCATGCCATTCTCTCGGGCCTCTGTACTCTACAAATTATCAGAAAAGAAAATTTCAAATAATGCTATATGATCAATGAATTTTGTGCCCAAAAAGTATCAATACTAAAGACAAATACCTGGACAAGTGGCGGCAGTTGATAATGATCCCCGACAAGGACAAACATCGAAGCAAATCTTAAAGGGCCCAACGACACCTACAATGGCAAAATTTGCAATATAATTATACATATGAACAATTATTTGGCATATGTTAAGAGTCTCACATCATATGTGATATGGCCTGAAAAATAGTATATAAGTGGGAGTCATCCCTCAATCTAAAAGCCCGTTTTGAAGGATTGAGTTAGGCCCGACCCAAATTCTAAGATGGCATCAGAGCCAATCCAAGACCCGCTGGGCCACCCGCTATTAGGCCACTCGGGTCACGCTCCAGTTGTCCAGTCCTGGGTGTGTTAAGAGTCCTACATCGGATGTGATATGCTCTGAAAAAGAGTATATAAGTGCGAGCCATCCCTCGCTTTACAAGCCGATTTTGTATGGTTGAGTTAGGCCCGACCTAAATTCTAAGAGCATACTTTGTTGCCATAATACAGATAAATGTCTATGTTTCCCTAACATCTCAGAATTGACCAAAATCCTTTCCTCAGAAGACTTGTAACATCCTCCATTGAGGAAGATAATTTTCCTGTGTTAGTATTATTGTTTTGACGGAATCTTGAGACTCAGGAATGGAGTTAGACAAACTAGAAAAGCATGAAAAACCCAAAGGGGTTGTTCCATTTGAGAATTTTGGGGGGGGGGGGGGGAGGCAGGATTTCTATCTGCCTAGTGACTCCTTTCATTGTAAATACAGGCTATCAGTTGACAGTATCAGTCTCTATCAACCGAAGAGAGAGAATTTTGGGACCAACTCCAGTTACTACTTTCCTAACAGAGTATCTACAAGTCAATGAACATCATCTATATCCCATAAAGCATATGAAAGTAATAAGGAACATACTGGCAGCGTTGTTTGCCCAGCTTCATCCATAATGCACACATCAAATCTCATGTTGGCAAGCAAGGGACTGGAAATGCCCAAACAAGTAACTGCAACAACTTTGACTTGTTCTAACCGTATTTTCATATCTTCAACACTCTGTACATTTGTTGCTGTAATAGAAATTTCTGTTTAAAGAATTCTATACAAAAAAATATGACAAATCAAAACAAAGGGTACTAGTGCTAAATTGGCAAACCTGAGAGGCAGTGCCCTCTGATTTCTTCATTCACTGCTTCATGTCTTCCAATACGAACAAAATCAATATCCTGCATCCATTTATATTACAACAACATAACATGCAGTACGAATTAGAACCACACTATATTATAGTCATCAATAATAATCACATTTGAAAGTCCATATTCTGCTTGCTAGTTAGTAAAAGGGATTAGGATGTGATGTAAGAAATAGGGACAACGAAGAGAATTAGAGCAGTTTGGTAGTAAGTCAATTGGGAGAGTTGAGGGCACTCTCAAATTAGTCCTAAGGATTGTACGCTTCTTTCCTCAAGGTCATATTGATCTAGAAGGTTTTCTCAATAATATTCAAATTGTTCCTAATCCTATTTCCCTTATCTATCTTATTAAGTTAACATGCTAACATACAGTAACATGCATTAATTTTATGCATGTATCTTGAGTTTGTCGGTATAGTTTTTCTTATGATTGTGGTCTAACGCATACCTACAAAACCGATTTGTAAGGTGAAGGATGCCCCCCGTTTATAAACACTTCTCGGCAATGTCACACCTGAGGTGAGACTCTCAACACACACCTCACACGCAGAACTAGACAACTGGAGCATGACCCTGAGTGTCCCTATAGTGGGTGGCCCAACAAATCTTTGATAGACTCTGACACCATCTTAAATTTGGGCTTACGGGCGGCCTAACTCATGCCCACAAAGTTCGTTTTTAAGGTGAGGATAGCCCAAGCCATATGAGGACTACTTAAACCATATCACTAGTTGATGAGGAACTTCTTCAACACACTTATTCGTGCTTAGGACCGAACATCTGAGGTGTGGTATGATCTGAGTGGAATAACAAGGATCGCTCCACATCCCCTCATGTCTAGGATTGGACATCTAGAGCATGGACAGACAAGTGAATGACAAAGACCTTGACCCTATAACATATCTTTGATACCTATGATACCATCTTATGATTTTGGGTTTATCTCATCCTTAAAAAATCAAGTTATAAGGTGAGGGATGCCTCCCGTTTATAAACACTTTTTCAAGGAATATCATATGATGTCAGACTCTCAACAATTTTCATTGGTTTTGAGTACATATCAATTTCATGCATCTACTATTATTTATAAATATTTATAAATGATTATTTACTTTCAAGTCTCAACAAGGACACATGTAACGACTTTGATCAAGTCTGCTAGTATAGTTTCATCGTCTTTAAACACACATTCAGTTGTATGCATGTGTACAATTTTTACAATCTCGAGTTCTGACGGGAACATGTAATGATTTGGATTAAGTTTGTTTATATCGTATTAGACTAATACGAAAGTGATCCATTCAAATGCCTTAATATTGGTATATATGGATCGTTGTATTAAAATATTTGTTACGTCAAAAAACATAGCAATTAATATTCAATTTTAGTAGATGCATACAAATGGTTTAGAAACATCCGTGGCAACCAATCTTTTTTTTATTCACTTTATTTATGCAGCCTACCTACATATTTTGCTTTAACGTCGGAAATTTTGGGTAGGCAACCCTATTTCTACGAGGACCAAACGAGGACCAAACATGGTAGTTAAATCGGGATACGTATCGTGTATCGTTCGGTCATTTTTTTGAAACGCGTATCGTATCGTGTATCGCAAGATACATGAACAATAAAAATAGGCTTAAATATCATGTACCCCCCTGTAAATATCACGTTTATCCATTTACCCCTACAAAAAAAAAACTTTTAAAACAAACCCTGTAAAATGTAATTGTATCCAGTTACCCCTGCTTTTAGTTTTGGCTAACAACGTTAATATTTGCAGGGGTAACTAGAAACACTTAATATTTGCAGGGGGTAACTACCCCCCACTTAATATTTGCAGGGGTAACTAGAAACACTTAATATTTGCAGGGGGTTAACTAGATCCAAAATGTCAGCAAGTCAGTCTAGACTTAACGTTGTTAGCCAAAACTAACAACAGAGGGTAACTCGATACAATTATATTTTGCAGGGTTTCTTTTAAAAGCTTTTTTTTCCAGGGGGTAAATGGAGGGGGTAAATGGATAAACGTGATATTTGCAGGGAGGGTAAATGATGTTTAAGCCATAAAAATATGACATTTTTAATAAAAAAAATAAATAGCATAAGCATATATTTTTTATAAAAACATACTTTTTATACATAAAATATTTTCACAAAAACATATTTTTTATACATCAAATATTTTCACATAAATAATCAATAAAGAACTATAGCCCAGTGGTCAATTAAGCCCAATTTTATAATCCCCTTGACGGATTTTTTTTTTACCCCTATCTTTTCAGCTTATACCCCCACAAACGAAAATACCCCTGGTTAAATTGACTTAAATCGGATCTACATATAAGGTAGGTAGATCCGATTCACAAAAATAAAATGCGGATTTACGTATATCCGATTAGAATTAGTAGGGGAAATCGGATCTACCTTTAGTGAGGTAGATCCGATTTGTTAAAATATAAAAGCGGATGTACCTATCAGGTAGGTAAATCCGTTTTGCAATTAACAAAGCGGATATACCTATCAGTGGGGGTATGTCAACTTTGATAAAATGCAAATCGGATTTACCTCCCTGATAGGTAAATCCGATTTGTACTAAATTCGACGGGTAGGATTTGACTGCCAATGTTGATCAACGGTGTAGATTGCACCGACAATATCAACAGTTGATAATCATTGACGAATTCTATAAATACCCATTGCCAACCCCATTCTTTTCACTCAAAAATTTCACTCTCACTTGCTTATTTCACTCATCCAAAATGGAGATATGTCTCACTCAACGCTCAGATGACAATAGGCTTTGGTGTATACATCATCGGGGCCAAATCACGATAAGAGAAGATAGTGTCCACTTCTGGTATAAGCTTTGGTGTATACATCATCCTAAAATTTTACGTCGTGTTCGAGGACCAAAATTTTAGGAAAATGTATCTGTCTATTGTTATTGTAGTTGGTTATGTTTTATCTTTTATCGCATGAATGAAATCGAAATTTTAATGAAACTCCACAAATATAATAAACAAGAAATAATAATAATCATGTAGAAAGTCAAAGTCAAATTAGAATTATTCTCCATTTATTTTGTCTTTATTAGTCTTTATGAGTTATTATTAGTCATTATATGACATTATTAGTCATTATGACTATTGTAATTCTTTTCCTATATAAACAGTGTAAAACTGTGGAAATAATATGAAAAGTATTACTCACTTTCTTATACTTACTTGCTTTCTCATATGGTATCAGAGCCCTATGGTTCGATTAGGGTTAGCAACTTGCAACTAGTTAACTGCAAGTTCTTTTTCTTCTTCTAATGGCTTAAACCAATCCATGGAAGACAGCTCTTATGACCACCACAGGCAGTGGTAATGCTCCTCCTCAAATACCAGAAGTGATAAACAAAGGTGGACCCGGCGGCGGTGGTCCCAACGGCGGTGGTCCCAACGGCGGTGGTCCTGACAGCGGTGGACCCGGCGGTGGTGGATCCGGCAACGGTGGTTCTGGCGGTGGTGGACCCGGAGGCGGTGGCCCTGGCGGCGGAGGTCCTAGCGGTGGCTCCGGCGGCGGCTCCGGCAGCGGCTCCGACGGCGGCCCTTATGGTAACAGTTTTTTTGGTCATGATGGTTATTCTAATACCCTCAAGTTTGAAATTCAGCGCCTTGATGGAAAAAATTACATGGAGTGGTCCCAAACCGTAAGACTGATGCTAGATGGTAAGGGAAAACTTGGCTTCATCACAGGGGAAATCAAAATGCCTACAACAACAGATCCAAATTACAGGTTCTGGAAGTCTGAGAATTCCACAATCATTGCTTGGTTGCTTAGTACTATGGAGCAAACAATCAAGAAGCCCTTTATGTTCTTGCCAACAGCAAAAGATGTTTGGGATGCTGCCAAAGCTACATATTCTGATATTCAGAATTCTTCACAAATTTTTGATCTCAAATCACGATTGTGGCAGGCCAAACAGAATGACAGAGACGTGACCACTTATTATAATGAGTTGATGGCATTATGGCAAGAATTGGATCTATGCTATGATGATAATTGGAGTTGCACTGAAGACAGTGTTCTGTTTCTCAAGAGACAAGAGAATGACCGAGTATTTGTGTTCTTGGCTGGTCTTAATAATTGTCTTGATGAAGTCCGGGGCAGAATACTTGGAAAAATCCCATTACCAACACTTAGAGAGACTTTCTCAGAAGTTAGAAGAGAAGAGGCTCGACAAAGTGTTATGTTAGGTAAGTCACACTCTATTGCTGAAAGCTCCGCTTTGGTTGCCAAGAGTAATGAAGAAGGAAAGAGAGATGGAAAGAAACCATGGTGCGACCATTGCAATCGTCCGTGGCACACCCGTGATACATGTTGGAAGCTTCATGGCAAACCTACAAACTGGAAGAAAAAGGGAGGAAAGGAAGGTCGTGCTCTCCAGGCTAGTACTTCTGATCAGGAACATCAATCTCCTTCAAGCTCATTTCCATTCACTAAGGAACAATTAGACCAACTGTACAAAATGCTTGGGTCTCAAACTCCTTCTTGCTCTATTGCTCAAAGAGGTAATTTCTCAAATATTGCTCTCATTAGTGTCAAACCCGGTCATACTTGGATTATTGATTCGGGTGCTACCGATCATATGACCGGGGAGTCAAGTCTGTTTTCGTCCTATACTCCATGTGCAGGTAACCACAAAATTAAAATCGCAGATGGCTCTCTTTCAGCCATTGCAGGGAAAGGTTCTGTTGTTCTATCACCTTCGTTAACCTTGAAAAATGTCTTACATGTCCCTAATTTGTCATGTAATCTTATATCAATTACCAAGTTAACAAAGGATATAAATTGTCAAGCTAATTTTTCTCACTCTCATTGTATATTCAAGGATTTGAACTCGGGGAAGATGATTGGCAATGCTAAAGAGAGTGGAGGACTCTACTACCTTGACAATGGACCAGACTTCAAAGATCAATCCCAACAAATGAGTACCTGCTTTGAATCTAGCTTTATGTGTTCTAATATTGATGACATTATGTTATGGCATTTAAGACTCGGACATCCTAGTTTTTCATATTTGAAACACTTGTTTCCAAAATTATTTTCTAAGAAGGATCCATCTTTATTTCATTGTGAAACTTGTGAACTTGCTAAACATCATCGTGCATCTTTTTCTACACAACCATATAAACAGTCAAAGCCTTTTGCAGTTATTCACAGTGATGTTTGGGGGTCCCAATAAATTAAGCACTCTTTCAAATAAAAAATGGTTTATAACTTTTATTGATGATCATACCAGAATTTGTTGGGTTTATTTGTTAAAAGAAAAATCGGAAGTTGGACAAACTGTCAAGAACTTCTTTAAAATGGTGCAGACCCAATATCAAACAAATGTTCAAGTCTTCAGAAGTGACAATGGTACAGAATATTTCAATATGGTTTTGTCAGATTTTTTCCTTGAAAATGGGGTTGTTCATCAAAGTTCTTGTGTTAATACACCCCAACAAAATGGAATTGCAGAGAGAAAGAATAGGCACCTCCTTGAGGTTGCAAGAGCTTTACTCTTTGCAAATAAGGTTCCAAAATATTTGTGGGGTGATGCTGTTCTGACTGCCTCATATTTAATTAATCGTATGCCATCTAAAGTCTTAGATTTCAAAACCCCCCTTGATATTTTCAAAAAATGTTTTCCTTTGACTCGTGTATCAACCGATTTACCACTTAAGGTTTTTGGTTGCACTGCTTTTGTTCATGAACATAAACATATTGGTAAACTCGAGCCACGAGCCATCAAATGTGTTTTTATTGGTTACTCTCCAACTCAGAAGGGGTATAAATGTTTTGATCCAAAAACAAAAAAGGTTTTTGTAACCATGGATGTTACCTTTGTTGAGAATCAATCCTTTTTTGATTACATTCATCTTCAGGGGGAGAACTTGAAAGAAGATTCATCTTGTGAAAATAAATCTTTTGAAAATATTATCACTTTAGGTGATGAGTTGTCACAAAATTCTGAGACGTACATTGGTGCACCTAAAGAAAATGCCCAAGAATCGACTTTGGAACTCAATCCGCCTGTAAATGAGGATCCAACGAATTCTGGGGTAACATTTTCAGATCAAAACAATTATGAACAGGTTCTTGATCTCAATAGTAATGAGAAGCATCCTGAAATGCCACAACATAATGACTCAAATAAAGTAACACAAAACAGGTTCAATAGCAGTGATCTTATTTGGAAGGGAAAAGTCTATGAAAGAAGGGATCATAAAAGGGGAGCTGAGGGACCCATTCTCCAGCCCTGCCAGGAATCTGAGCCAAGAGATGATCCTAGTCATTGTCCTAATCCTGGTGAGTCTTCTATTGTACCTGAGTGTCATGGTAAGTCCACTTCTATTCCTAAGAGTCTTGATTCTGATTTAGATATACCTATTGCAATTAGGAAACCTGTTAGATCGTGTACCAAATATCCTATGTCTAAATTTGTGTCATACGCAAATTTGTCTTCTTCATTTGCTGCGTTTACCTCTCAGTTGTCTTCTATAGAAATTCCCAAGAATGTACAGGAGGCCCTAAAAGTTCCAAAGTGGAAGGAAGCTGTTCTGGAGGAGATGAGAGCTCTTGAAAAGAATAAAACTTGGAGAGTCATGACTTTACCTGCAGGGAAGAATACTGTAGGTTGTAAATGGGTCTTTACTGTAAAGTATAACTCTGATAACACAGTTGAAAGATACAAGGCACGCTTGGTTGCTAAAGGGTTTACTCAGACATATGGCATAGACTACTCAGAGACTTTTGCTCCTGTTGCCAAATTAAATACTGTCAGAGTTCTCTTGTCCTTGGCAGTGAATTTAGATTGGCCTCTTAACCAACTTGATGTAAAAAATGCTTTTCTCAATGGTGATTTGGAGGAAGAAGTATACATGGAGAGTCCGCCAGGCTTTGAGGACAAGTTTGGTTCAAATGTGTGCAAATTGCAAAAGTCCCTATACGGTCTCAAGCAATCTCCAAGGGCTTGGTTTGAAAAATTCACTTTGTCTGTTAAAAAACAAGGATATATGCAGGGTCAATCAGATCATACCTTATTCATGAGATTTTCCAATGATGGCAAGGTTGCCATTCTAATTGTATATGTGGATGATATCATTCTCACAGGAGATGACATAGTTGAGATGGAGAGATTGAAGAAAAACTTGGCAAAAGAGTTTGAGATAAAGGACTTAGGTGCACTTAAATACTTTCTTGGTATGGAGGTTGCACGTTCAAAGAAGGGAATTGTAGTTTCTCAGAGAAAGTACATCCTAGACCTCTTGGAAGAAACTGGGATGAGTGGGTGTAGACCAGCAGATACTCCTATGGAACTAAATGCAAAACTCTGGGAGAAAGGTAGTGTTCCAGTTGATATTGGACGATACCAGAGGTTAGTTGGTAAGCTCATTTATTTAGCTCACACAAGACCTGATATCGCTTTCTCTGTGAGTGTTGTAAGTCAATTTATGCATTCTCCATATGAAGAACACCTGGAGGCAGTTTACCGGATCTTAAGGTACCTAAAATCCAATCCTGGAAAAGGTTTGTACTTCAAGAAAACCGATGAGAGAGATGTCTCTATATTTACAGATGCTGATTGGGCAGGATCAGTCATTGATAGGAAATCCACTACTGGATACTGCGCATATGTTTGGGGAAATTTAGTTACTTGGAGAAGTAAGAAACAAGGTGTTGTTGCTCGGAGTAGTGCTGAAGCCGAGTTTAGAGCCATGGCTCAAGGAATCTGTGAGCTATTATGGATTCAGAAACTCTTGGAGGAACTGAAGTTGAAATATAACTTACCATTAAAATTGTTCTGTGATAGCAAAGCAGCAATAAGTATAGCTCACAACCCAGTGCAACATGACAGAACCAAGCACATCGAGATTGACCGCCACTTCATAAAAGAGAATATTGTTTCTGGAACTATTTGCCTACCCTATGTGACTTCAAATCAGCAAACTGCTGATATCTTGACAAAAAGCTTGGCAAGGCCTAATTTTGAGCGACTTATAGTCAAGTTGGGCATGACAGATATCTATGCACCAACTTGAGGGGGGGTGTAGAAAGTCAAAGTCAAATTAGAATTATTCTCCATTTATTTTGTCTTTATTAGTCTTTATGAGTTATTATTAGTCATTATATGACATTATTAGTCATTATGACTATTGTAATTCTTTTCCTATATAAACAGTGTAAAACTGTGGAAATAATATGAAAAGTATTACTCACTTTCTTATACTTACTTGCTTTCTCATAAATCAAGTCATATAAAAATAGTTCAAACATACAATCCCACAAAACCCCCTAGTCACGCCTCAGTAGCATATCCAGTAACCGCGTGAGGCGAGCGTATGTCTGACTACCCATCCTAATGTCTCCGCTCCAAAGCCGCCTCTGAATCTCCTCCTCCACAATCTCGAGCAAATCTGGCTGTACTGGTGGTGCAGCTGGCTGTACCGGTGGTGGTGGTGGTGGTGGTGGTGATGCAACCCGTAAGAGTTTAGGAATAGATGCTCTCACATACCAATGTAAGTAGTTCGAATCTCCTCCTCCCCTTGAATGGGGTTTGATTCAAACCGTTGTCCACTCTTTTTTTACAGTACTGTCCCCTTTTATATTGGCCATCACTTTTCCCACACCCCTCCCTACTCACCCCACACCCCCTAACTCCAAATATTCCAAAACTACCCTTATTGAGAAGACGTGTTTACGTGCGATTCGGTTGAGGCCAACCGAATATATTCGGCTAACCCCAACCGAACATGTATTTTTTTAAGACATCATTTTTTTACCTCTTTTACACTATTCGGTTGGCCTCAACCGAAATATTTCGGTTGACATCAACCGAATCCTTAATTTATGTGGAAAAATCAAAATTGCATACCTGCCGCATATTTTTCACTTTTTGTTAGGTTTTGTTTTGTTTTGTTTGTTGTGCCTTGAAAACAGTGCACACACACTTTATCACTGTTTCTGTTAGTTAGCTGCGAAACTAATTTTATGTGGCTGACATTGTTTCTGCTTTATTTATTATTATTATTTGATAAGCTGCTTTATTTATTATTAGTATTGCTGTTAAATAGTTGGTGTAAGTCAATGTTAAAACTGAATTATTATTTTTAAAAAACTCGTATTCGGCTAGCCTGATCCGAATTTATTCGATTGGGGTCAGCCGAATCCTCTAAAATAGGAAAAAAGGAGTGTGTGCCAAAAAATACACCTTTGGTTGCCCGAATCGGCGAAAATTACGCGTTTCATTAATGGCCTTTTGGTCATTTCGCAGGGTTAGGGGGTGTGGGGTGAGTAGGGAGGGATGTAGGAAAAGCACGGGCCTTTATATTTACTGCACCTTTTATAGTATTGGGCCAAGCCCACTTATTAGTTAAAACTTAAAACCCTAATGTTACCAGGAGCCAACCTAATGTTATCTAATATATTATCAAGCACCGTTTTCTTCACTGTTTATTCCTCATCGCTGTCTTTCTATAATCTTCGCATCTCTCCTTTTCTCATCTCTTTCTTCTTCTCTCATCTTTGTCTCAGAATCTGAAATCGGCCCACTCTGTCTTAGATTTAAGAAAAAAAGGGGGGAAAACATTAAAACAGACCTAAATTGGAACCGGGTTTGTGTGACCCGACCCGGATTGATGCGCAACCTGAACGGGCTCTGTATCGCGCGATTCAGATGTGTATCGCAATTCTTGCGATACGGCGGCGATACAGTGCGATACGGATGCGATACAGTCACAATTTTGATACACAGTGCAATTCGTATCGCTGGGGGAATTTGTATCGTATCGCGATACGTATCCCACGTATCGTACGATACTTACTACCAAGGGACCAAATGATGAACAAAAAAGTTGCACCATATTGATTAGGGATGTCCCTGAAAAGACTACCAAGATTGGTATTGGACGGAAGCTCTTGAAGCTGATGGGAATTTAGAGAAAAGGAGAGGAAATAATAAAGACTTGGAATATTATTGATAATGCTTGGTACTAGCTTGATTAAAAATAATAAGAAAATAATAATAATAATAATAATAATAATAATAATAATAATAATAATAATAATAATAATAATAATAATAATAATAATAATGACAACGATAAAAGTAACAATAATAAATAAGAGACGTGGAATTAATCCCAGGAGATACGCTAAGATTTGAAAACAGATCCTAGGAGATAAACCAAGATATTCTAGCATAACATACAGATATTATGATATATTATTTTATATTTCAACACTTCCCCTTAATTTAAAAGCTTACTAAGATTTAACTTTTTACATGTATACCCTTATAACACCCAACATAATCAGACTAAAGAAGATATCTTGGAAACCTCCAATAAGCTTCCCGCCCAAGAACAAACCACCTAGCAACAAATTGACGAAAACACAACCTACTCTCACTAACAGTAGGTAAACGAAACCAAAATGATTCTAGGCTAGCACCAACAGCAGCTAAAGTTTGAACAGGAATAGTGACGAGTTAAATCACGGAGGGTCAAACCAAGCTCTCGATACCATGTTGAAGTTGTGGGTATTTAGATAAAAGGAGGAGAGAAAATAATAATGACTTTGAATATTATTGATAATGCGTGTGATACTAGCTTGATTACAAAAAGATTAAACACTAATCCCTATTTATAGGAGATACATAGACTCAATCCTAAATAAGAAAATCAAGAAACAAAAAATAATAATAATAATAATAACTACAACAACAACAATAATAATAAGAGATATGGAATTAATCCTTGGAGATACGCTAAGATTGAAAACTGATCCTAGGAGATAAACTAAGATATTTTAGCATAATATATAGATATTATGATATATTATTTTATAATTTAACAGAAGCAATTTGTTAGGTTGTTGGACAAGGGCTGTTAGTAACAATATAGCCCTGGGAGTTAGTCAATTAGTTAGTGGGGGCGACTATTAGTTAGTTGGATAGTCGTCATGTATAAATAGGAGGTGAATAGGATAGAAGTAAGCAAATTCAGATTTGTAATTCTTCGGTTAATAGAGCAATGACTCTATTGTGTAGGGGTAACCCTAGGAGGAGAGTTTTCTCTCCTATTCTTTTCTATTTTTTCAATAAAATCCTTTCCTATACAATTTCTGGGTTCCTAACACAAATCTACCGAGAAAATGAAATCCTAACACAAGTGTTGGTTATAAAACGTTGACCAATAATTTTGTAGCTCAGAAGTTAGAAAAATAAAATAAAATTGACAACTAATGTTAAATTATGTCTCGAAACATAAATTTTGTTGAATGCCCCAAAATTTCTAGACGAGAAGGCACTGCCTCATAGCTTGTGCAAAGCGATAAAAGTACTCACTATCCCGCTATGTGTTCTAGATCACACCTACCATTCTTGAAAGTCACAAAGAATTCCATAGAGAGAACAACAGAACTAGGTAAGAACAGATGAAGTAGGAAAAGGATGCTTCATAGAAGCTATGCCTATAATAGACGACAGGGAACAGCTTTTACAAGAACTTGGTTCACACTTGGGCATATCTTCAGTCTACTTCATATAGAGTGCAGAGTAAAGTCCTCAGTGAGGAAAAAATATAAGTTGCTGGCTGCATTTAGGTTTAGTGCATTCAGTTCATTTTAACCACTGATGAAGGTTGGAGTGCATTTTAGACTAAAAGCCAAACTTCCTACACCTCTATCATTCTTTATTTTGCTCTATTTGCATATTTTCCCAAGCAATCATCCCCTACAGCCTTCCTTTTGCCGAATAATTGACAGAGATCAATTCAAGAAAATGGGCCAAATGCTTCACACGAACATAGCAGACACTTATTTATGACAATATCCAATAAATGAAGATGATTTAATATGCATATATGAATACCTGTGCTTTTAATTTGATTAGTAAATTATCAACAGCAGAATTTGTATAGGCTGTTAGCAAAATGGATGTGCCTCTAATCAACAAGGCTTTCACAGCATGAACCATGGTGGATGTCTTCCCTGTTCCAGGCATCCCCAATATAAGTGCATAATCTTTTGCCATGAGTATCTAGCAATCAGTAACAAAGTGGAACGCAGATATATTAATTTAATTTAGAGATAAATTAAAGGAACTTGAAGAAGAAATTTAGGGAATGAATTCATGGAATTCCAGCATCATCTGAAAAATGAAACCTTGAGAATTGCTCTGCGTTGATCATCATTCAAACTCTTCTCCAACCAAACGTAGGATATCGCTGGATCTTGGCTAACTATAGAACCACTGTCAAATCTAGGAGCCTAAGCCAGCACGGCATCAGGAGCACAGAGAAAAGAAGCAGCAGGAAATTAGTAAAGAAGGTGAATTTGGGAGATGGGAATGCATTCAGAAATTTAGCAAGCAAGTTACCTCAAGATCAACAATCATCCTCCGGAGGTGAGCACTTTGATCATTTGGTAGAAAAAGTTGTACAAGATTAAACCTTCATAAAAAATATCAAAAATTAATTATACATTTAAGCAAATTTTATTTGGTGACACCTAGCAAATCAAAGTTTGTAAAAAGCAGTAGTAAGAAAAACACCTCATAATTGCAAAGAAAGTCACTGCTTCATCCTTGTCGATTCTCCAAACCTGCTGAAGGAGATCATCTGTAGTGGAAGACCTCCCAGGAATTCTTAGGAGCTTGGAAAAGGATACCTAAGACAAGTTTAAAAAGTAATAACATAAAACTATCAACTCAGTAGGACAAAATTGAACAACAAAGGGTTATGCCACCTTGCCTTTGCTATTTGTTTAAAGATGAGAATAGAAAGTAAAATGCTAATATTAGGTAAAAAGGAGAAAACATCAAATGAGAGGAGAATTAATTATAATACTCACAGATACGTGATTCTGACTAATATCTGAGATCACCCCTTTTGCAATAGCTTGATGGCTAGACTCATTACTCAGTATCTAAATAGTAGAGAAAAAACAAGTTACTTCCTAAAAAATTGAATGAATGATTGAAAAAATAAGATGCAAAACATAATCCTTTTAGCATAGGCAGCTATTAAAATTTCCATTACTCCATTGTATGGGTAGGAAACAATAATCTCTCGCTGGAGGCATGTCTCCCTATTAATGTTATATAACAGTGGTAATACGTCATAGTAGAACAATAAGTGCAAAAAAGGAGACACCCTGCACATATTAAGCATTAAGTATATATATATATATATATATATATATATATATATATACACACACACACACAAATAATCTTGCTTCTCAACACTCAACCTCAAGTTGGAACATAAACGTAAATGAGTTAGTCATGCCCAACTTGTTACCACTCCCACAATTGCCTACTTGGAAAGTTGATGCTTGGAGGGTTACTGGCAAATTGAGAAGGAATGTCAACAAACTTTATAAGCAAATCAGATGGTCATTCAAACCAATTTTGATTGCCAAATCTGCTGGTCATTAAACAAGCAAGTTCACAAACTATGATAGCTGGAAACTTAAAGATAGGAAAGTCTATACTATAGCTCTGTAACTGTTATTCTTTCCTTAATTAGGCTACCAAGCCGTAGGATAAATGTATATACGGAAGTTTAGCTAATGTTTTGGGTTGAAAATTGTTGATTACGTTATATATTATTTATGTAAATAGTATATTATAATCATGATATTAGGTAGTTTTGATATTGTCATTAATCTGTAATTATTATAGAGATTGTGTACTGATTCTCTAAATGGCTATATAATAGAATCTCCATGGTGTAATTGACACACGGTTTCCAGCATATGTCTCTCTTTTTCTCTGTTCACATGGTATCTAGAGCCAATTGAGAGACAACCCTAAATCCGTGCTTACCCGTTGGACCCACTATCCACCGGTGATAAAAATTTTCCGGCAAACCGTGTTTCAACTCCGGTTTGCCCTCTTCCACTGCCGTGTCTCATTCCGGCACTCCGTTACACTGTTTTCGTCGCTGTCACCGCCGTATCTTCCACCTCCGGCGACTTTTCCGGCCAACCAGCCCCACCACAGGTTTCGCCTCATCAAAACCGACCCACCCCCGAAACCGCAGACCCAGCAACACCGTCACGCGCTCCCATGCGCCGCTTCTCTATCCGGCGAGAAAACCCTACCAGCTGCCATCTCTGCCACGCGTGGCGGCGTGTTTGGCCACCTCTCCGGCCGCTGTTTGGTTCGTCGGAGTCGCCTCTCTCTCCTGGTTCAAGATCTGCCCTTACTTTTCAGTTTCGAGCAACGGTTGGACGTGCTTCTGTACAAACAACCCTTTCTCTCTCCTGGGACTAACTATGACGTCCTCCAGTGAAACCTCTAAGCTATTCACCAATCTTGTGACTTCTCCCCTTACTACAGAGAAGTTAGATAGTTCCAACTATGACACTTGGGCTTCAGACATTCAGTTATGGATGATAGGGCAAGGTACAAGGAGCATCTCACCAAGAAGGCTGCAAGTGTGACCGACGCCACTGAACGTACGAAATTTGAGAAGATTGATGCCCAGTTGTGCAGTATTATCAAGTCCACTATTAGTCCTCTCATCAAACCGATTTTCTGTCCTCATCTCACGTGTGAATCGGTTTGGATTCAGGCTAAAGAACTCTACACTAATGATATTCAGCGTCTCTATGGGGTGTGTCATGATTTGATGACATTCATTGCACCACAAGCATTCGATGGTTCTATATCTACCTATCTCGGTCGTGTTCATGCTGCCCTTCATGACTTTAATGAGCTACTACCTCCTGCCGCATCTGATGCTACTGAAAAGATGAAGGAACTTAAGCAACGTAGCACATTTTTTATGCTCCTCACCCTTTATGGCTTGCCTCAGGATTATACGGCCACCCGTGACCAGATTTTGGGGTCTGCTGCCGTTCCCACAATGTCCACTGCATCATCTGTCCTTCTCCGGGTCCCGGTTAAGTTAGTTAAGTCTACTCCTGAGCTCCCGGCGATCTCTAGGCCGAGTGACACTGCTGCACTTGCATCTCAGCACAACAATCAGGGACGCTCTCGTGGTCCTCCACCCAAGGCCAAGAATCGCCCTAAGTGTGATCACTGCCACTATTTGGGGCATACCATTGATCGATGTTGGAAATTACACGGGCGTCCCCCACATCCTGTAAATGCAGCTCAGACTCCTTCATCAGACATCTGAGACCTCAACTAAGGCTACGCCAACTCCATCTGACTATGAAGATTTTCTCCAATGGTTTGAGAATCGCCAAAACTCTGGATCCACTGCTTCAAGTGCACACACGGGTAAATCATTTGCTTGCGGCTCTCAGTCTCCTCATCCAGGGCTTGTGCAACCACAGATTCCCCTCTTACAATACATGCTCAGTTGGGTCATCCTGGTCTTCAAAAACTCCAAAAGTTGGTGCCGCGTCTTACTAAATTGTCTAGTTTGGATTGTGAGTCGTGTCAGTTAGGGAAACACACTCGTAGTCATTTTCCTAATAGAGTCAATAAACGGGCTTCGTCCCCTTTTGCTTTAGTTCACTCCGATGTTTGGGGTCCGTCTCGTACTATCAATACTTTTGGGTCTAGATATTTTGTTACCTTTATTGATGACTTTTCCCGTTGTACGTGGTTATTTTTAATGAAAAATCGGTCCGAGATATTCTCTATCTTTGAGCAATTTTATAAAGAAATTAAAACTCAATTTGGTGTCTCCATTCAATCTTTGCGTAGTGATAATGCCCAAGAATATATGTCACAAAAATTCCAAAATTTTATGGCATCTAATGGCATCCTTCACCAAATGTCGTGTGCTTACACACCTCAGTAAAATGGGGTTGCCGAACGCAAAAATCGGCATCTTATTGAAACTACACGGACCCTTCTCCTTCATAGTAACCTCCCCACTCGTTTTTGGGGGGATGCGGTTCTAACGGTTTGTTACCTTATAAATCGCATGCCCTCCTCTGTTCTTAATGACCAAATACCACACTCCGTCATTTTTCCTCATACCCCCACTACACTCGCTTCAGCCACGTGTATTTGGGTCCACATGTTTTGTCCACAACCTTTCTCCTGGTATTGACAAACTCTCGGCCCGATCACTAAAATGTGTCTTTTTCGGTTATCATCAGTCTCAAAAAGGCTATCATTGTTACTCTCCTACTCTTCAACGGTACCTCATATCTGCCGATGTTACCTTCTTTGAGTCTGTCCCTTACTTTGAGCCGTCCGACTCAACTCAGGAGCCTCTTTCCACAGCTCTTCCCTTGCCTTCTGCGTCTATTTCTCTTGAGTCTGTCACCACAGAGGTCCCTCCTGTCGACCCTCCTGCTGCACCCCCACTACAAACATATCACCGTCGCCAGCGACCACCTGTGGTACACATCCCTGCTCCAGTGTCTACTCCAGAGGCCATACCAGACTCACCGCCAGCGCCATCACCTGTACCGGATCCGGTTCTGCCACCTGAGCCTGACCTCCCCATTGCTATTCGTAAAGGTATACGGTCCACTCGTAACCCATTCCCTCATTACATTGCTTTGAGTTATCATCGTCTTTCACATTTGCATTACACTTGTCATGCTTCTTTGTCTTCTGTTATTATTCCTAAATCTGCAGATGAAGCTTTATCCCATCCTGAGTGGAGGCAAGCAATGATTGACGAGATGTGTGCTCTTCAAAGCAGTGGTACTTGGGAATTGGTACCTCTACCTTCTGGGAAGTCTTTAGTCGGTTGTCGTTGGCTGTATACTGTCAAAGTGGGGCCTGATGGTAAGATTAATCGTTTTAAGGCTCGGTTGGTGGCCAAAGGATACACACAGATATTTGGGCTGGATTATAGCGACATGTTCTCCCCTGTCGCCAAGATGGCCTCAGTTAGACTCCTCTCTATTGCAGCTATCAAACACTGGTCTCTTCATCAACTTGACATCAAAAATGCCTTCTTGCATGGTGATCTTGAAGAGGAAGTTTATATGGAGCAACCTTCAGGGTTTGTTGCTCAGGGGGAGTCCTCGAGCATGGTTTGTCGACTTCACAGGTCACTTTAGCCCACTTCTTCCCCATACTACAAGGGAAAATGTAAAAACTACCATTAAAGCAGCCCAAGCAAGACTTACTTTTTGTCCAAGTTTCTTCTCTTTTTGTCTAACTCACTTCCTTTTTTCTTTGTGAGTTTCGGGGTCTTAAACAATCTCCACGAGCCTGGTTTGGCAGATTTAGCACTGTGGTACAACAGTTTGGCATGACTCATAGTGAAGCTAACCACTCTGTATTCTATCGACATTCAGCCCGGGATGCATCTATCTAATTGTTTATGTGGATGATATTGTTATAACTGGCAGCGACCAGCATGGCATACTACAATTGAAGCAACATCTCTCTAACCAGTTTCAGACTAAAGACCTTGGCCGACTCCGTTACTTCTTGGGTATTGAGGTAGCCCAATCTAAGGATGGTCTTGTAATTTCACAGAGGAAATATGCCATGGATATTCTTGAAGAGACGGGTCTATTGAATGCCAAACCAGTTGACACTCCCATGGATCCAAATGTCAAATTTCTACCCAATCAGGGGGGGCCTCTTTCAGATCCTGGGAGATGCAGAAGATTGGTTGGGAAGTTAAATTATCTTTGTCACACGCCCGGATATTTCCTTTGCGGTCAGTGTGGTAAGTCAATTCTTAAATTCTCCTTGTCAAGATCATTGGGATGCCGTCATTCGAATCCTAAAGTATGTTAAAAACGCTCCAGGAAAAGGTCTCATTTATGAAGATAGAGGGCACACTCAGATAGTTGGTTATTCAGACGCTGATTGGGCAGGCTCACCCATTGATAGGCGATCCACTTCTGGGTATTGTGTACTTGTTGAAGGAAATCTAATATCCTGGAAAAGTAAGAAGCAAAATTTTGTTGCAAGATCTAGTGCTGAAGCCATATAGAGCCATGACATTAGTAACACAGGAGCTTATTTGGTTAAAACAATTACTCACAGCTTCACTTTCAAGGTGATGAGAAAATGACTCTCATATGTGATAATCAAGCGGCATTGCATATTGCCTCTAATCCGGTTTTTCATGTGAGGACTAAGCACATTGAAGTAGATTGTCACTTCGTCAGAGAGAAGATTGAATCAGGAGACATCTCCACAAGTTTTGTCAAGTCAAATGATCAATTGGCCGATGTCTTTACTAAATCTCTAAGAGGGCCTCGAACCAGCTACATACGAAACAAGCTCGGTGCATATGACTTATATGCTCCAGCTTGAGGGTGTTAATTACGTTATATATTGTTTATGTAAATAGTATATTATAATCATGATATTAGGTAGTTTTGATATTGTCATTAATCTGTAATTATTATAGGGATTGTGTACTGATTCTCTAAATGGCTATATAATAGAATCTCCATGGTGTAATTGACACACGGTTTCCAGCATATGTCTCTCTTTTTCTCTCTTCACAAAAATCAGCTTATCCTAAATAGTATTTTTATGAAATTCTCCAACAAGAAAGCATGACTTTAGCGTTCACTTTCCTAAGGTTAACATAGAAAATCCCTTTATTTGCAATCCTCATGATAGAAGCTATTCTACAATCCGGTATGCTTCTATATTAGCATTTATAGGGGGGTGTCATACCCCACTACATTAAAAAATAACTACATGTACATATCACATAAGTAAATTCATCCAATTCAAAAGGAGTGAAAGGAAGTTATTCATACCACATGTTCACCACTTCGAAGTTTGAGATCTAAATCATTTTTTAAAGAGACACCAGAAACATCGTCGTCAGAAAATATAGAGGGGCAAGAAGTAAGCTGTGGTACAAAACGATAAATGAAATGATTATCTTCGGGAGATTTCTGATAAGGTATTCCTTGGGAAGCATCAAGAACAATACAAGAAAGACCAGCAGCATTTGGAGTCTTTAAACTATGCGATCGCCACATCTCTTTTTTTAGAAGCTGAAATTGTCAAGGAAATGAGAAATTTAAAAAAGAACAAAAGTTAAGAACAAATGCAAGGAGAAAAAGAAAAATATAAAGATTTTAGAACTTGCACCTCAGTTACTTTAGCTTCCAAGTCAATCAAATGATCCCAATGGCAGAGGAACTTATAATTAGAAGATGTCAGGTGATTAGTATGAGAATCAAACAAATCGCCCAATCCACTGCTCTCTTTGCTTCCACCATGTGCCTAAGCATTTAATTGTAGATTACCAAGAACATAAAAGAATACACATCATTGGAGTAGATTCTTACTGAAGCAGTAACGTTATGACATACTCCATATAAAGTATTGTTTAGATTCTTTCAATACCTTTACTACACCAGTATATTCTATGACAGTGTTGGACATATTTGTGATCATGACCCAGTGCTAGATAACAATAGATTACACAAACGCGTTACTTCCATAATCAAATGGAAGGGACGCAATGCACCAACAGACATTACAGTTAATGGTTTAATTCATTAAAATAATACGAATACAATTTTAAGGCATGGTTTCAATACTTTAGAAGAGAAAATGTAATCACTAGATATGTATTTTATTTATACACAGAAATTTCAAAATTAGATTTTTTCTCAATCACATGTGGTCTTCTGCATTTTGAACATTACGGGGTGCATCATCATCATTTTGAAATTTAAAACACTGAACCGATCTATTTGTAAACTTTTCTACCCTTTCCCAAAGTTAACAAGTACCTTGTGATAAATGCTACAGACATTAAGATGGCGACAACCTTTGCACATGAACGGACTCTACAATCAGAAAATGAAGGCTTGTAATGGAAATCTGATAGTCATTAAAAGCGCCTTATGTACCATTATGAGAAAACCCAAACCTGTAACATTGGTGGCAGTTGTTGCAAGATTAATGCCTTCAGAACGTCACTTGCAAGCTCATTGCGTCGCATTATTAACCCAATTAAGTCCGATCTTTGAACCGCAATGCCCTTTGTACATTACAAATAAAACAATATGTTAGCGGTCCATTAGTCAAAAGAGTTTGTTAGACAGAATTTAATGGGGACATGAAACGCTAATTGTTAGAGCTGTTAGTTATGAGACAGCTGAGAGTCAGTTAGAACAAAGAGAGTTAGTTATAGCTAGAGAGAAATATAAATAAGAGAGGAAAGAAAGAATGGAAGTCAGTTGTGAAATGAGTTCTTTTAGGAGACTTTAGGCCTATGAAGCACCCATCCAGACACGGACACCAAACACAACACCGACACACAGACACTGATAATAATTTGAGAAAATAGAAGTGATTGAATGTAACCACGTGGTGGTGTCTAACACCAATACGTTCCAGACACCAGAAACGGATTCAATCTGAAGTGGTACTACATAGGTTTGGGCTCTCGTAGTGCCTAAGAAAGACTGTATCCATCTCTGTAAACTGTTCAGCTCCAGTCTCACTGGCCAGAGCTGAACCATCATTTCATGTGAATAATACAAAATTTCTCTCTTTTGACTCATCAGTCTAAAACAATATTACCTTTATTAACAGAAAGAAACAGTTTTTAAAGCAACATAATCTTGCCTGTGTCAGATCTGATTGGAGATAATATAGAAGGCCAGAATCAATAGTCTTCTGGTACCTATTAACATAATCAAGACAATAAATATATATATATATATATATATTATACATACATACACATATCTATATAAAAGAAATCTTTCAGAATAATCCTTCAATATATATTCTGTTGCGAATGAAAAGTTCGAACCTTTCAGACATCAGGAGAGTGTACAAAATTACTTGGGCACTATGTTCATTTGATGACTGCAGATATGACATGCAAAACATATTAAAATTGGTATATTAATCTTATCTCAATTTTTATTGGCTGATTCGAAATGAGGACCAGAATATTGCCTGGCCATTTGGTGGTTTTCCAGTTTTGAACTCCACCGGCATTATCTTCTCCTCTGGTTCATCTTTTCTTGATTGAACTTTCACTCTAACTGAAGCATCAATCATCCCTTTCAAACCATATTTTGGAGCCCATGCCATTTCTTCAATATCAATTACCTATTAATAACATTAGCATCTAAAAGTGTATATGATGGCGAAACATACAATATCGAGAACAATGTAACAAGTATACATTATCTACATTCACACTGTTAATTAGCCTTAAGCAATGAGTGACTGTTCGGGTAAAATCGGTGTTGTCAAATATCGGCCATGGCGGATTGCGGTGGCGGATTTCTTGAATACCGCCATGGCCAATTTGTGAAGGATGGCGGTTTATGATGGCTTTATGGCGGTTTTGGCGGCGTAAAATGGCGGATTTTTGGCTCTCCGCCATAAACCGACATCCGCCATTGACAACACTGGGTAAAATACAAGCACTTCAACTTTTATTTTGACAATATATAAAATTATAGGGAAAATATATTCCGAGGTCCCTTAACTTAGTTTTTAGTAACGAATAGGTCCCTTAACTTTTTTTTGTAATGACTAAGTCCCTTAAGTTTTAAAATCGTTGCGCCGTTGCCCTTTTTAACGTTTTTGTTTTAACTCCGTTAATAGATTGATTATGTGGCTGTTTGACCACTGACTTGGCATGCCACATAGGATAGTTTCATTATTTTTAATTATTTTTAATTAAAACTTAAAGAAAAATGTGATTTGTCTTTTTGTCCTTGTCTTCTTCCTTTTCCCTTCCGGTTACATGTCCCAGAACGTTGCTGAAGACTCCACTCCAGAATCCTATCCTCCATCGAGCCAAATGGACCAACAAGCACTCCATATGTACTATTGGTTTCAGGAATTTCTGGTTCCTGCTCCTCTATATCACTGTTCTTAATCTCCACTGCTGGTTTACGCTTAGAAGCAACCATAGCATTACACAATTGCTTCGGAACCAGAGTGGACCACCACCACCCCTTCCATCTTTTCTTGGAGTTCGACTAGTATTTAGTCTTCGAAATGAAGGTGAATTTCGTGGGGATGATCTTCATTTTATTTCACAGTATAGTTTCACAGAAAATCAAAGTGGGATTACATTAAATGCAAATGTTCCAAATCCAGCAAAAATGCAAACTTTAAGCAAAATGGGCAAAGAAAATTGGGGCGGTGAAGGAAAACGTAGAAGGAGAATAAAACATTTAATGGGTTGGGATCAAATCTAAGTGGGGGTGTGATAAAGAAGTTAAGAACTCAGATTTGGAGTGAAGAATGAAGAGAGGTTATCGGATCTTGGTGTTTGCTTTTGGTTTTCGATTCTAAGAAGTGAGAAGTGAAAGAGAGAGAAGGGGAAAGAGGAAGAAAAGTGGCTGCCGAGGATCCAAAGTCAAGAATGAAGAGGTAAGAAGAAGAAGACAAGGACAAAAAAGACAATGCACATTTTTCTTTAAGTTTTAATTAAAAATAATTAAAAAATAAACTATCCTATGTGGCATGCCAAGTCAGCAGTCAAACAGCCACATAATTAGTCTATTAACGGAGTTAAAACAAAAACGTTAAAAAGGGCAACGGCGCAACGATTTTAAAACTTAAGGGACATAGTCGTAACAGGAAAAAGTTAAGGGACCTATTCGTTACCAAAAAATAAGTTAAGGGACCTCAGGAGATATTTTGCCTAAAATTATATCAATGAGAAGAGAGAAAAGTGCTAGATCTCTTATTAATATACGAGGGGGCAGAATTAGTATATGTTGATCCTGTTAATTATAATTAGCAGTTATTAAGTGTCAGTAATTTTTTTATAGTATTGTCAGTTATGGGTATCTTGTTTTAGTATTAAACTAAATAAATAGAGAAAGAGAAAGGGAAGAGGTTATCAAAGTTTTAGTATTATATTAAATAGTATTTTGTTCCCTGTTTTCAAAGTTTTCTGCAGAACTACCACCCTGTATAACTGTATATCTACAAGACAAAATGCTATCTTTGTTTTCAAAAGTATACATGAAAGACCAGTAAGTTAAACAACAGAGCAAATTAGAGCTTGCCTCAGATATGCCAACTTTCTTCATTCCCTCAACACATCCAAAATTAATCTCAGGGCCTCCTTCTCTTTCCTGCCAAAACCCAAGCAGTTACAATAATTAATAAAATAAAATGAAGTATTAAATATTTTCTAACAAATTGGAAGCATCTTTTAGAATAGCTGAAAAAGACTGTAATCACTGTATGACTTTTTAAACGTGCAAGTTACATTTGGCAACAACAAAGGAAATACTACTATTTTAAATAATAAGAACAGAACAGAGCATGACCAATTCTGACGCACCTCCATATTTTTGAACAGCATGATCCAGTTGATTATTCTAGGGATAGCATCAATTAACGTTTTGTGAACATCATTTTCATTTACTGCAATGTTCGCATGAAGAAATTAATGCTCCCCAATAAAATGGTCTACAGTCAACACTCAAAAAGTTACATCCAAGAATAAATGTTGATTAATTCCAAACTACAATGAGATTCGTGTGCATATAAAATACTATTGCATGTAAAGACACAATACCACACCTCCACATGCAAATAGACTTTCAATGTTTCTCTGTAAAACCACTTTTGTGTAATTTTCCAAGAAGTCTAATGTAGGATTGTCTTTTGTAAGCCCAGCCTGCACCAAGAAACCAACCCGCATATATAAATATATATATATATATACATATATAAAGCTTAATGCCTAATTCACTGAAATGAGAGAACATACGAATATATATATATATATATATATAGTCGTACAGGGTACAGGATGAAATTTAGGGACCTCAAAAATTTGGTGAAGCAAGGTTCCACATAAAGCTACAGTTGAGTACTCGTTGGATTTTAGCCTCTCATCTAAGACAGTTCTCCTTGGGCAACTAAAACTAGCAGCAACCTGGAATATACCTTTCTATTAGGAACACACAAACACCTACATATATATATATATATATATGTATGTATCACATTAATACATTGATCGGCACACAAAGGCATTCAGCACGGACAATCAAGCTGAAAAGAACCCAGTTCTTTAAACAACCAGAGGATCCAGTTCCCTAAGTTGAACTAGAAATATGTCAATGCAGTTTTATAAAAACTATAGGAATTGCATCTGACATGTTTACAAAACAATAAAGTTCATCACAATTTTGAGTGGTCCATAGTAGAGTAAACAACACTTTCTTATTATAAAAGAAAATCTTGCAAGACAAGATAGAGTTGCATTATAGAAATTGTAAGAAATCACTCTCCATAAATAAAATGTTGACAAATCACCTAAACATCCCACAATAAATTAAGGAAGACGACTGAAGTCATATGGAAATAAGTAATTTGGTTAAGAGATAACTACCCGTGTTCCAGACACAAGAGTCTCTGGGTGTACGATCAAAAAGTTATTATCATGGTCAATATCACAATTTCCCCCTTCATCAAATTGACCAATTATGTTTACAGTATCTCCAGGTGAAATTACAGTATCAGACCTGGTATCATTAAGTAGAAGGAATTAGATATGCTAGAAATATGATAATTAGAAAGAGAATAATAGGTAGGCAGGACTATAAAAAGCTAGAACTCAATATTTCGAACATTCTTGTATAGAATTCAGTTAAGGTAGGAAGGGCTGAAGTCATGATTACTGTAAATTGGAGTCAAATTGTCTATTGCTTTAATACTATGCTACTAGTACTAAAATAAAAATGACCCAGTGTACATGTCATGGTACCAGCATATAAATATGCGTCAAGCCTGTTAGCTGGCCCAAGTACTAAAGCTAGACATAATAAATAGATCTACTAGTAAGTCAGTGGAACTGAGTGAATTGACAAAACGAGGAACAATTCATGCTGACCATATGACATGTGTTTAGCAGGATAGTCAATTTTCCACTCTGACTGGAGTACCATTGTCACACCAGACCAGGAAAATTAGGGCAGGGCCACCCATTCCAAACCCCCTGGCAGAGCATCTAAGGGTTACAGCACCAAGTGTTTAAGCTTGTGCCACCAATGACACTGACCATCATTATGTATGAAGTCAAAGCCAAAAGTAAATAACTACTCCAATTAGGGTGACAATCAGCAGTAGCTTGCGGTCAATACGTTCCATATAACACAAGGAGCAATGTGATGGTAGGTACAGCAGCATTGGTGCAAGTACCAAGGCCAGGTGCAATTCAAAGGCATGGAAGTACATCTCCAACACTTGGCATGGACTACAACAGGGTCATCTTATGGGCCCTTCAATGATCAATACTAAGGAAACTCTACTCCTTCATCAACCAGAGTATTATCAGCCACCTAATGATCCCAAATTAAACATGCTGCCAAATAACACTAGAAATTTCAGAGGCAGGTACAAGCCTTTCACACAAGACCTTAAAATTTGCATGTCATTGCCATCGTCAAACAAATTCCTCATGGGGAATGGTCAAGGTTTGCAATAACCTTTATTGATTGTAATTGCAATTATTATTGATTCTTTTCGCTATTCTTTCATACCATTCCATAGCTTCCATAAATAGTCTGAGGCTGCCATTGATATCAATCCGTTAAGTTTATATATTTATATATTACTACCCTCGTAAACATTTTTGTACAGTTGTGTTTTGAATAGTAAATGAAAATAATAAAATTCAATTTGGTACCAAAGCACTATGTTCCGTCCCTACCCTCTTTCGTCAAAGTCATTGTTCCAATTTAGAGTTTCAGCTAATGCAAAAGCTAGCCCATTGAGAGTAGTTGTGTGGGATCTAGGTCGACACCCCAATCCATATCATAAGTAGACAACAAGGCTCCCCCCTATGCGTCATCACTAGAGCTTACTTTAGGTACTCAAACACTCGAGTTTACAATTGGTCGGTGTCACCACCAAACTTTGTCGTTGACCTCATCAAAGGAAGCAACACCTGCTAATTCTAATTTTCAATAGTTCACCAAGTTTGGTCCGATAGTTGTTCTAGCTATGTTGTGCCCTAATTTGTAAATTGAGCATTTGGTCTAACTTCTATGTTTTTCTACTTCTCACACTTGTGGCTGGTTTCTCATGCTTGAAATTCCATAGTAGAACCATCAAAAAGGAAATTGATTTTTCTTGCTTTCTGGCTTGCTACCATCACTATCAAAAATTGAACAGCAACAATTACATGCATTAGCACATTGTTATTTAAGTTTGATTCCAGTGCCAGGCCCATCACAGGATCTCACGAAGGCAAATGTGGTGCTAAGAGTGACCAAGGGAAAAGAGTGCACTATTAAATTGTATCTTTATTATGGCGGTCTACTGAATTTGAACCTATGTCAATGGTGCATTTTTGTCCCTAGAAGACTTGTTATGACGCTTAGAAGAAAGCTTGGATTTGTTTATGCGAATGATATACAATGGTTGAATTAGTCTGATCATAGCTTGGCAACCCTATCAACCTAACTCAATTTGAGCTTAAAAAAGAAATCTATTTCTAAAAATTTGCTACTGAGCCCTATAGCGCACCTGTCTTAGGTTTCTGAAGAGCTAGATAGCTAGAAAGGGGATTATTCACCCCTGAAATTTACTGATGAACAAACGAAAATGATTACACAAAAGAGAACTATTTCACCTCACACTGGAATCCGAATTTACAACACAATCTAAAAGCATATTCTAAATTGATCTCACGATCCTGTTTATAGATTGCAAAGATCAGAGATAACAACTAACTAATCCTAATGATCTATAACAATAATAAAACCACCCTTAGTGGCGTAACTAACTCCACAAAAGGTTTACAAACAGAACCACTAATTACACATTATTCTTTATTCTGGTCTTTCCCCTTTCTCCTATTATAGACCTGAAATGAAAGTCTTCTCTGTAGGAGAGGCTTCAGTTCCTTGTCTAACAATACCTCCCTTTGCAACCTGAAGGATGTAATAGAAATATAAATCTAGTTTCTGTTGTATCTGATATATAGTGCAGTACTATTCTGTATCTATCTTAATGTGTACTGCTGTATCTATCACAAAATACAATATTCTCTAGATTCTACATGGTATCACAAGGCGTTCACCACCATCGTGGTTGATCCTCCTCCACGCTCATTTCTTCTCCGCCAATCATGGCGTCTTCTCACGGTGGTTCTTCACCGGTCTTTGCATCGACAGCAACAAACACTACAAATTCCGCTGCCCCTCCTCTCTCAAGCTTCAATTACAAGATCACAACCAAACTCAATGACAAGAATTATCTTGTTTGGTTACAACAAATAGAGCCCGTATTACGTGCTCACCGTCTTCACCGGTACTGCATCTCGCCGGAGATACCTCCCCAATTTCTCAATGATGCAGACAGAATCGCAAATTGCGAAAATCCAGCCTATGTTCAATGGGAATTACAAGATCAACTATTACTGTCTTGGCTTCAGTCGTCGTTATCCCCAGAAATTCTTCCCCCCGTGATCGGTTGTCGTTATACTTACCAACTCTGGGACTCAATTCACCAGACGTTTCAATCAAAGACGAAAGCTCAAGCTCGCCAGCTTCGCACCGAGCTTTGTACCACCAAGAAAGGGAATTCTTCCATCACCGAGTTTCTTGCAAAGATTAAACTCCTTTCCGACTCGCTTTTGTCCATCGGTGAAAGCGTCACTACTCAAGATCAGCTTGATGTGATCTTGGAGGGCTTACCTGCAGAATACGATGCGCTCACAACCGTTATCAACAGTAAGATTTCTTGGTTTGATTTAGAAGAGATTAAGGCTCTGCTTTTAGCGCAAGAACAGAAAATTGCGAAGCAACAAATCAAAGAGGAAGTTGCGTCGCTCAATTTCACTCAATCTGCCCCCAATTCTGACTCAATTGAAAAGCCTAACCCTAATTCCCAAAATAATTCCCAAATCAATTTTACGAATCCTAACTTCAATTCAAACACCAATTCAGGTCAAGAACAGTGGAATCAAACCGGTTATCGTGGCAATTCGAACTACCGGGGTCGTGGTGGTCGTCGCGGTGGCCGGAGCAGCCGTGGCGGTGGCCAGAGTACTGTGCAGTGTCAGGTTTGCTATAAGGTGGGTCATGAGGCTACGCAGTGTTATCACAGATTCAACACAGCGTTCAATTCATCCCCTCAACTCCAACAAGGAAACCCCTATCAATATATCAGGCCAACTACTCAGAATGCTCCTGTATGGACTCCTCAACATGCTGCTGCCACACCTCAAGCTCATCTTACTACACCAGTTTTTCCTTCATATGTTGCTCCCATGGACACAGCAGCCACTCATCATGTAACCAACATGCCTGCTCCAGCTGGTGCCCCTCCACCTCCATCACATTTGGATCATGTCTACTTAGGCAATGGTCAAGGTTTGAGAGTTCAATCCATTAGCAATTACTCATTCCCTTCTCCTATGCAACCTCACACACAATTACACTTAAACAATGTTCTTCATGTTCCCACTCTTAATAAAAACTTGATCTCTGTTAGTAAATTAGCTTATGATAATGATGCTAATGTTCAATTCCACCCTCACCATTATGTTATGAAATCTCAGGTTTCTGACAAAGAGCTTCTCAAGGGTCCCCTCACTGCTGATGGCCTGTATCCACTTCGGACAGCATCTTTGGTCTCTAATAACTCTGGTTTTTGTTGTAATACTAGACCTAGCATTAATTCTACTATTGTTGGTTCCAATATGTTTTTTAAGTGGCACAAACGCCTTGGGCATCCTAGTTTAGCCACTCTCAACAATGTCCTCTCTCTTTGTAATCTTTCCTCTTTCAAAAGAAATGATAATGATTTTTGCATTGATTGTTGTTTAGCTAAAGCTCATAAACTTCCCTCCTCCCCTTCTCTTACTATTTACTCTGAACCTCTAGAGCTTATTTACTGTGATTTGTGGGGACCTGCTGCTATGGAATCATCCATGGGATACAAATATTATGTATCCTTTGTGGATGCATACAGCAAGTATACTTGGATCTATTTCTTGAAAAACAAGTCTGAAACACTCACTATTTTCAAACAATTCAAGTCTCTAGCTGAGCTTCAGCTAAATAGAAAGATCAAAGCCATTCAATCAGATTCGGGGGGTGAGTTTCGTCCCTTCAAGACCTTCTTAGCTGATTTAGGTATTGTCCACCGTGTCATTGCTCCTCACACACATCACCAAAATGGTGTGGTTGAAAGGAAGCATAGACACATTGTTGAAATGGGTCTATCCCTCCTCTCTCACTCATCTCTTCCATAGTACTTCTGGGATCATGCATTCCATACAGCTGTCTTTCTTATCAATAGGTTGCCTTCTGCTCACACACAATCTATACCATCTCAGTTACTCTTTCACAGGCCTCCCAATTTCCACTTTCTTCGTACATTTGGTTGTGCATGTTACCCTTTACTTAGACCTTACAACAATCACAAACTTGAATTCAGATCTTCAGAATGTACTTTCCTAGGTTACTCGTCCTCTCATAAAGCTTACAAGTGTCTTGACAAGTCCGATCGTTTATATATCTCTAAAGCAGTGTTGTTAATGGCGGATGGCGGTCTATGGCGGCGAGCCAAAAATCCGCCATAAACATATGGCGGATGGCGTAACGGCATATGGCGGACGTCATGGCGGACCAATTTTTTTTTAAAATTAAACATATATATATATATATATATATATATATATATACACACTAATATACATACAAAAAAACAAAAAATAATCCAAAAGCCTATTAATAAATGTCAAAAATCATAGACTTAATTGGTACAAAATATCGTTAGTCTCTATCAAATTGTCATAAACAACCAAGAACCACTTCGAATTAAGTTTAAGACATCAAAATAACAACAAAATGAAACATAGCAATTTATTTAAAAAAAATAGCACAAACAGAATAGGACTAAGATTAAGAACAAAGAAAAAAAATGAAAACAGATTAAGACTAAGAAAGAGACCAACAATATAAAACAGATGCAATATAAAAGACTAAGAAAGAAAAAAAACAGATACAATATAAAAGAAAATAATTAAAACAAGAACAGAGTCTCAAAAAAATAAGACTAAGATTAAGAACAGAGAAAAAAAAGAAAGAAGACCAACAATAGAAAACAGATGCAATATAAAAGACTAAGAAAGAAGACTAACAATATAAAAACAAGAACACAACAAGATAAGAAAAAGAAAAGAGACTAAAACAGAACACAGTGTAAGAAACAGAGGTGGAACCGGCGAAAAGAGAATAAAGGGCTGCGAGGTTGCTGCTGGAGTGCTCGTGGTCGCGACCTTCGCTGCTGGTGGTTGATAGGGTTCCTGCTGGTGGAGAGAGAAGAAGCAACGAAGGGAAGGAGAAGAAGCAGCAAAGGGAGGGAGAGAGAAGTGTGCAATGTTGTAAGATTTTAGAAGAAAGTAACCGTTAGAGGGAGAGAGTATTTCAGAATTAGAGTTTTGCTTTTTTAACCCTTTGGGTTAATTTCGGGTCGGGTTACATGACCAAAACCCAATTTTTTTGTAATTTTTCCCGTTTTGTCCGCCATTTTCCGCCACGCCGCCACAACCGCCATACACATAACGCCCGCCATGGCGCCGCCATTGGCATTCCGCCATATTTCCGTTTTTGTATGGCGGCGTGCTCAAATCCGCCACGCCATTCCGCCATGGCGCCGCCATAACCGCCATTTGACAACACTGCTCTAAAGATGTCATATTCAATGAACAAGCATTTCCATTCAATCATAAGCTAAGCACTACTAACACTAATCACACACCTTCCACAAACACTTCTTCACAGCATCCATTGCATGTTGTTTTCCCAAACATATCATCAAATAATTCTGCCACTACACCTAACCTTCACTACCCTCAACACTCTCCTTCTCCCTCACCTCATAACTCTCCTACCAGCCCATATGTGCAACCTGCCAGTCCTTTACACACACCACCTTCAACACCTTTACCATCTACTGCTTCCAGTACCATAGATCCAGATTCACCACCCTCACATTTGCCAACACCACCACCCAACCCTAATCAACACTCCATGCTCACTAAATCTAAAACTGGCAGCCTTGAACCTTCTACTTTTCAACAAGCCCTCTCCTCTCCATGTTGGGCTAAGGCCATGCAGGATGAGTATAATGCTTTACTATCTAACAATACTTGGCAGTTGACATCTTTACCTCCAGGGAAAACACTTGTAGGATGCAAATGGATATTCAGAATCAAGCAAAATCCTGATGGAAGTATCAACAAATACAAAGCTCGCCTTGTTGCTAAGGGTTTTACACAGAAGTTTGGCCAAGACTACACTGACACCTTTGCTCCAGTTGTAAAACCAGTCACGGTCAGAACTGTTTTGTCTCTTGCTCTCACCTTTGGATGGACTATACAACAGCTTGATGTTCATAATGCCTTCCTTAATGGCACCCTTCATGATGATGTGTATATGGCTCAGCCTCCGGGGTTCTCCAACAATGACAAAAGTATGGTTTGGAAACTCAACAAAGCCATCTATGGCCTTAAACAAGCCCCAAGGGCTTGGTATGAGAGTCTTACCAAAACTCTCATTACCTTTGGGTTTGTCCAATCTAGATGTGATGCCTCCCTCCTTACTTACAAACGTGGTGGCCAATCCATCCTAGTTTTGATATATGTGGATGATATTCTTGTTACTGGATCATCCACTACCCTTGTTCAATCAGTCATTACCAAACTGAATGCTGCATTCTCCTTGAAACATTTGGGTGCTCTTGATTATTTCCTCGGTATTGAATGCAGGCATCTTCCCTCGGGTGATATTGCCTTATCTCAAGCTAAGTACATTAGGGATATTATTCACAAAGCTGGTATGGATGATTGTAAAAGCATCATCACTCCTCTCCCCACCAATCTCAAGCTGTCAAAACATGGCACTGACTTGTATGAGGATCCTGTTCTATATCAAAGCATCGTAGGTGCCCTTCAATATGCTAATATTACAAGGTCGGAACTTGGTTATGCTGTCAACAAAGTGTGCCAATTCATGGCACAACCCCTTCAATCGCATTGGACAGCAGTTAAGAGGATTATAAGGTACCTCAAAGGCACAATTCACATTGGTCTTACATTTGTTAAAGCTACTGCAGCTTGTCCTCTCTCTATCCGAGTCTTCTGTGATGCTGATTGGGCTTCGGACATTGATGACAGACGATCAACCTCGGGTGCTTGTGTGTTCTTAGGCCCCAATTTAATCTCATGGTGGTCTCGCAAACAAACTTTGGTTGCTAAATCATCAGCAGAAGCTGAATACCGAAGCCTGGCTCTTGTTGCTGCAGAAGTTTTATGGATTCAGTCTTTACTCCATGAGCTTCAAGTTTCCTTACCTACTCCTGTTATTTTTTGTGATAATCAAAGTACAGTTGCCCTCACTCATAACCCTGTGCTCCACTCTTGAACAAAACATATGGAACTAGACATTTTCTTCGTTCGTGAGAAAGTTTTGAACAAATCTCTTCTTGTGGAATACATTCCTGCTCAAGCTCAAGTTGCTGATATCTTAACAAAACCTCTGTCAAAGAATCTGTTCTGTTACTTTCGAGACAAGCTCAGAGTGTTCCACACCTCTGAGCTTGTGGGGGGAATGAAGGATGTAATAGAAATATAAATCTAGTTTCTGTTGTATCTGATATATAGTGCAGTACTATTCTGTATCTATCTTAATGTGTACTGCTGTAGTCCTTTAGTTAGCTGCAGAATTAGTTAGTTAAATAACTAATTCTGTTAGGTTGTTAGCCTATCAGTTAGAATGCTGTTATTCTAACTGTTACTATCAGTTCTATAAATACCTTGTATCAACTCTATTCTAATTCAATGAAATATTAAAAGATTCACAAAATACAATATTCTCTAGATTCTACACAACCTCAACCTTGTCCCATTAACAAATCTATTGTTTGCCTCTCCAACGTCGCTAGATCTTGGATTTTAGATTATAGTGATTCTAATTACTTAGACGGTGACCCCTCTCTTTTCCCCAATTAGTTGTCTATTAAAACAACACAATATCGTTCTTGTTGATGGGTCTAAGGCATAAACCACCAGTATTGGTCAAAAGTGTCACCTTTTCCATTCTTCTAGTTCTAAGTTTTGTCTTATTAGTATTTGGTTGTCCCTTTACTTTAATTTCAATCAATCAACTTAGTCATAATCTAATTCTAATTCTTCTCATACAAGACCAAAATATGGGATATATGATTGGTTTGGTCTGATCACACAGCCTTCAGTACCTTAATTATTTGGTGCCTTTCAAAAACTTTTCATAGATAAAGAATAAATTTGGCAAGAAATATTGAGTATTGCATTGTGATTGTAGAAGTTTGGGGAGAGTTGAGAGTTAAGAGAAAAATCAATTTTGAAGAATGATTTTCTGAGTATTAAGATTCTCTAAACTCAAGGATAAAAAATTTATAATACAGAAGGTAAGATGCAATTCACTAACTGTGTCAACAAAAATGTCTAGCTGGCAGAACTAACTACTAAGTTGTCAAAAACTAATCTACACATTGTTAATTTCTGAACAACCGCATACAACAAAAAATAGAGTATAAATCGTGAACTTTACTACTCCCCCCCCCCCCCCCACAAACTAAAGAGGGATAACTATGAGTAGCTATGACGACCTTAATTCTAAATCTTCTTGCTTTTTTAACTTACAGTATCTTATTCCTTCCTTCTTCTCCAATTCTTCTTCTTGGCAATGGCACATGTGACTTGCAGCATCAGGGGTTTTGTGCTTCAGCTTCGTTTAAAAGCGGTTTCACGTTGTGGCTGTGGCACCACAAAACACAGCCACGGAAAAGACCTGAGGGATGGCATGGAAAAGACCGGACAAAAACCCTAAAAAAACCCTCAGTTTATAGTTGGTTGGGGTTAATTTTAGTCCTTTTTGTCTTTTATTTGCCTCAAGATATTCTTCTTCCGCCCCTATCTGCTATCTACTGCCACTGTTAGATTTGACCGATGACCCACCAAAAGTAGTGCAATGCAAAGATTGCCAAACCTTCAAAAGCCCACCTCCAAAAGAACCTCCACACACTCTAACACTCACCACAATACCCCATCTGTGAAGGTTTGTTCGACCACTATTCCAATTGCATTTATTGCCTTGAATAGGTCGACTCAAATTTCATCTTTTCCAACCAAACCAACGCCAGCCAACCTTCCCACTTGTTCATAAAATCATCGTGTTGATTTCTATCTCATATTTGCTACTACCTTCTCTTCTATTTTTTCTTTGTTGCTACAAGTCCACCCTTCATTGTTGGTAAGTCTCCATATGATAAAATTTAAGTTGGAACGCCAATAAAATCCCACAGTTCCCCTCAAGCCAGTCGGCACTTATTCTATGACCGGTAAGTGTTCTAGTCTTTTTAATGTATTTGGTACTATGTATAAGGAACTGTTGACTATCGACCCTAGTGCTACTGATCAGATAACAACTTACCAATCATATTTTTCATTCTAATTCGTTGAGTCTGGTAAACACCTCATTACGAATGCTAATACGTGGTTATCAGATGTAGTAACATCAATTCTAACTTCCTTTCAGTAGAATATTTACCATGTGTCCCTAAACTCATGACATATTTTCAATCCTATTATCTTATCAAGGATTGGCCACGGGAAGGATGATTGGAATTCCAATACATCAAGTGTTAAATAGTTTGTTTTCTTTTTTTTTGGGCCAGAGGCCTTTGATCTTGCTTCACTGTCCTGGGGAAAGGGGTCTGGACTCTGGACTAATCTAGGGTTTGATTGGGAGGTAAGTAATGTTTGACGCCAAGTTGTTCCATTGTCAGGGATTGAACTCAAGTACTAGCTGAGTCAATTTCTTTAGATGAAGTCGTAACCACTTGCTCCCAGTCTTGGGGTTAAAACTAGTTTATTTCGTTAACCACTTGACACCCCACAACAACATTACAGCTACCATACAAGAATACAAAAAAGTCATGTATATTTTATCGAAATGCCACAAATATGAGATATACTTAAAAACTAAAGAACATCGGTGCATACCAACTTACCATTCATCCCACAAGTGTACAACTCGCTCTTCTCCAATTTGTTCATTTAGTAAACGAAGCACCTAGAAGCAGTTGATCAACTATATCACTAATCATATTCTTGACAGTAAATAACTTTATCATTGAGCATTACTACACCTTGCATTGGCGTTGAGCAGCAGATGAATCAGTAGGTTGACATTTTTCAGATACCTAAAGTAAAAAGTGAATAACAATCAGCATACAAGATTTCTTTTTTAGGGAACCAAAGAACCAGTGAAAAAAGAGTTGACTCCAAGAGCATACCTCCAGAACCAAATAACTAGAATTGGCGAAAAGACCAACAGCCTCCTCAGGTATACGTGACTTAGTCCTTTCTACAGAATCGTTGAATCTGATAGGGAGCTCATTAGAATTTACATCTTCCGATTTAAAGGAACAAGTGGTTTCATTACAAGGTGTACCATTGTCAACAGCAATTACGTCTTCAACTTGATCTAACAGATCAAGCAATGCCTATATAGATAAATATTTTGCATGAGACACATAAAGATAGGAGTGACCATGGTTCAAAATTTAGAGGGATCCTTTCTCAATCTGTAAGGGAAACATATTTAATTCTATTAAATTTATTTTCTACTGAGTGATAGGAAAATAGTAGCTTTCTGTACAACTTCTGTAACAGTCACAATGCACCAACATGTGCTAAAGAAATTAATTTTGGTTGTTATTGTAGTGCTTTTCCACATCAATCTCGGATGGTGGCATATAGTGGCCAACCCAAATACATATTAAATAATTAATACTACATACATATCAATGCGGAAATTTAAAAAAAAAAATCATGAAATATCCATCATTAACAATAAATAGCCATAGGTTTTAGGCAAAACATAGAAGTAAATACTAACAATTAGAGACGTCAGTGTATGGTCGAGAGGATGCCCTAATTAGACACTTCCGGAGAGCTATTTTAAAATTTGAAGAAAAATTCAGCAAAACAAATAGGAAGTTGGATTGTAGAGGAGGTTGGGATCGCCAAACAGGAGGCTGGTGTCGCATGCGCATAAGACAAAAGACTGCTCGAGGTTTCTTCTTGTAAACCCTTTTATTAGAAGAAAATATGATAGAACGCATGAATTCAAGCACACAAAACTATATATTACATATTATTCAATTAAAATGAAAATGATGAGCTCGAAGGCTCTACAATGATGAAAAGAAGAAAATGACCCCAGAGTCAAAGACTCCAAACTAGAGGACTAGGCTCCTAACCAAAGAAAGTATTCTCCTAACAATTTCTAATCAATTAACATCATGAATACTCTACTCTACCACAGCCCTTTATATACAAGTATGGGTATTGCCATGTCATCTAACTAATTATTATTTGGCACCTCTATTGGGCTAAGGCCCAATTCTAGTGTCCCATCAAAATACTAAAGAAATCCCAAAAGCAAGGTTTTATTTCAAAAACCCTCAGCAGCCGCGACTGGCTAAGACTTTAAACTACTCAACTACAGTCTTTAAAGAGGGGACACCTCCCACTCTGCTCCGCTACGCCTCTTCAGCACGATATTGATAACCTAGTTTTTTCACGTGTCTAGGTTCCAATTTTTCCTCTCTATGCATGGTCTAGATAATGCCTTATGGTCTGGGATGTGATAGAACACCAAGGTCCATGGGCTAGGTGAACATGGGTCAGTCTGTTAGAAGGGGTATTAGAGGAATAGGGGATATTCATGTTTGTTAGGAAATTTGTTAGGAGAATATTTCTCTAGTTAGGAGCCTAGTGCTCTGGTTAGGAGTCTTTGACTCTTGTTTGTTCTTGTTGTAATAGGCTTTTGGCCCATTTTTCATTCAATCAAATACAGTTCCATTTCATTGTTATCGAAATTACGGCTTCTATCAAGATGCCATCCTTTGACTTTTGTTTCATCGACATTTAAATCATTTTCTTCTCTTTCTCAATACAATTGTTTCTTTTGTATCTACTTTATCAAGTGGTATGTTACAAAGAATGCACAAGTCGTTGTGCCCCCAAATATGTAGATAATTGGCAATTAGATGTGATACTAAATATAGTGAACCTCTAGTTCAACTAAGTCTATAGGAATATTATCACGGATATTGATGAGAGACCCAACCTTTTTGTGCTGTCTCAAAAACGGCGGGTCGGATGGTCCATTGTGTTCAACATCCTTGGCAAGCTATTCCAATAAATGCAACATAAAAAGAGGAAGAAATTCAGATTCACCGTTTGATATATGATAAGGATAAAACAAATTCCCAACAGCTGGATATTAGGAAAACAACTCAATCAAGGAAAAGGAACATTTAAGTTATAATTTTTTAAAAAACAAACAATAGTAATCCAATATCCAATAGAAGGTTGTAAGGACGAATAAATTAGAAGATCGAACACCTTATCCACGCGATAAGATAAAGATGGTGGAGTTCTGAAGGGACTTCGTCCATTAGCTACTCCAATGTTACTCATAGTAGTCGCCTTGCCCTTAAAATTCATATCTCGGTCAGGGTTTAATTGTTTCAAGCCTAATTTACTCATTGACACCGGAGCTTTAGCAGATGCATTGGGAGTAGGTGTAATAAGCAACTTTTCAACTTTGCCTTCTTTATCCAGAGAAGTCTGTACCATGCATCATTACATCACAATAACAATTTCTGGCACTAATTAGTCTCAAATTAAAATAAAATGCTCCTCATAAACTTACCTTATCTTCTGTACACCTGCGAACCGGTAACAAGTTGATCCTCGAAGAATCAGCCAAAGCTTGAATTATCTTAGGCGAGTATTTTGAAAC
The DNA here is from genome assembly GCA_039519185.1 of Astragalus membranaceus. Classification (NCBI taxonomy): domain Eukaryota; kingdom Viridiplantae; phylum Streptophyta; class Magnoliopsida; order Fabales; family Fabaceae; genus Astragalus; species Astragalus membranaceus. Next base: position 43,859,159 of record CM076854.1, on the reverse strand, counting down.
TGCTTGGAGCCTTTCATTCACTGGAGATATCTTCCAAGTAACCTCATCAACCCCATCATCCTGGCTCTGCTTGATAAACTATCCACAAAATATATAACCACAATGTTAATGCTTTCAGAAACATGAGCATGGGGGAAAACAAGACAGAATGCACGGAGAACCACCCACACTTAATTCCTTGTATCGAAATTGGAGTTACCAACCAAACCAACACATCGACTGAATACTTTTTTTTTTATTATATACTTGCTATAACTGAGCCTAATATTTGAACTTTGGGGATAAATAGATTATCCTAATAAACTATTCCGGAATTTTGATAATTTTAATAAAAAAAAGCATATGTCCACAAGTAGTTTACGCACAGGAATGTGAAAAATAAACGTATTCTAAATTTCCAATTTCCAATTATGCCAGAAAATCTGTAAATGCCCAAAATATCTGCACTGAATAGTGAGCACTCATTCTAATCAACCTGGCTTCAACGGTATCCAGGCTCAAAATTTTGCTCACAACTTCAATTCTTGTAGGCAAAACAGAAGTTGTACACGTTGTTCATTTTCAATCCAACTTATATGCCAACAAACAAAAATCAAAGCCATAGAAACAAAAGCGGTTACCATCCCAGGTGAGAATTTGAAGCGCTTAAGGGACACGGACTTGGATATTTCCGGAGACACATCGGAGGGAGTCTCTGCCGCATTAATGGCCGGCAACACCAAATTATCAGGCGGAGTAGTATTCTGCGAAGGACCCTTGCCATCATTGAGCTTTTCCGAAACAACTTGGGAGGTTGCATTGTCAGCTTGATGCTTCTGAGAGGTAACGACGGTGTGGCGGTCGAAGAAATGCTGAATGCCGTACTTGGAAGGTTGTGGATTTGGTTTCTTGGAAGTGGAAGAAGAAGATGAAGAGTTGGGTTTCTTCCTTGGTGGCATTTTAGGGTTTTCTACATCGATTTTTTAATGCTTCTTAGTTCTTCCACTTCTGCTTTTGATTTGCAAGAAAGGGGACGGAAAACGACAAAATTTATATGCTTTGTTTTCCCGCGTCACACAATTGGTGGTTGATGGGCTTCTTTGCTCCAAATGCCCTACGGGCCGGACGGATCCTATCAATTTCCTTCAGAAAGGGTTTTTTTTTGGACCCCCACTCTTTCAAATTATAGCCCCACCAAAAATTTAATTCCCTTTTCAAGTTTACAAAGACGATACCAGACATGTAAATCTGTCTTGAAGAAAATTTCAAAACAGATTTACTGAAAAAGAAGTAATTCCGTTTAACTAAAAAATTGGCTAACGGATTTACGTAAAATATTTTACTTCCGTTTTACAAAAATTATAATAACGGAAGTAAGTTTTGTCAACATACATCCGTTATTACCATTTTTGCTAACGGATTTAGCTAGCAGTAAGGTACATCCATTTTGTTAATTACCAAAACGAATGTATCTACCTTATAGGTAAATCCGTTTTGATTTAAATTTAACGGACACGATTCCACTGCCAAATTTGATCAATGGTCCACTTTTGTTCGTCTTGATAACTATGCCCCAACGGATATATTTTTAACGGTCTAGATTGCACCGACAATATCAATGGTGGATAATCAGTGACGATTCCTATAAATACCCACACTTTGCCTCATTCTTTTCACACCAACATTTCACTCCAAAATGGAAATTTGTTCAACTCGGTATTCAAGTGAGAACAGGCTTACCGCTATTCACCATGGCGGCCAAATCACCATGACAGAAGAAGGTGTCTACTTCTCATGTCCAAAGCCTATTTTATGCAGGCTCCAAGAAAGCATCACCTTCGAAGGTTTGAAGGATAAAGTGGAGATCAAAGTTCAAGTGATTGGTGATGACCATGAGGTCACTAGTATCACTTATCGCAAACCGGAGCGCAGAGACAATGACTGCATTTACTTCTCGTCTATGAGAATCAGGACTGATGACGACGTACGAAGTATGTTGAACATCCATGACGACATTCTTCAGAGTCGTAGGCCGTTGGAGCTGTATGTGGAGCATCAACGAAGCGTCCATGGTATTTTACGCCGTTTTTATCCAGTAGTTTAGAACTGTATTTGTTGTTGTTGTTGTCTATGCTTTTGTTGTTGTTTATGTTTTACTTTTTATGTTGGTTTGTATGTTTGCATCAACGAAAATAAAATTTTAGTTTAAATAGTCTAATAGTCTAATATAATAAAGTAGTCTAAAACAGTACAATCCAAGTAGTAAAAATATCGTACACTACAACAACAACAAAAATGAATCTCGTCCCTCTACCAAATCAAGCAACCTCGTGAGCCGTCTGTACGTCCAAGACTGAGGATGAATGTCTCCGGACGCAAGCGCCGACCGCAGCTACTCGCTCACAATCATCAGTCTCTCCTCAGGTCCCATCACACCTGGTGCTACTGCTGTTGGTGCTGGAAGGAGACGAGGAACTGATACCCTAATGTACCATGGCAAGTACTGCTGATGAAGTTCACCCACCTCTGTAGCAGGAGCAGTAGTGCTCAAAACCTCCCGAACACTATCCCTCCATCTGGTGATATGCATCATGATCTCAGTATACAATGGCCGACCGCGAAGCGGGTCACAAGGGATCACCTGAATGTATCCAAATTGCCGGAGGCACCTATCCGACATGTAGGGAACAGTGATGTTCTCTCAAATCAAGAAACATCTATATAATGACATCTGATCAAAGGGTCTCTCGGGTTGGTGGCCCTCAAATGGTCTCCAGATGACATCCTCAGGTGTCAAAGCATTAATCCTCCTCCGGTTCTGACCCCAGTATCCCCCCGCACAGCTATCCGAGGAAAGTACTCAAAGATCCAGGACTGAAATGCACAAATAAACAATATCGTTAAAAATAAAGTATTTAACATTAAATCAAACAAACTCGTTAAAATTAAAAAAATTAACTTACCATGAACAGCGTGGCATACCCCCCCTAACTAAGTGGTACCCTCTAGGCATGAAAAGTTCTGCTGGTCGTACAATAAAGCTAAACCTGCTGGTCCCCATGCCCATCCGCCAGCTGGTCGTACAAGAAAGCTAAACATGTTGGTCCCCATACCCCCTAAGAGCAACCACTTTGCCTCAGTTCTTGTTCCAGTTTTGCTACAAAAGATGCTCATCCCCAAAATGAGCAATATAAATGCCCTGACAGCACAAGTCTGGTCCACGACTATATCACAACTAACTATCTCCAACAGCCAGTCAAACTAGAAATATGGCCCCCTACTGGTGATGCACTCCTCTGTTGCCTCAGCAAAAGAGTAACCCCCAAATATCTCACAGCCAGCTGGATGGCATCATCAATGGTAACTGACTGAGCAGGAAACTGGAAATATCTGCCAGCCAATGGTAGATGTAGCAGACATGACACATCATCCAAAGTGAACGTCATTTCACCAAATGGTAGGTGAAATGACAATGTCTCTGGGTGTCATCTCTCTACAAAAGCAGAGAGCAGCTCATGATAACATACTCCCAAAACCCCTGATTTTGTGCATCAGGGACCAACTTCTGACTGATTTTGTTGCCATGTGGAGATACTTTCAACTTACGCACAAATGTCTGAATTAAAAATAATTAAATTTACTTATACTATTAATTTATAAATTTATATAACAAAACTATGTAAACAAATATATTAAATTATATTTACCTGGCCTCCAAGTATCTTAGACGCTACATGAGCATCAAATCCAGTGAGGAGAGAACCATCCATAGGTCCTATGTCAGCATGCTCCTGCTCCTCATGAGCCTGGTACTGTTGGTGGTACTGGTGCTGGTACTGGTGCTGGTAATGAGCCTGGTACTGATGCTGGTAATGATGGTACTCCGGCTCCTCATCCTCCAAAGCCCGCTCCTGGTAATGAGCCTGCTCCTGCTGATACTGCTCCTGCTCCTCCATCTGCTGCTCCTCATCCTCCACAGCCTGCTCCTGCTCCTCCACACGCTGCTCTCGTCCCTGGGCGCGCCTACGCTTGTGAGACGCATGTCCCACATTCCTGATGCGGGTGCGTGTACTAGGACCAGGAGTATCTACCGGGTCACCACCACCTCGCAAACTCGGTCGTGAAGAACTCTCCCCACGCAAAATCAACCCCGGTGAATCACGGGGGATCCGCCACCGACTCTCTGGAAAGACACTGCAAAAAATAAAATAAAAAAACAAACAAAATTTAAAAACGGATGTATGTACATCCATTTTCAGGAAACCAATGTAAACGGATGTACTTACTTCCGTTGGCTTCAGACGGATGTATGTAGATTCGTTTCGTCAAAAACGGATGTAGGTAGATCCGTTTTTTGCGAAAATGACACACTCTCTCTGTAAAACGGATGTAAGTGATAAATGATAAGGTAATTGTAATTTTGTAAACTGGTCAAGAGTATTTGTGTCTTTTCACAGGGTGCGTTGGGGGTATAGATTGATGGAGTGGGGAGCAAAAAAAACCTTCAGAAATTGTGGTCTACAGTTGCTTCTCTGTCCAAACAACACGTGTCAAAACAAAAATCAATGGCTGTGATTTAAATTTTTAAAATCAAAATTTTATAAATAGAAATAATGTGGGACAGGAAGCGAAGACTTCATGATTCCATTCCCATCTTCCATAAAAAGCGTATAATGCCCTCTTTATGGTTTTGGAAAAGAACGGATGAAATTGAGGAAAACACTCCTCCAGTCTTTATTATAAGAAGATTTTTGAAGTTAGTTTGGTCCCAAATATAAGAAATTATTCGAGTTTTTAGTGTATAAATCTTTTGAAGGTAGCTCAGTTGGCGAGCTAAGGGACATGAAGGAGTTGCAAAGTTGCAAGAAGGAGATCTAGGGTTCAAACCCCAGAAACTAACATTTTCCCACCTCCACTAACATTTGCTTATAAAAAAAAAGAGGGTGGCGAAAGCGGCGGCTGTTGGTGTCAGAAAAACTGGTAAAAGAGATGGACACTTTACCCACCGTGTTTTTTGGGTAAACCCGGGTATCCACCGCACGGACAGCAGTGACTAATCCCTCGCTCATTGTAGGTGCCTCGAGGGGTAAGACAGCTGGCCTAGAGTTTTAACGTTGCTCCATATCCAAGGCGGGGATCGAACCCCCGACCCTTGGTTAAAGGAGGATCAACCCCAATTATTGAACCCTGCGCTATGGGTTCTTTACCCACCGTGTTTATTTGTAGCCATGTAAAATTTCCAATAATTAAATTTCCTCACAAACAGCACGCAGAGTGGATGAAAAAGTGTGTGTAACTGTGTATTATTATATAAATAAAAGAAATGAAACAAAGAGTGGCCGATGAGTAATGGCGACTCAGGCTTGGCGATGGATTGGGATCCACTGCAGTCATATACACTGCAGTCTCCTGTATTTTCACTAAACTTAAGGGTTATTTAGTCATTTTATCACTAGAAATATATTTTTTATTTTTTCTTTTACCAGCTTTTGCACTAACTGCAGACCTATGGTTGATTTATAACTCCAGGGAATCACGGTTCCTTGGCAACGGTGGCGTCAGGAATATCGGCACTGTTTTGAGAGACAGAGAGAGCTTCTTTTGGGTCAAAGAAGGTTTAATGGTTTGTCTAAAACCTTTTTATTCTTTTTAAAATTTTAAATCACGGCCATTTATTTTTTTTGTTTCGACAGTGTCGTCTAATATCTATTTATATAAACAAACCTCCTATGAAATTATCAATTTGGATCTCTTATTAACAAGACACATATATAATTTAAGGGTAAAAATGTCATTACCCTCTCTTTCTTTCTTTCTTTCTTTTTCTTCTTACACTCTCTTTCTTCCTTTTTCTCTCTTTCTTCTTACACTCTCTTTCCTCCTTTTCACTTTTCTCTTACACTCTTTTTCTTCCTTTTTTCTTTTTATTTTACTTTTACATTTCCCATAAACAATTATTCTCTTTCTTTTATCACTTCACTTTAGTTTTTTTAACTAAGTTTCTAAATTTATACAAACACTACTCTACTAAAATTACCTATAAAAATGTAAATGAGTCACACTAAAAAACAAAAAAAACAAAAAAACTATCACCTTTATGGAAAAAGTTATCACTATAAAATTTTAATTTTTCTCTCCTCTTTACACTCTTATTGATAATCTTCTATCATCTCTTATTGATAATCTACTATCTATCTCTTACTATCTACTATAATCTACTAATCAAATAAAATAATCAATTGAAACTACGAGATAACTGCAATGATATATGATTGGTCTGCATTATATGTATAGTTTGACTAGTTTTTAATTAGTTTTTCTTAAGTTTTTCTCAATTATAGTGTGTTTTAAGATCGTAATAGTTTGATTTTTGTTTGTTAGTTTTTAGATTGAATTTGGTTTTTGTTTACGTGTTTTTGAGATACTTGGTACCTTTAATTCGTGTGTTTTTATTGTCCTTAGCCTAGCTATGACAAGAGCTTACCTAGCGGTTCAACAGATACAAAAAAAGGAAAAATTTCACTTCTGGTCACCTGGCGAGGGTTCTTCTGGTCGCCTGGCGAGGGTTCTTCTGGTCGCTGATTTGCTTTGGGTAGCTGGTGATGGATTCTGCTCGCCAGGTGATGGTTCTTCTGGGCGCTGTTTTTCTACAGGTAGCTTGGTGATGGGTTCTGCTCGCCAGGTGATGGTGCTAAAAATTCCTTGTTTTTGTTCAGGTCGCCCGACGATGGATCCTGCTTGCCAGGCGATGGGTCAGTTACCCAGCTAATATTTAAGTCTGTAACTCAAATTTTAGGTCATTCTGATCATTGGGAACAGTCTCGTTTTGCGCTCTGAAGTCCGTGACGGCAAGGATTCACACTCCGCTGACCTCTATTGATGATTCAAGCTTGGGAACAAGTCATTGGAGCATCAATGTTGTCAGCTTCTCCCTCTAGTTTGATCTTTTCTCTTGTTATTTCTATTTCCATGTCTAGCTAAATTTCCTCTTGTTGGGGATGAGTAACAATTCATAAATCTCTTATATTGTTGAATCAAACCTCTATTATTTGAATGAATATTATTATTTATGTTTCAGTCTTTGTCCTTAACGCTTTCTAGGATTTGATCGCTCTTAAGATGATTTATGATATGTGATTATGAATGGAAGTTTGAATTACATATGCTTGAGAATTGAAATCTGTTTATCTCTAGTCTAGGAATAGTCATTGGTATTCAGAATCATAAGATAATTGTTGTTATTGCTGCTTATTTCTCTTTAAGGTCACCTAAGGAATTAGAGATTTTCATTAGGAATAAAGGTTCTCTTACATGAAGACTTAATGATTATTTAAACTACTAATTAATATTTAAAACAAATTGTTCCTAACTATTTCTTGGGAAGGATCTAGCTAGAACACAAGAGTATGATAATCGTGGAATAGTATGAGAGTGAGAGCAAAGTGTAAGATTCAAGAATGTTCTCTCCTTCCATTAGCCTCTAGGGGTGATATTTATAATACAATCAGTAATTAGTGCTAATTATTACAAATATGACCGTTGCGAGATCATGGGCGGGATTGTAGGAGTTTCCTTGTATAGTTTGCCTATCATCGGTCTCTGACCGAGCCAAGTGGAGGGGCCGAGCTTTGAGGTGAAGAGAGGAGTCCCTCGGTTCTGAAGGCGAACTTGGGCCCTCAGATACTTCGCCTTGCCTCCTTAGGAGACAGTCGTGCCAGCTATGATGGAGTGTGCGGCCGAACCTTCCGGAGTGGACGGCTCGGTTGTGAACACAGTCCCTCGAGCGGTGAGTATGAAGTACGAAGGCGCTCTCTTCAAGATAGTTTCAGTCTGGGTTTGGTTCCTCATAGCCCCTCATTATCGGTTGTCATGGCAATTAAAATGACATGAGAACGTCGGTAGTGGATGCCTGGCTACAGCGTTTGGAGGTGAACCCTGTTTTCGGATGAGACGTTTTGATTTGGCCACTTGACCCTTGACTTTATCTTCTTGGGAGTTTCGCTTTGACTCAGATTTATTCCCTCGGGCGTTTCGCCTTTGACTGGCGTTCATTTTTGTGTTTTCCAGAAATTCTTGCCTTTGGAGTTTGTTCTTCCCTCACTATATAAGGAAAGGTTCTGCTTTGTCTTCCCTTATTATCCATGGTTTTCCCTTTTGTTGCATTTCCTTCCATTGTTAGGAAGGCTTCTCCCTTCTTGAGTCTTCTGCGCAACCCCAACAGGTTTTGTCGCGTTGAGGTTGCCAGGAGGTTCAAGATGGGAGTTTTTGATCCCTACGAGTTGTCGATGTTTCTTGATGGGTTTACTATTTCTGATGTGGGGTTGTGCAGGAGACTCAAATCGTGGTGTGCCTGACGGTTTAGGTTGCCATTTGCTAGAGGTAGTCCATCGGTCGTCTGAGGAAATCTTTGTCGAAGGTTTCCCCGGGGTTTCGTCGTATGCGGGGCTTTCCGGTCCCATTAGCAGGCAGTCCTCGGGCTATCTTTGGTGATGCTTCCAAACTTCCCGGTGGGAGCTCCGATGGAAACTTAAGGTTCATCTGCTTCATCTTTTGATCGGTTTAGAAGGCCTCCAGAGATTTTTCGGCTTGACACTGGGCCTGCACAATGATTGTCCAATAAAGAAAGGACTCGGCCCAGGCGGACCGAGGATATGTCAACGTCTAATTTGTAATTCTGTGTTGTATGTTTTTAGCCGATTATAATGTAGACGGCTCATGTATTTAATGTAACCGACTGTAAATAAGAAATAAATAGATTAAAGGATAAATGCCTCCCCTCATTTGATTTTTCGTTCAGCCGAACCTTTGTTGCTTATGGACTTGCAACCGATCTTTGTCTTGATCGGTTTCACGTCTTGCAAGTCCTGTTCGCGACCGGACGTCTGTGTGATGTGACGTTTGACTATGACGTTTGACTGTCGTTTGATTGATTGGGCGGGAAATGCCATAATGACGTCATTGGGAACTTGGATCTCTTGGACGAAGTGACAGAGAATCAAGCTCCCACTTCTGATGCTGCGCCAGATACTCGACAAAATCCTCAGCGGATGCTTCTGGATTTATCCGCTCTTGATCACTTGTTGAACGCAGATGATGAGAAGGATGCACAAGCTGAGGATGTTTCTGGTCATGCTGTTGCTGATCGTGCCGTGGCCGAGCATGTTGAAGATTCAGAGGAAACCCTTTGACTTTACTTTGTAATCTACTATCTATCTATACCATTTACCCACTACCAAAATTACAATTTTATCCTTTTCACTTTTTCACTTTTTCAAACTTTTCACTTTTTCACTCTCTCACACACTTTTTCACTCTCCCTCACTTTTTACTCTCTTCTCCTATTTCTTTTTCCAATTCTCTCATTTCTCTATTTTTCATATTTTTTCACTCTCTCTCACACACTTTTTCATTTTCTTCTCCTCTTTCTTCCTCTAATTCTCCCATTTCTCTATTTTTTCACAATATACCTACTTTAATTTAATCTACACGTCACCTTCATTTTTCCTCTTTACTATTTTAAAATTTTCAAATTTTGACAAAATTTTAATATTTGTTTTAGGCTAATTAAATCTGTTAACTTTAAAATTGTCTTGATTTTCACGGGATAAAGTTCTGACTAATTAAATTTTGTTTGAGTCCATACATTACCCACTACCAAAATATCATTCTTATCATTTTTCCAACTAAGCAATTGGAGTATATTTAGGTAATTTTATTTTTTCACTTTTTCAAACTTTTTTACTCTCACACACTTTTTCAAACTTACCATTTACCTATCACCAAAATATCAATCTTATGCTTTTCCCAACTAAATAATTGGAGTATAATCAATAATTTAAAAAAAAATTATTCATTTTTATAATTTACACAAACTACTCAAACCTACTTTTTTTAAACTTTTTCCCACAACTATTTAAAAAAAAATTATTCATTTTTATAAATTACTCAAACTACTAAAATTACTAAAATCAATTAAAATGAGTAAAACCAATTAATTTTTTCATAAAAAATAAAATCAATCAATTTAATCACTACAAAAAATTACCAAATAACTATTTTATAATTACTAAAAAGGAGTAAAATGCCAACGGGAGTGGCAACGAGAGTGAGAGTGCCAACGGGACTGCCAACATGAGTGCCAACGGGAGTGGCAACGAGAGTGCCAGCGGGAGTGGCAACGATAGTTCCAACGGGAGTGCCAACAGGAGGACCAACGAAGATGCAAATGGGAGGGGCAACGGTGATGCATATTTTACCTCTAATGTCCAAATACAATATTATGGATCAATGTAGTTCTGATTGTCAACGGAGATGCATATTCCACTTTGAATTTCAAATCATACATTTTGAACATTGTTCACAACTTATCAATATCTTCCAAATTACTATTATGACTTCATGGTAATACACCGACCATACAGTATCACCCGTGCGTATGCACGGGTAAAAAACTAGTGCTGCTTTTAATTTGAACAATAGTTATGTTTGAAAAATTGACAATGTTACCTTCGGTTTGTATGCTTAGTAGCGTTTTATTTCTTATCCCTACGTTCTCTTCGCGTATTCAAGGCTTTGTTATTCCTTTTTGTGCTTCGTTCGCGTTGTCTCGTTGTGCTTCGGTTTACTTTGCCGGCTCGCTTTGCCGGTTTGATGTTTATTTTTTATATGAATGGCGTTTTTTGGTGCCCAAGGGCTATATGTCGGCTTTCGCAAGGTCTACACCTGTCGGATCTTGTGTTAAAAATGGCCTTCTCTGTGCCAAGCTCGTTGGCTTGTTTGGGCGAGTGCGTTAGCTTCGTCTACACATCGAAGGATCTTACACCGTACCGAGCTCGTTGGCTTTGTTCGGCGAGCGCGTTAGCTTCGCCTATACGATGGAAGCTCCCTTTCGGTCTCAAAGAAGTAATCTCCCTTGAGACCGAACTGGTGTGCCCAAGGGTGGTACGTGAGCTCGTCAGCTCCGCTCTCACCTGTCAGGACTTTGAGTCTTCATTGCCCAAGGACAACATCGAGACGCTGCTCGGTCCTTGCCTGTCGGGACTTTTTTATTACGGCACATTCTTCTTTATTGGATAATCGGTTCTCTTTATTCAATAATGGTGGTGAAGTACATTTGGGGCTTTATATTGCCGCATACAAATGATACATTAATCGAAAAATCGGAGATGATGAGAACCGATGATTGTTTCTTCAGCTATGATAGAATCGAAGGTTAGTTGTGTTCTAGGATCTGGGAATGTTTCTTCCATCTAACTTCTCCAGCTTGAAAGCTCCTGGGCCGACGACGTCTTTGACTCTGAAGGGACCTTCCCAATTGGCAGACAGCTTCCCTGTGGTTCCTACTCGGCTTGATTGTCTCAGGACTAGAACTCCGGCTTTGAAGTTTCTGGGTCTGACCTTGGAATCATACTTCTTTGGCTAAAGTGCTCCCGGAGTCCCTTATCTTTATTTAAAGTAACGAATTAGTCCTTTATGTTTTTTTTGTCCCAAATAAGTCCTTTATCTTTCAAATTTTTGACACATAAGTCCTTTTCTGTCAACCTCCATCCAACTTTGTTAACAGTGCTTATGTGGCGTGCTGACTCATTATTTGATTAGGTGGCATGTCATTTTTATTTTTGTTTAGCTTTTATTTTTATTAAATTAAATTATATGCCACCTAAGCAAAAATAAAAATGACATGCCACCTAATCAAATAATGAGTCAGCACGCCACATAAGCACTGTTAACAAAGTTGGATGGAGGTTGACGGAAAATGATTTATGTGTCAAAAATTTGAAAGATAAAGGACTTATTTGGGACAAAAAAAAACATAAAGGACTAATTCGTTACTTTAAATAAAGATAAGGGACCTCGGGAGCACTTTAGCCTACTTCTTTGCTGCGCGCTGCTTCTTCTTTGACCTTGGCAATTTCTCTGACTTCGTCCAAGAGATCCAGGTTGGCTCGTAGTGCACCTTCATCGGGAATTTTCTCTGTCAACATTCTCCTCGGACTGGGCTCCAGCACTTCCACAGGTATCAAAGCATCGCTCCCATAGGTTAGCCGAAAGGGAGTTTCCCTCGTGGAGGACTGGGGGGGTGGTGTGGTAGGACCATAATACCACTGGTAACTCTTCGGCCCAATTCCCTTTTGCTTCATCCAATCTTCTTTTGAGGCCGTTCAAGATGACCTTGTTAGCAGCCTCGTCCTGCCCGTTGGTTTGTGGGTGCTCGACCGAGGTGAATGTCTGGTATATGTTCCAGGTTTTGCAGAGTTCGGCCACTAGGTCAGAGGTAAATGTTGCGTTAAAAACACACTTAGAGCAAGTGTACTCTACCGCAGAAGTAGTATAAAAGATTATCGTGTCCATAGAGATTAATTAGCAAGTACCAAACTAATCGAGATTATTTATTATTTAGATGAACAAATATTTGAATTGTAATGGAACAAATAAAAAAGAAATAAATAACAATAATTAAAATACTAGATTTAATAAATGGAGAGAGGTCTAGGGTCACAGTTTCACTTGCAAGCTTCGATTCCCCTATGTCTAATTCCTACTTGAATTCCTTTATTTTATTTAATTACCAATCCCTTTACTAAAGCTATTAATCCATTTGGTCATTCGCGATTAATATTCTTTTTCCTAAATTAACCCTTGTTTGGTCATGCAAGAATTTAAATTCAAGAAAAGCATAAAGAGCAAAAAGGTTGAATGATTGGAAGACTAAATTAAGGTTTGGTCATGCAATAATTATAGCCCGTTATCTTATAGGTCCACCAACTAATTACAGTACGGTCGCTGATCAACTAATTGATTATGAACATGCATAGGGTAGCTAATCCTAATTATGTGATTAAAAACAATAGGACAATATTAATTGAAATAAAACTGGAATTCAAATAATAAACTATAACATAAAGGTCTCTAAACTGGCAAGATCCACCTAAGACCCTAGAAGAGGATTTAGCTATCCAAACTCATAAAGAACAATAAAATAGAAATTAGAGTCATGAATTACAGAGATAAAAATAACCCGAAAATTAGAGAAATTATTATTCTGAGTCTCCAGTCTCCTTTTTCTGCTCCAAAGCTCTCTCACGGTGTCAAGAACGGTACGCAAAATCCCCCCTCTCCTTGCTGGCGCTACTGTTGGTGCGTGGCTTCTGTTCCTTTCTTCCAATTCACGTTCGCAGCTACCTCTTTTATAATTGAAGCATAGGGTTCTCCATGCAAACCAAAATATGGGATGAACCTTCAATATGGGCTCCCTTAATAATTCTTTATGGTCCAACACTTCAATTCCACATGGGCTGACTTTATCTTTCATTCTTATGTGGGTTTCTTGCTCCAATTGGCCATGGGCCAATGTATTAGTGCTAACACTTGCAATTGGGCCATGTGCCTTTTTTTCTTTCCATTCTCTTTGCTTTTATTTGCCAAGCCCATATATATATATAAATACATATAAAGTGGCTTAAAATTGGACTTTAATTCTTCTTTTTATATTTTCTTCTCTTCTGCAAAATAAATAGCAAATTATATCAATAATTTATATAACTAGTAATAATTGCACAAAAAATGATCCAAAAGTGTTTCTAAAAATGTATTTAATTGGAGTTTATCAACTCCCCCACACTTAACTTTTGCTTGTCCTCAAGCAAATTTCCTGGCTCAAAAAAATTTTCAAATGAATAATAAAGACAGCCAAAGGAGGGACCCAAAATTAGAAGTAACAATGACAGACAATAGACATTATAGCACTTATGAGGTGTCAAAAGGTTGCCCAATTAGAGGCAGCTCAAGTCCCTGAAGAATACATTTCTGTGAACAAAAGCACCCGCTCACAATCTCTCTAAGTGTTTAGGGACTAAGGAAAATATACACTCAAGTTTCCACAAAATGCACATTACCATAAGCTTGTAATTTGACCAAATCTCCACTAAATAGTTCACATGCATGCAAAAGATGGGGTTTCATGGGTTGTAATGGGGCCAAGGTGAATTCATGCAGGGTAGGAAATAAGAAGAAAGGGATAATCAAAGAGCTAAAAAAAAATAGTAACATTTGAAACCAAATATGGAGCTCCTATCTAATTTACAATTTTTGTCCAAACTCCAAATTAATTTCACTTTCATTCTTCACTCTTCTTTTTCTATTGAGTCGACTCTTTTTGATTTGCTTTTTGCTCTTGAGTAGACTCTTTTTTTTGGATTTGCCCTTTGGCTCTTTCATTCTTTTGATGTACCTTTTCGTCCTTCTTGCTTTCTTTCTTCTTTTTTTTTTCATTTCATTTTTCTATATTTCTCTCGGGAGGAAAAGGAACTTGTAACCATATGAGCCACTCTTATTTTGTTTTTATGTCCTGATGAGATAGACAATTAAAATACAGGACAAAATTGTAACTTTCAATAGTTGCTTCAAATTTAATTTCAAATGGTTACCACAAAAAAAGAAAAAATTATATCTGGGTACCAAAGAAAAAATATAACAAATAGGCTCAAATGGGGCAACTAATGGATAAATTCAACAAACAACTCTGAGGCCAGAAAAATACCTAAATTCCCCAAATCTTTTTACATGATGCAAATCAATTTTTGCCTTGAAATGGTCAAAAGACAAATTCTAGAATGTAGCAAATTGGGAAACACACTCATAGAAAGAAAAGGGGTAAAAATTTATGATTTAATATCAATCCCCTTATGAAGGCTCAGATCTCACATTTAGAAGCTAGTTCACAGAAAGTACTCAACAGGGACAAATGCTAATTATCAGCTTCCTAAGGACAACCCCACAGTTACAATTAAGCACAAGTCTGTCAAGTAAATTAATTATGGGATCCCCTAAAGGCAAAATCTCTATTTTTTTTCAACTTGAAGCATAAGTCGCTAAAATAAGCCAGAAAAAATGCTATCAACATATACAGTGGGTATGTGCATTAATAAAGATCGAGTGACAAAATAACTCTCCTCCCCCACACTAGCATGAAGCATGGTCCTCAATGCAAAATGATCAAATAAAAACTAAGAAATAAATGAGAGAGAGAGAGTAATAGTGACTTCCCTGAGAGAGCTTATAGTCCGATCTTATTCCTAAAAACCAAATGAAACAAATTAAAAGTAAAAATAACTGAAAATAAAACACAGGTTGCCTCCTGCGAAGTGCTTGTTTAACGTCGTGAGCCTGACGATAGTTAGTGCTTAATCAGGTGGCTCTCCAAGAGCAAATTTAACATCTAATGCGGTACACCTTCTTAACTTTCTAACCATGTGGTTCACATTGTTCTTTCTTTTTCGACGTGGTGGATGAACTTCGAAGGATGGTGGAGTTTTTATTTTATCTCCATCCACCATTATGCTAGGATCCTGCAAAATAAGACTTTTTTCCAACAGGTCCTGCATCTTTAATTCACTAAAAATGTTAGTTTCAACCACATCATACAAATAAGGAGAAGTTAAAGAAGAGAAAATTTCATTGGAATTTAAAGCTTTAATAACATCATCTTCTTTACCACTCCTTAAAGTTACCTTTCCCCGGTGAACCTCAATCACAACATCACCAATGGTTAAAACAATTTGCCCAAAAATGGGCGCTTTCTCCTCTTTCTCCAAATCTAGAACCATGAGATCTTTCTCACTGTCCTCACAAATGCTCCCTTTAGTAGGATCTTTTGTTTCAATATGACTCCCTTCAGTAGGAGCTACTATTTTGATTTGACTCCCTTCAGTAGGAGTCTCCTCATCTTTCTTGAGAGCTTCTTCCTCCAGATTATATTCCATAGAGACACCTTCATCTCTCAAATGAATACTTTCTTTGTATTGCTCAGTTTCTTCATTTTGGGTAGACTTAGTTTGTGAAGGAGTTTCTTGGGCCTCTTGAGATAACAAAGCGATGAGACTTGAGATTTGACCTTCCAGGCTTCCAAATTCATTGTTCATGGCTCCAATTTGACCCTCCAAGCTTTCAAATTTTTCATTTGTCTGCTGCATAAACTTTGCCAATACACCATTGGTATCTTGTATCTCCTCCTCTTGCCTATGAAGATGTAGTGGCGGCTCATAATTATCCCAGTTGGAGGAATAAGGAGGTGGCTCATAGTCATCCCAGTAGTTTGAATAAGGCTCATAAGAAGGAGGAAATGGGATCTGACATTGAGGCATATACCAAGACGACTTCTCCAAATTCCTTTGTGCCTCTGCATCTCTAATATAATCTCCAATTGTCTTAACCATGATTTAAACTTTTATCTGCAAAAAAGGTGAACTGCAGCAGTCTCTTGGGAAAGTATTAGCAGCTTTTTTTTTGTATTTTTCTTTTCAATAAGATAAATAAAAAAAATAAAACTAGTGCATATGCATAAAAAAATGTCTAAAGCAATAAAAATCTTTTTCGTTTAATATTGCTAAATTAATCCTCGGCAATGGCGCCAAAAACTTGTTGCGTTAAAAACACACTTAGAGCAAGTGTACTCTACCGCAGAAGTAGTATAAAAGATTATCGTGTCCACAGAGATTAATTAGCAAGTACCAAACTAATCGAGATTATTTATTATTTAGATGAACAAATATTTGAATTGTAATGGAACAAATAAAAAAGAAATAAATAACAATAATTAAAATACTAGATTTAATAAATGGAGAGAGGTCTAGGGTCACGGTTTCACTTGCAAGCTTCGATTCCCCTATGTCTAATTCCTACTTGAATTCCTTTATTTTACTTAATTACCAATCCCTTTACTAAAACTATTAATCCGTTTGGTCATTCACGATTAATATTCTTTTTCCTAAATTAACCCTTGTTTGGTCATGCAAGAATTTAAATTCAAGAAAAGCATAAAGAGTAAAAAGGTTGAATGCTTGGAAGACTAAATTAAGGTTTGGTCATGCAATAATTATAGCCCCAATTATCCTATAGGTCCACCAACTAATTGCAGTACGGTCGCTGATCAACTAATTGATTATGAACATGCATAGGGTAGCTAATCCTAATTATGTGATTAAAAACAATAGGACAATATTAATTGAAATAAAACTGGAATTCAAATAATAAACTATAACATAAAGGTCTCTAAACTGGCAAGATCCACCTAAGACCCTAGAAGAGGATTTAGCTATCCAAAGTCATAAAGAACAATAAAATAGAAATTAGAGTCATGAATTACAGAGATAAAAATAACCCGAAAATTAGAGAAATTTGTCGCACCCCGAAAAATCCTCGGAGGGATTTTTCTTCGCACAACTGGGATTTTAGAGTCGCCACCAATATTTTTTAACGGTAAAACATCGGAAAAACCTTTTTTGGAAAGCAATGGTCTTTGGAACCATTAGATTTGGGTTCGGGGGTCTAATTACGTATGGGGAAGGTGTTAGCACCCCACAACGTCCCTTCAAAGAAGGGTTACCTTAATTAAATGTGTGATTTGCAAAGTTGATTCGGAAAAATGCTTTGTTTTTTACCTCTTTTGAAAAATGTTTTATTTCGGAAAAGTGTTTGGTTTTTGAAAGGGAAAAATATTTTTGGTTTGTTGTGCTTGACGGAGGGGATCTGCTCCTACGTATCTCCCGGTGCGATGGAGAATTCAAAGCTACGTAGTTCTGGGTTTTTCTAGAAAAATGTTTTTGTTTTTTATCTTGTTAAATTGTGAAAATTGAGCTTTCATGATGATCAATTGAGCAAAGGCTCCAAGTGACCACCATTAGCACTCCACTGTTAATAATCATGCAAGCAAAGGCTTCGCAAGACTACTAACAAAGTTTTTGATTTGGTGAAAATCTTTAGGAAAATTAGGCATTCACGATGATCAATTGAGCAAAGGCTCCAAGTGATCGCCACTAGTACCTCATTGTTAATAATCATGCAAGCAAAGGCTTCACGAGACTACTAACAAAGTTTGATTTTGAAGAGTTTTCGCAATTGGATTAATTTTTGTTCGTGGAAACATTTATCCATTATTTGGGAAAAAAAGTTTGTGAAAAAAATAAGTTCGCTTAGGGGAAAGAAACAAAATTAAAAAAAAGAGAAACAGGGGGTGTAGTAGTAAAATGGTATGCAAGTGGCAGGAGGGCTGTATTATAAAATCTGAGGTGTAAACAGTGAGCCCATCTTGTTTTTGTAAGCTGGGCTGCGTTTCAAAAAAACATGGGCTTCAAAAGGGGGTGTTCACGCAGTAAACGAGGGGGTGCGATTAGCAAACGTGAAAAATAAAGGCCTATTATAAAAGCTTAAACCAAAAAACGAAAACCCTAATTTCAACCCTAATCTCCCTTCACTCACTCACGGCGCCGCACTCCCCCCCTTCTAACCCTAAAAAATTTTCCTTCTCTCTCTCTTCTTTGCCTTCTCCGTCTCCCTCTCTCATCCAACCCGTCGCTTCCCCCTTTCTTCCACCTCTTCCTCGCCGTCCCCACCCTCTCTCAACCGTGACCTCGCCTTCCTCCTCTCCTCTCCTTACACCGCTCCACCTCTCTCTCCTTAGCCATGGTGAACCGAACCTAGATCACCTTCTCTCCCCTGCGCCGTTCGCTTCTCCTCACAGCCGCAACTCCCCCTTCTCTAAACCTAACCTTCTCTTTCATCTTCTCCTCACCATAGACCGAATCTCTCTCTCTCAACCAGATTTTTGTCTTTCTCTCCTTCTCCACCGCAAAAACACCAAACCGATTTCTCTTTCTTCCCTCACAGATCCACTCCCTCACGGCGTCGGTTGGGTGCGGTGGTTTGGTGGTTGAGATGATCGTTTGGTGTTTTAAGGGGTGGTGGCCGGAGGTAGTGATTTTGGAGGCTGTTTGGTGCGAGGAGGGAGGCGGTGGTCACGGTGGCCGTAAACAGTGAGTGGCTGCAGTTGAGTGTTTGGGGAGTATTCGGTGATGGTGACCCACGGTGGTCGTTGGGTGGTTGGATGCGTTTTTTACGGTGGTCTACGGTGAGACACGCGATGGCAACGGAGGGAGAGGGAAACGAGCACTGGCCTCGTGTTCGGTGGTGGTAGTCAGCAAAGCACGCGGTAGAGCATCAGAGCAAAGGAAGCACAATGGTGTACGACCACCGACCACGGCGGCCGGAAATCGCACCGGCACGACGGTGACATTCAAAAGGGTATTCTTCTTTTCTACTTCTTTATTTCTAATTTCTGATTCTGGTTCTATTAATTTTTTAAACCTTTCCGATTCTGGTTCTACTAATTTTTAAGAACTTCTCTTCTGCTACATTTTTTTTGATAAGCTCTTCTACTCTATTTTAAACTCATGTTCTTAGTACATGCTGTTTGTATTCATTTGCTAGCCTATCTCTTATGTAGGACTTCTAAACCCCTAACTTAATGCTGTTTATTTCACTTTCTAATATTTAGGTGATTCTATTTTGTTCTACAACAATCGATTAACGGGTAGATAAAAGGATTAAGCGTGTTTTGAAACAATCGAATGAGTATTATATTAAGAGAGGCCAACCTGATAATTAAGCTTCTGAAAAAAAAGAAATTCGGTTGACGTTGTTCAGCGCTGCTGCTTTTTTACTCTCCTGCTACTGCTCTTGCTTCTGAAAAAAAAAAGAAATTGTGTGTATTGCTCTGTGTGTGTGTGTGTATTGCTCTGTGTGTGTGTTGCTGTGTTTGCTGTGTCTGCTACTGTTTTGTGAATTGCTCTGTGTGTGCCAGTGGTTCCCCTTTAACACTATTTCTGTTTCTGTTTTTTATAGAGGATGCAAATCAATGAGACAAAAATTGCTGTTATGCTTTTGCAGAGAAGGCAGAGTAGTGGAGCAGAGGTGTTGGAGAGGAGCATACAGCAGAGTAGTGGAGCAGCAAGGGATGGCAGCAGGGTTGCTGCCACTGCAGCAATGCTTTTGCTGAGAATAGGAGGCAAGCAAAGGGACAAGAAGAAATAAGTTTGGGCTTGGCTCTCCAAATAGGGGAGCACATATGCGCTGCTGTCCTCTCCCTCTCTTTTCAGTTTTTTTTGTTATTCATTTTATTATTTTGTACAATTTTTGCTTTTGTTTTGACTTTTGTACTATTTGTATTAATTAATTTTGTTTGTATATGTAACAAAATAAATAAAGGGACAGCTGGTTTTAATTTACCATTTATTTATTATTATTATTTTTTTTTTATGATAATAAAAGTGGTAAAAACAACGCGCACCGATGCAACGACTCACACGACTCGAAATGAAACGCGCGCTCGCCTTAAGAGTAGGAACGCGTACGCGATTTGAATACGCATGCGTGTACATTATTAAAACCGGTTTTATTTTATCCTCACTTCTCTAAAAAGAAAACGGTAAAGGTAAACGCGCACCGACGCAATTACTCACACGACTCGAAACGAAACGCGCCCTCGCGTTATTTATTATTTTGTTATTTATTTTTGGATTCTCTTTTTTGAAAATAACGAGCGCCAAACAGAATCGTTGCACGAGAGTGCCAGATACACCCGCGTTTAGAACAATACGCGAAGCGATAAAATTTTTGGGATTTTTCAATTAGTCGGACAAAATTGGGGTATGACAGCTGCCCCTCTTTATTTGGATTTTGACGAGAAATATGAATTGCGCGAGACATATTTCGAGGCAAAATCGAAATAAAGAATTCAGAAATTATCCCAATTTTGTCTACTTGGAGAAACCCGAATTTTCTTTTCTTTTTCTTTTCTTTTTTTCTTCCTTTTTTTTTGGAAAGATAGACACTCCAGTGTCGATGCGAAAACAGTAAATGAACACTGACATGCACACAGAAAAGGTAAAATGGGCACTTGCATGCAGACAAAGAAGGTAAAATGGGCACTTGCGTGCAGACAGAGAAGGTAAAATGGGCACTTGCGTGCAGACAGAAAAGGTAAAATGGGCACTTGCGTGCAGACAGAAAAGGTAAAATGGGCACTTGGCGTGCAGACAGAAAAGTAAAACGGGCACTTGCGTGCAGACAGAAAAGTAAAATGGGCACTTGCGTGCAGACAGAAAAGTAAAATGGGCACTTGCGTGCAGAAAGCGATAAATTGGCCAGGCTGCCTAAAACCTGTAATCCTTAAACGAACTCTTGACGAATCCGAGTTTGCACGTGGCTTTGAGGAGCACGCTTCCTGTTGGCCTTTTCGAGCGACCGGGGGGATCGTTATCAGCTCCGGAACTGATATACAGATCAATGAACGGCGTCCACTGTATCTTAGGCTGATACAACTATTCCGTTGAACCTCACATGGGGCTGCGGCCCATCGCGTTGCTCGTTCACGATGTGAGACCATGAACAGAAGGGAGCACTGAACTCTGATAAGAGCGATTTGAACTCCAAACTGCAATGTACGCTTGAGCGCTGAACTGAAAAGCATTTGAACCCTGAACTAAGAGGGCATTTTCTGGGAACCGAGTGCGAGGATTAGCATCGAAGTACTTATCCGTCCTTGTACCTGCAAGTGAGATGAACAAACGTATGCAATGCCAATGCCATGATTGCTTTTTGATGGGATGAATGTGATGTGATGCAGGAGTTTCTTTTTGCTTGCATGAAATTTTTGTCTATGTTTGATGAATGCAATGCATGAATTTTACTCGTTTTATTGCTTTTTACTCTTTTGCTTTCTTTTTCCTTTTTCTTTTCTTTTTTTTTTGCTGTTTCGACCAAATCGTAGGACTTGCGTTACGAGGCACGATGGTTGTCCATAAAGGTGTGAGGGTCCGGCTTCACCTCTTGAGAATTTCTTTGATGCGGTCAGTGCTTTTGTTTGCTTCTTGTGAATTTACCTGATTCAGAGATCATTTCTTTTCTCATGATTTTCAAAAGTTTCGCAATGATTTTAATGCTCTGATTTATGCATATTTTCATAATTCGTTTATCATCTACCATAAAAGATCATTTTAAAGCACAAATGAAAAGGAAGCAATGATAAAACAATAAGCAGGCGGAGTGGAAAATTTGGACTTTTTATTCATATGGAAACCGAACGCGCAAAAGGTCGCGCCGACTGAAAAGAGTACATTGAGAATTTTTTGAAACTAAAAAAAACAAGAAAAATGGACGCAACAGATCTTATGAACTCTCTTTGTCTTTGGAGTGTTGATGCCAATCATCCAGACTTATATCCTTGATCACCCTTTTATCCAAGCTTTTGGAGGCGCTGCTTGCCTCTTTTATTTTTTTAAGTCCAACCTTTCTGACCCTAATTTTTGCCTGGACCGCTCTTTGCGAGTTTTCAGTCCACCAGGTCGCTCTTTTTTGCCTAGGCCGCCCTTTCGGGTTTTCAACCTAGCGAGCTAATTCTTGCTTGGCTCATCTTTCTCTTTTTTCTTTTATTTTTCTTAGGCGTAATATTTCTTGACTGAATCTGAATTGACTGGGTTTCTGAGTTCTTCACCATCCATGTTGGTGAGGATCAATGCTCCTCCAGAAAAGGCTTTCTTTACCACATATGGTCCATCATAGTTAGGAGTCCATTTCCCACGAGGGTCACTCTGAATAGGCAGGATCTTCTTGAGCACAAGGTCTCCTTCGCTGAATTCTCGGGGACGAACCTTCTTGTCGAAAGCTGTCTTCATCCTTTGTTGATACAACTGGCCATGACACAGGGCAGCAATTCTTTTCTCCTCAATGAGATTCAGCTGATCCAGACGAGCCTGGACCCATTCTGCTTCTTCCAACTTGGTTTCCATCAGCACCCGTAGGGAGGGTATCTCAACTTCGATAGGGAGGACTGCTTCCGACCCATACACCAAAGAGAAAGGGGTTGCCCCGGTTGAAGTACGCACTGAGGTACGATACCCATGCAGAGCGAAAGGAAGCACCTCATGCCAATCTTTGTAGGTTACTACCATCTTTTGCACGATCCTCTTGATATTCTTATTGGCTGCTTCAACTGCCCCATTCATCTTGGGACGGTATGGGGAAGAATTATGATGTTGGATTTTGAAGTCCTCGCATAACTCTTTCATCATCTTACTGTTCAGGTTACTGCCATTATCTGTGATAATCTTGTCTGGAAGCCCATAGTGACAAACCAGATCTCTCTTTACGAACTTAACAACCACAGAGCTGGTAATGCTAGAGTATGAAGCAGCTTCAACCCACTTGGTGAAGTAATCAATAGCGACCAGGATGAAGCGATGCCCATTTGATGCCTTAGGCTCGATAGGACCTATGACGTCCATTCCTCATATTGAGAATGGCCAAGATGCAGTCAGGACATTTAGGGAAGCAGGTGGCACATGAATGTGATCAGCGTAGATTTGGCACTTGTGACATCTTTTCACGAAGTTATAGCAATCTGATTCCATTCGCAACCAATAATAGCCAGCTCTTAAGATTTTTCTTGCCATAGTGGGCCCACTGGAATGAACCCCAAATGAGCCTTCATGGACTTCTTTCATGATTTTTGTTGCCTCATCTTCTGCCACACATCTCAGGAGGACCATATCATAATTCCTCTTGTATAGAACTTCACCGTTCAAAAAGAAATTCCTTGACAATCTTCTGAGGGTTCTCTTGTCATTCTCTAACGCTCCAGGAGGGTACTCTCTGTTCAAGATGTACTACTTGATGTCATGATACCAGGGCTTGTTATCAAACTCTTCCTCAATTGTCGTGCAGTAATGATGTGCTGGCAAATCTCGATACTGAATCTTGATGTGAGTCAAGCTTTTGTCGCAGTTGATATTGAACATTGAAGACAAAGTGGCTAGCGCATCGGCCAACTGGTTCTCATTGCGAGGAAGATGCTGAAATGTGATTTCCTCAAAAGGTTCGACCAACTCTAGAATGTAATCTCGGTAAGGGATCAACTTGGAATCCCTGGTCTCCCAATCGCCATTCACTTGATGAATGACTAGAGTTGAATCTCCATACACATCAAGTCTCTTAACTTTCCAATCAATGGCGGCCTGGATACCAAGAATACATGCCTCATATTCTGCAATGTTATTGGTGACGTAGAAGCCTAGTCTGGCAGTGAATGGAATGAAGCGATTATCAGGGGAAATCAACACTGCCCCGGCTCCGTGCCCATATATGTTGGAGGCACCATCAAACACCACTCTCCATCTTTCATCTTCTGGGGATTTCCCTTCTTCAAACAAGGCCATGATATCTTCATCTGGAAAGTCATACTGCATAGGCTGATAATCTTCAACGGACTGGTGTGCCAGGTACTCGGCCAGCGCACTTCCTTTAATTGCTTTCTGAGTGACATATAGGAGATCATATTCTGATAACTGCATTTGCCAACGGGCAAGTCTCCCTGTAAGTGCGGCTTCTCGAAGATGTACTTGATAGGATCCATTTTAGACACCAACCAAGTAGTGTGACTTAGCATGTACTGCCTCAAACGATGAGCAGCCCAAGCTAAAGCACAACAAGTCTTCTCTAGTAGCGAGTACCTTGTTTCACAGTCAGTGAATTTCTTGCTCAAATAGTAAATGGCATGCTCTTTCTTCCCAGATTCATCATGTTGCCCTAACACACAACCCATTGAGCTGTCTAGCACGGTTAGGTACAGGATCAGAGGTCTGCCGGGTACAGGAGGCATCAAGATAGGCGGGTTCTGAAGATATTTCTTGATCTTTTCAAATGCTTTTTGACAATTATCATTCCATTTGGTTTCTTGATTCTTGCACAATAGTTTGAAGATTGGTTCACAAGTGGCAGTCAATTGGAATATGAACCTAGAAATGTAGTTCAGTCTTCCAAGGAAACCCCGAATCTCTTTTTCTGTTTTAGGAGCTGGCATCTCAAGAATCGCACGCACCTTGTCTGGATCGATTTCTATCCCCTTTTGGCCGACGATGAATCCCAACAACTTTCCTGATCGCACGCCAAAGGTACACTTGGCAGGATTTAATCTGAGCTTCAATTTTCTCAACCGCTCGAAGAGCTTTTGCAAATTGACAATGTGTTCCTCCTCAGTTTTAGACTTTGCGATCATATCGTCCACGTAGACCTCTATTTCTTTGTGCATCATGTCGTGAAATAATGTGACCATAGCCCTTTGATAGGTAGCACTGGCGTTCTTCAACCCGAATGGCATGACTCTGTAACAGAATGTTCCCCAAAGAGTTATGAAAGTTGTCTTCTCCATATCCTCAGGAGCCATCCTGATCTGGTTATACCCTGAATACCCATCCATGAAGGAGAACAGTGAATGCTGCGCCGTACTATCCACTAGGACATCAATATGGGGCAGGGGAAAATCATCTTTGGGACTAGCACGATTCAGATCTCTGTAATCAACGCACATTCTAACATTCCCGTCTTTTTTCGGAACCGGCACGATGTTAGCAACCCATTGCGGATACTTGGCTACCGCTAGGAATCCGGCGTCGAACTGCTTTTTCACCTCATCTCTGATTTTTAAGGACATTTCTGGCTTCATTCTTCTCAGTTTCTGCTTTACCGGAGGACATTCTGGCTTGACCGGCAACTTATGCACCACTATGTCGGTATCTAACCCTGGCATATCCTGATAAGTCCATGCGAAGACATCAACATAGTCATGCAGGAGTTCGATTAGCTTATTGCGCTCACTTTCCTTTATTGAAGTACCCACCTTTACTTCCTTCTTACTGTCCTTCGTGCCTAGGTTAATTATCTCAACCGATTCCCCGTGCGCCTGAATAACCTTTTCCTCTTGTTCAACCATTCTCATCAATTCTGGAGGAGTTTCCCACTCATTCTCAACATCCTCCTCAGCTTGATTAACGGGGTGATCAAAATTAACATATGAACCGTTGGCATCATTATTTTCAAAGACATTCATTTTAGATCTGCATTTGCGGGAATAGAAAGAAATGAACAAGCAAAATAGAAACACAAGCTGGAGACACATGATAACGAAAAGCAATTTTATTCATTTGAGAATCCGAAACAACATTTTATTGATAGATGATTTTCGAAGGAAAAACATGCATGCCCTTATGAAATATTCTAAGGCCTTGGGCAGAGCCAAAGAATTTGCATTACAAAATCATTACTTTGGAATGAAAATAACAGGGAAATCAATGATCTTCCAATTATCAAGCTCTTCATCTGCAGCGCTGCGACGCACCAAGTCCACACCTTTGTCTTCCATGACTGATTCTTCCTCAATGACGGCCACCTGATTGGGGTCCAGCATACCCGCGCTCTTGAAGCTCTGGGAGAGATCATAGATAGAAACCTTCTTCAAGCTTGGTTCCCGCCCCCGAAGCTTAGCTAGCCTCCTTTCTCGCTTTTCCTCAGCCATTCTCTTCTTATCAGCTTGAGTGGGCCAATATACTAACCCACGCTTATCCTTGTACTCTTGCAGCTGAACCGGCGCTAGAATTCCCTGCTTGGACTTTCCCAACCCTTTTCCAATCTGATAACCGTTTTTCAACATGACCTTGGCTACCATGATAGCAACGTTAGATATCTTTGGTGCAAGCAATGGGGTTTCTTCGCCCAGGAAAGCAGCATTTGCAATTTCCAGCGACTGAAAGGCAGATTCAAGTGACTCCTCTGCAACCTCAATGTATTGAGAAGGATGGGGCTTGCTAACTGTGAACTCTTCTTCTCCAAAAACGACTATCAGCTTGTCGTCGACTACAAACTTAAGCCTTTGGTGGAGGGATGAAGGAACAGCGCCGGCAGCATGAATCCAGGGTCTCCCCAGGAGACAGCTGTAGGATGATGCAATGTCCATGATCTGAAAATTCACGTAAAATACTTCTGGCTCTATCTGCATCTGGAACTCCATTTCTCCCAAAACCTCCTTCTTGGATCCGTCAAATGCCCTAACTAGTGTTGAGCTAGGCTTCATATACGAACAGTCTACGTCTAGTCTGCTCATAGTAGATTTCGGCATGACATTCAAAGAGGATCCATTGTCGATGAGGACCCGAGAGAGTGTATATTCACCACATCTAACTGAAATGTGAAGTGCCTGATTATGCCCCTTCCCCTCAGGGGTGAGCTCATCATCAGTAAAGGTAATATAATTGGAGGCAACAATATTCCCTACGATGCCATCGAGCTGGTCAACAGTGATGTTCTGGGCTACGTGGGCTTCATTCAATATTTTCATTAGAGCTGCACGGTGGGCCTCAGAATTGAGCAGTAGGGACATGATAGAGATCTTTGCAGGAGTGTGGTGTAGCTGGTCCACCACTTTGTAATCACTCTGCCGCATGATCTTCAAAAATTCTGTAGCTTCTTGCTCTGACACCTTCCTACTTTCCTTGGGCTCTTGTGTTATACCTTCACCTTTGCGAATCCTTTCCTCATCTTCCTTTGAGGGACCTTCTTTCAGGACCTCGGGGACATAAACACGTCCGCTTCAAGTGACTCCACTGCTTCCCGCAATGTTTGTGACATCGGGAACAACTTGAGGCTTCTGGATTGGAACTGACACCCCATAGTTCCATGGAACAGCACTGTTCTTTTGACAAGGAGCTGGGACAGGAATCACGATGGTCTTAGGTCTCTCCACGATCGGCTTTCGGCTATACGGGACCTCAATAGGTACCTGAACATTTCCATTCTTATCTGATTCGAAAGTCAGCATATCCTCCTCTTTCTCTTGCACACCCATTTGGATTATATGACGATCCAATAGGTCCTGCAAAACTGTTTTGAAGGCCTCACATGCCCCTGCACAATTAACATCAACACAGACTTCTTTCTGGGTACAGCCTCTCTTGATGACCCCGGATTTGCACAGCTCTGCATAAATAACCTCTAAGGGTGTCTGGATAGACTCCACAGTTCTGATTAAGGATTGGCCCCCCATATCATAGATGGCATTGGTTGCAGGTTTCTCATGACCAGGCAGCGGATTAGTTGTGATGCTTGGGCTTTCTTGTTTGAAGGTTATCCCTTTGGTATCAATCAGATCTTGCACTACAATTTTAAAGGCCTTGCAGTCTTCAACAACGTGTCCAACTGCCCCTTCATGAAATGCACAGGTAGCATTGGGATCGTAGCCTCGGAAGTAGGGTGGCTGGACTGGTTTCATGGGTCTGGTATTGATGAGCTTGTTTGTGGCGAGATAGCCGAAAAGGTCAGTATAGGACATCGGGATGGGATCAAAGGTGGTCTGTTTTTTGTCTTGGTAGTTTTTGTGGTAGTTACTTTGTGGTGGACGGGTTGGTTGTGTTTGAGTGGGGACAGGGATATTTTGTGGTTGATAAGGTGGGCTTATGGTGATGGCGTTGGTCTCTCCTTCTTTCTTCTTCAAAAACCCGGAGAATGGCTTCTTGTGGGCGGTTGTACCTGCGGAACCATGGGCAATCTTGCCGCTTCTCAGTCCATTTTCTAGTCTTTCACCGATGATTACCATGTCTGAGAAGTTGGAAGATACGCTGCCGATCAATCGATCATAGTATAACGGTGGCAGGGTTTCCATGAACATGAGGACCAGTTCTTTCTCCAACAAAGGAGGTGTCACTTGTGCGGCCAAAGCCCTCCACCGCTGGGCATACTCCTTAAATGACTCATTACCTCTTTTTTCCATGCTCTGTAACTGTGTTCTGTCAGGCGCCATATCCGTATTGTACTGGTACTGTCTAAGGAAGGCATCAGCCAAGTCCTTCCAACAATGGATATGGGACGGTTCTAGCTGCATGTACCAGTTGAGAGATGCCCCAGCAAGGCTTTCTTGGAAATAATGGATCAACAATTTGTCATCGTGAGAATATGCAGCCATTTTTCTACAGTACATGGTCAGATGGCTTTTAGGGCAAGTCATGCCTCGGTATTTGTCAAAGTCAGGCACTTTGAATTTAGGAGGTAAAACCACATCAGGGATGAGACACAGATCACGAGCTTCTCTTGCTCTAGAGCTCGCCCCTTCAATCATTCTTAAGCGCTCTTCTAACATATGATACCTGTCTCTAGCTTGAGGAGCTTCAGCAGGATAGTTCTGAGGAAAACCATTCACACCGTAGCGAGGATTACTCCTCGACACTACTGCTGGGTTCACGTGTGGGTCACGTGAGTGAGTGATACTCCCAGGAATTGGTCCCTGAATTGGGGGATGGACCGTTACTGGTGAATGAAAGTCAAACAGAGTCCCCGGCGGAATAGGAATCTGAATTTGGCCCTGAGGCGCTCCCGCTCCTCCACTGTTTGCGGCTGAGATGGGTCGGACTTGTTCTGCAACCCTAAGGGGATTACTTCCCACATTAGCCTCGGCTCCTGGAGGTGCGTATCCGGATGGGAGCCCCCAAGGCATCCCATGCATCACTGGTTGGCCCTGGTTGTTGGTCCCTGAAGTATGAGCGAAGGTATTAGTCTCGAGACTCGGAGGAGGGAGAGTGACAGCAACTTCGGTAATGACGGCGGGATTTCCAGCGGCAGTTCCGTTCCTCAAAGCTTGTAGTATCCCCATCATTTCAGTCATCTGTGCTTCCATTGCCCCAAATTTCGTTCTCAATTCCTGATTCTCCTGAGCCAATTGCTCTGGATTGGGAACCTCAGCAGTCGGGCTACCATGGTCTGATTCACCACTCCCTAAGTCTTCAACAATAGGATGGTCCAAGTCATTCAGGTTAGTTGCCATGAGCCTTGCTTGCAGACGAGTCAGGTATCGATGTTGGCGAACCAGCTTGCCTTTTTTCTATTGATGGAACATAATTCATGAGTGCGGGAATCACATAAATGGATGCAAATGCAATGCGATATGTATGATTTTATGTTTGTTTTGGTGCCGGGAATCGCTGTGCAACTCGTTTTGTCATAGGCGTGTAAGTTTAAAGCTCTAACACTTTTTTTTTAGTTTTTGGTTGCAACGAGGTTGGAAGCAATAGGCAAGACAAACACACTCTATTCAAAAGGAAGGAGTACTACAACTTCAAACTCGAAAGAAAGTACAATATTCTGAAAACAACATTTTCAACAAAAAAGTACCATATCCCAAAGGAAATTACAACTTTTTAGAGAAGATTAATAATTTCCTAAGGATTACTACAATGCTCTAAAGTGAACTTCAAAGACATATAGCTTTCAATTTCTCCTTCCTTTTTCTCTTCTTGCTTTCGGCTGCCCCCTTGGCCTTCTCTATGAGTTCTTCCGTCAGAATCTTTCAGTACTCGACAAACTCACACACCTTGGTCGGAATGTTGAAAGGGTTGATTTCCGCTTCAGCTCTTCTTAGCTTCTTGGGAACATCCCTCACAGCTTG
This sequence comes from Astragalus membranaceus, assembly GCA_039519185.1. Taxonomy (NCBI): domain Eukaryota; kingdom Viridiplantae; phylum Streptophyta; class Magnoliopsida; order Fabales; family Fabaceae; genus Astragalus; species Astragalus membranaceus. The sequence goes on along the minus strand of CM076854.1, from coordinate 43,829,083 downwards.
GTTAGCTAGTCCTACTAGCTTTGAGAATTTGCTCCTCCAAAGCTGAATCTCATCCCTTAGCTCCTTGACGATCTCTTGGTCTTCTATTTTGCCAATTAATGCCATGAAACGTTTCTCCCAATACTGGCTTTCCGCTTGCACTTGCCCATAAGATTCCCTTAGGTATCGGAGATTCCTCTTCAATTCTTCCGACCTTCCTTGTTCAAACTCTAAAGCTTGTTGGTACTCTTTCAAGATCCCTATGATAGACTCTCTATCTTGCCTGATGCTTTTCACTTGGTTCTCCAATTCAAACTTCATCACTTGGAATTCCTCCTTTGACTTAGCCAGCGTATCTCTGACCATGTTCTCGTTCCTCCATGCCTTGGCATATAGTTTCTTCCATTCATTTGCTTCTGCCACAGCCTTATCCATCTTTGAGACGTACCTCTTTACTTCCTCTTTAACACCTTTCAAACGTTTTTGAATTTCCCTCTTGCTCTCTTCTTCTATTTCAAGTTTCCTGTTGGTTGCTTCAATAGCTGCGGCTTGGAGAGCATTTTCATTTTCTAGCTTCCGCTTATCTTGCATCACCTTTCCTAATCTGTTTTGCAAATCCCCTTTCTCTTCTTCCGCTTTAGATAAGGCCAACTTAGCCTCTTCTAGTTCTTCAATGAGGGGAACGTGGGGTTCCGATATTTTCTCTTCAAGTGATGGCACCTTTTGGTTGGATGGTCGAGTCTCCTTAATCCTCTTTTCGAGCCATTGAGTGAAAGAGATAGCAATGGTCCTTTTAGATAACTCGCCTTTGCCTTTCCGCACCACGGTTTCCCAAGCTTGCAAGACTCGCCGAAGTAAGTCTTCGTCTTTAGGGATCCCCGCATGGAGGTAAAAACGAGACAGCATAGCTTCGGAGGGTGAATCCCGCATAGGGTACCCGAGTTGTCTCAAGGTCAAAGATGGGTTATAATTGATGCATCCTTGTGTCCCCATGAGAGGAACGTTCTGGAAACTGCCACATCTGAATATTACTGAGGGTTTATCTCCCCAACACTTGTGCGAGAACCATCGAATTTGAAGAGCATCGAGGTTCTTAAAAGTATCCTTCCACTCATGAGGGCTCATAGTCTTCGGATTACATCCCAAGGCATAGGAAAGCAAATCCCCAACATCGCTTTTGTTAACGCACACATGACCGATCAACCAAGCATATAGCACAGGGAAGAACAACACATCTTATCCTTTCGGAACTCATGATGGCGGGTGAAAGCACGATAGGTCTCTGAGAATAGCGGGAACCGGATTGATGGGACTTTTGCACTCTTGAAAGCTAGGAACACACCAGTAGCGGTTTCATCTATATGTTTCTCAATTTGAGAGAAAAGAACAATGCCGAAGATGGTCAAGGCTAGTACTTGTTTGAAAGAAACCCAATCATCTGATACTACATAACTAGTCATTAAACTCTCAAAATACTCCTGAGGAAACCCAAATATCTGTAACAAGGAAGCAAACTTCTCATCCGAATAATACCGCCCTTGATACTGGTAAGGTCTAACCCCTGAGCGATCAAAACCCAGAATCTTCTCATACTCCTCTAAGGTAGGCGCCATTTGGAAGTTCTTGAAAAGAAAACACCTAATCTCTGAATCATAGAACCAGCATAGGGCGGCAATGGCACTCTCTTGTACTTCTAATTGTAACAACTTGCGGATGTTCCCATAAGTCTTGTCGAAGGACCAGAGCTCAATAGGACCTAATAGGGAAGCGTACTCCTTCAAACTAGTTACATCAATCTTCTTTACAATGGGGAACCTCGAATTGAATGCGGTTTTGCCTTTTGATTCCATATTGCTTTCTTACACCCCTGTGACAAGGTTCGGTGTTATGTTGCGATTTCCGGCAAACAAACTTTAATGCATGAAGAGTGCAAATGATGAAAGTTTTTTTTCAAAATTTTGTCCGGTGAAAATGCAATGGTGCGAGATGATGTGAATGCGAAATGATGTGTTATTTACATGGAAAAAGGGGTAAGAAAATGAGGTTATTGGTGGTATTTTGAACATTTTCAAGGATACACGCTACATGCCACCTCATGTAGGTGTTTATGAGGGGAAAAGAAGATTACTTTCTACAATTTTGAAATAGAGTTTGAGAAAAAGGAATGCCTAAGCTAATGCAACAAACAAAGGCGTGCCCCCGTGTCCTACAAAGGGTGGGAATCCTAGGGTCTAGAGTCGACGAAAAGGGTAATCCTCCCTTGTAGGTTCTAATCACTTTCTCACAATGGCAACCAAGAGCTTAAAGTCTCTCTCATGATGACACCCACAATCGTAGAAAGCTACCGAGTGTGAGGCATCATGACAAAGCGTACTCTTGGGCGAAACTTTCATGAGAGCCATACAGACAAAGGTCTACGAATGGCAGTCACTAATCGTTCCCACTCTCCTAGGTTTTTGTTCAGACCTTGGGTTTTAGGCCCCACTCAATGCTCACAAGTATAGGGTGTGAAGTGTGTGTTGAGGGCACAACACCTAGAAATAACTACCCTTTCCCACCTGCAAGAAAAACCATGAACAGTCCAGACAAAAAGGTCGTCTACCCTAGGGTTCAACATGCATACATCATTTCAATATACAAACCATTCTAAAAAGTCAACAATAATTACACGTATCGCTTACCTCAAAGAAAAGGAGCCGAGAAGAGGGAATGTTCTAAAATCTAGCAAACAAGTGGCATGGAAAATAGAACAAAAGTAGGAAGAAGGGAGGTAAAACAAAGCGTGTTAAATCAGCAAAGCAAATCATACATTCAATTAATCGGCTTGACCCACTTAAGAAAAAGGTCCCCAGCAGAGTCGCCAGCTGTCGCACCCCGAAAAATCCTCGGAGGGATTTTTCTTCGCACAACTGGGATTTTAGAGTCGCCACCAATATTTTTTAAAGGTAAAACATTGGAAAAACCTTTTTTGGAAAGCAATGGTCTTTGGAACCATTAGATTTGGGTTCGGGGGTCTAATTACGTATGGGGAAGGTGTTAGCACCCCACAACGTCCCTTCAAAGAAGGGTTACCTTAATTAAATGTGTGATTTGCAAAGTTGATTCGGAAAAATGCTTTGTTTTTTACCTCTTTTGAAAAATGTTTTATTTCGGAAAAGTGTTTGGTTTTTGAAAGGGAAAAATATTTTTGGTTTGTTGTGCTTGACGGAGGGGATCCGCTCCTACGTATCTCCCGGTGCGATGGAGAATTCAAAGCTACGTAGTTCTGGGTTTTTCTAGAAAAAGGTTTTTGTTTTTTATCTTGTTAAATTGTGAAAATTGAGCCTTCATGATGATCAATTGAGCAAAGGCTCCAAGTGACCACCATTAGCACTCCACTGTTAATAATCATGCAAGCAAAGGCTTCGCAAGACTACTAACAAAGTTTTTGATTTGGTGAAAATCTTTAGGAAAATTAGGCATTCACGATGATCAATTGAGCAAAGGCTCCAAGTGATCGCCACTAGTACCTCATTGTTAATAATCATGCAAGCAAAGGCTTCACGAGACTACTGTTGCACCCCGAAAAATCCGGTTGGGATTTCTCGATGTACAGCGTGGAAGATAAATGAAGCCGCCATCAATATTTTAGTTTTTAGACGAAAACATTGAAAAAACGTCTTTTTATACAAGGTGGGTGGTCTTTTCGAAATCAGGAGATGTAGGTTCGGGGGTCGGTTAGACACGGGGAAGGTATAAGCACCCCACATCTCCTTTCTACCGAAAGGGAACCATTAATTTGATGTGTGGTTTCGACAAAGTTTGATTTGAAACGATGTTCTATTTCTTTTCGTTTTTTCCTTTTTTTTATTTGAGAAAAGCGTTTGGAAAGAAGACGGGGAAAAGAAAGATTTTTTTTGGTATTTTTTTGAAAAGGGTGCTCGACGGGACGTGGCCCGCTCCTACGTATCCTCAGATACAATGAGGAAATCAAAGCTACGTAGTTCTCCTGGGTCGAGAAACTTTGGGTGTGTTGGTGTCTTTTATTGCAGGGGTTCTCAGGTGTGAACTGTACAGTCCACTAACCCTAAAACATAGACATCCCCGCCCGTACAGGCGACGTTCCCCCTACTTATCGAAAAGTGATTTGAGTTACCTGAAAAAAAGATTTGCTGTGAGATTGGTAGTTTTTGTTCGAGCAAGTATCTTAGGCTCGCACGAGCTGTACAACTCGCTAATCCTAGGACTCTAACCAATGTCGAACGTACATCCGAATCGGTTCCTCACTCATTTTTGAAAAGGATTGAAGTTGTTAATTACCGGTTTTAATTCTCATAAGTATCCCAAGATGTTTGAGTTGTACAACTCCGATCTTAGGGCGCTAGACAACATCGGCCGTGTAACACCCCCTTTCTACCCGGTAATTTGTTTAATAAAAATATCCGAGTTTTCAAAATTTATTTACACCACAAGGGATGTCACACTTACTTCGCTAAACGTCACTCTTCAAATAACTCGCTTTTCGAAAACAGTCTTATAATAACTTCAAAACGTCATTATCAATTAAAATACAACTTCACATCAAAAATTCAGTAGTTTAGTCATAACAGGCATTACACTATGCCAGGCTTGCAATACTAAAATCCGATAACTACAACAGTCATAAATGACTTAAACAACGTTCCTCCCCCTCCCTAGTGTTACATATCAGAGCATGACTACTCGACTCAAGAAGTGAAGCTAAAGGCCTTCACTAAGAATCACCTGCACGTTACCAACATAGGGGCAACATTCAAACAGGAAAGGGTGAGCATCATTTCAATCCATATAATAGAAAATATGATAAGTACTATGCTAGAGCCAAGACACTATATCAACCACATCACGAACATCAAGTCAATCATCAAGGATAAACAGTCAATTACACCATCAAGGGTAAAACGGTCAATTACATCATCAAGGATAAACAGTCATTTACATCATCAAGGGTAAAACAGTCAATTACATCATCAAGTTACTCGGCACAACGAGTCGTCACAATGTCATGCAGGAGTATGACATGCAACCCACTCGCGGGCATATGCATGAGGTACCTTTTCACAAACGTCGCTTAGCCCTTAAGGCCTCATCGTCACTTAGCCACTCAGGCCTAAAAAACGTCACTGGGTTTATGCATATGGGCATGAGACACTATGACATGCACCACTCACAACACGCAATTACACAAGTACACAAATCACAGTCAACTAAGTGACTCGTCACTTACCGGTTTACTCACAAGGAGCACAGCACCTGTCAAATCCACAATCAACACACAACGTCACTTGGCCACTTAGACCTTAACATCACTTGGCCTTTCGGGCCTCAAACGTCACTGGGTTTTCATCGTCACTTATACAATAGATATCATCCACTCAAACAATAGCCACTGAGGGCAAAACGTCATTTACACGTCACTATAAATAATAATAGCCACTAAGGGCAAGACAGTCATTTACACATCACTATAACTAACAATAGCCACTAAGGGCAAAACAGTCATTTACTAACCACTAAGGGCATCCTCGTCATTTACAAACCATTATCTACAACTTTGGCCACTAGGGGCAAAACAGTCATTTGACTAGCCACCAAGGGCATCCTCGTCAAAATCATCATTTTGACACTACCACGTTAAGAACTGTTGTTTATACACCAAAAAGGAATTTTAAAGAGCTTCATATCATTTTTCAATGTCACTGGGACGATCACCGGGGACAGCCACTTGGGCGCCCACAAACAGTCAGAAAATAACAATTTTTCATTTTAAAAATTGGACCCATAGATAGACAACGTAAAAAGCCTCACGACACTTTTCGAATCGTTCAAAACGGACGTCTGAGTCAAAAGTTATGTTAAAAATAAGTTTGGGAAAAATCAGGCAACATGCTGAAAATTGGCGCCTTAGGCGCCCAGGCAACCAGGCAACACGTGCACTGGCGCCCAGCGCCCAGGCGCGCAAGACAGCGCAACACAACACGGGCGCCATGCGCCCAGGGCAACAACGCGCAACACAGCGCAACACAACACGGGCGCCATGCGCCCAGGGGCAACAACGCGCAACACAGCGCAACACAACAGGACACGGGCGCCTAGCGCCCAGGCGCGCATACACGCGCAACACACACGCCTCAGGCGCCCAGCGCCCAGCACAGGCGCTTAGCGCCCAGAAAACAGCAGCAACATCCAGAATTTTGTTCAACACTTTTTAACACTGAAAATTGGTTTTCTTAACAATTTTAAAGCGTAAAAACTCCAATTTTTCCAGCAACCAAAAATGCACCTAATTGTTTTCGAAAATCACCAAAACTCAATTTTACCAAAAATTCAATCGAAAACGTCACCAACAAACATCTTGGCGCCCTAGGCGCCCAACCAACCACAACCCCTATGCGACCTCACCTCAAACAAGCCAAACACATGGATCACAATTATGGATTCTCAACATATGCACATATCACCACCAATAAGACAATTTCATAGATCACACCACACAATGAATCGAATTCGCAAACACATTATAATGAACATATATGGAAGTTAACATCAAGAACATCAAGAAACGCAAAGGAATCATCAAGAACATCACGAAATCTAGCATGAACCTTAGATCTAGGACCTATCATAGAATGTATTAGATGGAAAGATAGAGCTCCCCTAACCTTTTCAAGAAGAAGAATTCGATGCCCTAGGAGAAGTCACCTACAGAGCCACAGCAACAACGGAGGTCCCTTCCTCTTGATCTTCGAATCCTCTCCTCATTCTCCTCTTGGCCGCCCCCTTGTTCTCTCTCTCTTTCTCACGCTCCTCTCTTCCTTTCTCTCTTTCTCAACTTTCGCAAATGATAGCTAGGGAACCCTAACCCCTTGTGCCTTGCTACTTCGCATATGACTTAATTCATGGGCTTGGGCTTCTCACTTAAGCCCAAGTCCATCTAATTTGGCACCTCCATCTTCTAATACCCCCTACACCTTTTAATATAATTTCTGATAATTAAATTATATCCACTTAATTAATTTAAATTTCTAAATACTTCATTAAATAATTTAATTAAATTTTTTAGGGTGTTACAACTCTCCCCCACTTAGAATATTTCGTCCTCGAAATTCACCCGTCAACGCCAACACTCTCCCTCTAAGGCCACCTAGACAACTAGTGCTATCATTCATGCTGATTACTATTGCTCTGATTACCGGCGGTAAGTGCTTGGGCGGCCGTCCCTCCTACTTGTTCAGCCAGGTAACTTCAAGCAGTAATAATCAGACTCCCTCTCTACTCCGCTGCGCTACTCTGATAAACTAGCTCGCATCCTACCCCACTCATCTACCCATAAGGATAACAAAAATACTTCAATCATCAATAGCATCACAACGAAATTCACAGGGTGCATAACAGTCGTACAACAAGTCTCATAATTTTAGTAACACGACAACAGTCATCCACAAACAACTTTGCCACCCAGGCAACATCAACAATCACAATTGCCACTCAGGCGACATCAACAACTACAATTGCCACTCAGGCGACATCAACAACTACAATTGCCACTCAGGCGACATCAACAACTACAATTGCCACTCAGGCGACACCAACAACTAAAAACCAACAACAGAGCAACATCATCAACAACACAATATTAACAACTCAGTCACACAATCGGGCACTAAGGCACCGGCAACGGTTAACAATCGAATTAGGCACAACTCATAAAAATAGGGGAAGCGCATAAGTTAGGAACAGTAACAGCACTTTTCAGAAAACAGTAACATTTATTCCCCTGAAAAACAGCCAATATAGTTTCCGGAAAAACAGTAGCAATATTTTTCAGAAAACAGCCTCAATAATTTCCAGAAAAACCGCAACAAAAGCAAAACAACGACAACAATAGCGTCAGCAACATCACGAGAAAGTTTACCAAATGCGTAAATATAGCAACAACAAGGCACACGGCACGGAAACAATGGCGTAATGTCACATGGCAACAACAGCAATAGTTTTTCAGGAAGTAACAACAATAATTTTTCACAAAAACAGTAACAATAGTTTTCAGAAAAACTGCAACAATAATTCTCAATAACGCAACATTTACATATAACATAAAAGCATATCACAAGGTGTTCAAGATCAAAGGATTAAGGAATATGGCACTAAGAAAATTTTATGACTAAGAATCAGCGAACACCCAATGCACAAAAATTCAAACAGCACAACAGTCGTACATTCGACATATCTCTAAAGACGGTACTCCTTTTACCTCAAAAATAGTTGTAAGCGGAAGTGCGAAAATGTAATATTTGAAATTACAGTCCAGAAGGTAGGGACAGTAACAGTTATTTTTGAAAGCACTGACAGCGGCCTTAGGAAGCAGCAACAACAACTTTTAAAAAGGTAGCGACAATCATTTCCAGCAATAGTCATTTTGCAGAAAACCATAACAATTATCCGAATAAAACAGCAACATTATTTTCTGAAAACAGCAATGATCATTTTTCAGAAACAGCAACAATTATTTAAATGAAACTGCAACAGCAGTTTAAACAAAACAGCAGTAGCATTCGACTTTTTAAAACAGCATGGCATTTATCATTCAAACAGCAATAGCAAATAGCTCAGGATGATCCACGAAACATTATCAACTAAGTACACAGGAACACGGTTAACATTTAAAACCTTATTGCAACTAGTCAGCCCAAAAGAATAGTTACATTAATATTTACAGTAATTAGTTAATTCGGTCCAAGTGCACAAGCGTCCAAAATGCACGTTTTTAATTCTTAAGATTTTTAAAACCACGTAACGCATATCGCAAGAGTGCAACTGCTAAAACAAAATCCGAATCGTTTATAAAAGTGATTTTCAATGCTAATCTCGGTATCCAGCCGTAAAAGTGTTTAATGGATGTTCAAAAACAATTTCGGAACTTCCATTATTTTTCGGATCATAAAACTCTATAGCGCAATTCAATAAGTAACGACCAAAAAGATTTTGTCATAAAACTCAAGCATACAAGACTCCACCTTGAGGAAAATTAGGCAAGTCAAAAATAGCAATCACATGAGACGGTAGTCCTCAGCTAAAATTGTTACCCCAAATTGCGGTCTTTTCCAAAAAGAGTTGCGGTCAAAATTATAGCACTCAATGAAGATATTTTTCGTTTGCATTGATTAAAACGCTACGATAGTTATTAGTGCAGCAATAACTTGAAATAGTCCACAAAATAATTTTACAACGCATTCGGTTTTCAAACGTCAAAACACATTGCAGAGTAACAGGCAACAAGGCAAATCATTTTAGAAACACGCATCAAGGGAAGTCAACAACAAAGACCACAACAAACAGACACAATTCACACACCGAAAACACAATAAGGCACACAACGCTAGTAGGGACATCTCCCCCACTAGTTCACTTACCAATGGAAACTTTTGGCGTACCTGCAACATAAACAACGGTCAGCACTGAAAGACAACAGTTGGTCACTATCTGACACAACGACTCGACGACTCGGCCGGACAGACCAACCATTGCTCTGATACCACTAATGTAACACCCCTTTTCTACCCGGTAATTTGTTTAATAAAAATATCCGAGTTTTCAAAATTTATTTACACCACAAGGGATGTCACACTTACTTCGCTAAACGTCACTCTTCAAATAACTCGCTTTTCGAAAACAGTCTTATAATAACTTCAAAACGTCATTATCAATTAAAATACAACTTCACATCAAAAATTCAATAGTTTAGTCATAACAGGCATTACACTATGCCAGGCTTGCAATACTAAAATCCGATAACTACAACAGTCATAAATGACTTAAACAACGTTCCTCCCCCTCCCTAGTGTTACATATCAGAGCATGACTACTCGACTCAAGAAGTGAAGCTAAAGGCCTTCACTAAGAATCACCTGCACGTTACCAACATGGGGGCAACATTCAAACAGGAAAGGGTGAGCATCATTTCAATCCATATAATAGAAAATATGATAAGTACTATGCTAGAGCCAAGACACTATATCAACCACATCACGAACATCAAGTCAATCATCAAGGATAAACAGTCAATTACACCATCAAGGGTAAAACAGTCAATTACATCATCAAGGATAAACAGTCATTTACATCATCAAGGGTAAAACAGTCAATTACATCATCAAGTTACTCGGCACAACGAGTCGTCACAATGTCATGCAGGAGTATGAAATGCAACCCACTCGCGGGCATATGCATGAGGTACCTTTTCACAAACGTCGCTTAGCCCTTAAGGCCTCATCGTCACTTAGCCACTCAGGCCTCAAAAACGTCACTGGGTTTATGCATATGGGCATGAGACACTATGACATGCACCACTCACAACACGCAATTACACAAGTACACAAATCACAGTCAACTAAGTGACTCGTCACTTACCGGTTTACTCACAAGGAGCACAGCACCTGTCAAATCCACAATCAACACACAACGTCACTTGGCCACTTAGACCTTAACATCACTTGGCCTTTCGGGCCTCAAACGTCACTGGGTTTTCATCGTCACTTATACAATAGATATCATCCACTCAAACAATAGCCACTGAGGGCAAAACGTCATTTACACGTCACTATAAATAATAATAGCCACTAAGGGCAAGACAGTCATTTACACATCACTATAACTAACAATAGCCACTAAGGGCAAAACAGTCATTTACTAACCACTAAGGGCATCCTCGTCATTTACAAACCATTATCTACAACTTTGGCCACTAGGGGCAAAACAGTCATTTGACTAGCCACCAAGGGCATCCTCGTCAAAATCATCATTTTGACACTACCACGTTAAGAACTGTTGTTTATACACCAAAAAGGAATTTTAAAGAGCTTCATATCATTTTTCAATGTCACTGGGACGATCACCGGGGACAGCCACTTGGGCGCCCACAAACAGTCAGAAAATAACAATTTTTCATTTTAAAAATTGGACCCATAGATAGACAACGTAAAAAGCTTCACGACACTTTTCGAATCGTTCAAAACGGACGTCTGAGTCAAAAGTTATGTTAAAAATAAGTTTGGGAAAAATCAGGCAACATGCTGAAAATTGGCGCCTTAGGCGCCCAGGCAACCAGGCAACACGTGCACTGGCGCCCAGCGCCCAGGCGCGCAAGACAGCGCAACACAACACGGGCGCCATGCGCCCAGGGCAACAACGCGCAACACAGCGCAACACAACACGGGCGCCATGCGCCCAGGGGCAACAACGCGCAACACAGCGCAACACAACAGGACACGGGCGCCTAGCGCCCAGGCGCGCATACACGCGCAACACACACGCCTCAGGCGCCCAGCGCCCAGCACAGGCGCTTAGCGCCCAGAAAACAGCAGCAACATCCAGAATTTTGTTCAACACTTTTTAACACTGAAAATTGGTTTTCTTAACAATTTTAAAGCGTAAAAACTCCAATTTTTCCAGCAACCAAAAATGCACCTAATTGTTTTCGAAAATCACCAAAACTCAATTTTACCAAAAATTCAATCGAAAACGTCACCAACAATCATCTTGGCGCCCTAGGCGCCCAACCAACCACAACCCCTATGCGACCTCACCTCAAACAAGCCAAACACATGGATCACAATTATGGATTCTCAACATATGCACATATCACCACCAATAAGACAATTTCATAGATCACACCACACAATGAATCGAATTCGCAAACACATTATAATGAACATATAGGGAAGTTAACATCAAGAACATCAAGAAACGCAAAGGAATCATCAAGAACATCACGAAATCTAGCATGAACCTTAGATCTAGGACCTATCATAGAATGTATTAGATGGAAAGATAGAGCTCCCCTAACCTTTTCAAGAAGAAGAATTCGATGCCCTAGGAGAAGTCACCTACAGAGCCACAGCAACAACGGAGGTCCCTTCCTCTTGATCTTCGAATCCTCTCCTCATTCTCCTCTTGGCCGCCCCCTTGTTCTCTCTCTCTTTCTCACGCTCCTCTCTTCCTTTCTCTCTTTCTCAACTTTCGCAAATGATAGCTAGGGAACCCTAACCCCTTGTGCCTTGCTACTTCGCATATGACTTAATTCATGGGCTTGGGCTTCTCACTTAAGCCCAAGTCCATCTAATTTGGCACCTCCATCTTCTAATACCCCCTACACCTTTTAATATAATTTCTGATAATTAAATTATATCCACTTAATTAATTTAAATTTCTAAATACTTCATTAAATAATTTAATTAAATTTTTTAGGGTGTTACAGGCCGTACGTCCGACTTGCCTCCTTATGAGTTTTCAAAAGGTTGATTATTGATCTAAAAAGAAATTGATTAATTTGTGAAGACAATTAGCGAAGCATTGGATTTTGGAATATCATTTGAAAAAGGATTGATTAGAGGGGAGAGGAAGAGAATTCGAGGGTGGCTTTGGCCACAAAAGAAAAGAAAGTAGAATCTTCAATCAACTTTAAAGTCAAAACCAAAATGCAATACTTACCAATTTGCAAGCAAAGTAATCAATAATGGGAACACAAGCATAAGCATTTCCATTTACAACAATTGTACACAAGAACGACATTGAGTCATCAACAATTAATGGCATGAATATATGAGATCAAAAACAACCAAATAAGTTGCCAAGAAAGGCACTTAAGGAAACATTGCAAAAGCTTGGTTCGGATTTTAGGCATTAGACACAAGTTAAAAGTATTTGGTAATCCTTGACACTTGTTGACAATGCTCCATGCATAAGTGTCTAGTCACTTTACCAAATTAACATTAAAGCATAGGTAAAAGTTGAATCACTTTCAAGTGATCCTCAACATTTAAAATGGTGCTAGAAAACACATGTTGATTCATCTCACCAATCATCAACCAATTGAACAAATTAATAACCCAAACATCACATTTACAAGCCCCAAAAATCAGCATTCTCAATTCGACATAAGCATAAACTTGCATTTATTCATTGAAAATTAAAAGCAAGTTGAGTCACTTGTAGTAATCCTCATCACTTAGGGTTGAATCACACCTAGCAATCCCCTCACTTAAATCATAGTGCTCTAAGCACAAGTGAGGATCAAGTTGCTAGATCATCAACAAATTAACAATAAGCACATTAAAATAAGACTTGATAAGAGGACACATAAACAAAGTTGAATCACATCTAGCAATCTTCTCACTTGAAGAAAAGTGCACTAGGCACTAGTGGGAATCAACTTTCTAGATCATCAACAAATTAACAATAGGACTAAATAAAAGAACGCATAAACAAAGTTGAATCACACCTAGCAATCCCCTCACTTAAATCATAGTGCTCTAAGCACAAGTGAGGATCAAGTTGCTAGATCATCAACAAATTAACAATAAGCACATTAAAATAAGACTAGATAAGAGGACACATAAACAAAGTTGAATCACATCTAGCAATCTTCTCACTTGAAGAAAAGTGCACTAGGCACTAGTGGGAATCAACTTGCTAGATCATCAACAAATTAACAATAGGACTAAATAAAAGAACGCATAAACAAAGTTGAATCACATCTAGCAATCTTCTCACTTGAAGAAAAGTGCACTAGGCACTAGTGAGAATCAACTTGCTAGATCATCAACAAATTATTTGCAAGCACATTAAAATAGGACTAAATAAAAGGACACATAAACAAAGTTGAATCACATCTAGCAATCTTCTCACTTGAAGAAAAGTGCACTAGGCACTAGTGAGAATCAACTTGCTAGATCATCAACAAATTATTTACAAGCACATTAAAATAGGACTAAATAAAAGGACACATAAACAAAGTTGAATCACATCTAGCAATCTTCTCACTTGAAGAAAAGTGCACTAGGCACTAGTGAGAATCAACTTGCTAGATCATCAACAAATTATTTACAAGTGAAATATGTTGAAAATAACATTTAACACCAAAATCAAATACCAATGCCAAGGTTGTACATCATCAAGCAAAGAGGAACAACAAAATTAGCACAAGCATGGATTCACATTTTATTTTACAAAAAAACAAAAGATTAACACAAAACAACATGAAACCAATTATTCAAGGGTGAGAGGCACCTTAAACACCCAAGCCTCCCTAAGTGCTTGTCAATAGTGTTTAAGGCTCCTCTCACCATCAACAACAAACTACATTTTAAACAAAATAATGGTGATATGCGAAATGAAGAGTGAAGGGGAAAATGGTTTTAATGCAAAAATGTTGAAGATGAAGCAAAGGTTTTAGAGTATACCTTAGATCCTAGCTAGATTATGCAAGAAATGGAGATCAAGAACACAAATCAACCAAAGACACCAACAAAGAAACCACGCCCCAAAATGAAGATCACTTGATCAAAGTTCTTGAGTTTTAGTGGAGAATGGAAGTAGTATGTGAGAGAAGGATGAAGGGGAGATGGATTGGTGGTGTTTGGATGAAGAAAAATGAAATAAATGGAGGAGAGGGAGAGGGTGAAGGCTACGTCCAAGATAGGAGGAAGGAGAGGAGAGTGGTGTGCTAATTTTAGTGTAGGAGAGAATGAGCTAAAAATTGTGATGTGTGGAAAATGAAAGGGTATTTATAGGATTGGTGAAGAGCTAGGGTCAAAATGGTAATTAAACAATAAAAGGGAATTAATATTCAGCTGAAAATAAAATAATTGAACTTGGGCACCAAGCAAAGGGGTCACTTTGGTCATTGTTCTTGAGAGGTGCACTAGGATTGAACTTTGATTTTGAATGGAGGGTTGAGATCACTTATCACATGGATTGAGGGTGGAGAGAAAACACAAAATGGAGAGTATGGAGAGTGAGGGGCGAAAGTTAGAGGAAAGAAAAAGAAAAGAAAAAAAGAATTTCTTATTTTGGAAGAGATATTTTATGTGAGGTAGGGTTAAGGGCATTTTAGGGAAGAATTGTGACCAAAGAGGGAAGTTTGTGTTTTCTTAGGAATAGGTTAGTGTAAGTGGGTGAAGTAATTTACCAAAGAGGGCAATGATTACAAAATGGAGAGAGAGAGAGAGAGAGTATGCGAAATCATGGGGAGAGGAGGGAAGAAAAAAAAACTTGTTTTTGGTATTTTGTCTTATTGAGGACACTTCCTTATTTTGAGTTTGAATTTTGGTCATGGGAATAAAAGTGCACCTATTGGAAATGTGTCACATATTTTTTTTGGGCACCATAAAATATTCCTTCTAGTCACCCATGACAATAAAAATTGTCACTTAAAAATTGAGGAATATTTAATGGTCCTTTTTTTATTTTTCTATGCACTAAAAATGGAAAAATACATTTTTAATTATTTTTGACTAGGGTTTTCTTTCTAAAAATTGTACAAAAATTATCCTTGATAGAATAAAAATGTACTTTTTGTGGATGTGCATTTCTTTGCGAGAAAATCATCTTTTTGCGAAAAATGACCAAAATGCCCTTTTTGACCCTAAAACCCTAATTTGTCCAAAAGTACATTCCAACTCCAAAAATGATTTTAGGAACTTTGAAATGACTTCTATAACCCTAAATGCAATGCATGATGCTCTTTTCTCTTATTTATTTATTTTTTTGGGGAAAATTAGGGTTTTGACCTAAGCCGGACAAAATTGGGGTATGACAACTACTAACAAAGTTTGATTTTGAAGAGTTTTCGCAACTGGATTAATTTTTGTTCGTGGAAACATTTATCCATTATTTGGGAAAAAAAGTTTGTGAAAAAAATAAGTTCACTTAGGGGAAAGAAACAAAATTAAAAAAAAGAGAAACAGGGGGTGTAGTTGTAAAATGGTATGCAAGTGGCAGGAGGGCTGTATTATAAAATCTGGGGTGTAAACAGTGAGCCCAGCTTGTTTTTGTAAGCTGGGCTGCGTTTCAAAAAAACATGGGCTTCAAAAGGGGGTGTTCACGCAGTAAACGAGGGGGTGCGATTAGCAAACGTGAAAAATAAAGGCCTATTATAAAAGCTTAAACCAAAAAACGAAAACCCTAATTTCAACCCTAATCTCCCTTCACTCACTCACGGCGCCGCCCTCCCCCCTTCTAACCCTAAAAAATTTTCCTTATCTCTCTCTTCTTTGCCTTCTCCGTCTCCCTCTCTCATCCAACCCGTCGCTTCCCCCTTTCTTCCACCTCTTCCTCGCCGTCCCCACCCTCTCTCAACCGTGACCTCGCCTTCCTCCTCTCCTCTCCTTACACCGCTCCACCTCTCTCTCCTTAGCCATGGTGAACCGAACCTAGATCACCTTCTCTCCCCTGCGCCGTTCGCTTCTCCTCACATTCGCAACTCCCCCCTTCTCTAAACCTAACCTTCTCTTTCATCTTCTCCTCACCATAGACCAAATCTCTCTCTCTCTCAACCAGATTTTTGTCTTTCTCTCCTTCTCCACCGCAAAAACACCAAACCGATTTCTCTTTCTTCCCTCACAGATCCACTCCCTCACGGCGTCGGTTGGGTGCGGTGGTTTGGTGGTTGAGATGATCGTTTGGTGTTTTAAGGGGTGGTGGCCGGAGGTAGTGATTTTGGAGGCTGTTTGGTGCGAGGAGGGAGGCGGTGGTCACGGTGGCCGTAAACAGCGAGTGGCTGCAGTTGAGTGTTTGGGGATTATTCGGTGATGGTGACCCACGGTGGTCGTTGGGTGGTTGGATGCGTTTTTTACGGTGGTCTACGGTGAGACACGCGATGGCAACGGAGGGAGAGGGAAACGAGCACTGGCCTCGTGTTCGGTGGTGGTAGTCAGCAAAGCACGCGGTAGAGCATCAAAGCAAAGGAAGCACAATGGTGTACGACCACCGACCACGGCGGCCGGAAATCGCACCGGCACGACGGTGACATTCAAAAGGGTATTCTTCTTTTCTACTTCTTTATTTCTAATTTCTGGTTCTGGTTCTATTAATTTTTTAAACCTTTCCGATTCTGGTTCTACAACTTTTTAAGAACTTCTCTTCTGCTACATTTTTTTTGATAAGCTCTTCTACTCTATTTTAAACTCAGGTTCCTAGTACATGCTGTTTGTATTCATTTGCTAGCCTATCTCTTATGTAGGACTTCTAAACCCCTAACTTAATTCTGTTTATTTCACTTTCTAATATTTAGGTGATTCTATTTTGTTCTACAACAATCGATTAACGGGTAGATAAAAGGATTAAGCGTGTTTTGAAACAATCAGAATGAGTATTATATTAAGAGAGGCCAAACTGATAATTAAGCTTCTGAAAAAAAAGAAATTCGGTTGACGTTGTTCAGCGCTGCTGCTTTTTTACTCTCCTGCTACTGCTCTTGCTTCTGAAAAAAAAAAAGAAATTGTGTGTATTGCTCTGTGTGTGTGTTGCTGTGTTTGCTGTGTGTATTGCTCTGTGTGTGTGTTGCTGTGTTTGCTGTGTCTGCTACTGTTTTGTGAATTGCTCTGTGTGTGCCAGTGGTTCCCCTTTAACACTATTTCTGTTTCTGTTTTTTATAGAGGATGCAAATCAATGAGACAAAAATTGCTGTTATGCTTTTGCAGAGAAGGCAGAGTAGTGGAGCAGAGGTGTTGGAGAGGAGCATACAGCAGAGTAGTGGAGCAGCAAGGGATGGCAGCAGGGTTGCTGCCACTGCAGCAATGCTTTTGCCTAGAATAGGAGGCAAGCAAAGGGACAAGAAGAAATAAGTTTGGGCTTGGCTCTCCAAATAGAGGAGCACATATGCGCTGCTGTCCTCTCCCTCTCTTTTCAGTTTTTTTTTGTTATTCATTTTATTATTTTGTACAATTTTTGCTTTTGTTTTGACTTTTGTACTATTTGTATTAATTAATTTTGTTTGTATATGTAACAAAATAAATAAAGGGACAGCTGGTTTTAATTTACCATTTATTTATTATTATTTTTTTTATGATAATAAAAGCGGTAAAAACAACGCGCACCGATGCAACGACTCACACGACTCGAAATGAAACGCACGCTCGCCTTAAGAGTAGGAACGCGTACGCGATTTGAATACGCATGCGCGTACATTATTAAAACCGGTTTTATTTTATCCTCACTTCTCTAAAAAGAAAACGGTAAAGGTAAACGCGCACCGACGCAATTACTCACACGACTCGAAACGAAACGCGCCCTCGCGTTATTTATTATTTTGTTATTTATTTTTGGATTCTTTTTTTTGAAAATAACGAGCGCCAAACAGAATCGTTGCACGAGAGTGCCAGATACACCCGCGTTTAGAACAATATGCGAAGCGATAAAATTTTTGGGATTTTTCAATTAGTCGGACAAAATTGGGGTATGACAAAATTATTATTGAGTCTCCAGTCTCCTTTTTCTGCTCCAAAGCTCTCTCACGGTGTCAAGAACGGTACCCAAAATCCCCTCCTCTCCTTGCTGGCGCTACTGTTGGTGCGTGGCTTCTATTCCTTTCTTCCATTTCACGTTCGCGGCTACCTCTTTTATAATTGAAGCATAGGGTTCTCCATGCAAACCAAAAAATGGGCTGAACCTTCAATATGGGCTCCCTTAATAATTCCTTATGGTCCAACACTTCAATTCCACATGGGCTGACTTTATCTTTCATTCTTATGTGGGTTTCTTGCTCCAATTGGCCATGGGACAATGTATTAGTGCTAACACTTGCAATTGGGCTTATGCCTTTTTTTCTTTCCATTCTCTTTGCTTTTATTTGCCAAGCCCACACACACACACACACACATATATATATATATATATATATATATATATATATATATATATATATATAAATACATATAAAGTGGCTTAAAATTGGACTTTAATTCTTTTTACATTTTCTTCCCTTCTGCAAAATAAAGAGCAAATTATATCAATAATTTATATAACTAGTAATAATTGCACAAAAAATGATCCAAAAGTGTTTCTAAAAATGTATTTAATTGGAGTTTATCAGTAAACTTAGTGCCGTTGTCAGTGACTATGGTGGCAGGTATTCCAAACCGGCATATTAACCTCTTCCAATAAAACTTCTTTACTCGCTGAGCAGTGATAGTTGCAATTGGTTCTGCTTCTATCCATTTCGTAAAATAATCAACTGCCACCAACAAATATTTGACCTGGGCCGGAGCCGGGGGGAATGGACCGAGGATATCCACGCCCCAGATGGAGAACGGCGAAGTGGAAACGACTGACTACACGTTGGTTGGTGGTGCTCTAGGCATGGCTGCATGGCGCTGACATTTATCGCATTTTCTGACATACTCCATCGAGTCCCTCTTCATCGTCGGCCAGTAATAGCCGGCTCTCAGAATCTTAGCCGCTAAGGCTTGCCCTCCTATATGGTTACTGCATATCCCTCCATGTACTTCTTTCATGATTTCCTGCGCCTTGGTATCCGAGACACATCTGAGGAGAGGTGTGGAAAACCCTCTCTTGTAGAGTTCGGCTTCTATGAGAGTATATTTGCTTGCGATCTTAGTCAGCGTCCTGAAGCAGTACTGTGTAAAACGGGTTTACGGGCCAATTCACTATTTTTATCGGGCTTTTATCATAGAACCTATTTAGGGATTTAGGTTTTTCATTTTCTCTGAGACTAAATACACTTTTCAGGGCCGTTTTGGATCTCTTACGCATTCCTTTTCAATTTTACGTTTTCGAGCTCTAACCTCCACAGAAGCTCAAGTCCTATATCAATCTATTGGTGAAGGGTGCTGCTTGTAAGGATTTTGAGGTTCGGTGCTTAATGTTTATTTCGTTTTTATGGTTTTAATTCTTTCTCTATCAATTCCATCTCCGTAATTCTTGCTGCAAATTCGGTTGGTGTTTTGCTTAATTACTCAAACTCTGTGATTTGCTTATGTGATTCGTTTTATGATTCAGTTTTGCTTAATCACTTAATCATGATTCAGTTTTGCAACTTTCATTATTCAAACTATTTTATCGCTTGTTTAATCTAGTTTGGATAGGAATAGATAAAGGCTACGACGCTTGTTTATAGGATTGATAAAATTCAAGGGTTAAAGGTATGTTTCGTCCCTGCAAATATCACAATAATCCAGTTTCGTCCCTGTAAAAAAAAAGTTTTAAAACAGCCCTTGCAATTACCAAACGCTTCTAGTTTCGTCCCTGCTGTTAACTTTCCATCCAAAAAACTAACAGTTGCCACGTCATCAACCCTTGCCCAAAAAAAAGTTTTAAAACAACCCTTGCAATTACCAAACGCTTCTAGTTTCGTCCCTGCTATTAACTATTCATCATCTTCAACCTCTTGATTGTCTTCTTCAAACCCAAATCCCATCAAATCTCCTTATTTCCTTACACAAAATCTCATTCTCACCACAAACACCAAATAATGACATTCTTTTATTAAGTATTAATCTCATTCTCACCACAAACACCAAATAATGACATTCTCTCCATGTTTCCTTTTGTAGTGTGTCTGAAGGGTTCTGAAGTCTTTGAGTGGCCTTGACCTTGGATGATCTATGTTGTTCTTGCAACCTTCTGCACAGCAATAACAAGGAAGCCTTAACATTGAAGTAGCTGGTTTTACTCCTCTCAGTGATTCTGGTCCTTTTCTGTATTGTGATCCATGCCCCCACATATGCATCTGAAATATAACAATGCATTGAGAGAAAATTAATTGAAAATTTGTGAATCAAACACAGTCATAAATCTAGAAAGAATACTAATTACTCACAGTCATAGCTAGTCTAGACTGTAATTGTTCTTTTCTATTTTGCTGGTTAGAGTAATTATTAAGGATTTAGTATCTTTTATTTTATGTTACTTATACTCTTATAAGTAACTTTTTAAAATAAAAATCCTATTCTAGAAAAAAAAACAAGATTATGTTAAGAATTACCATTGTAATTTGTGAGTACAATAATGTGTTTTCAGGTTTTGTTAAAACCTACTACCTATTATCCATCCTCTTGAACAAAAATAAAATAAAACAATTTAAGTGCAACAAAAAGACAGCATTTTTCAGTTAATTACCTGTTTCTTAAAAATAAACTAACTAATATCCATTTTTCCTGTTGTTAATATTTTTCCTTGTGTCACATTAACATATTCTTAATGAAAGAAAAAAAGATGAAGAAAATAATTAAGTGATTTCAATTAATACTTAATAATGAATGGCTTGGAATTGGAGTATGAGATTATTTGGTGTTTGTGGTGAGAATGAGATTTTGTGTAAGGAAATAAGGAGATTTGATGGGATTTGGGTTTGAAGAAGACAATCAAGAGGTTGAAGATGATGAATAGTTAATAGCAGGGACGAAACTAGAAGCGTTTGGTAATTGCAAGGGTTGTTTTAAAACTTTTTTTGGGCAAGGGTTGATGACGTGGCAACTGTTAGTTTTTTGGATGGAAAGTTAACAGCAGGGACGAAACTAGAAGCGTTTGGTAATTGCAAGGGCTGTTTTAAAACTTTTTTTTTTACAGGGACGAAACTGGATTATTGTGATATTTGCAGGGACGAAACATACCTTTAACCCAAAATTCAATTATGATGTTAATTGTGTTAATGGCGCTTGTTCACTATCACGATTGATTGAACACACTATTTTGACGCTTGCTTTAAAACGGTACGAATTCATATGAATAGATTAACGCTTGTTTAGTTAGTTTATGATCAATCAAGAACTATCAAACCTTGCACGAATCTTTATTTTAGAACTTATGAGAAATCCAAGAAGCGCACCTGAAACCAATTAATTGATTGTTTATCTTTAATTGATTTTCTTTGTTACACAGCAAACTCTTTTCCTAAAAAACCCCCTTTTATTGTTTATTTTGGTTTTTGATTTTGGTAATTTCATTATTTAGAGGTTCTCGAGAGACGACCAAGGTCTCTTACCTTGATACTATATTTACTCTTTATAACTATTTTGACGCGCGTACGACCGCTGATCAATCATCCAGCTTTGGGGCTCAATCTCTGTTGAGATAACCTAAATTTTATTTACGCTGGGTTCAAAAAGTGTTTCCTGGATCACCGAATGGTTGTTTCCAGGTTTCTTTGTACTGGCGAGTTTGGCCAGGATGTCCGCCCTGTCATTCCGTTCCCTGGGGACATGTGTTAGCTCAAGGGAATTGAATTTGGATTTAAGTTCTTGTACCTTATCAAAGTATTTGCCGAGAAGCTCATCTTTGGTACTGAATCCTTCAGTGACTTGTCCGGTTATGAGCACGGAGTCACTACGGGCCTTCAGGTGTTTTACTCCCAGATCCGCAGCTAGTGTCATGCCAGGAATGAGTGCCTCGTACTCTGCCTGATTGTTGCTAGCTTTGAAGTTGAACCGAAGCGATTGCTCGAGGAGAATATCATCCGGTCCTTCTAGGGTCACTCCAGCTCCACTTCCTCTTAGATTGGACGAACCATCTATGGACAGGGTCCACACAAATTCTGCCGAAGGCTGGGTTTCTGGATCGGTTTCAACAAGCTCGGCTATAAAGTCAGTCAATGCCTGAGCTTTATCTGCCCTCTCAGTTCATACTTGATATCAAATTCGGACATATCCACCGACCAAGAGACCATCCTCCCTGCTAGGTCTGGCTTCGAGAGCACTTGGCGAATTGGAAGATCTGTTTTGATTACTATCGGGTGACTATGAAAATAGTGTCTGAATTTTCTTGCTGCTAAGATGACGGTATACGCGACTTTCTCAATCTTTTGATACCCGTTGCTCTGGGCCCCTCCACATTTGGCTGATGTAGTAGACAAGAAGCTGGCCTTTTCCTTGCTCTTGTACTAAGACTGCACTGCATGCATTCCTCGAGACAGTTAGATACAGGAGTAAGGGAATGCCCTGCTTTGGGGATGTGAGGATCGGAGGTGCTGCGAGGTACTCTTTGAGTGCCTGGAGGGCCTTTTCACATTCTTCGGACCATTGGAAATTGGCATTCTTTTTAAGGAGCTGGAACATAGGCCTGATCTTGTTTGCTGACCGGCCAAGGAAGCGGGAGGGCGCCGCTATCTGACCGACTAAGATCTAGACTTCTTCGGTCTTGGTGGGAAGCCTTCAATGATGACTCGGCACTGTGAGGGGTTGGCTTCAATGCCCCTGTGAGTTAGGACATATCCCAAGAATTCACCTGCTTGAACTCCAAACGAGCACTTGTCAGGGTTGAGTCGAAGGTCATGTTTCTCCAAGAGCTGGAATATCTTGGTCAGATTGTCAATATGAGCTGGATCAGTGGTGAATTTCATGACCTTATCATCAACATATACTTCTATCGTTCTTACGATTTAGCCTTCAAAGATCCGATCCATCAAGCCCTGGTATGTTGCTCCGGCGTTCTTGAGACCGAACGGCATCTCTTGGTAGCAGTAATTAGATCGACCGATCATGAATGCAGTCTTTTCTTCATCAATGTAGCTCATCCTGATTTGGTTGTAGCTGGATTATGCGTCCATAAAGCTGAGTAGCTTGTAACCGGAGGCGCCATCGACAAGTCCATCAATGCTTGGCAACGGATAAGAATCTTTTGGACACGCCTTGTTGAGTTCAATGTAATCCACACACATTCTCCACTTGCCGTTGGATTTCTTCACCATCACAGGATTAGCTAGCCAGGCTGGGTACTTTACTTCTCTAATGAATTCTCCCGCCATCAACTTATCTGTCTCCTCCTTGTTTGCCTTTGTCTTTTCATATCCCTACTTTCTCTTTTTCTGCGACACAGGTTGAGCAGAAGGGTTTAGAGATAACCGATGACAGACAAAGTTCGGATCAATACCTGGCATGTCTTGAGGGGACCATGCAAATATGTGGACATTGTCTGATAAGAGCTTGATGAGCTGATCTTCAATCTCCGCTGATAGGCCGATTCCAATTTTTGTTTTCTGATTTTGCGCCAAACCGATGATTACTTCTTTCAGATCGTCGGATGGCCTCAGCCTCTTCTCTTCTTTGGCGGCATTATACATTCTTGGATCCAGGTCAAGAAAACTACAATTAGAGCTTTTTACCTCGGGTTTTTGGATTGTCTTTACTTTGGCACTTTCGGCATAGCACTTGCGAGCCATCGCCTGGTCATCCCTTACTGTCCCGACACCTCTATTGGGTAGAGGATACTTGAGGCAGAGATGAGGGTACGATATTGCCGCCATGAGTGCATTAAGAGCCGATCTACCCACTATGATGTTGTAAGACAATGTTGCATCAATGATCATGTACTTGAGGACAACTGTCTTGGCTGATTCTCCTTCTCCGAATGTGGTTCTAAGATCCATGTACTCGCGGACTTCAACCTATTCGCCTAAAAACCCTACCAACGTGCCAGGGTAATTTTTCAGCAGCTCAACTAGCAACTTAAGCTCTTGGAACCACTTCCAGTACATTACATTGGCGGAGCTTCCTCCGTCTACCAGGACTCGGGCGACCCTGTACCCGCTGGTTGTAATGTAAATCACTATCGGATCATCAAAGTGGGGTTGAATTCCGTTGAAATCTTCCGCGTCAAAGGAGATCTGTGGGTACTCTGGAGTGGATACATCAAATTCCTTATTAGTGACAGACATGATGGAACCTGCGTACCTTCGCCTTGCCGATGAAGTGGATCCTCCTCCCGAGAAGTCACCGGAGATGGTGTTTACATCGCCTTTGTCTGCGATTTCGTGTCTGTCTTTCTGTGCAGTTTCCTCTCGGGCTCCTCCCCTCTTCGCCGCTGGCTTTGACTGTGGGCTGTTGGCTCGTCCCTTCTTCTTCTCCTCTGTCAATACAAGCTTTTTGAGTTGTCCTCTCTGGATCAGTTGTTCAATCTACTGTTTCAAGGTCCAGCAATCATCGGTGGTGTGTCCCTCTGTCCGGTGGAACCTGCAGTATGATTGTATGTAGATACTTACCCATGGTGCCGGCGAAAGGTGTCGTCCGCTGTATGATTCCATCATTTAGGGCTTCGTGGAGGATGGTGGAGGACTTGGCCCTAAGTAGAGTATATGCTACCTCCGGGTTAGGGCGTGAATTTCAGTTCGTCGTCCTGCCCCCTCCGTCCCGCCTGGCCGAGAAATGCTGTTG
Organism: Astragalus membranaceus; assembly: GCA_039519185.1. Classification (NCBI taxonomy): domain Eukaryota; kingdom Viridiplantae; phylum Streptophyta; class Magnoliopsida; order Fabales; family Fabaceae; genus Astragalus; species Astragalus membranaceus. Next base: position 43,804,142 of record CM076854.1, on the reverse strand, counting down.
ATCAGCCCGAGCTGGTCTCTCTAGTGGTGAGTGTGGTCTCCTTGGTGCTTTGGTGTCACGTTCATCCTTGTTAGCGGCGGTCTCTTCTGCCTTTATATGCTTGTCTGCATGAGCTCTGACCTCGTCCATGGTTCTCGGCATTTGGATCAACACTGCCTCGTGTTGTGCGAAAAGTAGATGTGCAAGTATAGACAATCACAACAAGTAATACAATGATAAGTAAAGATCGTTCCCACGGAGATTGTTGAGTTTACTTATATATTTAAATTAGTAATTTAGCTAGTGAGAAAAACAAGTAAAAAATACAAGTTGTCAACAAATATTGTCATTGTGATTAACATAAATGTAAAAAAACAAGTAAAGAAAGTTCAGGAGTAAGATAAAGTGAGTGGATAGTTCATATGTTATATAAATTCCCAAGAGTAAAGCGCTATAGCGTTAGACGCTGTAGCGGTATGGAAGCGTGCCTTTCAGTCACTGTCGCCAGGGCTATGTTACAAGACTCCTATGTCTAGGCTCTAAATAAGTTTTACCCCTGTATATTAAGTTCATACAGCATTTACCTTATGAACTATTACTCCCCTATGTCTAGGGTTAAGTACAAGTTATCTAAATGTCTTTAAATAACCTTCCATTCATATTATTCCTTGAGTTCTTATTCATAGACCATGTCTGTACCTATGAATCTACTTATTTTAGTTGATCATTCCCAAAACAAGTTTGAAAGCATTATGACACAAGAAATAAAACGCAAACGTCATAACATTACATAAACTTTACTCAAGGTTTATTACAAACATGAGAACAATCCAACCACAAAAGTTTAGCTCATGACAAGCTTCATCAAAACAACATAAACTAAAAAGATTATGTTACCGTATGTGGGCAAGAGAAGGATGTTTACAAAATATGCACTCCAACAATCCCAAGTCATACACGTTGAATGATGCTATGGCGTGAGCAAACCGTAGGTGTGATAATAAAACTAAACTAAAAATAAAAGCTTCAAGAATGGAGGATTAATGGAGGAATACTAGGTGTTAAGTAGTTTTTCTCCAAGTAACTCTCCTTATTTTCGAAATCCATCATGTGAGGAAGAAGAAGTGAGATAGATATTATCCACATCTCATAAAGTGGCTTTACAAAAAGGGCAATGATGAAACTCATCACCAACTATCACTTAAGCTTCAATTAGAATGCGCCAAGTGTCATTTTGAACCGACTTGGAGGCTTCCATGTCAGGCTGAGCAGAAGAGGATAAGAGTGATGACTCATCAATCAGCAAGTGGCTTCATAAATATCAAAGTGGCCAACCGCTCCATAGCGCTGTAGCGCTTACCGCTGCACAGCGTCTACCGCTGCAGCACTTAAGCAAAACATCAATATACTCAAAAAGGCACCAAAAGTGTCAAATGATAACAAACAAGCTCCTAACCCTTCTTTCCTCTAAATAACTAATATTTACCTAATAAAGCACGAATATTACTTGAAAACTTGTGTTGATTTAACTGATAAGAGCATAAATAACACATCTAAATATGAGTTATCACACCCCCAAACTTACACCATTGCTTGTCCTCAAGTAATGACACTTGATAAAGATAACAACTGAATATCAAGACCAAACTAGTTGCACCTTTAAATCAAACAGATTTTCAAAAATTGCTCTCATTAGGCCAAACTTTCAGATTCACACCCAACACACACACCATTGCTTTTCACAACATCTAGAATTATTACAGCTCAATTGTGTGTGTGTGTGTGTGTGTGTGTGTGTGTGTGTGTGTGTGTGACTACTAGGCTTAGTTTAGTTCCTAGCTAGTTTCAACATTTCTCCTAGCCTTGGAAAGAGTGACCTTCTTTTGGTTTAGCCAAAGAATTTTTCAAAAAGGAGAGTAGACTAACAACTTCACAAAAGCCTTGAGGGGCTTCAAAACACAGCAAAGGGCTCGATTAGTCATTTCAGATCTTTGGCCACTGCACTAACTATTGATTTGGTGATTTCTCAGTGCTATAGCGTTAGATGCTATAGCACTGGTTACTTGATGAACAGATTCAGCTGCAATGCCCTCATTACTGAACTCCTTATTTGCATTTCTATCTATTTTTTTATTTTTTCTTTTCTTTTTTTTTCTTCTTTTTTTTATATGCATTTTTGGAACAGTTCAGCATTTGTTTCAAGCAATTGCAGCTTTTTACATGACCATTTGTACACATTGGGTCCTATTGCACTGACCATCCTATAATCTTCATCTCTAGCCTTAATATAACCGATGCACCCCCAAATTTAGCTTCAAATGCTACTCTCAATTTTTAGTAAAAACTTGACTAAACCTTATCATTTCTAGCTAACTAGGTTCCTTGCTAAGCCTAGAGTTTTGTGTAGAAGCAGCAATAAGACTAGTCATTGTTCAAATAAAGCTACTCTACTCACAACACATAATCATCATTAAATTTAGCCCAACAAGTACAACTTCTATTACTGAAAAAATTAAAATTTGCAACTAATCCTGCCTTTTTACTCAAACAAATTAAACATAACATTGACATTTATAAGGTCCTCCCCCCAACTTAAGACTTAGCAGTGTCCCCACTGCTCATGCAGTTCCTAAAGGGAGAGTCCTATGACTAAAACTCAACAGAATTAAAAACAACAGAAATAAAACTCTAAACATACTGTAAGATGCAAGAACAGACGCTATAGCACCTAACAGATTTATTGAAAACAGGAAAACAACATATTATTTATTTATTTTATTTATTTATTTAGAAGGGTTAGAGTACTTGTCTGCTAACCCAGATTTGAGCCTTTTGCTTTCTCTGGAGGGCACTGTGGTGGCTCTGCTACTGGATTTTTTTCTTTCCTACCGCTACAGCGCTAGGCGCTGTATCTCAGCCAGCTTTTTTGCTGCTTCCCTCTCTGCAGAAAGATCAAGCGTATTCTCCTCAGATGCAGGTTTGCGCGGGGACTGGGCTTTAGGTGCTGTATCATCAGCCGCTACAGCGCTAACTGGCACTTCTTCTTGTGGAGGGTCATCTGCCAACTTGGTCCCAGGGTTTCTCCTTTGGTGGCTTCTTTTCTCACTTCACAAAATTCATTCCTGCACAAAAGAAATTTTAAAAACACAAAATTGTTAGTTTAAGAACCTTGGGTTGCCTCCCAGGAGCACTTGCTTTAAGAGTCTTCAGCCAGACTAAGTCTTGTGGTAGGTATCTTTGGCTAATGGCGGCTCTGGTGTAGGAGAGGGGACCCAATCATTTACTACAACAGAATTAGGTTCCTCCACAACAGATTTAGGCACCCTTGGCCTCTTTTTGGCCACCATTTTTGTTCTTACAGCTTTCTTTGGTGCTACAGCAGATGCTGCAGCACTACCTTCTGATACTAATGCTATAGCGCCACCCGTGACAACATTCATTCTCTGCACTTTAGTTTCCAATAGCATTGGTGGTTGCTTTGTGGCAGACTGAGTTTTTGGTGGATGTTGTTCTTTTGTGAGGTTGAGATGATTTTTGTTTTGGTGAGGGAAGTTTATGGGAGATAGGAACTTATGTGGAGTGGGTTGTTTTGGAAGTTAAGAAGGTATTTGAATAAGGTTTGATGGTTTAGCTTGAGGTAAGGATAGATTTATGGCTGGAACTGTGAGAATTTGGAGGTGTTATAGATGGAGGGGATGGTTCTTTGGTTGGTGATGGTTTAGGTGAAGGTGTGGTGGAAAGGTTTTGGGTGGGTGGTGTGATTTGATACTTCCCTCTTCTTTCTTATTATGCTCTCCTTCATCTTTCTCATCATCTTCTTTTTAACTATTTTAACCACTTTCTCAACACCTCAGCTACGAGTGCTATAGCACATGGTGCTACAGCATCAGAATTCCGCATAATTGACAGCACATACATACCACAAGTCTTCTTATTCATACCTGCAATAGTAAAAACAAAAACACATAGAAAACATAGTTAGTCTTATAAATCTGGGTTGCCTCCCAGTAGCGCTTTGTTTAAGAGTCCTTAGCTAGACTTGACATTCAAAACCCAAGTTAGGGTGGATAATAGGATAAGAAGAAAATATCATCCTTCCGCTTTCTCTTTTTGGTCAGAAATCCCATGTATTTGGTATAGGGCAGCAAGTGTTCCCATGCCCCAACCAATAAGCATTTGGGATAGGAATTCCTCCTCTCTTGAAAAAATTGAAGCTCAATTTGTGGAGGACTATTTTCTTCAATTACCAAGGTTTGAGTCTCAATTGTCACGTGACTCTTTTCATACCTCAACCTTGGTTTTTCTTTCTTGTCACTATTTTTGAATTTTTCTTTTTCTACAACTACACAACTTTTTTGTTTTTCTTCCACTATTTCCACATGACCACATTCAAGTTCATACTCTACACTCTGTTTTTCTTTCTCTTGCTCAACCAACTCTTCAATACAACTCTCTTCTTTTAGATGCTCCATTATAGTGTTAAAGTGAGCCTCTATATTCTTGCATGAAGCTTCAAAGTTGTCTTTATCCACTTTGATATCCTCAAGGAATTGAGCTAAGAGTTCTTTTAGATCAGAGTTGTCTTCATGTAATCCTTCGGTTTGAGCTTGAGAATATGAATCTTGCTCACACACAACATTTCCCATGAGATAATCCATATTTTGGGCTGTCATGGGCATGGAATTTGTCTCATAACAGCCCCTTTCATGTTCATTCCCATGGAAATCATAGTTGAAAAATTGTTGTTGAGCATTCATTGCTTGCATGGAGTAAAAATTCAAATGGTCCATGGCATAAAGTGGATTTTTTTAAACACGAAACACAAATAACAACAAAGAGAAACACACTACAAACACAAAACACAATAAAAAAAATTGATGGACAAACAGAACATGTGAAACAAAATAATCTAAACTAACTAAACTTACTAACTAAACAATAGAAAATAACTTTCACAATCCCCGACAACGGCGCCAAAAACTTGTTGTGCGAAAAGTAGATGTGCAAGTATACACAATCGCAACAAGTAATACACTGATAAGTAAAGATCGTTCCCACGGAGATTGTTGAGTTTACTTCTATATTTAAATTAGTAATTTAGCTAGTGAGAAAAACAAGTAACAAATACAAGTTGTCAACAAGTATTGTCATTGTGATTAACATAAATGTAAATAAACAAGTAAAGAAAGTTCAGGAGTAAGAAAAAGTGAGTTGGATAGTTCATATGTTATATAAATTCCCAAGAGTAAAGCGCTATAGCGTTAGACGCTGTAGCGTTAAGCGCTGTAGCGGTATGGAAGCGTGCCTTTCAGTCACTGTCGTCAGGGCTATGATACAAGACTCCTATGTCTAGGCTCTAAATAAGTTTTACCCCTGTATATTAAGTTCATACAGCATTTACCTTATGAACTATTACTCCCCTATGTCTAAGGTTAAGTACAAGTTATCTAAATGTCTTTAAAAAACCTTCCATTCATATTATTCCTTGAGTTCTTATTCATAGACCATGTCTGTACCTATGAATCTACTTATTTTAGTTGATCATTCCCAAAACAAGTTTGAAAGCATTATGACACAAGAAATAAAACGCAAACGTCATAACATTACATAAACTTTACTCAAGGTTTATTACAAACATGAGAACAATCCAACCACAAAAGTTTAGCTCATGACAAGCTTCATCAAAACAACATAAACTAAAAAGATTATGTTACCGTATGTGGGCAAGAGAAGGATGTTTACAAAAGATGCACTCCAACAATCCCAAGTCATACACGTTGAATGATGCTATGGCGTGAGCAAACCGTAGGTGTGATAATAAAACTAAACTAAAAATAAAAGCTTCAAGAGTGGAGGATTAATGGAGGAATACTAGGTGTCAAGTAGTTTTTCTCCAAGTAACTCTCCTTATTTTCGAAATCCATCATGTGAGGAAGAAGAAGTGAGATAGATATTATCCACATCTCATAAAGTGTCTTTACAAAAAGGGCAATGATGAAACTCATCACCAACTATCACTTAAGCTTCAATTAGAATGTGCCAACTGTCATTTTGAACCCACTTGGAGGCTTCCATGTCAGGCTGAGCAGAAGAGGATAAGAGTGATGACTCATCAATCAGCAAGTGGCTTCATAAATATCAAAGTGGCCAACCGCTCCATAGTGCTGTTGCCCTTACCGCTGCATATCATCTACCGTTGCAGCACTCAAGCAAAACATCAATATACTCAAAAAGGCACCAAAAGTGTCAAATGATAACAAACAAGCTCCTAACCCTTCTTTCCTCTAAATAACTAATATTTACCTAATAAAGCACGAATATTGAGAACTTGTGTTGATTTAACTGATAAGAGCATAAATAACACATCTAAATATGAGTTATCACCTCGCTGAAGGTACCGTTCCTCAAGCCATTCATGAATGCTTTGACGAAGAATTTTTCATCAGGATCCTCCACTAACACGGTTACCTTGTTGAATCGCTCCTGGTATTTCTTGAGAGGCTCGACCGCTCCTTGCCGAAGATCGAACAAGTCCTCTGAGTGTACCGGCTTCTTCTTGTTGGCAGAAAGCTGCTGTACGAAGAGGCTGGCAAGGTCCTCAAAGCCAGTGATTGATCGTGAGGCTAAATTGTATCGCCCAATGAAATTTTTATTTCTTTGGTTGCTAAGTGACTTAAATGAATGTGAATGTCTAATTGAAGTGATTTATGTTTGAGTTATTATTGTTTAAGTGTGAATTGTGGAGGTAATTGAATGATTGATTAATTTTATGACTTATTAGAGTTTTAGAGATGATCATAGTGGATTAAGTGTGCCTCAGTATTATATGACTAGAGGGAGGGTAGAATAGGAATTTCACCTTAGTTAAAAAATAAAAATTCATTAAAAACTCCCACTTCCCACTTTCCTTTCCATTCCTTCGGCTACCACATTTCCCACACACACACTATTTGTAACACCCCTTGTAACATCCGCAAAATAATTAACCGAATTATTTGGATGTTAACCCAATTGAATTAATTTAGTACTTAACTGGTAAATTTATCGAGTGCTAAAATTATTTATTTGTTGTCATCGGATCGTTAACCGGATAATACGGACCAAGGAAGTTTTGGAATCGAAATAGGAGATTTCGATCAATATGGAAATTTGACCGCGTTACAACATATATATTAAATAAATACATATGTGTATACGTGTGTGCATGTGAGAGGAGAAGAAAAGAATTAATTAAATAAATAAATATAAGTGTGTGTGTGTGTGTGTTAATAAAGAAAGGAAAGAATAAAAGAAAGAAGGAAGAAAAGAAAGAATACGAGAAACAGAGAGAAGAAAAGAGAGAAAGAAGAGAAAAAGAAGAAAATGGCGTGAGGGAGAAGAGAAGAGGGAGGAGAAGACTTCACCGAAACGACTTCCGTCCAACACGAAAAATGCTCAGCGTTACTTCCTCTTCGATTTGGTACCAAGAACTTCATCATCAACTCACTCTCTCTCATTTTACCATTTTCGAAATTTAGAGAAAAGTGGAGGTTTTGTTGTTCAAGCTCAAAGGGGAGCATTGGATGGTGTTTGGGAGCGAGCTCAAGGTGGATAGCGCAAATATTGAAGTCCGATTTGGAGTTTGTGAAGAATCAAGGGTTTAGGGAGCAAATTGGGGTTTTGTGAATAGTGACTTGAGGTTGGAGAAGATGATGAATAGTGTTCATGAAGAATTTTGGGGAAATCGGTATTTCGGTCAAAAGCGGTTTCGTGATCGAGTGGAAAGCTTTGGAAGCGGATTGGGTGTCGCCGGAGCGGGGAATGTTCGTGTGGTTACTCGGTGATTTCGGCTCGGTCGTGGTTCACGCTTCAAGGGTGAGTTTTACTCACGTTTAGGATTTTGTTTTTCGAATTAATTGATTTAATGTTTTATCGCTTTCGCTGGACTGGAATATTTCTGGATATTGTCTGTTTCGTGTTAGGAATCGATCGGAGCGAGTCTCGAGTTGTGTTGCGTTGAAATGGAATTTTTGGTGATTTGATTTCGAAAGATTTTGACTTAAAAACCGTTAATTGGAAAATATGTCGTTTTTGATAAAATCCGTTTTGATTGAGTTTTTGATTGGGTTGATTGATTGTGTGGTTTTAGTTGGGTCTATTTTGTTGGTTGTTTGGTCTGTTTTCGATCGGAACAAGAATCGGAATTGAGCGGAACAAGTATCGGGATCAATCGGAAAGCAATTTTTCATAAAACAGGCCATTTTTGCAATGCTGTCAAATGAGCACGACCCGTGCGTCCAGGGGCACGACCCGTGCGCCTTGTTCTGTCCAAAATTTTCAAAGTGCCCAAAATGATTCCGTTTCGATTCCAATCCTCTTCTAATCCTTTCCTAACCCTTTAATAATGATATTAGGCTTATAATGCCATGATTTTGGGTATGTTTTAAAAGGGTTTCGTAAAATAAGTTCGAAGTTGGAATTGTCTCGAAAAACCGAATAATATCATACGTGTGCGGATATGTTTTATTGATAACTTTTGATCCGGGAACCCGATTGAGGTGTTCTAAGATGCGTTGGAAAGCTTATTCAGAGGCCTAACTGGATATTCTATTTTCAAGGCAAAATTAACTGTTTTTGATATTTAAAATCGTGTCAAAAAGTGGTCAACTAGAGTGCGAGTGTGAACTTGGATTTTATAAAACGTGGAATTAAAGTGTTTCATTGATTGTCCGATTTGATGGACCGTGGGTTCATAGTATTGTAGATATACGTATAAAGTATATCGAGTTGGGTGACGACCCATTATTTAACATACTAGGGGGAGGCAGTCATGATCCTTTTACCTAGGCTCCATGCCAATAGGAGAAGGTACTATTGGTAGGGGGGTTCACCGCCTTGCAGCGTTCGCGTCAGCGGTGTTATGTTGTTTGTAGTACGTTTACCGGGTTCTTCGTTCGCGTTAGCGGTATCGTACTAAACTAACAGGTTACCGGGTTCTTCGTTCGCGTCAGCGGTAATCTGTTTTTGTGTGATTGTTTTTATGCGATACCGGGTTCTTCGTTCGCGTCAGCGGTATCGTACTAAACTAACAGGTTACCGGGTTCTTCGTTCGCGTCAGCGGTAATCTGTTAAAATGTTTTATGCGGTCCATCGGGGGTAGCGTTCGCGCAGCCGATGCCGTATTGAATTAAAATGATTTTATAATTGAACCGAGAGTGCGAGTAGGGGTCTCGGTAGAACTCACTGAGACAAGTTGTCTCACCCAATCAATTGTTGTTGTTTTACAGAGACACAGGGACAGCGGATATCCAAGAGGCACGAGTTGGTTGAGCTCAGACTGGATGCTGATAGCCTAGCTTTATGTTTAAGCTTATTTCCCTTTTGTTGTCTGTATACTAAAACATTATGTATTTAATGTATATCTTTCTTCCGCTTTCTTGTATGATACTGAATACTATAATTGCTGATGGTATATGGTCTGAGAACCATATTGTCTTGTTGTAAATAAGACTGTTTGAGTTATATTCAGCGAAAAATTTATAGTGATATTCAGTGTCTAAGCAGGAAATATATCTCTGATGTGTTACTAATGTGCACCTGGGTATTTTTGGTCAATATAAATATCGGGGTGTTACAGTTGGTATCAGAGCAGTTCGACCTAGTCGGACTTAGCTTAGGGTTGAGTCGATTCCTTGCTAGTCCTTTTGTAATTACACTTGTGATGCTAAGAGACATTGAGCCTGATCAACTTAATACTTAGTGCATCATAAGCGGAATTATGACTGGATGATCAAGATGCAATCCTCGACCACAATCGGAATCTTCAACCGGTGCAGCCTCGGGAAAGGTGACATGACGGTGGAACAATACACCGCTAGGTTTGAGGAGTTGTCTCAGTTTTACCAAGTGGTAAAGTAAGCTTCGGATGACGAACGGAGAATGCAGAAGTATAAGACGGGCATAAGTGCTTTTATGATTTATGGTCTCAGTTCTTATACTGCTACAAATTATGTTGCCTTAATGCAACCAGCATATGTCGCCGAGGATTATCTCATAGGGAGTATGGGAAAATAAGGAAGGTAGTTGAATTATCAACTCCGAATGCAAAGTCCTAAGATAATTTCATCAAAGGAAAAGCAGATGTAGTTCTCTGATTCTTCAAAGGTCAGAAGAGGTTCTAACTGTGGAAAGCCTCACAGCGGTGATTGCAAGAGAAGATCTAATCGGTGCTATTATAGAAATGTAGAGGGTCAGTATGGTAAAGAGTTCCCCGTAAGGAAGAGTTTCAAGGAGTTACAAGCAGCTCTAAGGCAAGGACGAGTCAACACTCTGGATGTTTAGGCAGTTACAACTGCAGACAATCTACTGAGGGGTATGAGATCAGTTTTCAATAACCTCGTCTGTATATTAAATGATACGGGTGCAACCTATTGTTGTATATCCCGATCGCATGAGAATCGGTTGGGATTAGCCTTATCATCGCTATCCGAGCCGATGACTATCTTAACTGCGGCTAAGGGTCGTGTCCAGACCCAATCCTTGTGTCGGAATTGTCTACTTGTCATAGGAGGCAGAAATTTAGTTGTAGAATTTATTGTTTGCCTATGAGAAGTGTGGACACCATTTTGGGTATGAATTGGATGACTGCAAATCATGTTGCAAACGTCGGTATTAATCAACTATCAGCTTCGCTTCAGAATCAGTTGAATTGTCTAGGACAAATTCTGAAACTAGTTTAGATTTGGCGAACGTTCGGGTCGTGAATGACTTTCTGGATATGTTCACGATGAAGTTCTTCTGAACCTCCAGGGCGAGAGGTAGAGTTTACGGTAGAATTGGTTCCTGGCACGGGATCAATATCTATTGTTTGTTTCTTTAGAGTAAAGGAAATGGAGTCTCAACTTGAAGAGTCGATGTTAAAGAAATTTATTCGACTGAGTGCTTCTCTAGGAGTGCTCTGGTGTGGTTAGTCAAAAGGAAAAAATGGTAGCATGAGATCGTGCATTGATTATCGACAACTCAACAAAGTGACGATCAGGAATAAATATCCCTTACCAAGGATAGACGATTTGCTTGAGCAATTTGAGGTGCTGCAGTGTTTCTAAAATTGATCTGAGGTCAGGACATCATCAAATAAAAGTTAGAGCCTTAGATATTCCGAAGACAGCCTTCCGTACTTGGTGTGGACATTACGAGTTCGTAGTGATGCCCTTCGGTTTGACTAATGCTCCAGCGGTATTCGTGGATACGTGAACCGAGTTTTCCACACGTACCTAGATCAATTTGTAGTCGTTTTCATTGATGGTATCTGGACGTACTCGAAGACCATTGAGGAGCATGTCCAACATCTCCGCATTGTTCGGAAAGTACTCCGAGAAAATAAGTTGTACTTGACACCCTCGGAAAGTGATTTTTGGGTGTCAGAGGTAAAGTCTTTGGGACATGTGATTTCCCAAGTCGGGAGTTTCTGTAGATCCCAGTATGAAGGAAGCGATGTTGAATGGGAGTGACCGACGTCAGTCGCAGAGATCAAAAGTTTCTGGATCTAGCCGGTTACTGTAAGAGGTTCGTGAAAGGGTTCTCACAGTTAGTTGTCCACTTACTCGGTTAACTCGTAAGGGTCATCCGTTTACGTGGGATGCTGATTGTGAAGAATGTTTTCAAGAATTGAAGGTTTGGTTGACTTCTGCTCCATTCCTGATTCTTCCGGATCCGTCTTTGAAATTCCAAATTTACGGCGATGTTTCTGGGAAGGGTTTAGGAGGTGTTCTTGTGCAGAATCAACAAGAGGTAGCTTATGCGTCCAGACAATTGAAGACTCATGAGAAGAGATATCCGACTCATGATTTGTAATTGGCATCTATTGTGTATGCACTGAAGATTTGGAGACGTTACCTGTATGGGTCTCGTTTCGAAGTCTTTAGTGATCACAAAAGTTTAAAGTATCTGTTTGATCAGAAAGAACTGAATAGCAGGCAGAGAAGTGTGTTGAGATTCTGGAGGATTATGAATTTGTGCTGATGTAGCATTCAAGAGAGGTCAGTGTTGTAACTGATACACTGAATAGGAAGTCCATCCACATAGCTGAGTTTATTGATGCATGAGATGAAATCATCGGAGTCTTTCAAAGACTTAAATCTGAATTCAAGATCAAGGAGAATCCGGTTAGTGTTGAGCCATATGAGGATCTCTAGTTCCCTAAGGGATTCTATACGCTTAGCACAGGAAGTTGATGTGAAGCTACAATCACAAAGGTATTTCCAGATTTTACTATGGATAGTGATGGATTCAGTTGTTTCAACGGTAGAATTTGTGCGGCCGATGATGAAAACAATTAAAGGCAAGTGTTAGAGGAAGCACGCCGAAGTTTATATTCTGTTCCAAGATGTACAGAAATGTAAAGCAGATGTATTAGTGGCGAGGTATTAGTTTGTTAACCTCTCATTGTGAAGGTTAACAAGGAGATAGTATTATGTGATTCCGTTTGACAAGTCGAACGTGAATACGAATATGTAAGTGGGGTAACTGCTGATTGTTCTCACGTTGCGAATATCCATCAAAGGATTAATTGATGGATCTGCGTATAAGTGACAGAAATTTCCGAAGTGAAGCTTGGCGTGCGGTATAATAGTTTTGAAAAATCATTTTTGTGAAAACCCGCATGCTAAAGTTAATTTTGGGAACGAATTAAGAGGCTAATAGAATATGATTGTGGAGGAAAAATCCTAGGAGGATTACTTAGGTTGAGGGGAAGCTCTCAACGCTATTGACTAATTAGAAAAGGAGCTCTGAGTTCTGTTTGATAGTTGTTCGGAGAACAACTGAGGTGATTTTCATTACGTTCGATTTAATTGATGTCCCCGCGGTTTATTTCTACGTTTAAGATAAACGTTTCTAGTAAATCCTCACTTCATCTTCCTTCGAGAAGTATTATCTCGAAATCTTGGGGGCGAGTCAAGAAGTTTCACAAGTGACTTTTTCGTCACATTCGTCAATGTGTACGAGAACTGTTATGGATTTTAGAAGATTTGTTGAGAACGCGTTTACACCCTCTAAAGAAATCGTGTTTGTTTTTACCTCTACCGAGGAGTACTTTGATCTGGATTAATCAAAGTTGGGGAGCAAGTGAGGAATGAAGCTTAGGAAGTGTTTTCGAACGCGGTGCCAAGCCTATGTAGGCGAAAGAGGAGTTTCTCGTATTGATTCGTAACGAGAGAGTTCGAACTATAACCTTAGAGCGTTCTAGGGTGGTAGTGGAACGTACTTAGAGGTTGACGTGACAACTTGAGAAGATTTTCTACACTCAGTTCGTTAACTCAAGGTTGTGTTCCAGCAATTTAAGACCTTTCTGAGGATATCGATCCTCGGTTAGTCGGATGAAAGACTTAGCGAAATTTTGAGGACAAAATTCTTTTAAGTTGGGGAGAATGTAACATCCGCAAAATAATTAACCGAATTATTTGGATGTTAACCCAATTGAATTAATTTAGTACTTAACTGGTAAATTTATCGAGTGCTAAAATTATTTATTTGTTGTCATCGGATCGTTAACCGGATAATACGGACCAAGGAAGTTTTGGAATCGAAATAGGAGATTTCGATCAATATGGAAATTTGACCGCGTTACAACATATATATTAAATAAATACATATGTGTATACGTGTGTGCATGTGAGAGGAGAAGAAAAGAATTAATTAAATAAATAAATATAAGTGTGTGTGTGTGTGTGTGTTAATAAAGAAAGGAAAGAATAAAAGAAAGAAGGAAGAAAAGAAAGAATACGAGAAACAGAGAGAAGAAAAGAGAGAAAGAAGAGAAAAAGAAGAAAATGGCGTGAGGGAGAAGAGAAGAGGGAGGAGAAGACTTCACCGAAACGACTTCCGTCCAACACGAAAAATGCTCAGCGTTACTTCCTCTTCGATTTGGTACCAAGAACTTCATCATCAACTCACTCTCTCTCATTTTACCATTTTCGAAATTTAGAGAAAAGTGGAGGTTTTGTTGTTCAAGCTCAAAGGGGAGCATTGGATGGTGTTTGGGAGCGAGCTCAAGGTGGATAGCGCAAATATTGAAGTCCGATTTGGAGTTTGTGAAGAATCAAGGGTTTAGGGAGCAAATTGGGGTTTTGTGAATAGTGACTTGAGGTTGGAGAAGATGATGAATAGTGTTCATGAAGAATTTTGGGGAAATCGGTATTTCGGTCAAAAGCGGTTTCGTGATCGAGTGGAAAGCTTTGGAAGCGGATTGGGTGTCGCCGGAGCGGGGAATGTTCGTGTGGTTACTCGGTGATTTCGGCTCGGTCGTGGTTCACGCTTCAAGGGTGAGTTTTACTCACGTTTAGGATTTTGTTTTTCGAATTAATTGATTTAATGTTTTATCGCTTTCGCTGGACTGGAATATTTCTGGATATTGTCTGTTTCGTGTTAGGAATCGATCGGAGCGAGTCTCGAGTTGTGTTGCGTTGAAATGGAATTTTTGGTGATTTGATTTCGAAAGATTTTGACTTAAAAACCGTTAATTGGAAAATATGTCGTTTTTGATAAAATCCGTTTTGATTGAGTTTTTGATTGGGTTGATTGATTGTGTGGTTTTAGTTGGGTCTATTTTGTTGGTTGTTTGGTCTGTTTTCGATCGGAACAAGAATCGGAATTGAGCGGAACAAGTATCGGGATCAATCGGAAAGCAATTTTTCATAAAACAGGCCATTTTTGCAATGCTGTCAAATGAGCACGACCCGTGCGTCCAGGGGCACGACCCGTGCGCCTTGTTCTGTCCAAAATTTTCAAAGTGCCCAAAATGATTCCGTTTCGATTCCAATCCTCTTCTAATCCTTTCCTAACCCTTTAATAATGATATTAGGCTTATAATGCCATGATTTTGGGTATGTTTTAAAAGGGTTTCGTAAAATAAGTTCGAAGTTGGAATTGTCTCGAAAAACCGAATAATATCATACGTGTGCGGATATGTTTTATTGATAACTTTTGATCCGGGAACCCGATTGAGGTGTTCTAAGATGCGTTGGAAAGCTTATTCAGAGGCCTAACTGGATATTCTATTTTCAAGGCAAAATTAACTGTTTTTGATATTTAAAATCGTGTCAAAAAGTGGTCAACTAGAGTGCGAGTGTGAACTTGGATTTTATAAAACGTGGAATTAAAGTGTTTCATTGATTGTCCGATTTGATGGACCGTGGGTTCATAGTATTGTAGATATACGTATAAAGTATATCGAGTTGGGTGACGACCCATTATTTAACATACTAGGGGGAGGCAGTCATGATCCTTTTACCTAGGCTCCATGCCAATAGGAGAAGGTACTATTGGTAGGGGGGTTCACCGCCTTGCAGCGTTCGCGTCAGCGGTGTTATGTTGTTTGTAGTACGTTTACCGGGTTCTTCGTTCGCGTTAGCGGTATCGTACTAAACTAACAGGTTACCGGGTTCTTCGTTCGCGTCAGCGGTAATCTGTTTTTGTGTGATTGTTTTTATGCGATACCGGGTTCTTCGTTCGCGTCAGCGGTATCGTACTAAACTAACAGGTTACCGGGTTCTTCGTTCGCGTCAGCGGTAATCTGTTAAAATGTTTTATGCGGTCCATCGGGGGTAGCGTTCGCGCAGCCGATGCCGTATTGAATTAAAATGATTTTATAATTGAACCGAGAGTGCGAGTAGGGGTCTCGGTAGAACTCACTGAGACAAGTTGTCTCACCCAATCAATTGTTGTTGTTTTACAGAGACACAGGGACAGCGGATATCCAAGAGGCACGAGTTGGTTGAGCTCAGACTGGATGCTGATAGCCTAGCTTTATGTTTAAGCTTATTTCCCTTTTGTTGTCTGTATACTAAAACATTATGTATTTAATGTATATCTTTCTTCCGCTTTCTTGTATGATACTGAATACTATAATTGCTGATGGTATATGGTCTGAGAACCATATTGTCTTGTTGTAAATAAGACTGTTTGAGTTATATTCAGCGAAAAATTTATAGTGATATTCAGTGTCTAAGCAGGAAATATATCTCTGATGTGTTACTAATGTGCACCTGGGTATTTTTGGTCAATATAAATATCGGGGTGTTACACCCCTTTTCTAATAACCTTACTATTTAATAAAATCAGAGTTTCCTTTTTTTTTTTTTTTTTTGAAAACAATTTAAGCGAGTGCTACACTTACTCCATAAAAATCAAAAGCTTCAATTTCCATAGTTCAATTAAAACCACAAGATACATAGCACCATAACAAGGAAAACCGTTTAGTTCACGTCAACTAAACACAGTCACTACCAGCAGCGGAATAATAATTAAGTTCGAAAACGAAACCAATACATCACCAAAAATGGTCTAACAGTATAATAACATTAAAGCCTAAGACGCCCCCCGGTGCTACGTATCAGAGCATGACACTTCCTACCAAACGAAGGTATAAGGTAACCTTCACTCGCTATTACCTGCACGTTGCCGACATAAGAAGCAACATAAAAAGCAGTAGGGTGAGTCTCTTTTCATAATTAATAACATATGGGAATAAGAATTGCATAGGAAAAGGAACCAGGCAAACAGATTCACAACAGAGTCAATAACCATATCACAATTACAATCACAAATCCACAATGCAAGAGGTATGGTTATGAAATGAAAATGCAACCCAAACTCCACGGGCACATGCATGTCGGATCCGTCACCAAATACAAATAGGCCTTAGCCTCTGCTCACCAAATAAAACTAGGCCGAAGCCTCTGCTCACCAATAATGCACATGTTTCATGAGATGCTATGGAAATGCATCACAACACACCACGATTTAATCAATTCACCATTTAATTCAGCTCACCATTTTAATTCATATTCTCACCTTAGTGCATTAATCAGCTCACCAAATTTAAAATTAGGCCGAAGCCTCTGCTCACCAATCACACCAAAATACACTCACCAATTCAACCCACCACTCACACCAACACCAATTCCAATGAGGTCAATTTATGATTTGACACGACATAGGGAAAGTGGATAAAAATTGCCATTTGGACACTTGAACACCTCAGCCCAGAAACACAAGTAAAATAATTTATTTTTGCATAAAATTGGAACATTTGGATAGACACAAATTAGCTTCAAAACGCATTTTGAACCGTTAAATTTGGATAACCGAGTCAAAAGTTACATTAAAAACAAAATCGGAAAAATACTTAGACATCCTGGAAACTGGCGCCCAGCAAAAACTGGCGCAGCGCCTAGCACAACTGGCGCTGGGCGCCTGGCAAAACTGGCGCATGGGCGCTGGCGCCCAGGAACAGCAACAAGCGCACAGGCGCTGGCGCTGGCGCCCAGGAACACAACACGCGCATAGGCGCTGGCGCTGGCGCCCAGGAACACAACACGCGCATAGGCGCTGGCGCCCAGGAACTGGCGCAGAACACAAAATCCAGCAACATGCTTATGGCGCCCAAGGCGCCTAGGGGCTTCCAAAAATCAGAATTCTTCAATACAAATGCCAATTTAAATTCACCAAAACACTCAATTATATATATGATTCAAGTATCACCATGATTCTCAATTTTCAACAAACAAGTGTCAACAAGTCATATATTCAAACATATGACATACAATTCACATTTTGTAATAATCAAACATCAATTCATGCGATTTTCAACATAGGCAATCCATGATCATATATCACAACACAACGATTAAATCAATCATCACACAATTCATTCGTATAAATTATCCTAGAACCTAACCCTAGGCACTACTATTCGCATAATGTATTAAAAATAAAAAGAGGACCCCCTAACCTCTTAGAAGTCGAAATTTGCTAGACAATGCTCCAAGGAAATGCAAGTCACCAACGAGCCTTCTCCTCTTCCTTGAGTGCTTCGCCCTCTCTTCTTCTTCTCCTCTTCCCTTCGCAACTCCTTCTCTTCTCACTCTCTCTTTTACGTTTCTTTTTTCTTTCTTTTGCACACTTGAGTGAATTGCAACTAACTCCCAAGACCCCTAGTGAGTCGACTCCTATGACTAACCAATGGGTCATGGGCTCACTTGAGGGTCATGGGCCCCCAAGCACCACCTCAATTCGTGGCAACATCTCCTAACAAGTAAAATAAAATAAATTAAACCTTGAATTATTTAATTAAATTAAATAAATATTGTAAGCCTTAAATAACTTAATTAAATAAATAATTAAATTATTTTGGGGCGTTACAACTCTCCCCCACTTAGAATATTTCGTCCTCGAAATTACCTGAATCAAACAACTCCGGATATGCTTCCCGCTTCTTACTCTCCAGCTCCCAAGTCATACTCTCACCAGCAGCTCCTAACCACACCACCCTATAGGCAACACTTCCCACCCTCTCCGTAATCTAATACGGACCAATGAAACGGGGAGTTAACTTCTTAGATTTCAAGGCACGCCCAACACCAGTCACCGGAGTGACTCTCAGGAACACATGATCACCGGCCTGAAACTCAAAATCCTTCCTTCTCTTATCATGATAGCTCTTTTGCCGACTCTGCGACGGTTTCATCTTCTCACGGATTACTTTTACCTTCTCAGTTGTTTCTCGCACAATTTCAGGCCCCAACACTGCACTCTCCCCAGATTCATACCAACACAACGGAGTCCTACATCTCCGACCATACAATGCCTCAAACGGTGCCATACCAATACTAGAATGAAAACTGTTATTGTAGGTGAATTCTATCAACGGAAGATGAGAATCCCATGAACCTCCCTGCTCGAGAACACATGCCCTCAACAAGTCCTCTAACGACTGAATAGTCCTCTCCGTCTGACCATCTGTCTGCGGATGATAAGCGGAGCTTAACCTCAACTTAGAACCCAAAGCTTCCTGCAAACTTTTCCAAAATTCAGAAGTGAATCTTGGATCTCTATCAGATACAATACTAAGCGGAACGCCATGCAACTTCACAATTGTCTTGATGTAGATCTCTGCCAACTTTGGAACTGGATAAGTCATATTAATTGGTAAGAAATGAGCAGACTTTGACAACCTGTCCACTACCACCCATATAGCATCAAACCATCTCACTGTATTTGGCAAACCAGTCACAAAATCCATGGAAATGCTATCCCATTTCCATTCCGGAATCTCCAATGGTTGCATCAACCCTGCAGGCTTCTGATGCTCAATCTTAGACTTCTGACAAGTCAGACAAGAATACACAAACCGTGCCACATCCTTCTTCATACCAGGCCACCAGAACATTTTCTTCAAATCTTGGTACATTTTCGTAGCCCCTGCATGAATACTCAACTTGCTCCTATGGCTCTCCTCAAGAATCATTCTCTTCATCTCAGCATCGTCAGGAATACAAATCCTATCTCTGAATCTCAATACACCTTGGGAATCTAACTTGAAATCCCCACTCACAGCTTGATCATTCGCAACTAACAAGTCTACCAACTTTACATCTGACTTTTGGGCTTCTCGAACACTAACCAAAAATTCATTGCCAATCTTCAACATTCCCAATCTGACACTCTACGGTGTCACTTCACAAACCAGACTCATGTCCCGAAACTGCTCAATCAACTCTAATTCTTTCACCATCATAGCCGACATACGCAAACTCTTCCGACTTAAAGCATCAGCCACGACATTAGCTTTGCCGGGGTGATAGTTCAAGCCGAAATCATAATCCTTCAGCAATTCTAACCAACGTCTCTGTCTCATATTGAGCTCCTTCTGATCAAACAAGTATTTTAAACTCTTATGGTCACTAAACACTTCAAATCTAGTACCATACAGATAGTGCCTCCAAATTTTCAGCACAAATACAATTGCAGCAAGCTCCAAATCATGAGTAGGGTAGTTCTTCTCATGGGTCCTCAATTGCCTGGACGCATAAGCTACTACCTTACCCTCTTGCATTAACACACCTCCCAAACCCATCTTGGAAGCATCACAATATACTACAAACGGTTGATCCGGAACAGGCAAAGTCAAAACGGGCGACGTAGTCAACCTCTTTTTCAACTCATTGAAGCTCTCCTCACAGCGAGCATCCCACACAAAAGCTTTTCCCTTACATGTCAATTGAGTCAACGGAAGTGCCAACCTCGAGAAACCTTCAATAAACCTCCTGTAGTAACCAGCTAATCCCAAGAAACTCCTAATCTCAGTAACTGACTTCGGGCTCTCCCATTGCAACACAGCATCAATCTTGGCTGGATCCACAGCTATACCATTACCCGAGATAATATGACCAAGGAAACCTACTTCATTCAGCCAGAACTCACACTTAGACAATTTTGCATACAATTTCTTTTCTTTCAACACTTCTAATACTAACCTCAGATGTTCTGCGTGTTCCTCTTCTGTCTTAGAATACACCAGAATGTCGTCAATAAACACAACTACAAACCGATCCAAGTAACTATGGAAAGTACGATTCATGTACTCCATAAACACACCCGGCGCGTTGGTAACACCAAACGGCATCACAGAATACTCATAGTGCCCATATCTCGTTCTGAAAGCGGTTTTCTGAATGTCTTCATCCTTTACCTTGATCTGGTGATAACCCGACCTCAAATCGATTTTACTAAACACCTTAGCACCTACCAACTGGTCCATCAGATCATCAATTCTGGGAAGCGGATACCTGTTCTTTATTGTCACCTTGTTCAACTGCCTATAATCGACACAAAGCCTCATACTCCCGTCCTTCTTTTTCACTAACAATACCGGAGCACCCCATGGTGACACACTTGGCCTTACAAATTTCTTCTCAAGTAGATCTTCTAATTGCTTTTTCAATTCAGACAACTCTGAGGCTGACATTCGGTACGGTGCCATAGACACAGGCCTAGTACCAGGTATAAGATCAATGGCAAACTCAACCTCCCTCTCTGGCGGAACACTTGGAATTTCATCCGGGAACACTTCGGGAAATTCACACACTACCTGAACCCCTTCAATGATCGCCTGATTCTCAGCAGACAATGACGCCATCAAAGCAAACAGATGAACTCCCTCTTTCATTACCTTATGCAAATGACCAGCAGGCAACAAAACAGATCCTTCTTCTTCGGGAGGAAGGAAACTCACAGATCTTCGGAAATAATTAATATGCACATGGTTAAATACTAACCAGTCCATACCAAGAATGACATCCAACCCTCCCAACGGCAAACAAATAAGGTCAACAAGAAAATCTCTGCCGAAGATTGACAGAGGGCACTTAGCACACACAAGAGAGGTAGTTACTGAACCCTTAGCTGGAGTGTCAATAACCATCTCCCTCATCATAGAAGATAAAACAAGGTCCAATTTCTCAGCACATAAAGCAGCAATAAATGAGTGCGTAGCACCAGTATCAATAATAGCAATCAAAGGAATACCATTAATAAAACATGTACCTCTAATCTCATTAGTATCCTCTGATCCTGCGAGAGCAAACACTTTTCCATAGGACTTCTCTTTCTTAGGCTTAGTACACTTGGTACTAATATGACCTGCTTCCCCACAGTTGTAGCACACCACATCCCTTTTCTCACATTTCGCAGCCACATGACCTTCTTTACCGCACTTGAAACATTTATTATCTGAGCAGTCAAAACTCTTATGACCCGGCTTGCCACATCTGTAGCACACAACCTTCGCAGGGGCATCTCCCCCACTTGGTTTCTTATTATCAGCATACCTCTGCTTACCCTTACCAGCCTGAACCTCATATGGCTTACCCCGGTTCTGAAATTTACCCCTCTGATCTCTCATGACCTTGGAGTGAGCATTACTATCATCTTCATATATCCTGCAACTGTCGATCAAATCAGCGAATACCCGAATCTTCTGGTACCCTATAGCTTTCTTTATATCAGCCCTCAGTCCATTCTCAAACTTTATACACTTTGAAAATTCAGAATCAGCATCAGCATAGTGGGGGTAAAACTTAGCCAATTCAGTGAACTTGGCAGCATACTCTGTCACTGACATGCTTCCTTGCTTCAGCTCAAGGAACTCTATTTCTTTCTTACCTCTCACATCTTCAGGAAAATATTTCCGTAAGAACTCTCTACGGAAAACAGCCCAAGTTATCTCCTCATTACTAGTTTCTAATCTCTGCCTAACCTCCATCCACCAATCATCAGCCTCTTCTGCCAGCGTATGGGTACCATACCTGACCTTCTGCGCATCATTACAATCCATGACCCGAAATATCCTTTCGATCTCTTTCAGCCATGCTAGAGCACCATCTGGATTGTACTTGCCCTTAAAAACAGGTGGATTCTCCCTCTGGAACGTGGCCAAACTGCGAGTCCCAGCATTTTCAGCACCATTTTGCTGGTTCCCAACAGCCTGAGCCATAGCCTGCAAAGCAGCAGCAAGAGCAGCGTCGTTCCTCCCAGCCATTTCAAACTATCACTGCAGCACAAACAGAAATTTAGAACTAATCTAACAATTCTATTTGTCATATGACACTATGACAGGAAGACTTGGCCGGACAGACCGAACTGCTCTGATACCACTAATGTAACACCCCTTTTCTAATAACCTTACTATTTAATAAAATCAGAGTTTCCTTTTTTTTTTTTTGAAAACAATTTAAGCGAGTGCTACACTTACTCCATAAAAATCAAAAGCTTCAATTTCCATAGTTCAATTAAAACCACAAGATACATAGCACCATAACAAGGAAAACCGTTTAGTTCACGTCAACTAAACACAGTCACTACCAGCAGCGGAATAATAATTAAGTTCGAAAACGAAACCAATACATCACCAAAAATGGTCTAACAGTATAATAACATTAAAGCCTAAGACGCCCCCCGGTGCTACGTATCAGAGCATGACACTTCCTACCAAACGAAGGTATAAGGTAACCTTCACTCGCTATTACCTGCACGTTGCCGACATAAGAAGCAACATAAAAAGCAGTAGGGTGAGTCTCTTTTCATAATTAATAACATATGGGAATAAGCATTGCATAGAAAAAGGAACCAGGCAAACAGATTCACAACAGAGTCAATAACCATATCACAATTACAATCACAAATCCACAATGCAAGAGGTATGGTTATGAAATGAAAATGCAACCTAAACTCCACGGGCACATGCATGTCGGATCCGTCACCAAATACAAATAGGCCGTAGCCTCTGCTTACCAAATAAAACTAGGCCGAAGCCTCTGCTCACCAATAATGCACATGTTTCATGAGATGCTATGGAAATGCATCACAACACACCACGATTTAATCAATTCACCATTTAATTCAGCTCACCATTTTAATTCATATTCTCACCTTAGTGCATTAATCAGCTCACCAAATTTAAAATTAGGCCGAAGCCTCTGCTCACCAATCACACCAAAATACACTCACCAATTCAACCCACCACTCACACCAACACCAATTCCAATGAGGTCAATTTATGATTTGACACGACATAGGGAAAGTGGATAAAAATTGCCATTTGGACACTTGAACACCTCAGCCCAGAAACACAAGTAAAATAATTTATTTTTGCATAAAATTGGAACATTTGGATAGACACTGAAATTAGCTTCAAAACGCATTTTGAACCGTTAAATTTGGATAACCGAGTCAAAAGTTACATTAAAAACAAAATCGGAAAAATACTTAGACATCCTGGAAACTGGCGCCCAGCAAAAACTGGCGCAGCGCCTAGCACAACTGGCGCTGGGCGCCTGGCAAAACTGGCGCATGGGCGCTGGCGCCCAGGAACAGCAACAAGCGCACAGGCGCTGGCGCTGGCGCCTAGGAACACAACACGCGCATAGGCGCTGGCGCTGGCGCCCAGGAACACAACACGCGCATAGGCGCTGGCGCCCACGAACTGGCGCAGAACACAAAATCCAGCAACATGCTTATGGCGCCCAAGGCACCTAGGGGCTTCCAAAAATCAGAATTCTTCAATACAAATGCCAATTTAAATTCACCAAAACACTCAATTATATATATGATTCAAGTATCACCATGATTCTCAATTTTCAACAAACAAGTGTCAACAAGTCATATATTCAAACATATGACATACAATTCACATTTTGTAATAATCAAACATCAATTCATGCGATTTTCAACATAGGCAATCCATGATCATATATCACAACACAACGATTAAATCAATCATCACACAATTCATTTGTATAAATTATCCTAGAACCTAACCCTAGGCACTACTATTCGCATAATGTATTAAAAATAAAAAGAGGACCCCCTAACCTCTTAGAAGTCGAAATTTGCTAGACAGTGCTCCAAGGAAATGCAAGTCACCAACGAGCCTTCTCCTCTTCCTTGAGTGCTTCGCCCTCTCTTCTTCTTCTCCTCTTCCCTTCGCAACTCCTTCTCTTCTCACTCTCTCTTTTACGTTTCTTTTTTCTTTCTTTTGCACACTTGAGTGAATTGCAACTAACTCCCAAGACCCCTAGTGAGTCGACTCCTATGACTAACCAATGGGTCATGGGCTCACTTGAGGGTCATGGGCCCCCAAGCACCACCTCAATTCGTGGCAACACCTCCTAACAAGTAAAATAAAATAAATTAAACCTTGAATTATTTAATTAAATTAAATAAATATTGTAAGCCTTAAATAACTTAATTAAATAAATAATTAAATTATTTTGGGGCGTTACACTATTCACCAAAAACCTAAAATTAGAAAGAAAGAACGCGAGGGAGAGGGAGAGAAGAAGAAGGGTTACGAAGGGAAAGAGAAGAGAGGGAAAGGATTCAAGATCATAGCATGCTTGTTCTTCAAATTCTTGATACCAAGTAAGTCAAACCTTGTAATTTCATTCTCTTCTTCCCCTTTATTCGAAACCTAGCACCCATCTTCAAGCTTGAGATTTGTTCAAACTCAAAACCACCATGAGAAACTAAGTTTCCTTCTTTCTATGTTCAAATTTCTGATCATCGATAAACAATAAGAGCTGTTAGAAGACCCACGTTACCTCCTATTTGATTTTTGGAAGTTCACATCTCATTTTGGGACTTAGGAAAAATCGAGTTGAGCAAGAAAGGAAGCTGATTTTGTGTTTTGGCGTCTTTGTGGGTTTATTTTTCTTGCTTGTTGGTGGAAACAAGTGAGTTCTTACCCCTTTCTTTTAAATTTCCAGTTTTTCATGTTGCTTGTGTTATAAAATGAACAAAGTTTGAAAATTTGTGTGATTTGGTTCTGGATGCAATTAAATTATGATCTGATGATTGTAATGGTTGTTTTGTTGCATGATTAGTTTGATTCTACATGAAAGGTTTATAGATTGTAAGATAGGTTGTTTGGATTGAGTTTGGAATTAATAGGGACGAAGAGAATGGTTCTGCAACTGATTTTTTTTGCAAATATACAGTTCATAGTCGATTAGGAGCTTTGATAAAGCAGTTATCAAGCTTCAAAATCGATTGTCAAGAAAGAAAACTGTTTTAAAACTGATTTTATACAGTGCATAATCGATTTTGAGCTCTGATAAAGCAGTTAACAAGATTCATAATCGATTGTCAAGAAAGGAAATTGTTTTCAAAACTTGCTTAAAGTTATCCCTTTGATTCCAAACCTTCCCCAACCCCTTCCTCAACCCTCCCCATTGATGAATGACTGTTTATATGAATCGAATCATTTTGTCTCGAGAGAGTAAACTATTTAGTGTCTATGTATGCACAATATAAATGAATTAAAGAATGGAAGATGTGCTTGGGGTCGGTCTGTAACATCCCTAATTTTTAAAAGACTCGTACTATGATATCTAAGACCGAATAATTATTTGTGGGAATAATTGGTCGCGTCTCGGGGATTAATATGTCGAGGAATTTGTCTAGAAATCCTATTCTCCTTTAAAGGGTGGTCTATTCATAATTTAAATGAGGAATTGGGGCTGGAGGGCAAATCTGTCTTTTCACATCCCTAAATTTTTTTAAAAAAATATAATTATGAAGATTATAATTAATTACGAGCCGAAAGAATTGAGGAATTTCGGATCGGAACCGGATTAATCGAGAAAGTTTTGTACCGAAGGGAATTTTCAGCACCTAAACTATCATTTTATGGGCCAAGGGCAAAACTGTCTTTTACCCCCTTTAATGCTCCAACTAGAACTGAGCTCACCCTCACCTCACACTTAAACATTTTACTCCAGCTGAAAGCAAACAAAGGAAAACAAAAAGTGAGAGAGAGGAGAGTGGGGCGAAGGGAGGAGGAAAAAGAAGAGAGGAGGGATTCTCAACTTGCATTTCGATGTGGGGGAAGTTTGTGAGGAACACTCATTTGGAACCAAAAACCATTTTTGAGAAATATCGCGTTTTTACGGTTTTTATGGAATTGTTGAACAAATTACGAAGTCGTGATTAAATCGTTGAAATGAAATGATTTGTATACTATCTAGAATATCTAGAATTTTCTGAGTTTCAGGAGTGATCGATATTAGGAATCGAATTGGGCGAAGACGGAAAGCGGAATTGAGAAATAGGTGAATTTTGGTAACAGACATAGGTCGCACGGACCATGCTCCCCTGGGCCTGGACCGCGCGCCTGCTTCGGGTTGGCCAAATTGGAAATAAAACGGGACGCACGGGTCGTGCGCCCCTGGGCACGGATCGTGCGCCCCTTTCGGTTTGATTGTGTGATTCTGGCAAATCACGCACGGGTCGTGCGCCCCTGGGCACGGACTGTGCGTGAGCTTCTGTCACCGATTCCCGATTTCTCATTTCGAAGCTCCGTTTGATCCCGAACCTTTTCTAATCTCTTTCTCAATCATTTAAAAAGGAATTGCCTTACTGAAAACCTTATTTTGAACTTGTTCAACTCATGGTTTTGAAAAAGAACTTTGAAAGCCTATTTGATCGAAAAACCGAAACCCTAGTACGCGTGTGGGTACACTGACTTATGGACTGACTAAATATATATATATTTATATATGTCAATTGAATATGATTATAATGCCGGAGGTCTAATTTATGAATTCCTCTAAACGGATTATAGATCGATATGGATATTGTTTATCCAATTATTATGTGATTGATCCTTTGGTGATCGAAAAGATATAAATTATCTAACTCTCGAGATTTGATATGTATTGTCATATGTATCGCGTTGGGTGACGACCCGACAAGTAGCATACTAGGAAGGGAAGTCATGAGCCGTCACCCTAGGCCCTGTATACGTCTTGGGGTGGTCAATTCGTGGGATACCGGGATTAGCAAGCGTTGTGCAGCCGGTTTGTGCTAAGTTAGACACATGGTTACCGGGATTAGCAAATTGTTGTGCAGCCGGATCATGTTAAGTTCAATTCACGATTTGCCGGGACTAGCAATTGTTGTGCAGTCGGCATTTCGATTAATGAATAAGACATTGTTATGTCAGCTTTTTTTGTAACGGCTTAATGAATTGAACCGAGTGTCAGTGAGGGGGCACGGTAGGACTCATTGAGATAATGTTATCTCACCCAATCCTTATTTGTTGTTTTTCAGAGAAGCAAGGAAAAAGGAAGACTATTGTGCACGAGTAGTTGATATACTCTCGGAGGTGCTGAGGACTTAGTCATATTTATCCTTTGTTCTTTTGTTGTTCTATTTGGTTGTATAAACTTACATTGGTTATGAGTTTTACGAACCGTCTTATTTTTCTGTTTGGTTTTTGGACATGGATATTGTATTTCGTTCGTTATGGAACCGATGTACTTCTATTTTATGAAGTAATGCTATTTCCGACTATGTGTTTATTTCAGAAAAAGTTTGTACGTCCAATACTTAAACAGGAACCGTGTCCTCTGAACTTCCGCATCTGTGCATCTTCGGTGTCTCTACACATTAGAAATACTGGGGTGTTACATTTGGTATTAGAGCGGTTCGACCTAGTCGGACTTAGATGTTAAGAGTCTTTTACGTCTTCTAAGTCTGATTCTTCTTAGTATGCTATTAGACATTGAGTTTGATCAACTTAATACTTTGTGCATATTTCGCAGAATCATGGTTGGAAGAGGTAGGAGAAACCCACCTGTTGATCCTCATCCAAAATGGATGCAGAATGTCATCGAGACTCAGCAGAAGATGATGAATGACATGATGCTAATGCAACAGCAACAGATGGCTCAAATGGCTCAAATGCAGCAAATGCATCAGATGCCTCAACCACAACCAGCTGAGCCAGTCAATGTGCCAACACCTGAGGATCCCAACAGGGTGTATTTTCGGTTTCTGAAGATGAAACCCCCAACCTTCAATGGAGGATTCGAGGCAATGAAGGCCCATTTTTGGGTAGCTTCCATGGAGCAGATCTTTGTTACCCTGCAATGCAATGAAGAAGAGAAAGTAATTTGTGCTGCTAACGCTCTGGACGAGGATGCTCACACCTGGTGGGTTAATGCTCGTAGAATGCTACAAGCTCAAGGAACTCCTCTTGAGTGGAATCATTTCAAGGAATTATTTTTGGGTCATTATTTCCCCGACACTCAAAGACTTGCCAAACAGGTGGAATTTCTGAATCTGAAACAAGGAGAGATGACAGTTGGGGAATATGCTGCAAAATTTGAGAGATTGTCACAATTCTATGAATTGGGGACCACTGCTCCTGATGATAAGTGGAAAATGGTGATGTTCAGACAAGGTCTTAGAGGCGATGTGAATCAAGGTCTCAGTTTTTATTCCATGACCACTTATCCTGCTTTGGTTCAACAAGCTCATTCAGCTGAGAGCGATCTTAAAAGAATGTATGCAGAGAGGAAATATTTCTTGAAGGATAAGAAGAAGGGTAATGAGTCAACTTCTTCAAACCCGAGGTATAAAGGGAATTCAGACAAGGGGAAACGAGTGCAGTCAAGAGACTTTGTAGGATAAGACAGGTGTCATGTGTGCAAGAAGTTTCATAAAGGCAAATGCCAGGTGGGACCGAACCAATGCTACCTTTGCAAGGAAGTGGGCCATTATGCTAATAATTGCCCGTCAAGGAGAGCTTTCTTGGAGTCTCCTGATGCTCCGAGGTAGGCTCGAGTCAACACTTTGGATGCCAAGACCATCAAACTAGTTGATAATCTTATAAGGGGTACAGGTTCTCTCTTTAATCAAACTGTTAATACTCTGTATGACTCTGGTGCTACTCATTGCTTTATCTCAGTAGCATGTGCTGAACGGTTAGGATTAATAGTATCTCCTATATCCGAGCCAATAACTATCCTTACTGCTGTAAAGGGTCGTGTGCGAACCCAATCATTATGCCTTAACTGTCTGCTTACCATAGGAGGCAGGGATTTTGTTGTTGATTTTATCTGTTTGCCTATGAGGGGAATGGAGACCGTTTTGGGAATGAATTGGATGACTTCCAATCACATTACTATTGACTGTTTCAATCATGCAATTAACTTTCCTTCTGAAGTAGCGGAACATTCACTACCTGCAGGTGATGGTGTTATTTCATTCGCTTCAGCCATCCAATCCGTATTCCAAGGTGCGGAAGCTTTTATTATTATTTTGTCTGCATCAACTGAAGCTGATTTGGATTTATCATCTGTTCAAGTCGTCAATGAATTCTTAGATGTTTTTCCCGAGGAAGTCTCCTCTTTGCCTCCGGAACGAGAGGTAGAATTCTCTATAGATTTGGCGCCTGGTACAGGACCAATATCCATAGCACCTTATAGAATGTCTCCTCTCGAACTGAAGGAATTGAAGTCCCAACTGGAGGAATTCATTTCCAAGAAGTTTATTCGACCGAGTGCTTCTCCATGGGGGTGCTCCGGTATTGCTAGTCAAGAAGAAGGACGGAAGCATGAGGTTATGCATAGACTACCGTCAGCTGAATAAAATCACTATCAAGAACAAGTATCCATTACCAAGGATAGATGATCTACTTGACCAACTTCGAGGTGCTAAAGTTTTCTCCAAAATTGATCTAAGGTCAGGGTACCATCAAATCAGGGTAAGAGCATTAGACATTCCGAAGACCGCTTTTCGTACGAGGTACGGACACTGCGAGTTTGTGGTGATGCCCTTCGGATTGACTAACGCTCCGGCCTTATTCATGGATTATATGAATAGAGTATTTCATTCCTACCTAGATCAGTTTGTGGTCGTCTTTATTGATGATATTTTGGTTTACTCAAAGTCAGTTGAGGAGCATGCCCAGCATCTCCGCTTTGTCCTAGGAGTACTCCGAGAGAAGAAACTCTATGCTAAACCGTCGAAGTGTGACTTTTGGATGTCTGAAGTGAAGTTCCTGGGTCATGTGATTTCCCAGGAGGGGGTTGCAGTTGATCCTAGCAAGGTGGAAGCAGTGTTGAATTAGGAACGGCCGACGTTAGTGACTGAGATCAGAAGCTTTCTGGGTTTAGCTGGTTACTATAGAAGATTCATTGAAGGTTTTTCACAATTGGTACTTCCGCTTACTCGATTGACTCGCAAGGGTCAAGCGTTTACTTGGGATGCCGATTGTGAGGAGTATTTTCTTGGATTGAAAGAAAAGTTAACTTCTGCTCCGATCCTAATTTTTCCGGATCCATCATTGGGATTTCAGATTTACAGTGATGCCTCTGGGAAGGGTTTAGGATGTGTTCTCGTGCAGAATCAACATGTGGTGCCCTATGCATCTAGGCAATTGAAGACTCATGAGCAGAATTACCCAACTCATGATTTGGAATTAGCAGCCATCGTATTTGCACTAAAGATTTGGAGACACTATCTTTATGTTCTCGTTTCGAAGTTTTTAGTGATCACAAGAGCTTGAAGTATCTGTTTGACCAAAAAGAGTTGAATAATAGGCAAAGGAGATGGGCTGAATTTTTGAAGGACTACGACTTCGAATTGAAATATCACCCTGGGAAAGCCAATGTGGTAGCAGATGCTCTGAGCAGGAAGTCTATCCACACAGCAAGGTTAATGGTTCACGAGATGGCATTATTGGAGTCGTTTAGAGACTTGAAACTCAAGGTAGCAAGAAAGAGGGACCGCATAGTGTTGCGGCATATTCGGATAGCCAGTGTATTAAGGGAACAAATCCGTGTAGCTCAAGAAGCTGACGTGAAGTTACAGTCTCGGAGAGGATCGCCAGATTTTACTGAGGATAGTGATGGCATGATTTGCTATAATGGGAGGATTTATGTTCCCGATGATGATGATATCAAAAGGCAAGTATTGGAAGAAGCTCATAGGAGTCAGTACTCTGTACATCCGGGATCCACCAAGATGTACCGAGACTTGAAGTTAATGTATTGGTGGCCTGGGATGAAGGCCGAGGTTGCAGAATTTGTTTCTCGGTGCTTAACTTGTCAGAAGGTTAAGGCGGAACACCGAAGACCAGGCGGTCAGTTACAACTGCTAGATGTGCCAGTTTGGAAATGGGAAGATATCTCAATGGATTTCGTCATGGGGTTGCCGAGGTCACAGGCCGGTAATGATTCTATTTGGGTAGTAGTGGACCGATTGACTAAATCCGCTCACTTTATTCCCGTTCCCTCGACTTATAAAGTTTCCAAGTTAGCAGATGAATATGTGAAGAACATTATCAGACAGCATGGGGTTCCAACGAGTATCGTGTCAGACCGAGATCCCAAGTTCACCTCTAGATTTTGGAGGGCATTGAATGAAGCAATGGGGACGAGAGTGCTTGTTAGCACTGCATATCATCCTCAGACCGATGGTCAGACTGAGAGGACAATACAGACCCTTGAAGACATGCTGGGAGCATGCGTACTAGATAACAGGTCGAAATGGGAAGACCATCTTCCATTAGTAGAATCTGCCTACAACAACAGTTACCACTCCAGTATTGGAATGGCGCCATTTGAAGCACTTTATGGTAGGAAGTGTAGAACTCCGTTATGTTGGTGGGAGATTGGTGAAGATAGGTCTTTGGGACCCGATATGGTTCGTGAGACTACTGAGAAGATCAAGTTAATTCGAGAAAGGATGGAGGTTGCTCAGAGTCGGCAAAAGAGCTATGCAGACAACCGAAGGAGACTGTTGGAATTTGAGGTTGGTGATCATGTGTTCTTGAAAGTTTCTCCAACCATAGGCACCAGGAGAGCTTTGCGAGCGAAGAAGCTCAGTCCTCGATACATTGGACCTTTCCAAATCATCGAGCGGATTGGGCCAGTTGCCTTTCGCCTCGCATTGTCTCCGGCCCTATCAAATCTCCATGATGTATTCCACGTGTCTCAATTGAGGAAGTATGTTCCCGATCAGCATCAACCGTTGAGTGTTGATACGATTGACCTGCGACCGGATTTGTCATTTCAACCTTATCCTAGCCATATCTTAAAGCGTGGTATGAAGACTCTGCGTTCAAGGACTATCCCGATTGGCAAGGTGGTCTGGGATGGATTCTCAATTGAGGAGGCTACCTGGGAACCGGAAGAAGACATGCGGACTCGATATCCATATCTCTTCCATTAAGGTACGTCTCGTCAATTTTGAGGACAAATTTTTTAAAAGTTGGGGTGATTGTAACATCCCTAATTTTTCAAAGACTCGTACTATGATACCTAAGACCGAATAATTATTTGTGGGAATAATTGGTCGCGTCTCGGGGATTAATATGTCGAGGAATTTGTCTAGAAATCCTATTCTCCTTTAAAGGGTGGCCTATTCATAATTTATATGAGAAATTGGGGCTGGAGGGCAAATCTGTCTTTTCACATCCCTAATTTTTTTTACAAAATATAACTATGAAGATTATAATTAATTACGAGCCGAAAGATTTGAGGAATTTTGGATCGGAATCGGATTAATCGAGAAAGTTTTGTACCGAAGGGAATTTTCAGCACCTAAACTATCATTTTATGGGCCAAGAGCAAAACTATCTTTTACCCCCTTTAATGCTCCAACTAGAACTGAACTCACCCTCACCTCACACTTAAACATTTTACTCCAGCTGAAAGCAAACAAAGGAAAACAGAAAGTGAGAGAGAGGAGAGTGGGGCGAAGGGAGGAGGAAAAAGAAGAGAGGAGGGCTTCTCAACTTGTCATTGCATGTAAGTATTCTCATCACTTCCCTACTGCATTTTCGATTTGCTTTCCAATGAACACAATTTCAGAAGTTGATTCTCTCTCTATCTCTCAACCTCAAATTCGAAACTTGAAGCTCCAAGTGGTGAAAATGGTGGAGTTGTGTGTTGATGGATTGCATGTTATGTTGTAGCTGTTGAAG
Source organism: Astragalus membranaceus (assembly GCA_039519185.1). Taxonomy (NCBI): domain Eukaryota; kingdom Viridiplantae; phylum Streptophyta; class Magnoliopsida; order Fabales; family Fabaceae; genus Astragalus; species Astragalus membranaceus. Next base: position 43,771,072 of record CM076854.1, on the reverse strand, counting down.
GTGAAGTCCTAGCCTTGCATTTCGATTTGGGGGAAGTTTGTGAGGAACACTCGTTTGAGATGGAGTTGCTATTTCAGTGATTCAGTAGTAGAAGTTGCGGTTTCGCTCTAGTTGGTGTCTTTCGGTTCTCGTTCGTGCGTTTACTTTTCGGTCATTCCGCGTCTCAGTGGAAGCTCCTAGCGAAATCGTCAACGGGTGAGTTCGACTCACGGATAGGGATATTTTTATGTGTCTTGAAAATATATCGGTTTTGAGTCATAAGGCATTATCCTGTTTTCGAAAGATTTTGGAACCGAAAACCGTTTTTGAGAAATATCGCGTTTTTATGGTTTTTATGGAATTGTTGAACAATTTACGAAGTCGTGATTAAATCGTTGAAATGAAATGATTGTATACTATCTGGAATATCTGGAATTTTCTGAGTTTCAGGAGTGATCGATATTAGGAATCGAATTGGGCGAAAACGGAAAGCAGAATTGAGAAATAGGTGAATTTTGGTAACAGACACAGGTCGCACGGACGTTGCGCCCCTGGGTACGGACCGCGCGCCTGCTTCGGGTTGGCTAAATTGGAAATAAAACGGGACGCACGAGTCGTGCGCCCCTGGGCACGGATCGTGCGCCCCTTTCGGTTTGATTGTGTGATTCTGGTAAATCACGCACGGGTCGTGCGCCCCTGGGCACAGACCGTGCGTGAGCCTCTGTCACCGATTCCCGATTTCTCATTTCGAAGCTCCGTTTGATCGCGAACCTTTTGTAATCTCTTTCTCAATCATTTAAAAAGGAATTGCCTTACTGAAAACCTTATTTTGAACTTGTTCAATTAATGGTTTTGAAATTAAAAGAGCTTTGAAAGCCTATTTGATCGAAAAACCGAAACCCTAGTACGCGTGTGGGTACACTGACTTATGGACTGACTAAATATATATATTTATATATGTCAATTGAATATGATTATAATGCCGGAGTTCTAATTTATGAATTCCTCTAAACGGATTATAGATTGATATGGATATTGCTTATCCAATTATTATGTGATTGATCCTTTGGTGATCGAAAAGATATAAATTATCTAACTCTCGAGATTTGATATGTATTGTCATATGTATCGCGTTGGGTGACGACCCGACAAGTAGCATACTAGGAAGAGAAGTCATGAGCCCTCACCCTAGGCCCTGTATACGTCTTGGCGTGGTCAATTCGTGGGTTACCGGGATTAGCAAGCGTTGTGCAGCCGGTTTGTGCTAAGTTAGACACATGGTTACCGGGATTAGCAAATTGTTGTGCAGCCGGATCATGTTAAGTTCAATTCACGATTTGCCGGGATTAGCAATTGTTGTGCAATTGGCATTTCGATTAATGAATAAGACATTGTTATGTCAGCTTTTTTTGTAACGGTTTAATGAATTAAACCGAGTGTCAGCGAGGGGGCATGGTAGGACTCACTGAGATAATGTTATCTCACCCAATCCTTATTTGTTGTTTTTCAGAGAAGCAGGAAAAAAGGAAGACTATTGTGCACGAGTAGTTGATATACTCTCGGGGGTGCTGAGGACTTAGTCATATTTATCCTTTGTTCTTTTGTTGTTCTATTTGGTTGTATAAACTTATATTGGTTATGAGTTTTACGAACCGTCTTATGTTTCTGTTTGGTTTTTGGACATGGATATTGTATTTCGTTCGTTATGGAACCGATGTACTTCTATTTTATGAAGTAATGCTATTTCCGACTATGTGTTTATTTCGGAAAAAGTTTGTACGTCCAATACTTAAACAGGAACTATGTCCTCTGAACTTCCGCATCTGTGCATCTTCGGTGTCTCTACACGTTAGAAATACCGGGGTGTTACACGGTCTCATGAACCCATCTCAAGGCCCAAGAGGTTAGGTTAGTGTGTTCTATTTATTTATAGGACACGGGTTCCCTATATGTATCATCGTAGCTTTTATATTATGTAAGTCTAAGGCGCAGGGTGATGCGGACCACAAGAGCATCGAGATAATCTAATTTTTATAATAGGATGAACGTTATTTTATTTTAATTGTAATAGGCTATACTTTAAGTTTGAAACGTGAGTTTTAAATATGTAGGCATGTGCTAAACTAGTGGGCCATGTTTTGGGCTTGTATGTGGGCCTTATTTTGCTTGTATTGCCATGACAAAACCCTACCTATATGTAGCGACCGAAGAATCCGAGGAGGGATTCCTCGTTGCTTTTGAACAATGGAGCCGCCATCAATATTTATTTTTAGGAAAAACATTGAAAAAAACCTTTGTTTTTGGGTTCGGGGGTCGATTAAGTGCGGGGAAGGTACAAGCACCCCGCAACATCCTAAAAAGGTTACCTTTTAATTTAATGTGTAGAAAAAAAAATAGTTTAAAGAAAACACTTTAATTTACCCTTTTTTGTTATTTGCAAAAAAAACGGAAAAGAAGACTTAATAAAAATTTTAGTTTTTTGCGCTCGACGGGAGTGGGCCCCCGCTCCTACGTATCTCCGGGTGCGATGGAGAAATCAAAGCTACGTAGTTCTTGGGTAGAAAATATTTGTGTGTTGGTATTTTTTTATTTTTTTTGACAAGTTTGGGAAAACTAGAGACCGTTCATGGTGACCAAACAGATAAATCCAGAGTGGTCGTCATTAATGGCTTATTCGGAAAAGAAGGTATTTATAGCGTTCAAACAAGCCAGGCCCAGAGTGACCGCTATAGACAACCTATTTTTTGCGCGAATTCGATTTTTCGAAAGAAAGAAAAAAAAGAACGGTTCGGAAGCATCACGTTGTGAAAAAAAGCGGAGTAAGTGATAAAAGGGGGGTGCAAATAATAAAGGAGTTGTATTAAAAATGGAGGTGTGAATAGCGTTTTGACGCTAGAAAAAGGTCACCGGGGGTGCAAATAGCGTTTTGGCGCTTTTTTTAAAAAAAGGATGCCGGGGGTGCAAATAGCGTTTTGGCGCTTTTAAAAAAAGGATGCCGGGGGTGCAAATAGCGTTTTGGCGCTTTTAAAAAAAAGGATGCCGGGGGTGCAAATAGTGTTTTGACGCTAAAAAAAAAACGATTGATTGGTTTATTTTTACTTTTTTCTATTCGACTGTAGAACACGTGATTCTTGAGGCGCTTTTTTTCTAAAAAAACAGAACCTAGATTAAACAAGCGGATTATGGAGAAAAATTCTTTTGTTGTTTTTTTTTGTTGTCATAGTTAAAAGGGTGCCTTTTTACCCTTTTTTTTTGAAAAAAAAAGACTTTTGTTATTTTATTATATTTTTTTTTAGAAAAGGGTAGTGACACTAGTAACCATTTATTTTAAAAAATATTTTTTAGTATTTGAAAAAAAAAGGCTTTATTTAAATCCGAAAATAAAAAAGGGACACACATTTTTTTTACCACTTTTTTGAATCCGAAAATTAGAATAATTTATTTAAAAAAAGCACAACATTTTTTATTTATTTTTTTTTTAGACCGAAAATATTAGTACCTAAATAAAAAGGAACACCCATTTTTTTAACACTTTTTTTTGGTTTATTTTAAAATCCGAAAATAGTAACCATTTTTTTAAAAAAACAACATATATTTTTTTAGCACTTTTTTAGTCCGAAAATTGCAACATAAAAAAAAACAATAATAACAACATATATATATCTATAAAAACAGCAACTAAACTAAAAAAAGCAATAATATGTTCAAGGAAGAAAAAGAAAAAAAACAACCAATATTTATAAAAACAGTATCTAATATTTATAAGAAAGACAATAACTAATGTTTATAAAAAAAACAGCAACTAATATAAACATCACAACAACAAAAATAAAAACAGTAACTAATATTTTTTTTTTTAAAAAAAAAACGAAAAAAACGTAATCAACACTAATTAAAAAACAATGGCAATGATAATATGAACAAAATTACAATAACTAAAAATTACAAAAAAAAAGCAACAATACTACAAATTATTACATTTTTGTACCTTGAACAAATCCAAGCTTTTCTTCTTCGGATCTCTTCAATACAACAAAAATTTAAACTAAAAAAAATCTAAGAAGGAAGAAAAGAAGGGGAAGAAAATTTTTCTAAAAGAAACTCTAAAAAAAATTTCTTTCTCTCTTTGAAACCCTAGTTTTTTTTAGAAAATTTTCCCCCTTTTTTTTCTCTAAGAGTCAAAACCGTCCCCCCTCCTCTAAGTGGGGAACCCTATTTATACAAAAAAAAAACTTGCTCTTGCTTCTCTTCATTGCTCCACTTCAACCACTCTTGGATAGTGATGATGACTTTTTGATATGATGGAGGTTTGGGGGGAGTTGTTGAAGGGGAAAATAAAAGAAGACATGTGAGATGAGGGGAGATGATGGTCGAAGGTATGGGCATGGAGAAGAGAGTGCCATGTGTGAAGTGTGTGATAGGGAGAGGAATGGATGAGTGTGTGAAGAGAAAAGAAAATGAGTGTGTGAGAGGAGGGGAAGAAGTCGTAGGTGAGGGAGAGAAAGAGAGGATGAAATGAAGTTTGAGTGTGAGAGAGGAAAGAGAGAAGGGATGGTTGAGTGTGAGAGAGAGAGAGAGTGGGGTCGAATGGGGGAAGGGGTAAGGAGAGAGGGAGGAGGCGTAGGGAGTGAGAGAAAAGAGAGAGGGAGTGATGGGAAGGGTGGAGTGTATGGGGAAGTGGATGTGGGGAAGTGGGATTGAGAGAAAAGAGGAGAGGTGGAGTGTGGAAAGGAGAAAGGTGGGGTTTGACCATGGGATAATAGGGGGTGGGGTCGAATATGGAGGGGAATTAGGGGATGAATGTGGATGATTTTTTGGGTTAAGGGGGAGAGTGAATGTGGATGGCTTTTAGGGTAAAGGGGGGAATTCGAATTAGGGTTAGGTTGGAGTGGGTTGGATGGAGTTGTGTGTTGGGTTATGGGTTGGATATGGGTTAGGGTTAGGATATGGATTGGGTTTGGTGGAGGAGTTGGATTGGGCTTGGTGGAGGAGTTGGATATGGGTTAGGGTTAGGATATGGATTGGGTTTGGTGGAGGAGTGGGATTGGGCTTGGTCTAGGGTTATGCGAATTGGGCATAAGGTTTGGTGGAGGAGTGGGCTTTAGATGGCCCAATCCTAAATGCACCTCTATATATTTTTTACAAACCTCCCCTATTTCCTCCTTTGCTTATTTTGTTTTGATACTTCTAGTTATTATTTTTTCAAAAATTAAAACTTGTAGCAAACTAAAAATAAAATAAAGCATGGCATGAAAAAAAAGAATATTATTTTTCTCAAAAATAAATAAAATTTCTTTTTTTTTTTTTGATAGGACAAAATTAGGGTATTACAGCTGCCCCTCTTTATTTATATTTTGCTAGGAAATCGGAGGGATTCCGAATTTCTCGAGAAAAATAGAAATAAAGATAGAAAGACGCTAATTTTGGCCAGACTGAGGTACTTTGGTTTTTTTTTTTTTTTTGAAAAATCTATGAAAACTGGGTCGATTTAGACAGAAAGTAAATAGGGAGCACCGGGGCTCTGGGGGATCGCTGGGGATCTGAAGGAGCACTGGGGCTCTGAAGGGATCGCCGGGGATCTGAAGGTCTAGCTCAAAATCAATGCTTGGCGCATCGACCTGAGTTCGACTGAGGGACCGTCGGGGTCTGAGGGGCATGCCTAAGCCTGAAGGACCAATGGGTCTGAAGGAGCGCTTCTAGCTATGGTACTAGAGATACGGTCTGGGGGTGGCCTTTTTCGAGCGGCCATTAGGGTTAATCAGGTCCGGAACTGATATAACCACGAAGGACGTGCACTGTGTTTTTTAGGCGGACACAGCTAGTCTGAAGGGCCTGGGGCCGGATGATCCGTCGGTTGCTCGATAACGCGACGTGCGATCTGGATTGAAGGACCATTGTTGGTCTGAAGGAGCGCCTGGGCTCTGGAGGACCGCTGGGGGTCTGAAGAATTTGTGCTAACGACACAAAATAAAATTATCTTAACAGACACTTGCAATGAATGATGCATGCGTGCATGTAGTTAAGTAATTGATGACATGATGGATGAAAAGTGGAATGATTTTGTTTTTGGCTTTTGCTCTTGGCTTTTTTCTCTTTTTGTTTTTCTTTTCTTGCTCTTTTGCTCTTTTTGCTCTTTAGCTCTTTATTGACTTTGCTGGCATCACCAAACTCGCATGACTCTTGACGTGGGATACGAGGGTTGCCTCAAGCAGTGGTGCCAAAGTGCGGGTTATTTAAGATTTGCTGAAGTAATTGTGCGTTTGTCCTTTTTGCAAATTTGTGAGAGATCATCTCTTTTTTCTTTGTGTTTTTTTAGAAATTTCGCAATGAATACAATGCTTGTGATCATGCACATGTTTCACAATTCAGTATTGTTTACCATGAACGTTATTTTTGCGATAATAGGGAAATGAGAGAATAAAGGAAGTGTTTAATATTCAAATGAAAACAAATGCGCAGAAAATCGCACTGTCTGAAAATTACAATGGGAGTTTAAACTACAAAAAGAAAGAGAAGAAAAAGATACAAGGAAAGCAGATCTTTTGATTGTTTGTGTCTTTGAAGTAATAACGCCAATCGCCCATTAACACGACTTTGAGCCTTCATCGTCCAACTTTTGGAGTTGTTGATTGCCTTTGTAGTTTAAAGTCCAACTTCTGACCCTAATTTTTGCCTGGACTGCTCTTTAGAGTTTTCAGTCCACCGGGTCGCTCTAATTTTTGCCTAGGCCGCCCTTTCGGGTTTTCGACCTAGCGAGCTTATTTTTGCTTGGCTCATCTTTCTCTTTTTTTCATATATTTCTTTAGGCATAGTACTTCTTGACTGCGTCCGAGTTCACTGGGAGTGGGAGGTCTTCACCGTCCATTTTTGTGAGAATCAATGCTCCTCCAGAGAATGCCTTCTTTACCACATAAGGTCCTTCATAGTTAGGGGTCCATTTTCCGCGGGAATCCTTTTGGATAGGCAACATCTTCTTGAGCACGAGGTCTCCTTCTTGAAACTGGCGGGGGCGCACTTTTTTATCATAAGCCCTCTTCATTCTTTGTTGGTACAACTGCCCATGACACAAAGCAACTACCCTCTTTTCTTCTATGAGGTTCAACTGATCCAGACGAGCTTGAACCCATTCTGCTTCCTCCAATTTTGTTTCCATTAGCACTCGCAGAGAAGGTATTTCAACCTCGATGGGAAGAACTGCTTCCATCCCATATACTAGTGAGAATGGTGTTGCCCCTGTTGACGTGCGGATAGAGGTCCGATACCCGTGCAAAGCGAAGGGCAACATTTCATGCCAGTCCTTGAAGGTCACTACCATCTTTTGCACGATCTTTTTTATGTTCTTATTTGCTGCCTCAACTGCCTCATTCACCTTTGGACGGTATGGGGAGGAATTATGATGCTGGATTTTGAAGTCGTCGCACAACTCCTTCATCATCTTATTGTTCAGGTTTGTCCCATTGTCCGTGATGATCTTATTTGGAAGACCGTAGCGGCAAATTAAATCCCTCTTTATGAACCTGACAACCACTGACTTTGTTACACTGGCGTAAGAAGCGGCTTCGACCCATTTGGTGAAATAATCAATAGCGACAAGAATGAAACGATGTCCGTTTGATGCCTTGGGTTCGATGGGACCGATGACATCCATTCCCCACATTGAGAATGGCCATGGTGCTGTTAGGACATTCAGAGAGGCGGGCGGTACATGGATATTGTCGGCATAGATTTGACATTTGTGGCATTTTCTGACGTAGTTGAAGCAGTCAGTCTCCATTGACAACCAGTAGTAGCCAGCCCTTAAGATTTTCCTTGCCATGGTGTGCCCATTAGAATGGGTGCCGAACGAGCCTTCATGGACCTCCTTCATAATTCTTTTTGCTTCTTCTTCTGCTACACATCTGAGGAGTACCATATCGTGATTTCTCTTGTAAAGCACTTCCCCATTTAAGAAGAAACCCATTGACAGCCTTCTAAGTGTCCTCTTATCATTCTCGGTGGCACCAGGAGGATATTCTCTGTTCGTGATATAGCGCTTGATATCGTAATACCAAGGTTTACTATCTGGCTCTTCTTCGATTGCCACACAATGATGTGCCGGTAGGTCTCGATGTTGGATTCGGATGAATGTCAGACTCTTGTCGTTATTGATATTGAACATTGATGACAGAGTCGCCAAAGCATCGGCCAACTGATTTTCTTCGCGAGGGAGATGATGGAAAGTGATCTCTTCAAATTGTTCAACCATCTTTTGGATGTGATCATGATAAGGAATTAATTTGGAATCCCTGGTTTCCCAGTCACCTTTTGTCTGGTGGATGACTAAAGCTGAGTCCCCATATACATCGAGTCTTTTGACTTTCCATTCAAGGGCTGCTTTGATGCCCAGGACGCACGCTTCATATTCTGCAATGTTGTTGGTGCAGTAGAAACTCAGTCTAGCGGTAAACGGTATGAAGCGGTTATCAGGAGAGATCAGTACAGCTCCGACCCCGTGCCCGTATAAATTAGAAGCGCCGTCGAATAACATTCTCCACCTTTCGTTGTCCGGAGGATTCCCTTCTACGAATAGAGCCATTATATCTTCGTCTGGGAAATCGCACTGCATTGATTGGTAATCTTCGATGGGCTGGTGTGCCAAGTACTCAGCCAATGCACTACCCTTGATTGCTTTTTGGGTGACATATAAAAGGTCGTATTCAGATAGTAGCATTTGCCAGCGAGCGATCCTCCCTGTGAGAGCGGGCTTTTCAAAAATATACTTGACTGGGTCCATTTTAGATACCAACCAAGTCGTGTGGCTCAGCATATACTGCCTCAAACGACGTGCAGCCCAGGCCAGAGCACAACACGTTCTTTCCAACAATGAGTATCTTGTCTCGCACTCGGTGAATTTCTTGCTTAGATAGTAGATGGCATGTTCCTTCTTTCCGGATTCATCATGTTGCCCCAGTACACAACCCATTGATTTGTCTAGTACTGTTAGATATAGGATGAGAGGTCTACCCTGCACAGGCGGTATTAGAATTGGTGGATTTTGGAGGTACCTCTTGATCTTTTCAAAGGCTTCTTGGCAATTATCATTCCACTTGGTTTCTTGGTTTTTGCACAAAAGCTTGAAGATGGGCTCGCATGTAGATGTTAGCTGCGATATGAACCTAGAGATGTAGTTCAATCTTCCCAGGAAACCACGAACTTCTTTTTCAGTACTCGGTGCCGGCATTTCTAGTATTGCTCGTACCTTGTCTGGATCTACCTCTATACCCTTCTGACTGACTATGAACCCCAACAACTTTCCTGATCTTACACCGAAAGTGCATTTGGCGGGGTTTAATCTGAGTTTGAACTTCCTTAGGCGTTCAAATAGCTTTCGCAGATTGACGATATGCTCTTCTTCAGTCTTGGATTTCGCAATCATGTCATCCACGTAAACCTCTATTTCCTTATGCATCATATCATGGAACAATGCGACCATTGCCCTTTGGTACGTTGCACCAGCGTTCTTCAGTCCGAATGGCATTACTTTGTAACAGAAGGTTCCCCAGAGAGTGATGAAGGTGGTTTTCTCCATGTCTTCAGGGGCCATCTTGATCTGGTTATATCCGGAATATCCATCCATGAAGGAGAAAAGGGAATGCTGAGCTGTGCTATCCACCAGGACATCAATGTGAGGCAAAGGGAAGTCATCTTTTGGGCTGGCTCTGTTCAAATCTCGATAGTCGACGCACATCCGAACCTTCCCATCTTTCTTTGGGACCGGTACAATATTGGCTACCCATTGAGGGTACTTTGCTACTGCTAAAAACCCAGCATCGAACTGCTTCTTAACCTCATCTCGGATTTTCAATGACATCTCTGGTTTCATCCTTCTTAACTTTTGTTTTACCGGCGGGCATTCTGGTTTTACCGGTAACTTATGCTCGACTATGTTGGGGTCCAGTCCAGGCATGTCTTGGTATGTCCATGCGAAGACGTCAACATAGTCGAACAACAACTTAACCAATTTCTCTCGCTCGCTGTCTTTCAATGTGGTGCCAATGTTAACTTCTTTTTTGTCTTCCTCCGTGCCTAAGTTGATTGTTTCAGTTGATTCCTCGTGGGGTTCGATTATTTTTTCCTCTCGTTCCATCATTCTCATTAACTCTGGAGGGGTTTCTCAATTATCCTCAACATCTTCCTCAGTTTGATTGATAGGGTGATCAAAGTTACAATATGGATTATTGGCGTTGTTATTTTCAAAGACATTTTTTTCGGATCTGCATTAGCGTAAATTAACGGAATAAAAACGAAAGAAAGAAAATAAGAAGCGATTGTAACAAGAAAAGAAAAACGAGAGTTTATTGGGATCTGAAATAACGTTGCATTGATATTAATACTGAAAGGGAAACATGCGTGCCCGAATGAAATATCCTAAGGCCTTGGGCAGAGCCAGAGGATTACATTATAGAAACATTACTTTGAACTAAAAACCACAGGAAAATCAATGATCTCCCAATTCTTGAGTCTTTTGTTTGCAGGACAAGGGCGTACAAGACTGACGATGCCTTCTTCAGTGCTTAGATCGTCCTCAACTGCGGCGATCTGATTGGGGTTCAACATTCCCGCACTCCGAAAGCTTTCCTTGATGTCGCAGATGGTGATTCTCTTCGTATTTGGCACCCTATCCTCAAGCCTGGCTAACCTCCGCTCCTTCTTTTCCTCCACAATCCTTTTCTTGTCAGTGCGATTGGGCCGATATCCTATCCCATGTCTATCCTTGTTCTCCTCTGGCTGTATTGGCGTCAGGATCCCCTGTCCGGTTTTTCCCAAGCCTCCTCCAGCTTGGTAGCCTTTTCCTAACATGCACTTAGCAACCATCACGGCAGTTTTGGATAGCTTGGGTTCTAACATAGCAGATGTATTGGCGATTTCCAATGCTTGGAAGGCAGTCTCGAGAGACTCTTCAGCAGCCTCAATGTAGCGAGTGGGAGCGGACTTATTTATCAGCATTTCTTCCTCACCGAAAATAACCACCAGCTTATTGTTGACTATGAACTTGAGCTTTTGGTGTAGAGAAAAGGGCACAGCCCCTGCCGAATGGATCCATGGTCTTCCCAGAAGACAACTGTAAGACGGATTGATGTCCATCACTTGGAAACTCACTATGAAGACCTCTGGACCTACCTGTACAGGTAACTCCATCTCTCCGATAACCTCTCTTTTAGACCCATCGAATGCCCTGACCAGTGTAGAACTGGGTTTCATGTATGAACAGTCTACGTCTAGTTTGTTCATGGTTGATTTGGGTAGTACATTCAGGGACGATCCGTTGTCGATGAGTACTCGAGCTAGAGAGTACTCTCCACATTTCACGGAGATATGCAAAGCCTTGTTGTGCCCTCTTCCCTCGACGGGGATCTCGTCATCTGTGAAGGTGAGGTAATTGTTTGCAACGATATTTCCGACGATCCCGTCAAACTGACCAACTGAGATGTCTTGAGCGACATGGGCCTCATTCAATACTTTTGTCAATGCTGCACGATGGGCATCAGAACTGAGCAATAATGACAACAGAGATATCTTTGCGGGAGTTTGGTTCAGTTGATCAACCACCTTGTACTCGCTTTGTCTCATAAGCTTCAGAAATTCACTGGCTTCTTGCTCGGATAGCGTCTTCTTTCCTGCATTCTTATCGACAGGTTCCTGTTCTGTGCTTTTGCCCTTACGGGCTCTTTCCTCCCCTTCTTTTGTTCGGTCCTCACTAGGCCCTCCAGGGGCATAGAAGCGCCCACTTCGAGTCATACCACCTGTCCCTGAGATGTTAATGACATCTGGGTTGGTCTGAACCTTCATATCGTAACTCCACGGGACTGCATTGGTGCTTTTAAAGGGAAACGGAACTGGCACTTGAATGGTGATTGGTCTAGGCACAGTGGGAGCTGGCTGTGTGTTCTTCTTGTAATGGATTTCCAGTGGTTTCCTGATATTCTTGCTTTGGTCAATGCTTGACTGGAGCGTTGACACGTCTTCCTCTTTCTTTTGAAGACCTATTTGTATTATGTGTCGGTCTAACAAGTCTTGCAGGATTGGCTTGAATGCTTCACAGGCCCCGACACAAAGGGGATCAACACACGAACCCTTTCCGGTACATCCTATCATAATGATTCCGAAGTGACACAAATTAGCATGGATGAGGTCCAGAGGTGTGACAATGTCTTCCACTTTTCTGACCAATAATTGCCCCTCAACTTCCTCAATGGCATTGACAGAGGTTTTCCCGTGCCCCGGCAGAGGGTTAGTGGCAACGTTCGGACCATCTTCTGCGAAAGTTAACCATTTAGATTCAATTAAATCTTGTACTACATATTTCAATGCCTTGCAATTTTCTGTTGAATGGCCAACTGCCCCAGCGTGGAATCCACAGCTCGCCTCTGGGTCATAGCTCCTAGGGAAAGGAGGTTGAAGGGGTCTCATTGGACGGGGAGTGATCAAGTTGTGACTGATGAGGTGATTGAATAGGTCTGTGTATGACATGGGTATTGGGTCGAAATTGGCGGGCTTTCTTTCTTGGTAGTTTTGTGGTCTATAGCCTGGGTTGATTTGGTGAGGTGGGGCTTGTGGTGTTTGAGTAGGTATTTGTAAAGTCTGTCGGGGGTTGTTGTAGGGAGGCTTTCCGGATCCAGAGATGGCATTAGCTTCGCCCTCCTTCTTTTTGGGAAAACCTGAGAAGGGCCTTTTCTGATTGCTAGTTCCAGCGGAGCTATATGCAATCTTCCCGTTTCTCCATCCATTCTCTAATCTTTCTCCGATGACGATCATATCTGAAAAGTTTGAAGACACGCTCCCAATCAACCTGTCGTAGAAAGGTGATTGAAGAGTATCCATGAACATTGATACCATCTCTTTTTCTAACAACGGTGGCACCACCTGTGCAGCCAAACCTCTCCAGCGTTGGGCATACTCTTTGAAGGACTCATTGTCTCTCTTCGTCATGCTCTGCAATTGTGTCCTATCGGGAGCCATGTCAATGTTATATTTGTATTGCCTCAAAAATGCATCGGCTAGGTCTTTCCAGCATCTGATATGGGCACGTTCCAATTGCATGTACCAGCTCGAAGCTGCCCCAGACAGACTATCTTGGAAATAGTGGATCAGCAATTTGTCGTCGTGAGCAAACGCTGCCATCCTCCTGCAGTACATGGTTAAGTGGCTTACAGGGCAAGTCGACCCTCTGTATTTGTCGAAGTCTGGCACCTTAAATTTTGGAGGGATTACCACGTTAGGGACGAGGCACAAGTCATAAGCATCTCTCGCACCAACATTGGATCCTTCGACTGCTCTCAACCTTTCCTCAAGCATTTGTAGTTTGTCTTGGGCTTGAGGGTTCTCCATAGAGTGATTGTGAGGGAGCCCACTCATACCATAGTAAGGATGGATCATCGGAACTATGGCTGGGTTCACATTTGGGGTATGTGAATGAGTGGGATTCCTGAGGTTGGAACCTTGAGCTTGAGCGTCAGCTATCGGCGGTGGAGGGCAGCCAAGTGGGATTCCTTGTGGTACAACGACGGGGGTCGGGTTTTGAACTTGTGGTGCCCCCGGATTACCATTGTGACCCGTTGGTGTAAGCTGTTGTTGGCCCGCGACTCCTGAGGGACCGGCTTCTGGACTAGCATTGACTGTCGGAGGTGTGTAACCTTGTGGAAGTCCGTAAGGAGGCCATATGTAACCCTGGTCATTAGTCCCAGTGGGGGGCACTGTATGCGGGATCCCGAGTCCATTGGGAGGAGGAGGGTTGGTAACTTGATTTTCCGTGTTTCCAGCGGAGACATCTTCACTGGTGTCTTTGTCCCTCAGAGTTTGTAAGACCTTTAAGATTTCAGCCATCTGTTCTTTCATCCCATCTATTTCTGCCCTAAGCTCTTGATTGCCTAAGTCTTGGGGTGGATTGCCTTGATCCGGGATATCTTGAGGCGGATTGTTCTGATTTTCCTCCATGTTTCTGGCCTGAGAACGAGTCCAATAGCGATGTTGACGCACCAGCTTGTCTTTTACTCTCTGTTGGTGGGACACATGTTATGAGTATATGTATGAGTATATGAATGGATGAAAATGCGAATGATGCATGTGTGCATGAGTCTTATTGTTTTAGGTCGGGAATTGCAAGCGCATCCTGATTTGTCATAAGTACGCAGATTAAAGTTCCACAATATTTTCAAGATAAAGGATCAGTATGTGAGCCAAACAAACTTCATTGATGGAGGAAAGTACAACATTTTGGAAATAAAACTTCGAAAAGAAAAGTACAATGTTCTTTAAATTTCACTCAAATACATATGGCTTTCATTTTTCCACTCCTCCCTCTTTTCCTACTAGTAGCGCTGCCAGCCTTCTCCCGGAGTTCGGCAATCAGAACCTCGCAAAACTCCATGAATTCGGAAACTTGGACCGGGGTGTTGAACGGGTGCATTGCCGCGTTAGCCTCCTTCAGACGTTTGGGGATTCCTATGATGGCTTGATCGACCAGCCATGCCAGCTTTGAGAATCTGTCTTTCCAGTGTAAGCTTTCATTCTTCAGCTCTATGAAGACTTCATGGTTTTCTATCTTGCTGACCAACTCCACGAAGCGGTTCTCCCAGTAGATGCTTTCTGTCTTCAGCTGGTGGTAGACCTCCTCTTGATATCTGATATGGTCGTTCAGCTCATCAGATTTTTCATGCTCCCTTCTTAAGGCTTGCTGGTATTCTCGGAGTATCTCTTCAATGGTATCTTTATCCTGCTTGATACTTTTCACCTGCTCTTCAAACTCGGCTGCCATCATCCGGGACTCTCTCTTTGATACCATTAGTAGGCTCTGTGCGGTCTTTTCAGCCATCATTGATTCTTCCCATAGCTTTTTCCACTTGTATGTATCATCGATGGCTTGGTTCATTTTCAGGTTGCAACGTTTTATTTCCTCTTTCGCTCCTCTTAGGTACCTTTGAACCTCTAGTTTGTCCTTTTGTTCAATCTTGAGCTGCTTGCGGCTGTCTTCCATGGCCACTGACTTACTTGTGTTCTCCTCCTTCAACTTCTGGTTTTTTAGGAGCACTTTCTCTAACTCTGCCTGTAAGCCCTTCTTTTCTTCCTCGGCCTTTGACAATGCCATTTTAAGCTTATCTAAATCTTCGACAGTGGGAAGGGTAGGTTCAGGTATTTCTTCCTCAACCCATAGTGCACTTTGGTAAGGCAATTGGGTGTCTTGGATCCTCTTTTGGAGCCATTGGCGAAAGGTGGTTTCCTTATCGCCACTCTTCTTAGTAAGCTCTTGTCCCTTGCGGACGACCATATCCCACGCTTGAGAAATCTTCCGGAGCATGTCAACCTCTTTTGGGCTTCCTTCATGGAGGTAAAAAGGGATTAACATGTCTTCGGTGGGCGGATTTCGCATGGGGTACCCCAGCTGTCTTAGAGTTAGAGAAGGATTGTAATTTATGCATCCTCTTGTCCCCATGAGCGGGACGTTTTGAAAGCTTCCGCATTGAAAAACTACTGTGGGCCTCTCTTTCCACCATGATGGGTGCCAACGAACCTTATATTCATGAAGGCCCCCCAGCACTTGCAACCATTCACCAGTGTTCATTGCCTTCACATCACACCCTCTGGCGTCTTCAATTGGGCCTTCTACCCTGACTTTGTTGACGAAAGCATGGGTGAGAAGCCAAACATACAAGGCGTGCAGGCAGCAAGATATCCTCTTTCCCCTTAGCTCACTATAATGAGTGAAAGTACAGTAAGTGTCTGCAAGCATGGCAGGAATCGGATCTTTGAAGGATAAGAAGACGCCAATAGCTGTTGTGTCCACATATCTTTCAAGGCGTGGAAATAGAACAATGCCGAAGATAGTCAAAGCTAACACCTGCTTAAAAGGACCCCAATTTCTAGCGTCGGCGAAGGATTGCATTTGGCCTTCCAGATACTCTTGTGGGAATCCTGCAATGCCATTTCGATTTTTCTTCCGGAGCTTCAAGTTCTCTTTGCTGGTTTGTAACATTGAGGCGAGCTTCTCATCTGTGTAGTATTGTCCCTGATACTGGTAGGGTCCCTTGTCTTGTTGAGGAAAGCCGAAGATCTGTGTATATTCTTCCAGGGTAGGTGCCATCTGGAAATTTTTGAAGGTGAAGCATCTTAATGGAGAGTCGTAGAACTGGCTCAAAGCGGCAATGGCATCCGTTTGCACGTCCAATTGTAGTAACATAATAATCTTCCCATACACCCTATCAAAAGACCTGCGCTCGATGGGCGGCAATCGACCAGCACATTCCCTTAGACTTGTCAGATTAGGCTGCTTCACTATAGAGTTTGGATTGCTTCACAGTTTGATCCCATATTGCCTTGCTTATGACGAAACTTTCGAACCTCTTACAATTCCCGGCAAACCTAAATGAGATGAATAGCATGCAATGTGAGGATTTCTTTTGTATATTTTTTTTTGAAATGACGATGATGTATGATGAATTAAAGAATGATGTTACAGGGAAAATTTTGGTGATTCAAAAATTTGAGAAACATTAACCATATCACATAAAATTCAGGTAAAGGAAAAAGGAATAAATGGTGTTCATTATTTGATTTTTTTCTTGAAAGATAAAAAGTTTTTGCGATGATGCAACAGGTAGGTGAATTGCTTTCGTGTCCTAAACAGGTTATGTCTTACATATAGGTCACGGTCTAGGGTCACTTATGTGATCAACCTCTCAGGTAGTTCTATTCACTTCCTCACAAAGGTTTCCAGAGCTAAAATCCCTTTCACGATATGACCCACAACGATAGCGAGCTACCTGGTGTGGGATGCCGCGAAAGAGCATACTCTGGTTGAGATTTTCATGAGAGTCAGACAGATAAATCCAGAATGACTGTCACTAATCATCTCCGCTCGTCCTAAGTTTATTTTTCAGACCCGGGTATAGGGCCCCACTCAGAAGTGTGTGAATAAATAGGTGTAGGTGATGTGTGTGATATAAGCAACCTAAACTACCCAAACTGCAAAAGAGCAAACAGATAGCGATATAAAAGTCTTCTACCCTAAGGTTTGCAAGAAAACAAATAGCAGAATAAAAGTCTTCTACCCTAAGATTCAATATGCGAATATAAAGACTAAGGGTAAATAAAGTACTAAACTAATAATTTACACATTTAATTAAATTAGGCTTGACCCTCTAAAAAAAAGTCCCCAGTGGAGTCGCCAGCTGTAGCGACCGAAGAATCCGAGGAGGGATTCCTCGTTGCTTTTGAACAATGGAGCCGCCATCAATATTTATTTTTAGGAAAAACATTGAAAAAAACCTTTGTTTTTGGGTTCGGGGGTCGATTAAGTGCGGGGAAGGTACAAGCACCCCGCAACATCCTAAAAAGGTTACCTTTTAATTTAATGTGTAGAAAAAAAAATAGTTTAAAGAAAACACTTTAATTTACCCTTTTTTGTTATTTGCAAAAAAAACGGAAAAGAAGACTTAATAAAAATTTTAGTTTTTTGCGCTCGACGGGAGTGGGCCCCCGCTCCTACGTATCTCCGGGTGCGATGGAGAAATCAAAGCTACGTAGTTCTTGGGTAGAAAATATTTGTGTGTTGGGAAAACTAGAGACCGTTCATGGTGACCAAACAGATAAATCCAGAGTGGTCGTCATTAATGGCTTATTCGGAAAAGAAGGTATTTATAGCGTTCAAACAAGCCAGGCCCAGAGTGACCGCTATAGACAACCTATTTTTTGCGCGAATTCGATTTTTCGAAAGAAAGAAAAAAAAGAACGGTTCGGAAGCATCACGTTGTGAAAAAAAGCGGAGTAAGTGATAAAAGGGGGGTGCAAATAATAAAGGAGTTGTATTAAAAATGGAGGTGTGAATAGCGTTTTGACGCTAGAAAAAGGTCACCGGGGGTGCAAATAGCGTTTTGGCGCTTTTTTTAAAAAAAGGATGCCGGGGGTGCAAATAGCGTTTTGGCGCTTTTAAAAAAAGGATGCCGGGGGTGCAAATAGCGTTTTGGCGCTTTTAAAAAAAAGGATGCCGGGGGTGCAAATAGTGTTTTGACGCTAAAAAAAAAACGATTGATTGGTTTATTTTTACTTTTTTCTATTCGACTCTAGAACACGTGATTCTTGAGGCGCTTTTTTTCTAAAAAAACAGAACCTAGATTAAACAAGCGGATTATGGAGAAAAATTCTTTTGTTGTTTTTTTTTGTTGTCATAGTTAAAAGGGTGCCTTTTTACCCTTTTTTTTTTGAAAAAAAAGACTTTTGTTATTATATTATATTTTTTTTTAGAAAAGGGTAGTGACACTAGTAACCATTTATTTTAAAAAATATTTTTTAGTATTTGAAAAAAAAAGGCTTTATTTAAATCCGAAAATAAAAAAGGGACACACATTTTTTTTACCACTTTTTTGAATCCGAAAATTAGAATAATTTATTTAAAAAAAGCACAACATTTTTTATTTATTTTTTTTTTAGACCGAAAATATTAGTACCTAAATAAAAAGGAACACCCATTTTTTTAACACTTTTTTTTGGTTTATTTTAAAATCCGAAAATAGTAACCATTTTTTTAAAAAAACAACATATATTTTTTTAGCACTTTTTTAGTCCGAAAATTGCAACATAAAAAAAAACAATAATAACAACATATATATATCTATAAAAACAGCAACTAAACTAAAAAAAGCAATAATATGTTCAAGGAAGAAAAAGAAAAAAAACAACCAATATTTATAAAAACAGTATCTAATATTTATAAGAAAGACAATAACTAATGTTTATAAAAAA
The DNA here is from genome assembly GCA_039519185.1 of Astragalus membranaceus. Lineage (NCBI taxonomy): Eukaryota > Viridiplantae > Streptophyta > Magnoliopsida > Fabales > Fabaceae > Astragalus > Astragalus membranaceus. The sequence goes on along the minus strand of CM076854.1, from coordinate 43,752,319 downwards.
AACAGCAACTAATATAAACATCACAACAACAAAAATAAAAACAGTAACTAATATTTTTTTTTTAAAAAAAAAACGAAAAAAACGTGATCAACACTAATTAAAAAACAATGGCAATGATAATATGAACAAAATTACAATAACTAAAAATTACAAAAAAAAAGCAACAATACTACAAATTATTACATTTTTGTACCTTGAACAAATCCAAGCTTTTCTTCTTCGGATCTCTTCAATACAACAAAAATTTAAACTAAAAAAAATCTAAGAAGGAAGAAAAGAAGGGGAAGAAAATTTTTCTAAAAGAAACTCTAAAAAAAATTTCTTTCTCTCTTTGAAACCCTAGTTTTTTTTAGAAAATTTTCCCCCTTTTTTTTCTCTAAGAGTCAAAACCGTCCCCCCTCCTCTAAGTGGGGAACCCTATTTATACAAAAAAAAAACTTGCTCTTGCTTCTCTTCATTGCTCCACTTCAACCACTCTTGGATAGTGATGATGACTTTTTGATATGATGGAGGTTTGGGGGGAGTTGTTGAAGGGGAAAATAAAAGAAGACATGTGAGATGAGGGGAGATGATGGTCGAAGGTATGGGCATGGAGAAGAGAGTGCCATGTGTGAAGTGTGTGATAGGGAGAGGAATGGATGAGTGTGTGAAGAGAAAAGAAAATGAGTGTGTGAGAGGAGGGGAAGAAGTCGTAGGTGAGGGAGAGAAAGAGAGGATGAAATGAAGTTTGAGTGTGAGAGAGGAAAGAGAGAAGGGATGGTTGAGTGTGAGAGAGAGAGAGAGAGTGGGGTCGAATGGGGGAAGGGGTAAGGAGAGAGGGAGGAGGCGTAGGGAGTGAGAGAAAAGAGAGAGGGAGTGATGGGAAGGGTGGAGTGTATGGGGAAGTGGATGTGGGGAAGTGGGATTGAAAGAAAAGAGGAGAGGTGGAGTGTGGAAAGGAGAAAGGTGGGGTTTGACCATGGGATAATAGGGGGTGGGGTCGAATATGGAGGGGAATTAGGGGATGAATGTGGATGATTTTTTGGGTTAAGGGGGAGAGTGAATGTGGATGGCTTTTAGGGTAAAGGGGGAATTCGAATTAGGGTTAGGTTGGAGTGGGTTGGATGGAGTTGTGTGTTGGGTTATGGGTTGGATATGGGTTAGGGTTAGGATATGGATTGGGTTTGGTGGAGGAGTTGGATTGGGCTTGGTGGAGGAGTTGGATATGGGTTAGGGTTAGGATATGGATTGGGTTTGGTGGAGGAGTTGGATTGGGCTTGGTCTAGGGTTATGCGAATTGGGCATAAGGTTTGGTGGAGGAGTGGGCTTTAGATGGCCCAATCCTAAATGCACCTCTATATATTTTTTACAAACCTCCCCTATTTCCTCCTTTGCTTATTTTGTTTTGATACTTCTAGTTATTATTTTTTCAAAAATTAAAACTTGTAGCAAACTAAAAATAAAATAAAGCATGGCATGAAAAAAAAGAATATTATTTTTCTCAAAAATAAATAAAATTTCTTTTTTTTTTTTGATAGGACAAAATTAGGGTATTACACTATATAAGGGTTGGTGTTGCTTCATGTAAGGGATATTTGATCATTTTATGATATTGTGAGTTTAGAGTAAGTTGCTCCTCTTAATTCTTCTTAGAACCTCCATGGATCTTATCAAGGCTTGATTGTGCTTGTGGCGGTTCAACAATGGAATTTATCATTCATCCTTGAATGTGACATTCCTTCACTTCCTTGAGTCATTTCTTTCTAATCCACATTTTGTAAGTTCTTCCCCTTTTTAGCCTGTGTTTGGAAAAAGTATGATTTATGGAAGGATCCTTGGATTTTTAGTGAACTTATATGTTTAGTTCACATCAAGTGGTATCATCGAGCCTTCTCCATAATCATAAGTTTTTTTGTTTCAGATTTCTGGAAAAACAAAAAAAAGTCGTAAACCTGCTCTATCTTTACCAATTCGTCTGAATTCATCATTCAGGTGCTTCATGATGTTAGCGTGAAAAAAAAAGTGATTAGCTGTTTTATTTCCAATTCCTTGCTTCGCGTTCTGTTCTTATTTTCAGTTCTGATCTTGGTTAAAAAAAAAAAGGTTCCCTGGTGTGCTTCACGTTCTGTTCTTCTGAGTACCTATTTGGAATTTAATTCTATTTGCAAATTTGAATTTTGTGTCATTTCTTCAATACCAGCTCAAATCTGGAAATTTAAAAGCCTAAATTGATAAGAAAAAAAAGAGGAATTCAAATATTCCAAAAAAAAAAGAAATGATAAGTGCTGAAAAAAAGTTATTATTCAAAACGTGCTTCTATATGATAGAAACAGAACTATTCTGATATTATCTTTCATAATTTGCAAAATCATTTCATTGATTTGAGAGAGAGATACAATAGGTTTATATAGGATTTACAAGGATTGAAAGGCTTGGCTGTTTGATCAGTTAGTTAGTTACAAACTAACTGATTTGAACAGCCTGAACAGATAGTCTAACAGAATGAAAACAGTTAGTAACAAACTACTAACTGCATCTAATTTTAACCTATTAACAATACTTGAAGTAAAGCTATACTAATACATCTATTACTCCCCCACAAGATCAGCATGAGAGCAAAGCTTTGCTTGAAATGTTGAGCTTGTCCCTTAGGAAACAAAATGGTCCTTTTGCCAAAGGTTTAGTCAAGATGTCAGCAATCTGAGCATCAGCAGGGACATGACAGACAACCAGTGTTTTGCTCAGAACCTTCTCACGAACAAAAAACAGATCTAGCTCCATGTGTTTTGTCCTGGAGTGCAACACAGGATTGTGACTGATGGCAACAGTGCTTTGGTTGTCACAGAAAATTACAGGAGTGGAGTGATTGATCTGGAGCTCTTGAAGAAGGGACTGAACCCATAGAATTTCAGAAGCTGCAAGGGCCAAGCTTCTGTATTCAGCTTCAGCACTAGACCTAGCTACTAGTGTCTGTTTCTTAGACCACCAAGAGATAGGATTAGGGCCTAGGAAGATGCAGGCGCCAGAAGTAGATCTCCTATCATCAATGTCACTGGCCCAGTCAGCATCACAGTAGGCTTGCAGAGATAGAGGTACTGATGGAGTGGCAGGTTTCAGATGCAAACCAAGCTGAAGAGAGCCCTGTAGATACCTAAGGATTCGTTTGATTGCAGACCAGTGAGATTCCAAGGGTTGTGATAGAAACTGACAAGCCTTGTTGACTGCAAAGCCTATTTCAGGTCTAGTAATTGTTGCATATTGAAGAGCACCAACTGTAGACCTATAAAATGTAGGATCAGCCACGTAGTCAGAGCCAAATTTGGAGAGCTTTGTCTTAGCTGGTAGAGGAGTGGAAATGCCTTTTGCAGATGACATACCAGCTCTTTCTAGTATCTCTCTGATGTATTTGGACTGAGTAAGTAAGAGAGATCCATCTTTCATGTGGTTGACCTCAATGCCAAGGAAGTAGTCAAGAGCACCAAATTGTTTGAGAGCAAACACAGTTGTTAGTTTAGTGATTAAGGTTTGCACTGCTGTAGGTGAGGAACCAGTAATAATAATGTCATCTACATAGATGAGCACATAGAGATAGCAGCCTTTGAATGAATGGACAAATAATGAAGGGTCACACTTGCTAGTTTTGAACCCAAAACTGAGTAAAGTGTGATTTAGACGCTCATACCAAGCCCTAGGAGCCTGTTTCAGCCCATAGATAGCCTTATTTAGCTTGCAAACTAGAGATTTATCTCCTGCCTCAAAACCTGTAGGTTGACACATATAAACTTCTTCCTCTAGAAGACCATGAAGAAAGGCATTGTTTATGTCTATTTGTTGAATAGGCCAATGGTGAGTGATAGCAAGAGTAAGGATTATTCTAACTGTGATAGGTTTGATGACTGGAGCAAAAGTCTCAGAGTAGTCAGCACCTTCCTTTTGTGTGAATCCCTTGGCAACCAACCTTGCCTTATACTTGTTGACTGAACCATCCTGGTTTTCCTTGATTCGAAATATCCACTTGCTGCCAATGGCCTTCCTATGCCTGGGAAGAGGAACCAAGGTCCAAGTTTTGTTAGCAATCAAGGCATTGTACTCTAGCTGCATTGCGTCTTTCCATTTTGGACAAGAGAGGGCCTGCTGAACAGTATGGGGTTCTACTGTGGTGAGGTGTAAGGTTGGATATAATCTTGGTTGGAGGGTGCCATCTTTGGATCTAGTAATCATTTGGTGAGTATTTGTGGGTGGTGGTGGTTGTGGTGAGGTGGAAGTGGAGAGAGAAGAGGTTGGTGAGGATGTGACAGGTGAGTTTGGATCAATTGTACTAGAAGCTGAGGATGGTAGAGGAGTAGGGTTGTTGGAAGATGGTAAATTTGGGGAGGGAGGCAGAGGTGGTGAAGTAGACAAGGGAGGGGAGGGAGGCATATTTGGTGGTGAGGTAGATAAAGGTGTAGTTACAGTGAGTGAAGGTAAAGTAAATGAAGTAGCAGTGTGTGTAAGAGGTGTAGATGGAAAAAATTTTGGAAAAGGAAAAGCATTCTCATTAAAAATAACATCTTTAGATAAAAATAGTCTACCTGTGGAGTCAAGGCACTTGTAACCCTTATGATTGGAGGAATAACCTAGGAAAATACACTCAGCTGTCCTGAATTGAAATTTATGTTTGTTGTATGGGCGAAGAAGAGGGAAACAGGAGCAGCCAAAGACTTTTAGAAAGCCATAGTTAGGGGACTTTTGATATAAAGTGATGTAAGGAATAGAGTTGTTTTGGTGAGGTGATGGTAACCTATTTATGATGTAAACTGAGGTGTGAAAGGCATGATCCCAATACTGAATGGGAATGGAGGCTTGAGAGAGAAGGGAAAGTCCCATATCAACTATGTGACGATGTTTTCTCTCTACCACTCCATTTTGGTGGTGAGTATGAGGGTTAATGAGGCGATGAACAATGCCTAGGGAGGCAAGGTACTGACTAAAGGGGCGGAATTCTCCCCCCCCAGTCAGTTTGGAGAGCCTTTATAGTATGACCAAACTGATTTTCTACAAGAATCTTAAATTGTTTAAAAGTAGTGAGAGCCTCAGACTTAGTTTTAAGGAAATATATCCATGTGTACCTAGAAAAAGCATCAACAAATGACATATAATATTTGTAGCCCATAGAAGAAACTACAGGGGCAGGACCCCATAGATCACAGAAGATAAGTTCAAGAGGTGTAGAGTATATAGTAGTAGATGGTTGAGAAGGCAATCTGTGTAATTTACCCATACAGCAAGCTGCACAAAAACTAAGAGCATTTTTATTGATTGAAGGAATGTTACACAGATGCATGACAGAGTTAAGTACATTAGTGTTTGCATGACCTAGCCTATTGTGCCAAAGATTACTACTGTGAGTGGGTGTAAAAGCACTGTCTGCTGTAGGAGCAGTGGTTACATGAGTTTGAGGACTATGTGTAGCAACTAATGACTTAGAGACAGCTGATGTAGGTCCTGGAATAGTGTATAATCCATCCTTTATGCCTTGACCCCTTAGAAGAGTAGAACCATCAACCTGTGATGTGGCAATACAATGAGAATGATCAAATTGGAATTTAGCATTATTATCAGTGGTGAACTTTTTGATACTCAGTAAATTTTTGTTCAATTGAGGGACATAGAGAATATTGTTAAAATGTAGAAGATGGTTAGGGTTATAAGGTGAAGGTGCAGACTCAGAACTAATAGATAAAATAGGCAAACCTTGACCATTGCCTAGAAAGACATGGTCCTGTCCAGAAAGAGCAGTAGCAGTGGCAGGATCAGGTGCATTTCCTGTCATGTGATGTGTAGCAGCAGTATCCCCTTTAAGCATGCTGGCAGCAAAAGTTGTTGGAGCCTGAGTAGCATATGCTGGTCGCAGGGCTGCAAGGGTAGGAAAGGCAGGGATTTGAGGCCACACAGTTGCATGAGCAGTAGGGGCTGGTGTAGCAGAGGGATATGGAGCTATAGTAGGCATAGGAATGTAACCAGGCCTGAGATACTGATGTGGATTGGCATATTCTTGACCATATGATGCAGGAAACTGAGGTGCATATCTGTGATAGCAGGTGGATGCATCATGACCAAATCTGGAACAAAGTTGACATTGGACACCTCTTCCACGACCAAACCTGCCACCACGGTTGAAACGACCACCCCTGCCACCTTTGAAGTTGCCTCTGGATGCAGAGAATTGAGCTTGAGGCACAGTTTGTTGGCCTGATTGAAGAGCAGCCTGATTCTGTTGATGTTGATCAAGAACAGCAGTATTTGTGGCTTGAGATACATTGAGAGAAGGCACTGTGGTGATAGATTCAGTAGCCTTAGCAAGTCTGCTTTCATGAGCAAGAAGAAGAGCTTCAAGCTCTTCAAATTCAAACCATTCAGACTTGGTGGCAAGAAGAGTAGTAATGGACTCATATTCTGATGGAAGACCTTGAAGAACAACATCAAACTGTTCTTGTGTAGAAATAGTTTCTCCAATAGACAATAGAGCATCTGTGATAGTTTTGATGCGAGCAAAGAAATCAGAGATGGATCTTTCACCTTTCTTGGTGCTATGAAGCTCTGCACGAAATTGTCTTGCTTGAGCTTTTGTCCTAGCATTGGAGTGGTTATGGATTTTCTCCCATAATTGAAAAGAATATCTGCACCCAATAACCTTGGCAAGAATGGAAGGAGAGAGGGAGGATTGCAGCCAAGCCAACAAAAGTTGGTCTTGAGTTTCCCATTCTATATATGCTGGATTTTCTGTCTCTGTTAGAAGATCCGCAGGAGTGAGATACTTTGGAGGAATTTGAGGAGAGACACAGAAACGGTGTAATTTGTGAGCACGAAGAACAGGCTCAACCTGTTGCAACCAGAGAGGAAGATTGTCCCCTGTTAGTTTCTCTGTAACTTGATACTGAAAGGATTTAAAGGGTTTTATGGAGGGAAGATTTGAAGATTGAGAGTCAGGGGCTGGTGATGCCATTGCAGCAAAAGGGAAAAAGGATCAAGATGGCAAGGCGACAGAGAAGGAAAAAGAAAAGGAAAGAAAAACCTGACACAGAGGAGAATCCCCAAATTATGGACGAAGAAACCCTAATTTGCGCTAAGCAAAATTAACCAAGATTGATTTGACAATTTGAAAAATTGAAAGAGAGGGAAGGATTGAAAAGGATTTACGAGAGAGAAAGACGAAGAAAAAATGGATTTTACACCAGTTATGGTGAAAATCAGAATCTGCATCCACTGTGGTGGTGTGATGAACATGAAGAAGAAGGTAGGATATCTGGCTTAATCTGATACCATGATAGAAACAGAACTATTCTGATATTATCTTTCATAATTTGCAAAATCATTTCATTGATTTGAGAGAGAGAGATACAATAGGTTTATATAGGATTTACAAGGATTGAAAGGCTTGGCTGTTTGATCAGTTAGTTAGTTACAAACTAACTGATTTGAACAGCCTGAACAGATAGTCTAACAGAATGAAAACAGTTAGTAACAAACTACTAACTGCATCTAATTTTAACCTATTAACAATACTTGAAGTAAAGCTATACTAATACATCTATTACTATAAGAAGGCAAGTATAAAAAAAAGAAAAAAAAGAGGCAAATATCCACAATTTGGGGCATTGATTCTTCATACATTTTGCAAATAGTTACCATCATATCCTTCCTTGCTTTGTCCTTTTGAAGCTCTGTTTGGTTTAGCTTTTCTTGTTTATTTTCTAAATTCTTTGGTTGTGTCTTAGAGTCTCATTTTGTCTTTTTTTTTGACCTCTTGAATGATACATTTCATTGTGTGCATCCACAAATGCATTTAAGTTTTCTACATTCTTGATTGAGCAATTGGTGGGTTCTTTGAAGAGCTTCATGAGTGGCAATTTTTAGGGAGTGGAAAAAGGCAAGTGTGAACATTAAAGAAAAAGCCAAAATTTGTGTGAAACACGAGTGACACTTTCTTTTAGTGAAACACTTAGAGAGTGGTGTGGTCCTTTTCATTTTTTTTGTGGTATTTGTTATCTTGTTGGAATCATGAATAGAGGTTTGGACTATAAAAAAGAGTGTTTTTCAAACACACTTAAGAAGTATAAGGTTGGTGATTTAATTCGGAAGATGCATGAGAGGTATGAGCAGAATGTGAAAGAAAAGCATAGAAAGTATAGAAAAGAAAGGAGCTATGGGAGGAGAGATAGAGAAAAAGAGAGAAAGCATAGAGATTATTTGAGAGAAAATGAGTTGAAAGAAAAAGTGAGCATTCCAAAGTTTCATGGGAAAAGTGATCCCGAAGCATATCTTGATTGGGAGCTTCAAGTAGAACAAATTTTCTCTTGTTAAGATGTTAGTGAAGAGAAAATGTTGAAGAAAAGAGAGAAAATAAAAGGAATGGAATGAAAGAGGCAGGGAAATGTAAAAATATCTTAAATTGGGGGATTGAGGTCAATAGAGCATTGTTGGTAAGATCCATGCTTAAACTTGAAGTTCCATTTAATTGTTTTCCTTCTTATGCTAACAATTTCTCTAGTGTTGTTGATCTATTTTTGAGAATGCATAGGGATTCAAGAGAGATGCCCCATGGTTTGGTGCCTTATGGTGCCACTCCTAACTTGCAAGTTTCCAAAGAAGTCCATTTGTTTGAAGAAGTTGATTCAAGGGAAATTTCTTTTGATTTGATTCCTTACAAAAGTGTCAAATCAATTAAGTTTTCTAAATTCATGTTGGATGAATTGTTTATTGCATTATTTAAGTTTTCCCATGTGCTGGAAAATCTTGCAAATTTGATGATGGGATGGTCTAACTTGTGCCTATTGCCTAAGTTTGAAAATGAGAGTCATCATGTGGGGTCAATTATTCCTCCAACCTTGAAAGGAGAAAGAAACAATGTTGTTATTTCAATGTTCAAGCAAACAAAGGTAAATTTGGTTATAGGTATCTACTCCAAAAGGTATAAGTTGCTTCCTAACTTTTACTTTTGAGTAAAGGCCCATTTTAGTCCTTCACAATTTTTCGATAAGACAAATTGGTCCCTGACAATTTTTTGGGACAAATAAGTCCCTGACATTTTCAAAACGGGGACAAATTAGTCCTTAAGTCAGGGACTAATTTGTCCCCATTTTGAAAACGTCAGGGACTTATTTGTCCCAAAAAATCGTCAGGGACCAAATTGTCCTGTTGAAAAATTGTCAAGGACTAAAATGGGCCTTTCCTCTTTACTTTTCATTGATTACTATTGCATGGAGTTGGTTGTTGTTTATCTTTGTCAAATGTGTTGATTTTTCCCAATTTCCATTTGACCTCGGGGGTACGTTGGTATTTATTTGAGTTCTTTCTTTATGTAGGATACAACGGAGATCAATTTCGAGGTCGAATTTCTTCAAGAATGAGGGAATGATGCGGACCGCAAGATCATCGAGATAATATAATTTTTATAATAGGATGAACTTTATTTTATTTTAATTGTAATAGCCTATACTTTAAGTTTGAAACTTGGGTTTTAAATATGTTAGGCATGTGCTAAACTAGCGGGCCATGTTTTGAGCTTGTATGTGGGCCTTATTTTGCTTGTATTGCCATGGCCAAACCCTACCTATATAAGGGTTGGTGTTGCTTCATGTAAGGGATATTTGATCACTTTATGATATTGTGAGTTTAGAGCAAGTTGCTCCTCTTAGTTCTTCTTAGAACCTCCATGGATCTTATCAAGGCTTGATTGTGCTTGTGGCGGTCCAACAATTGAATTTATCATTCAACCTTGAATGTGGCATTTCTTCACTTCCTTGTGGCGGTCCAAGGGCATATTTCCCATTTATAAATAATTAATAACTTTAAAATATAGAAAGGTATAAAATAATAACATTTAAAATAATTTAAATATGCGACGATGACCGTTATCCACTCACCGTTATGGAGAATCGACTATTTTGCTCTCCAACACCTTTTGGAGAAGCAGGCAAAGTAATAACAGACATATCTGAAAATCAATAGGATTTTCAAGATTTTAGAAGATTATTCTAAAGCTCTACTAACCATAAGGAACCAACAAAACCCCCTAAATATCTACCCTAAATTTCCAAAACTGATTCTTCACAAAATTAACAAATGCTGAAGATGTAATCTTGAATAATAAGTAGTGGGTATAACTCAAAAATAGCTTTAAAGAGCAACCTTCAAGATGTGGGTATTTTTCTTCTTTTTTAGAGCACAAACCCTAATCCCAAAATACTAACCTAGGAGCACTCAAGAGAGAAATGAGGTAGCTTTTCTTAAAATATGGCTTAATGATGTAAGATTTACGGTGAGATTTGGCCACTTGAAGTGAGAGGAAGAGGAAAAATGGAGGATGAGAGAAATGATGGAAGAGAAGAAAAAGAATGGGAGATAGAATTGGAAGAGAAGAAAAAAATTTGGAAGCAGTGGCAGAACTTATTTGGGTCAGGCCTAGGCCTAGGCCACCCCAAAATATTTTAATTTTTTTTTACTAGTATATAGGCCCATATAGAAGGCTATTTTACCTAATATTCAATCCCACTTACTGCAACACCTGCAGTGCCGTACACAACGCACAAAACTGTTGAGGCAAAATCCCTAAGATAAATTTTGATGGAAACAAACCTTCTTAAAAGCATTTTAAGCTTTCTCGTTTATTAGTGTTCTAATGAATCTTCTTAAGTGATCTAAGTACAAGAATCATTCAATCATATCTCAAGAAGATTATGTGCTAAGGTGGAACATTATGAGAAGGTACATTGAAGCCTTAGAAGCTAAGAATGAAGGTCAACAGTACGTAAGACAGTTAAAAAACCAAGACAACTATAGTGGTCTCTCAAACTGAGAAGACACTCTTCAAGAAGCCTCTCACGAAGAGTGGGTAGTAGTAAGAACCTTCCTAAGATGAGATATCACGCCATGATGTATCAGAAGAAGTGAAGTAGTTGGAAGCTTAAGAAGATTCGTTAATTAGTAGAAGATGAGTCATGAGAAGAGTCTGCTTCATAAGCTTCTAAGCAAGTCAAATGATACATCAATAGCTTCCCAAGTATTAAAAGACATTTATTATATCTTCTCAATGATAAAGGATTATTTATGAAGGTCATAAATGCCTAAGAAGATGCAGGATCTATCAAAATAAATATTCATCATGTCTTATTCAAGTTTGAGAAGATACATGTTGTGCGAAAAGTAGCTGTGCAAGTATACACAATCACAACAAGTAATATAGTGAAAATGTAAGGATAATTCCCACATGAATTGATGTTAATTTTTAAGTTTAATATATTAGTAAAGTAGTGAGAGCAACAAAATAACAACTTCAAGTGTGTCAACATATAAGTAAATAATAGAATAAAGGTAAGCAATTAAAGATGGTGTGAAGATTCAAAGTAAAAGATAGTTGGAATGTCTTTCACTAAGTGTCATACCCCAATTTTGTCCGGCTTAGGTCAAAACCCTAATTTTCAATCAAAAATAAATCAAGTCTTAGCATTCATCCTAGAGGTTAGGAAGAGCATCGTGCCTACATCTTAGAAGTTTCAGAATGCATTATAGGGTTAGAAAAGCATTGCATGGCATTTTAGAGCACTTTAGAGCATTTCTAGGGTTTCTAGGGTTTTTCCCAGTTCAAAGGGTATTTTGGTAATTTCGCCAAAAAGACGTATTTTCTCATCATGCATGCATTTCTAGAGTTTTAGAGTCATCCAAAGGGTCTCAGGATCATTGTTAGAGTGGAAATGAAGTTTGGAGCAAAATTAGGGTTTTTGGGACCAAAAGGGCATTTTGGTCATTTCACTAAAATAAATAATTTCTCGGTAAAAACCATTATGCATCTCTTGAGGAATTTATGTGAGTCCAAGTGAGTGGAGTTGTGTATTTTTTGTGCATCATGGGAATATTTTTGGCATGAAATTCGGTTTTTGAACAAGAGGGCAAAATGGTCATTTCCTTTGAGGTGGGGTCAACAAATCAATTTTGGGATTGGTGAGATCATAAAATTCAGAGCCCAATCATTGAATCATGGGACATGGCCCAAAATGGCAAGAATTTAGAAGAATTATCTTGAAAGGAATAATCAATATTCCTTTGAATTTTGAAAGGTCAAGTGTAGTACAATAGTACAAGTTGCAATTCCACTCACTCTCTTTCCTTTGGCTGCGAATTCCAGCCCTTTTTTCCCCATTTTTGGTTTATTTTATTGATTGCAAATTGTGTTTAAATCATGGCCTTCCATTCAAGTGTTAAATGCAATCCTCACCCTTCATTTGAATTAAAATGGCACTCTTGTAATATGCTTCATGAGAAAATACATTTTTGTAATTAAACTTATCCTTCACTCACCTCCTTAAGCTACACCCCTCAGCCCTCTCTCTCCTCACTTTGTGCTTTCTAATTGCCCCTAATCCATGTGACATTTGATCTTGACCATTGGTTCAAAACTTAGATGCAGTCCTAGAGCACAAGGGAGATAAATTGACTTAGATACCCTTAATGCTAAGTGAGCACTATATATACCTTCTTATGATCAGCCCTGAGGACCTTTCTTTTCTTTTTTTTTTGGGGCCTTCATTTGATCACTCACTCTCAAAATTCTATCATCTTCCCCTCACTTCCTCTCAAACCCGAAGCTCTCTCATCCCCACCCTCTCCATATTTTCAATTTCTCCTCACTAATTCATCATCAAATCACCATAAACTCATCCCCCTTCCATAAACCTTCATCCATTCCTCCCTTAATTCATTTTTCATCATCAAGTGCTTGGATATTTTGAGGCTTTGCGTGGAGTCCCTTGAAGTTGCTCTTGAGGATTTGTGTTAATTTGTATTTCTACTTCTATTATCTTTTGATCCAAGGTAGTTATCTAAACCCTTTGCATTTTCATCATCTTTCTTGCATTAAAATCCTTTTTCAAGTTTCATTTGCATTACATAGCATTATTATGTAGATTAGGGGGCTGTTGTGGGTGAGATTTGGCATCTCACTCACTAAATAAATGGTTCTATGTTGCTTTGAGTTAGCTTTGCATTTTTTTTTTGTGTAAAATAAATTGTGAGTTCATGAGCTTGTTTGGTTCGCAAATCTCATCATAAATGTGTTGAATCTTGATGTTTTGAGCTTGAATTTAGAGAAACGGGGTTTCGGCTTTGAGGTCCAACTCTTAGGGTTTTTGCTTGTTTTTTTTTTCTTGTTATTCCTCATATATTCACGCTTATCTATGTGATGGGATAAATTTTGATGAAAAATTTGATGGTTTTTGGGCAAATGAGGTTTCGGTTTTAGGGATATTTTTTAGGGTTTTGTTGCTTTTTCTTCCCTTTGATTTTTGCATGAAATAAATGTGGATTTGAGTTGTAGTATGCTTCGGCCTTGTGGCCCTTTTATGCATGTTTAATGTGTTTGAATCACAAAAAATATTTGTTGCCAAGTCTTGTAAAAATAAAAGTTGTTTCAAGGTTGCTCTGATTTGTGTTAGGTTTTGTTATTTTATGTGAAACCGAAATGGTAGATGATTCAAAAATGATTTTCTCAAGTTGTTTACTATGTTTAGCTTGCAATATGTTGTTTGGTTGATGATTGGCAAGGTGAATCCCACTTGTGCCTAGTGCACATGTTGATGATGTGCAAAGTGACTCTCACTTGTGCTTTGAGCGCTAAAACCCTAAGTGATGAAGATTGTTTCTAGTGATTCAACCTATGCCTATGCTTTCATGTTGATTTGGTAAAGTGACTAGACGTTTATGCCTTGTGCATTGTTAATAAATGTCAAGGATTACCAATTGTTTCATTTATATCCAATTCGGTCCTAAGGCCTAAGGCTTGAACTAATTTTTGCAAATCTTTCTTTGCTGGCCTTCCCTTGCAACTTCCTTGTTTGCTCTCAATCTCACATACTCATGTCATCAATTATTCGTGATTCAATATCATTCTTGTGTAGAGTTTTTGTAAATGGTAATGAGTATGTTTGTGTATTAATTGTTGATTACTGTGCTTGCAAATTAATGAGCATTATATTTCGGTTTTGACTTGAGAATTTGGTTGAAATGTTCTACCTATTTTCCAAAATCTTTTCCCAAATCAAACTCTTTCTTATACCATTTTTCAAATAAAAATCAAATGTTTTTTTTTCAATAAAAAAACTAGGGCATTTTCTTAAATAAATCATTAGCCATCACTCGAAGCCTTTGCTTGTTTGATCGCTAATGAGGAGTTATTAGTGGTAGTCACTCGAAGCCTTTGCTTGTTTGGCTATCATGGAAGCTCCCACACCTTAATTAAACGCAAACAAAATTCCAGAAAACAACACGAGCTATTGGTGATGATAATTGCCGATGCTCGCCTTTTTTTTCAAAAATGCTTTCAAAAGATAATAAAACGTTGTTACTTGTAATCACTCGAAGCCTTTGCTTGTTTGATTACCGGTTTCGACTCTTTTCTTTCGAATTAGTAATGAACGCCACTCGAAGCCGTTGCTTGTTTGGTATTCGTGAACACTTGAGTCTTATTTCAAAAACTGAAAACACTTTCAAAAACCGAAAGCCTAGAACTACGTAGCTTTGATCCCTCTTCCAGAGAGGGTACGTAGGAGCGGGTCGTAACCCGTCAAGCACCCTTTTAAAAATCTTTGCTTCGTTCCGCTTTTCAAAGATACCAAAAATATTTTTCTTCTCAATAAAACCGTTTCTCAAACGAAATAAAAAGAAAGGAAGTAGAACAAAAATCATTTTAAGTCAACTTTTTCTAAGCCACATATCAAAGTTAATGGTTCCCTTTCGGTAGAAAGGAGGTGCGGGGTGCTAATACCTTCCCCGTACCTAACCGACCCCCGAACCTACATCTCAATGTTTTCGAAAGACCATCCGCCTTTTTCAAAAGACTTTTTCCAATGTTTTAGTCTTTAAAAATAAATATTGGTGGCGGCTTCAAAATTTTTCACGTTGTCAAACTGAGGAATCCTTAAACCGGATTTTTCGGGGCGCAACACTAAGTAATTTCTTTAAAACAGGACAATGCAATATCTGATGTTGTAGCATTGAATGCTGTAGTACTTGATGTGTGCCTTTCAGTCACTAACGTCGAAGTTTCATTACAAGGGCTTATGTCTAAGCTCTAAATAGGTCCACCCCTGTATAAGTACCCTCAGTATTCACCCCATGGACTATGCTTTCCTATGTCTAGGTTTAAGCATGGACTGTTAAAGTGTCCTTTAACAGCCACTCATTCACATTAATCCTTGAGTTCTAATTATAAATCATGTCTGCATTTATAAATGTACTTATCCTAGTTGACCGGTCCCAAAATAAGTTTGAAAGAAGTTTCACGCAAGGATTAAAATGCAAACATCAAAACATTACATTAGAACTACTAAAAAGTCATTACAAAGCTTTAAGCATCCCAACTACAAAAAGCTTAGCTCATGCTGAGCATCAACAAGAAAATACAAACAAAGATAGAATCCATATTCATATTACTGAAAATACAAAGAAAATAAAATAGCATAAAAGATATACTACTCAAACTCCTTTGCATGAATCAGTCCAGTGATGTTGTAGTATTCCTTCGCAGTATTGAGGTGCAGAATGTTTACTTTGAGTTTTGTGAAGATAGCTTGAACGAAAATAAAGAGAAGAATGTGTCAAAACTCTCTCTATTCATACCAGCAAGCATCCATTATGTTGGAGAAGAACATCCACTTTTTAAATATATCCAACTTGTCTCGCGAAGTTTGTTCACCAGTAACCAGTTTGGTGGAAAAAAATAAATATCGTGACAAAATACGAAAAGTGCGACGGTAAGCAGTGTGCTTTTAGGTAATTTATAGTCCGAAAAATTTTAGATGTTCAAATACGCGTTGTTCGTTCTTTAATAACCGGTTTGGTGTGAAAGAAATTATTTTCGTGACAAAATACGTAAAGTGTGATGCTAAGCAGTGTGTTTTAGGGTACTTTAGATTTCAGCAAAAAAATTAATTGTTTCAATACACGATGTTCGTTCCTCAATAAGCAGTTTAATGGGAAAAAATTCATTTTGTGAGAAAATGCGTAAAGTGCAACGCTAAGCAGTGTGCTTTGAGGTAGTTTAGGATTCAAAATTTTTTCTTAGATGTTCAAATACATGATGTTTGTTACTCAATAACCGGTTTGGTGACAAACAAATTAAATTCGCAACAATGCAACACTAACCAGTATGTTTTGAGGTGCTTTAGAATCCGGGAAAAATTTTAGATGTTCAAGTACGTGATGTTCGTTCTTCAATAACCCGTTTGAAGGGGGTAATTTAGCCAACAAATTTGTTTTCCGCTTCTTTAACTATGACCACTTTTATAGGAATGGATATATCAAGAAGGTAATCTGCCAAAAAATTTATTTTCTTCTTCTTTGAACCTTTATCACGTGTTTTACTTGCTTATCCGTTTGTTTTTTAAGTTTTTAATATATTAATGAAAATAATTAAGATTCGTGCAACGCACGTGGTGAATTTAATACATATAAAAGATGTATAGATTATGGGCCCGTTTGGATAAACAACTTAATTAAGCGCTTATAGCATAAGCGCTTATAGCATAAGCGCTTATGCATAAGCTGTTTATATAATAAATGATGAAATAATGTTAAAACTATTTTTCTATAAGCCATAAGCCTTTTTCATAAACTATCCTTTGAAGCTTATGGAAATTAGCTAAAAACAGCTTATGAATATGTCATAAGCTGTTTTCATAAGCTCTCCCAAACAATTTCACAAGTGGTTATACCAGTAGATAAGTCCAAATAAGCCGATCCAAACGGCCCTATATTCATCCCTGTTAGTGATCATGTAAGGATCCCTAGCCATCTTGGCAGTAGATCGTTTGCGTAGGAAAATTGCCTTCAATTATTTTTTTTGGTTACAAATTTGCCTTCAATTTTTTTTGGTACCGTTATGGACTGGGCCATGAGGCCCACTCAGCCAACTGGACCTGGATCGGCCCAATAGCTAGGATTCATATCCAAGGCTCTCTTTATCACGCCTCAATGGCTCAGATTCACCCGATCGATCCAACGGCTCAGAGTTGGCACAGATCCCTATAACTACTGGCTCACATAGCCACAAAAGGTACGCATTACTCATTTCCTGGATACTTCACAATTCTCAATACTAACTTGAGCATCGGAGTGACTTTGCAGGTACCCATCGAGTTCAACTCACTAAAATCCGACGAGACAGGAGCACTACCAACTGCAGTCTCGAATCGACCCGATAGACACCAGGTACAAACAATTTTTGCCTTCAATTATTATAAGCACCAAGAATATGAGCAATGATAAAGCAAAAAGAAACTAATCCCATTTTTTTATTGTGTGTTCTTCCTCATTTTTTTATTGTGTCTTCTTCCTAATTCCTGATCAAAGGGGGTGCTTAGTTGAGATCAATTGGGTCATGAATCCCGGTATCTTTAAAGGCAGTTTTGTACATATTTAAACTGCACTATTCTGCACTTTAGGTGCCAGTTCAGTGGTAAGAGCCAGCCTTATATCCTTATGGTGTTGAGTTTGAATCCCCTCAGGGACAATTGTAAAATGATAATTATTGCCTCTTTGATTTGATTAATAAAATTGCACCATTCTATTTTTGTTTCATTTTTTTTAATTTAGTTTGATGAATTTCGTCCTTTTAAAATTTATATATTGCAAAGTTAGTCTCTATAGTTTTTCAATTGCATTTCTAGTTTCTCAAATTCATGAGAATTTTACATTTATACTCTTTAAAACTCATGGGAAAAATAGAGAACAAAAGACACAAAAAAACTCATGAATTTGAGAGACCAATATGATGTGGCACAACTGGTAGATACTTGGGTCTTTTAACCATACATTGGTTTACAAAAAAAACATTTGCATTTGCGGAAGAGCAGATTTTAAAAAATAGTTAAGGAACTATTTGTGCGGATCTAAAAAACTTGGGAACTGCAAATTATTAATTAATTTACTAAACAAACTAAATAAACTGATTTCTTAATAGGTGTTATGAATTGAGTATGACTAAAAGGGGAAAAAAAGAAAAAATGAAACTTGAAAGAGAAGCGAAGCTAGGTGGAGAAAGATAAGGTGAACAAAGCAATCTTCCACCACCTACTTTAGCTTTGCTTTCCAACTACGCCCTGTTCTTTACTCTCTCGGATACCCCGTCTCATATCTTTCTTTCTCATCCAAAGAACCAGTGAAAAAACAATTCAAACCAAATCTCTCAACACAAACAAACAAACATATCATGAGCAACTCAAATCCATGGCCACAAAATTCTGCTGCTTTAAGAGATTGTTCACAAGGAATTTGTAGCATTTATTGTCCTCAATGGTGTTACATAATCTACGCACCTCCACCACCTTCAATAATACTCGGTGACGATAATAATCACTCCCCGTCCTCGTCATCCTCTGGCTTTGAATTCTCTCCTCTTGTAATAGCTGTGATTGGAGTCCTAGCAAGCGCTTTCATCTTGCTCATTTACTACACCATTATCTCGAGACTATGCACTACGCATAGTGACAACAACAGTGATCAAATAGATCATCTTCATCATAGTGAATTGGGTCAAGCTAATTCTGGTTTAGATGAGACTACTATAAAGTCCATCACGGTTTGTAAATATGAAAGGCGCGGAGGTGGTGAGTTCGTAGTGGAGGGAAGTGATTGTTGTGTGTGTTTAGGTGAATTTCAAGAGAATGAGAGTTTGAGATTATTGCCAAAATGTAACCATGCTTTTCATCTCCCATGTATTGATACTTGGCTTAAATCTCATTCAACTTGTCCTTTGTGTCGTTCCATTATTACTATGGAGGCAGACGCACCTCCATCTAGCAATAGCATTACTATTAATGCATTGGAATACCAGCAGAGGAGGAGGGACCAGGTTGTAATTCTTCAAAGTTTTGAACAACCATGTCTACAACAACAGCAACTAGTAGTGGTGGAATTTGTGGGATCTGATAACAATATAGGGTCATCAAGAGGAACACAAGGAAGATATAAGTGAAGTCGATGGAAATGGTGAGATCTATAATGCTAATTAAATAGTATTAGCCATTTGATATTGATCAATTTTAGTGTTGACTTATTTTTCCTCAAGTTATTTAGTTTTGAAAAACTAATTGTCTAATTTTTTTTTTGGTGAATTTAGTTTTTCTAAATTCAAATGTTGTGAATTTAGTCTCCACACAATCATAAGTCCCTATAAATTATGGATTTAAAAAAAATCGAGAACAAGAATTGCAAAAAACAAACTCGTGAATTTGAAGACCAAAAGTTCAATTGAAAAATATGATGATCCAACTCACAATATAGAGATTTTAGGTGGGCATACTTTGCCATAACAAAGGTTGGGGAAACAATTTTGCAATCAAATATGCAATTTAGTATATATATATATATATATATATATATATATATATATATATATATATATATATATATATATATATATATTATGTTTTAATGGCTATAGTCATAAATGTTTTTAGCACAACTGATTGTTAGGTTAAATATTTTCTGTGATTATGCGAGTTTGAATTTGAGATCTACACTTTGCGTGTGTGAGTTTATGGTTAGTACTTGTCACTTCATCCGAAAGAAAAAATTATCACTATACATTGCACACATTAAAAATGTACCTTAGTTGGCCTTCGTTGGTTTAATACATTGGTCGAAGGGGTAACAAGGGAGGAAAGGACAGGAATCAACGAGAATAAAATACAGAAGAATATGATAAGATCTTCTCTCTTATATTTTAATTAATTAGAGAGTGAGGAAAAAAATAGTGTGTAAGGTTTTGTGTACTTATATTTTAATTCAATGTTTAGTAGTTCAATTGTGGTCCAACCGAGGCTCAACCATGAGATAAATAAATAACCTATCTACAATTTATCTATACATATCGCTCACTACCTGTCCCTCATTGTTGGTTGTTTTGACAATTTTAGCGACATGGGGACATCCGCTCCAGGTTCGAACTCGGGTGTGAGCAGTGGTAGTGTATATGTGTGGTGTATATTTGTCATTCATCTAAGTAGACCAAAAAAATCACTCACTACCATAATATCAATCTTACCATTTTTTTTCACCTAAACAATTAGAGAATATTTGGGTAAATTAACACACTCTTTCACCTCTCTCTCTCTCTCTCTCTCTCTCTCTCTCTCTCTCATTTTCAAACCTTGCTCACACTTTCACTCTCTCCCTCTCTCTCTCTCTCTCTCACCCATCTCTGTTTTTTTCCTTATTAATTTTTCTCTTTCTTTTTCCTCATTTCTTCTTCTAACTCTCTCATTTCTCTTTACTATTTTGAAAATTTTTAAATCTTGACAAAATTTTACTATTCAATTTTTCTCTTTCAATTTCTTTGGAAAACTTGAAATTTTAATACAATTTTGCTGTTAAAAAAATTTAATACAATTTTTTTTGTCTTTCGGAAAATATTACATGTTGCTGACATAGTATTATCGTCGTAAAATATAAATTAACACACTTTTTGAAATACTTTTCACTCTCTCGCTTACACTTTTTGAAACTTTTCTCACTTTTGTAGTCGATCTCTCTCACCCATATTTATTTTAATATTTCTTCTTA
This sequence comes from Astragalus membranaceus, assembly GCA_039519185.1. Taxonomy (NCBI): domain Eukaryota; kingdom Viridiplantae; phylum Streptophyta; class Magnoliopsida; order Fabales; family Fabaceae; genus Astragalus; species Astragalus membranaceus. The sequence goes on along the minus strand of CM076854.1, from coordinate 43,731,745 downwards.
ATAAATTTTGACAAAATTTTAAATATTTTGCTTTTCGCTATCAATAAGCTTTTTTCCTTATTTGAAAAATTTGAAATTTTAATACAATTTTGTTGTTAAAAAAAATTAATACAATTTTATTTTCTAGTCTCTATGGGAAATTGTACATGTTGGTGACATGGTATTACCGTCTTAAAATGTAAATTAGCACACTTTTTTCACTTTTTCATACATTTTCCACTCTCTCTCTCTCTCTCTCACATAGTTTTTGAAACTTTCTTAACTTTTTCACTCTCTCATGATTTTCACAGGGTAATGTCCGGACACATTAAATTTTATCTAAACTCATTCATAGAAAGAACACGATAGTACTTGTGCGTATGTATGTGTATACTGTAATAGTAAACAAAAAATAACACCAAAAAGCCATAACTGATAATATTTAACATACAAAATTACAAATTAAACTAAATAAAATATGACTTAATGTTCAAATTCAATACATCAAAATCACTTTATAAAGAGGAGAAGGAGAATAGGAATGTCGCGCCAGAGAAAGGAACGTCGAAAGAAGAGGAATGTTGGAGAAAATAGGAGAATTCGAGAGAAAAAAAGGGTTTCACCATTTTAAGGATTTTAGTCTTAGGCGACAAGGAGAACTTGTGCGAAACAAAGAGACAAGTGTCGAAAAACATAGCATCCATGGAAATTAGGAGAAAAAACCCTTAAAAGTCTATTATATTGAAAGTAGTGAGATATTATAAAATGAGAAGAGATGATTACAAATGAATCTACCATCTACCTTATATACTAACCAACTAATGTGTCTTATTACTAACAAATGGGCTTACTATCTATATTTTAACAGTCTCCCACAAGCTAGAAGGTGTTCACAACACTTCCAGCTTGAGATAAACAATACAAAATACTATCAAAGTAAAGAAAAATAAAGAGCAATCCGAATTGGTAGCAGTTGAGGTGCATAGCTAGCTCCTAGAAGTCTTTGACCAACTTTTGGGCCCCTTCAAGCTTCTTCCGGCGTCTCCACAACATTTGCTCCAAAGTGTTTACCGTGATTTTTGGTAAACACCGCTAGTTACATGTGTGTGTTGCTTGCGAGACCAACTAGAAACATCTCAGAACATTTGTGGTAAAGTTTATTACTAACGTTTGCGGTTTGTTATGAAAAAGGGTAATGATAGTTGTTTTAATGAAAGAAAAGTTATGAAGAAATGAAGAAGTATTTAAAAAAGAAGTGCAGGAACGTAGTGAAATGCAGGAAAATAGATAAAGAAAAAAGATTGAAATCAGTAAAATGCAGGAATTCGTAAAGGAAAGCAAATAAACTGTAGAAATCTTTAAAGGAAAGTAAGCAACATTGCATTGAATAAAAATTGGTACGCAGATTCATACATTGAATTCCTTTGACTCTATTTTCTCTGATGCGGATGTTTGAGTTTTGCGGAAGTTTATGTAGAAATGAATTGTGCGACCTCTGTTCTATGTACAGAATTTCTATTTATAAAGAAAATATAATAACCGCACAACGGTTTCAAAACAGCAGTTTCAAAACTAAGCTAACTGTTTGGCTAATTCGACCAAGTAACTGCTCCATCTTTCGACTACATTGCTGTTGTCTCTTTCGACCAGCACTCTTTAACTTAACCTGTTATCTGGATATTGTTCATCTTCCTGTCGAACTACTGGCTTCAGCTTTCCAAATTTTTCTAAGTTATGCGCTACGCTGATTCTCCTTGTCTACCACTTCCTGGTGTCGAAATATTTCTCTTTCTTCTTGAGTTTGCTAAGTCAAAACTTGTTGACTGCATTTAATTTTAACCTGTCGAAAATGCATGCTAACAAATTGCCCCCGAAAAAGACGTTTTCGACTGAATTCTTGAATGAAGATAGAAAATGACTTTTTGAAATTTCCTTCGACTATCCCATAAAATCTTATGTTATCATTTCATATCTTTCCTCAGAATATGAGGGGACGTTTCTGTGCAAAAGTATGGCTTGCTGGCGCCTTCCTCCAACGAGAGTGCGCCACGTACACAAAGTTAACTGTTGAGATTTTCCACAATCCCACGTTTCCCACCAAAAACACGATTACCAACATTATTTATTTTTTTAATTTATTAAATCGTGGTAAGAAACAGCTATAAAAGGAAACTGCGCATTTTCACTTCTCTTTTTTCAGAATCTTCATCTTCTTCCCTCTCTCTGCGAATAGCTTCTGCGAATATCCCTTTTTTTCTCTTCTTCACCAAATACAACACCTTACGCACTATACCAACCCACCGTTGAAAACTCCATTTCTCTGTGACCTTTAAACTCATAACTATGGCGTCATCTTCCAACATTGCTTCTAATACTGTAGCTTCTAGGAAGCAAATCCTTGTGACCGAACCAGTTTTTAGTGAGGAGGAGGCTAAAATCTACCAATCTCAGGTACTAATCCCTTCTCCTGCACCTCTAAAACATGCATTCTTAGGACCTCTACCCCTTCATGGTGATGATTCAGCCAAAATCAAGGAGATTTTTCCTAGTTATCACCGGTATAGCCCTAAGATCTTCAATGAGGGGCTATACTTGATGGATTTTATGAGTAACCCAAATAGGGTTTTTCGGTCTTCATCACCAGTCGAAAGAATTATGCCTTATATCGACTGGCTTAACAAGGTGGAGTCGAAGATGGGAGAGAACTGGAAAAAACAGGGCATTTTCGACTTGATCCAGTTGTCAAGATATGGGCCTAAATATCAAAGCCCAATGCTCATTGCGGCTCTCCATTTCTGGGAGTTAACCACTAACCGTCTTCATTTGAAGTGTGGTATGCTCACTCCCACTCTACTAGATGTGGCTGCTATTACTGGCCTGAAACCATTGGGGGAGGTTTTCAACCCTTCCACTACTGGTAATCAACATGAATTTGACTTCAAGCGTGCCACTTTTAAAGGGTACATTGAAGATCATTATGTCACCAATACTGAAGATGTCTCTGATGAAGAGCATATCGCTTTTCTTACTTTTTGGCTATCTTTTTATATCTTCTGTTCCTCGTCGCTCCAAGAGGCGAAGATGTATATCCCGCTGGCCATTCAGTTGCACGAGTGTCGAGATATCAATCTTGGCAGTCTTATTTTGGGATCTCTTTACAGCAGTCTACGGCAAGGGGTCCTTGATTTGAAAACACTTCGACCCGAAGAGAAGTATCTAGTTTCTGGACCAATTTGGCTATTTCAGTTGTGGCTTCTTGCCACTTTTGAGTCGAAACTTCAGATGTATATCCCCGACGAATATGCTGAGATGGTCGAAAATAGGGGCTTCGAAGGTGTGAGACTTGCAGTTCTGAAACCCAGAGAAATAGCAGTATCTACCCAAGATCTGTTTTCTCAATCATTCAACATGCTCCTGAATTGCATGGATTTCACCCCTTCAATGACACCTTTTGCCAGGAGAGCCTATGGGCCAGAGTGGTTCAGAAGAGAGTTTCCTTCGACTACTCTTGTCGACGAAGAAGATATCAACCAGGTTTGGGAGGCCTTTTTGACTCCCAAGTTTTTATCAGCCAGAATATCTCCTGGGAAATCTACAACACTATTTGGCGTCTACCCTTATCATCCTAGCCTGGTTGCGAGGCAATTTGGGTTATGTCAGCTTCCAGGGAGGTGCTTTCTTCAGGTCTAAAAAAGAAATGGTGCTCCCAGGGAATGAGGAAGAGTGGAAGGAGTATCTTGACTGGTTTCCTCCAGGCTCTTTTACTCTTGACCCCATTCCTTTTGAACTACGATTCCCTTGCACCAAAGAGTTTTTTAGATGGTGGAAAGAGTATTTCACTAGAAAATCTATGGGTATCGAAGATGCCACCCTTCAGTCGAAACTAATTTCTGCTTTTCCCTCTTCGCAGAAAAAGAAGACCAAGTCGAAAGGTACGCATATTCAAGAGATTCAGGCATTCCAATTTTTTTTTGAAAATGTATTCGACCCAACCAAACTTAGTCGAACTGTTTCTCAAGCTGCAAGAGTTTTAAAAAATAAATATATCGAAAGAATTCCAACAATGGTTTTTCCACCTTTTGTAACTGATAAGTATTCTTTTGCTTTAACACAAAACAAACTCAAATTTCCGCCTTTGCCAACTTGTAACATGGCTTTGGAATTTCGACCACCACTCCCACCATGGTTTATCTGTGGTTCGATTGGGGCACTTTACAATTTTCTTTCGAATAAAACAGCTGAGAAAATAGTTCCGACTAAGTATACCTTAGACACATTAGAAGGTCATCTTCATTTGGATATTCGACATGTTCAAATCAAATCCATTATCAGAGAAGGTGATATATCAAACTCTTAGAAGAATTTATTTTCCCTTTTGTGCATATTTTGTATTAATACTTGTTTGTCGAATACTTGCAGCTGTCGCTATTACTTCGGATTCGACAGATGAAGTCAAAGTACCAAAGGCGAAGAAAAAGGTAGTTGAAGCTTCGCCGCAGAAAGACATATCCCTCCCAATAGAGAAAAAAGTAAATATCTATACATTTTCTCTTTGCATCATCATTATGTTCTTTGACTGATTAGCTCTCTATTTTGCAGAGTCAAAAAAGAACAAGCAGCTCCCTAACTTCTAATCCAAAGAAGGCAAAGAAGGCTAAACTACTAGTTACGAGTGACTCAGAGGTTGAAACTCTCAAATTCTTGCCTATTTATGTTTATTTTCTTTTTTCTACTTATGCTTACATGAGCGTTGCATTTTCAGCCTGAGGAGGAACCACTAACCAGGACTAAACCTACTAAGGTTCAGGCTCCTGAAGTAGAGAGAGAGAGAGAGAAAAACAAAAAACTCTCAAGATGTCTCCAAAGCTATTTCTCACCAAACCTCTGTCGAAAGACAGCGAAAAGAAGAGAAAGCTCCAAGAAGGCTTATCAAGAAATTAAGAGTGCACACTCTTTAGTCGAAAACATCAAAGCTAAGGTGATTGATTGAAACTTATATCTTTCCCGAAGATTTTATTTATCTGTGATAATACTCACTTTGCTTCATTTTTAGGGGACTGAAACTGTTAACCCTGAAAACCCAACAAGGCAGGTTACGCCTACCTCCACTCGCTCCCCTTCAAAGATACTTGTTGCTGGAGAAGGTGTTGAAGGAAAAAATCTGAATCAGCAAACACCTGTTGTCGAAGCTACACTGCTGGTCGAAACAACTCCTCTTGTTGAAACTGCAAAGGAAGTTTCTGATCATGGCTCAGAGCATGCTGCTATGGATGTCGATGAAAGCCCTGATGCTGGCCAAAGTGGGGCTGAGATCAGCATATCTTTCCTCTCCGAACATGGAGGAACAAGGATACAACGAGGAGGAGGGTGAAGATGATGGTAACAATGAGGGAAAAAGTGAATCTCCTGAGGCAGCTAATCCTCCACGCTCTGTGCCTTCGACACATGACACCACTTTGAGCCCTCAAGAACAAGAGCTTTCGGATCTAAAACGTAAAGACCCTATTGAGGCTTTCAAGCGAATGGTGTGTGGTTTATCCTCAACAGAGAGTAAGCCAAGTGTTTCGACTGCCTCTGTTGGCGATTCCTCTAGAGGTCCTAAAGAAGATCTGATTCGAGAACTTCAAGCAGCCCTCTTTGAGGTAGATCTGTTCAAGGCTATCGAAGCAGATCATATGCTCTCTTACAAACTCAAATCTTTGCTCAACAAACTTAATAATTCTAGGCTCCAGTGACTCTCTTTTAGGCTTCATTGTCGAATTTGAGCCTTTACTGGAGCAGATTTCCAGAGATATACAGAAGAGGAAGAGCATTGTTGTGAACAAGGAGCGTGGGCTTGAGCTTCTGAAAGAAGAAAGTGCCGCTGTCGAAGCCTCAGAAAGCAAGATTTCGAACCTGGAAATTCAAGCAGCAACTAATTCTAAGGAGATAGCTGACTGTGATGCGAACATTTTAACATACCAGGATCAAATCAGGGAGTTGCGGTCGAAGATTGAAGCAGAAGAAAAGAAGAAAATATCTGTTCAACAGAGATCTTCGATTCCTTTAGAGATTACACTTCGATCTGAGGCACCCTTGGCTATTGAGCACTTGGAGAGGGTTCATAAAAACGATGAAGCAGTTAAGAGGCTAACTGAGGATGATTCCCTCTTAAATACTAGATTGAGGCATGCCAAAGCAGCCTTATAGAGGCTTAAAGTTACCTTTGTAATTTAATTTTCGATTTGGATTCTGACAGCAATTTACTCAATTCGTATTTCGACAATATGTTTTGGCATTCGAATTAATGATCATGCCATGTTTATGTTCCCTCATTTTATCTTAATCTTGCGTTATTTTAATTTCTTGCAACATTGGCTTATATCTTTTTAAGTATTTGCCATTTATACGCAAAATTCGATTATCAGCGCCTAACTCTTCGACTTCATAAGCGCCATTTGAGAATATTCGTAAAATTTTAAATGGCCCTTCCTAATTTGGTGGCCATTTACCCAAGGCTCTATCTTTTTTGTCCATAGGTAGGATAACCTTCCATACTAAGTCTCCTATGAGAAACGTTTTTGATTTAACCTTTTTGTTGTAGGCTTTAGCTACTCTTTCTTTTTGCCTTGTGAGGACATCTAATGCAAATAGCCTTTCTTCATCTAAATCAACTAATTCATCTAAAATCATATCCCAATAATGATCTGATGGAATTTCAAATTGCCTTTGAATTCTGGTTGATTGTAGATATATTTCGACAGGCAATACTGCATCATGCCCAAAGGTAAGCCTGAATGGAGTAGTATTAATTGATTCTCTAGGAGAATTTCGACAAGCCCATAATGCTTGATCAAGGGTTTTGTGCCAATTCTTAGGCTTTTGCCCAATATATTTTTTAATCAAATTAATGATAATTTTATTGGCTTCTTCGACTTGACCATTTGCTTGAGCATAATATGGTGTCGAACTTAATAACTTAAATCCATTTCCAGAGGCAAATTCTACCATTTTTCGACCAGTAAAAACTGAACCTTGATCAGTAGTAATGGTTTCTGGAAACCCAAACCTATATAGGATATGGTTTTGAATAAAATTCATCATACTGCCTCTTGGTCTACCTTAACTAAGGGAATAGCTTCGACCCATTTAGTGAAGTAATCGATGCCTACCAATATATAATGGTGGCCCTTCGACGACGTTGGCTTAATTTCACCAATTATGTCTAGTGCCCAACCTCTAAACGGCCAAGGTTTTACTATTGAATGTAATTCACTTGCAGGTACGTGTTGCACTCCTGCATGTTTTTGACATTCTTGGCATCCTTTAGCAAAATCTATGCAATCTTTTAGCATAGTTGGCCAGTATACTCCTTGTCGAAACAAAAGCCATTTCATCTTGTGGCCTACTTGGTGAGACCCACAAGCTCCACCATTAGTATTGGATGTTGCTAAGTATGCCTCACTTTCACTAAGGCATTTAGGTAAAACTCCTTCAGGAGTTTTCTTGAACAACTCATTTCCAATAATCACGTAGCTTAATGCCCTATACATGGTTTTTCGATTTGTTGTTCCCGTTGGATTTTCCAAGTAATCGACAATTGGTTTTCGCCAATCATCATTCGACATATTGTCAATGGCAAAAATTTCGCCATTTTCACTTGGAGGAAATAATAATTCTGACTTGTCTGCCCCTCCAAGTTTTGACATTGACAATTCATCTTCAGAATAGTCTGTCGAAATTAATTTCTCTTTGATCTCTATTAATTCTCTGAATTTTGTTGGAGAAACTTTATATCCTGAAGCAATTTGTGCCAAATCATTTGCCTCGTGATTTTCAATTTGAGGTATATGCTTAATGTTAACATAGTCAAAGCGTTTCAATAGAGCATTGGCAGTGATGAAGTATATGATTAAATTCTCTTTAATACATTTATACTCCTTAGTTAATTGCTTCACCACTAATTCGGAATCACATCTAATTTCGACAGATTTTTCCCCCAGTTCTAGCAAAACTTCTAGTCCTACTATCAAGGCTTCGTACTCGGCCTCATTATTAGAGCAAAGTTCTTTGATTTTAAATTTATACTTCGTTGGTATTTTTGTTGGCGAAATAATTAATATTCCAATTCCAGAACCATTTTTATGGCTCGATCCATCGAAGTATAATGTCTATGGTTGAATACTCATATGATTAATTGTCACTTCGACCAATGAATGGTCGACAATAAAATCCGCAACAATTTTCCCTTTGATAGCTTTCAATGGTTGATATGTTAATGAATATTCAGAAAGGGCTAAAGCCCATTTACCAATTCGACTATGCAATATAGGTTTCAACAGCATATGTTTAATAATATCAAAATGAGAGTAAACATACACATCAACGAGTTTTATATATTGCTTTAATTTGGTACAAGAGAAATACAAGCAAAGACACAATTTCTCCGTTGCATGATATCTAGTTTCAGCATCATTTAAAACTCTACTAAGGTAATATATGGCTCTTTCGACACCATTCTCATCATCTTGTGCTAACATGCTACCTATTGTCAACTCTGATGCTGCTATATACAGTTTCATCACCTTATCTCTGATAGGTGGCAACAAGATAGGTGGTTTAACTAGATAAGCTTTAATCTCGTCGAAGGCCTTTTGGTGTTCTGGATCCCATTTGAACACGTCTTCTTTCTTCAGTCGAAGCAATGGCGAGAAAACTTGAGTCTTGCCACTTAGGTTTGAGATGAACCTTTTCAGGAAGTTGATCTTCCCCAATAATGACTGAAGCTCCTTTTTAGTCGAAGGCGCCTTTGTTTCCATGATTGCTTTCGTCTTGTTTTGATTTATTTCAATGCCTTTTTTGTGGACAACAAATCCCAAGAAATCACCTGCACGTACACAGAAGGCACATTTTATTGGATTCATTTTCAATCCATATTTTCTCATTCTTTCGAATGACTGTCGAAGATGGTCTATATGACCATTTTCTGTCGAAGATTTAACAACAATATCATCTATGTATACTTGCATAAAATTTTCAATAAAATCATGAAACATAGAATTCATTGCTCTCTGGTATGTTGCACCAGCATTTTTTAGACCAAAAGGCATTACTACCCATTCATAAACACCTAAAGCTCCTGGGCATTGAAATGCTGTTTTCAACACGTCTTCTTCGGCAATAAAAATTTGATTATACCCTGTGTATCCATCTAACATACTTAGGTATTCAAATCCTGCTTGCCGAATCAATTAGCATCTCTGCCACAGGCATAGGGTATTGATCTTTGGGTGTAGCATTATTTAGATCTCTAAAATCTATGCAGACTCTTAATGTTCCATTTTTCTTAATGACAGGAACAATATTAGCTAACCAATCAACATACCTGGCAGTTCTGATGAAGTTACTCTTGAGTAGTCTTTCGATTTCCTCTTTTATCTTTGACAGAATCTGTGGTGCAAATCTTCTTGGTGTTTGCTTCACTGGTTTTCTATCTGGTCGAATGGGCAGCTTTAATTCAACTACTTCTCGACGCAGTCCAGGCATTTCGTTGTAATCTCAGGGCGAAGCAATCTTTGTATTCTTTTAATAGCTCAATGGTTTGCTCTCTCAAACCTTTGTCGATTTTGGCACTGATAAACGTTGGCCTTTTTATGGAGCCATCTCCTAAATCAACTTCCTCTAAGGGATCTTGAGCTTGAATCCTCTTGGTCGAACCCATTGGGTCCTTTTCAAAACCTAAAAGGCTCGTCATCATAGATGCAGTCAAGCCTTTGGCCCTTCGACCATATTATCTTCAAGGTTAACTTCATTGTTAACTTCAGTGGTTTGATTAACCATCATTTGTTGCAATTCGGCCTCTAAAGCCGCATTTTGTCTATTCTCGACCACATAGGCCGTGATTCGATCCCATATATTGGGTTCAAACATCATTAATGTCTAGGGACCACCCCACCCTGTTGGCTTACAGAAGCCATTTGGGCGGCTAGACTCACCAAGCACCTCCCTCTCCCAAATGAAACCATGGGTAGGGTGTAGATCTAGTGAAGCATAAACATTGTCTTGAGGGACATATGCCGTATCAGAAGGTGTACATGGCGCAATATTCGCCAATTGTTTGTCGAAGGTATGTTTAGTGATGTGATCAACTTCAGCTAAGAAATAGCTTTGGTCGCCCTCCACATTTTCGACTAGACCATCCTCTCTCCAAATAGAGATCCTCTGATGGAGCGTTGAAGGGACTGCTCCAACTCCATGGATCCACTCTCGACCCAACAATAGGTTGAAGTTTGCCTTGGTGGGAATAACCATGAACATGGTTAATCTTTTAACACTCCCTACCACTAGCTCCACTTCTATGGCTCCCAGAGAATAGCCAGATTTGCCCTCGTAATTGGTAAGCACTATGTTGTGTGGCGTTAGGTCGGTATCTGATTTACCAATATTTTCCAGCATGTGCTGTGGAATTAAATTTACTGCAGCGCCTCCGTCGACTAGCACTTTGTTAACGCCTGCATTATTGACTTTGGCTTGTATGAATAAAGGCTTGAGATGGTACTTCATGCCTCCATCTGGCCTTTCAAAAACTGCATTTTGTTCCTCTATACAACCATTATTTAGTACATAATAACAAATTGGCTTATGTTTAGCCATATCTTCGTCGAAGTTCTTCTCAACTTCGTTCACCTCTGATATCACGTCGAACTCAATCGGGAGGATTGAAACGACACATATGATGTGGAGTGATGAGTCTGAGTTTGAAAATTCAGAGTCCATTTCTTCGTCCAAGTCAAGGCCTTCCTCAGGGTTGAGGCCTTGTTTGACAATTGTAAGAGGAGGGAATATCCTCTCTGTAGCAGGTCTTCTTTGAATTTCGACCTGAGAGGCTATCTGCTTCCCTTTATTGGTGGCTATGTTTCCACCTCTCTCAGCAGCAAGGAACTTCATTTGGCGCTGATGTCTTCGCCATTGTGTTTTAGTCATGGGGTTTTTACCCTTGTACTTCTTGTTACAGACATACTTGTTGGCATCATATGTCTTGTTCTGATTCATGGCACTTGAGCTTCCTTGTACCATTTTTGGGGAATACCATGCATCTTTCTCTCCTGAATACACCCACCTCTCGACATGTGACTTTGTGGGAGGCACAAATGTCTTTGCATGCCCCTTATGAGGTGGTCTCATTGGAGGTGTCACTTTGAATGGGATGCCTCTTTGATTAAAGCTAAACTTGGGTCTGTTATCGACCCATGTATTCTTTCTCTTTTGCTGAGGAGTAGAATGTTCAAGGCTTTTTGCAGCATCTTTATCAAATACTGAACTGCACCTGGGGCATAGCATCACCTCAGTATTGTTGATTTTACACCGGTTGAGGAAATCGATCAATTCCTCTTCAGCTTGTAGGGTAAACCACCTGCATTTGATCTTCATATTGGTCTTCAGTGACCATTTTGACCTTTGCCTCAGTCATTTCAGCATTTTTCGACCCACTGTTGTTTCCAGTAGTGTCCTGACTAGTTTCGACGACCAGAATGACGACTTCAGTATAGTTTGCCTCTACTGTTGGCATAGGGTTACTGTCAATCTGCATTGAAGACTTCGACTTATCATCAAACCTTAGTCTTCCTTCGTTCAGCGCTTTCTGAACTAGATCCCTGAAAAGAACACATTGAGAGGTATTATGACCCAAAAAACTATGATATTTTCAAAAACCTCTTTTCTTTTGTTGTTCTATCGATGGTATTTTTAGGCCTTTAGGCACTAAAATCTGTCCATCAGTAACTAACAAATTAAATATTTGGTCACATTTTGTGACGTCGAAGGTATATGTCTTTGCAATAAACTTATCATTTTTTGGTTTGGCAGGGTTTTTTCCTTTTGAGGGATTTAATAATTTACATATATATGGAGGTCCAGGTTTTAATTCTGCAACATTAACCTCTTCTTCGACATCCTCATATGATACGTCGAACTCTTGGCTATTATTATCAACATTGACAAATGCCACGTTTTCTTTTTTATTATTAAATCTATTTGTCGAAACTTTCTCAGCTTTGAGTCTTTCGACTTGTCGAACTCTCTCGGCCAGTTGTGCCATGTCTCTTAAGTGCAGAGTATCTAACTTCTTTCTAATAGAATAGTCTAGGCCACCAGCAGCAATTTCGACTAACTCATGTTCAGGCACTTGAGTAAAGCACCTTGCCTTGAGTAGTCTAAATCTATTGAGATAATCGTCAATAGATTCTGGCATTTTGCGTCGAACACTGGCCAATTCTTTAAGGCTAATCTTGCATTGGCCCATGTAGAATTGCTCATGAAACGCTTTTTCTAACTGATTCCAATTAAACATGGAATGTGGGGGTAACGTAGTGAACCAGGTAAAGGCATTTTTTGTCAAAGAATTTGGAAAATACTTCATTCTCAAATTCTCATTTTGCACTATGTCACCAGCCTCAGTCAAATACCGTGCAATGTGTTCGACAGTGGATTCACTAGTTTCTCCAGCAAATTTTGTGAATTTAGGGATTTTCCATCCCCTAGGAAAATCTGTTTGTATCACATATTCCGACAGGGGAGATACAAAATTAGGTCTATGTAAGCCTAAGTTAAGACCATTTTGGGCTAAAATTGTTTCGACAAGATTTGCCAAATTATTTTGATTTCCAAAGTTGTTTTGCTGAACTTGTCTTATTACTTCGTTAGCATTTTGGTTCCTATTAACTAATACCATTTCAGGCACAGGTTCTTCGACAGCCATTATTTGTCTTTGATCAATAGGAACTGCGTAGTTGGGCCTTTCGATAGGGAATTCAACAGGCCTAAGATTCTGAACTAGGGGAATTCGCTGGTTATGCACTGGTGGGGTGCCAAAGAAATCAGCAATTTGACCCATTTGTGTTGCTAACATCTGGTAATTGTCATTTGTGTTTTGAATTAATGGGTTAAACACTGTACCAATTTGTTGTGTTAGCATATTAACCATATCGTGGTTGCTATCATCCATTTGTTGCCTTAATGCCAACAAAGATGATGTGGTTATCGATGGCTGTGCATTTCGACTATAAATATTTTCTGGTGAATTATGTATAGGTGAAAAGCTTGAGGCTAAGTTTTCTGCATATGTAGACGCATTTGTTTGAAGCCCCACCATCATAGCTGTTGGCATGCCATATGGATAATTTCTGCCATTCATGGGGAAATTAACCGACACATTTCCGATCATGGAATTTGCCATTAAGAGATTAGTCGAATTTAAGATTGGTGGTACAGGGACCATCATCATATTCGAAACCGGGTTAATTGTAGGAGCGGTTACTGCAGTTACACCCATAACTGTCGAAGAAGGTAATGGAGCAGTTACTCCCGCTACGGTTGGAGAAGGAACAAGAGCAGTTACTCCTGGGGAAGATACATGGGCGGTTACTCCTGAAGTACTTGCAGCATTGGTATCATTAACTGACGCTTGGGAATGTGCATTTGATGTAGAAGCAGTATTCATAATAGAACGTGGCATTTCAGTAAGGCGCCTACCACTTCGTAAACGCATGCAAAGTATAAAATACTGGTTTTGTGTTTGATAACAAACCCAGAATTGTTTAGTAAAACTTTTAATAAATTTAGCACAAAGGTCCCACTAGGGCGTGCCAATTTGTTTACCGTGATTTTTGGTAAACACCGCTAGTTACACGTGTGTGTTGCTTGCGAGACCAACTAGAAACATCTCAGAACATTTGTGGTAAAGTTTATTACTAACGTTTGCGGTTTTTTATGAAAAAGGGTAATGATAGTTGTTTTAATGAAAGAAAAGTTATGAAGAAATGGAGAAGTATTTAAAAAAGAAGTGCAGGAACGTAGTGAAATGCAGGAAAATAGATAAAGAAAAAAAGATTGAAATCAGTAAAATGCAGGAATTCGTAAAGGAAAGCAAATAAACTGTAGAAATCTTAAAAGGAAAGTAAACAACATTGCATTGAATAAAAATTGGTACGCAGATTCATACATTGAATTCCTTTGACTCTGTTTTCTCTGATGCGGAAGTTTGAGTTTTGCGGAAGTTTATGTAGAAATGAATTGTGCGACCTCTGTTCTATGCACAGAACTTCTATTTATAAAGAAAAAATAATAACCACACAGCGGTTCCAAAACAACAGTTTCAAAACTAAGCTAACTGTTTGGCTAATTCGACCAAGTAACTGCTCCATCTTTCGACTACATTGTTGTTGTCTCTTTCGACCAGCACTCTTTAACTTAACCTGTTATCTGGATATTGTTCATCTTCCTGTCGAACTACTGGCTTCAGCTTTTCCAAATTTTTCTAAGTTATGCGCTATGCTGATTCTCTTGTCTACCACTTCCCGGTGTCGAAATATTTCTCTTTCTTCTTGAGTTTGCTAAGTCAAAACTTGTTGACTGCATTTAATTTTAACCTGTCGAAAATGCAGGCTAACACAAAGGAATCGACAAACTTCACTCTTGGGCAAAACCATCCAAGTGCTAAAGAAATCAACAAATGCTTAACCATCGGGCAGAAACCACAATCCAAGGTTTAACCATTCGGAGGAAGCAACAAACCAACACTTACCATCAAGCCAAATCCACAACTCAAGGCTTAATCACTTGAAGGAAGAAAAATGCTTAACCACCATAGGGCAGAAGCAAACATCAACAAGGTCATAGGACAAAGGCTTAAGCACCAAACAAAAACTATTCCAAAAAGTTTAACCACTTGGCAGAAGCACATCAACGCTTAACCATCAAGAGTACTCAATCACTCAAGACAGAAGAAAAATCTCAATGCTTAACCATTTATAGCAGAAGCATCATGCTTAACCACCATAGACAAGCTAAAATCAAGCCAATAAGGCTAATCAAAAAATTCATCTAATCCTAAAGAATATCTTCGCAAATGCATTTTCTCCATGAATATCATCCTCAAGTCGGTATAGAAACTTAGAAACCATAATATATTTGCTCCAGGAACATCAACTTCACATTTTGGCTAGCCTTCTCTAACCCCTTTGACATAATCCAATTGCCGATCCTAATCCAATGTCAAATCATATAACACTTGCTTAACTTCCCAAACTCGATGACCAACATTTGGAATTATTGAAGGGGATAAGAGTCATGCTTGCATGCTAGCAAGACCAAGATAATGGGATCAACTAGGCACGAACTAAATAAAAGTAAGACACCCTTGATCAAATTGCATTATCACAGCAAGTTGCTTCCATCACCAGCTCTCCACGCCCATCACCTTGAGGATTCTAGGAATTCAAGATCGAAGCACAACAAAAGATTCAAAGCCAATAAGGCAACTGAAGGGAATGCTGGAGCCAAATATATTTCCAGAGTACTTCTCAAGAACATTCATATTCATATACCATATCAACAATCCCACAAAAAAAAAATCACACGCACGCTCCAAAAGAGTCATATTTGCTGCCATTTGCATTGCCTGGGAGACACCACTAGCTGAGGTATTAATAAGCTTCACTAAAACTTCATCTAACACGTAGCCTGTCTAAATTTTTCTTAACAACATCATAGAACTCAAGCTACCCACCATATGACATGAAACTCATAGAATCCTCAACAAAAGACCGCACAATGCGACAACAATCCGGCACAATGACATTCTAATACAATCTAATCATCAATGACCATATACATATGAATCCAAAGAAACATAATACATATCCTCAAAGATCTAGATAACATTATATACAAAAATCCTTGGTCATCCTAAGAAAAAGCCTTCATATCTTCGTTCCTCGAACCACATCTTCGATTTTGCTTTCTAGTTTCATCTGAAAAACCACAAAATATAAAGAGCGAGATTTAAGAACATCTCAATGAGTCCCTCTTAGGTATAACACCAAACCTCTTCCTAATGCCTATCTTATCTTTAATTTCCTATTAATCATCTAGTTGGGACTTTACCTCCCAATGATCATCATATAATTGGGACTTTACCTCCCAATGTTCCTATTTCCTATATTGAGACTTTACCTCTCAATGATCCTTTAATTGGGACATTACCTCCCAATACTTCCTTTTTCCTATATGGAGACTTTACCTCTCAATGATTCTTTAATTGAGACTTTACCTCCCAATACTTCCTTTAATTGAGACTTTACCTCTCAATGATCCTTTTATTGGGACTTTACCTCCCAATGCTTTCTTTTTCCTATATTGAGACTTTACCTGGTCATTTAATTGGGACTTTACCTCCCAATACTTCCTTTATACATATCAATCAACATTCAGATCATTCAATCTATACTTAGGAGTAAATTTTATTACTCAAGAGCTCAATCATAAACACCTTTCCAGCAACCAATAACAATTATTTAATCAACCAATACATTACAAGATTATAGAGAAGCAATCAAGTATTTCCACATACAACACATGTGCAGAATTTTCTGCAGTTATACATCTACTTCGGCGAATTAATTAAAATATCAAATGACATCGGATTTAAACAAACAACCACTCTTTGGAAAGCTATATAAGTCTAGTTCATGCATATGAATTTTATTTTGCAAATTAAGCATCCAATTGGTACAGTTTATTAAAATAAGACTTAGGGGTACAGAGACAAGACAACACTTTTTGTTCAACTTGCAAACCAGTTTTATCCATCGATTCTTAATGAAATTTAGTGAAACCAGTGCTTATTTTGTAAGAAATTCAGTATAGTTTCCAATGGAGCAAAAACCAACCGCAAACGATTTCTGTACAGAAAGTTATAACCAAATTACCAAACCTATAGCCATACGGGTTTGACAATGATTCATGACAAACATTAATAACTCTATCACATTTTCAATCAATTAACTTCTTGCTCAACAATGCCAAATTCAGAAATTTCCTCATTAACTCAAGTTCACAAACAAACAAACCATTTTATCTAAGGGTATGTTTGGGAGGGGTTTTGGGAGGAGAAGGGAGGGGATGACTTATTTTTCAAATTTAAATTGAATAAGCTATAAAATGTCAATAAGCATAAATGAAGTGTGACTAAAATTGTTATATTGTTATCTATCATGTTATTCTTTTCTAAGCCTTCCCCTCCCCTCCCCTCCCAAACATACCCTAAAGGAGAGGTGAGGAACTCACAAGTTATGCTAAACTCTTGAATGGAGATGAAGTAACATTCCCACAAAATGCAATTAAATTCCTAAGCTCCAAAATCACAATGTACAGCCCAAGCCTCTTCTTTTGCAACTCTTAATCCCAAAACAGTACCCTTAGACCCTCACTCAGCTTCCTAATTGTACATGCAAGCACCAAGAGATTGAAATCTCAGCTCCTAAACCACATGCAAGCTCAAATATGAAGGTGGGAAGAAGGCAGTGATGAAACCTTCTGTTTTTAATGTGTATGGGTGAGAGGGAACGAATTTGATGAAGATATTTGGGTCAATGAAGTTAGAATTTCAGTACATGCAACAATGGTGGAAGGGTTCTCTTGCTTCTCCCTTCCTCTTTCTCACTCTCGACCTTACTCTCTTTGTATTCTCTTTCGTTCTCAAAAATGTGATATGAAGCCAAATGAGAGGGAAATGAAAGTAGTTGTAGTGCTCCAGCTGATGGCTTTAATGGGGAATGTGTAACATCCCTAATTTTTAAAGACTCGAACTATGAAGCCTAAGACCGATTTAATTATTTGTGGGAATAATTAGTCGAGTCTCGGTGAGGAATAGTCGAGGAAATTGTCAAGTAAATCCTATTCTATAATTAATTATGGCTTAGTCATGATTTAATTAAAGTAATTGAGCTTAAGGGCAAAATCGTAATTTCGCACCCTTCATATATATATATATATAGCCCTAAATTCTGAACCTCTCAGCCTCACCTCACACTTAGTCATTTTGCCAAATTCAGCAAAGAAGTGAAACAGAAAACTGAAGAAAGGGGAGAAGAAGGAGGGACGCGAAGGAGGAAACAATATCTTCTTCATTTATAAATGGAACCCGATTGTTCCTTCAGCTCTTCACTCCATTTTCCATCCTCTTTCATTTGATATAAGCTTCAGAACCTGATTCCTACTCCTTTCCTTTTCTCCATTTTCGAAATGTTAAGCTCCAAGTGAGGTGCATGGTGAAGTTGGGTGCTAGTTGGTCATGCATGTTCAGGTGGAACTAGATGGAAGGCAAAACTAAACCCACATTGTGGATTAGAAAGTTATTTGAAGATTTTAAAGCTGCTAGTGCAGGGGATGGAACTCAGATTCGTGATTTGCAAATGATTGAAGTTGATGATCCATGTTTGTCAAGAATTCTGGGTAAACCCGTAAGACCTACCTTCGGTATTTTCACCGCATCTCTCTGTACACGACTCCTATGTTCATGATTTTTGTTTCTCTACAAAGTAGACAAAAAGTTCTTCAAAATGGGCACAAGAACCATCGGGTTCCATTTATAAATGAAGAAGATATTGTTTCCACAAGTTCCAGTTGTGAATCAGCCACTGTCCTGAACCAGTCACCTTGTTTCGGTGATATCTCCCAAACTACTGGATGCATGCGTGTGAATCTTTGACCATCTGAAAGTAGACGAAATTACCTTCGCAATGGCCACTGATTTGAGTAATTTTGGTCAGGGATTGACCAAGTTACGCCTGTTGCAAAACTGAATCCTGATACTGGGAAATGGAAGCGAAGCTGGGGTGTTCGCTCGTCAAATTTGGGTTCAAATCGTCAAAGTTTCGAGAGTCGCCAGTGCAAAGTACCGGATAAGAGTTCAGTAGCGGGGATGATTGTTTGAACTACTGGTTGTGCATGTGGGGCCCGTCAAATTTAGATACGGAGGCATTTGGAGCGTGTTCGTAATTACGGGGATTGTTCGAGTGGTTACGGTCCGATCGTTCGTGCTCCAACATGAATTCTCGCGAGATCGTCAACCGGGTGAGTCTTACTCACGGATAGGGTTAAATTGATATTCTGAAATGGTTTTGTTTTCAGTACTATGGTATATGTTCGATCTTCAAAAACTCTGAAACCGAGAAACGTTTTTATCGAGTCAAAAACCGTTTTCGTCGGAAAACGCTATTTTACGAGTTATATGAAAATACATATATCTATACCCTGGTTATGTGCTGGAATATGATCTGAATATTGTCGACAAACATCTATTTTTAAGTATCGGGGTTCATGGGAAGTCTTGGAATAAATTGGAATCGCTTTGGGGAGAAATTGATTTCGAAACAGCTGAATTTCGAACCTTCTGGTGTCCATCGCGTCGCGACCCGTGTCTGTCGCGACGCGACCATGTCAAAATTTTTCAGAGATTTTGGTTGTGTAATTTCGCGTCGCGACGAACCCTGTCCGCGTCGCGACGCAGTGTAAATTTTCAGCAAACCTAATTTGAATTGTTTTCGCTATAACTTTTGATCCGGTGGTCCGATCGAAGTGGTTTCAGTTGCGTTTTGAAGCTTATTAAAAACCCTATTTAAAGGTGTGATTTGAATTCTGAAATGATCTGTTTTGAAAGAGTTTAACTCATGATTTTGAGAAGTCTTGTGAAGACAAATGGTTTTGAAAACCAAAACTTAGTACACGTGTGGGTACGCCTATTAAATGGATGGACTGAATATACATTCATATATGTTAAATTGAATAATGATTATAACGTCGGATGTCTAACTATTGAATTCATCTAAACGGGTTATAGATCGATAAAAATATGTATTATCTAAAAGGTTTATGTGATTGATCCTTTGGTGATCAAAAAGATATAGATTATCTAACTCTCGAGAATTGATACGTATTATCATATATATCGCGTTGGGTGACGACCCGACAAGTAGCATACTAGGGAGGGTAGTCATGACCCCTTACCTAGGCCCTGAATGTGTTTTGGCGTGGTCAACTCACGGGTTACCGGTATTCGTGACATGGTTGCACAATCGGTTTATGCTAAACTAGAACCCTGGCATTATTCGGATAGAATTTCGAATTGGGGATTACCGTAGATATTGGGAAATCAAGTTGTCTGACATTATATCTCGGGTTGTGTTAAACTAAAGAAAACTTAATTGTGAATACGATTTGCTTGGCATTTCGATTATAGCTTGTGAAAGCTAATTATCTATATTTTGATAACGGTTTAATAAATTGAACCGAGTGTTAGTGAGGGGGTACGGTAGGACTCACTGAGACAAGTTGTCTCGCCCAGTCCGTATTTGTTGTTTTTACAGAGAACAGGTTATAAGGACAGCAGGCGGCACAGTTAGTCGTCAGGCTCGAGGAGAAGTTGGAGATGAAATCTTCCATCTATGTTTTGGATTCTTCTGATGTAGTCTCTGTATTCGGTCTTATGACTCGAACTTGTATCATGTTATTTTTATAGTTTCCGCTGTTTCTTGTAAAAATGTATATCTGAACAGGAATTTTTATACTCTGATTTATACCAAATTGTATATTTAGGTGTTTCTTTGTTAAAGAAATACCGGGGTGTTACGGAATGGGTTGGGCTTAAAGGCTTTGAAACCTATTAAATAAACTCAGTTTACTTCCTTTACCCCCCTTTATTACTAGTAGTAAACAATTCTATTATGCATTAATTCATACAAATTCCCAATCCAAATAAAACCAACATTAAATAAGATGAAACATATAAGTAAACATGAGGAAACATCAACATTCATATTAGTAATTCAATCACTCAAAGACATTTAATTAACTATAAAATCAATCAAAACAGTTATAAAGTCAATAATTAATTCACAACACAAAATTATTTCCACAATTATCATTTAATCAATTAATCAAAAAAAATTCATCATTCTTCACATTTTCTCAATAATCAAACTAGCACTTAATTTAATAAGACTTATTCATAATCATATAACAATAAAATTACACATATAATTCCGTAAAACACATTCACAATGTCACGCCATTTACCAAACATTTATTTCAATAACATAATCCACCAAAGCCAAAAATCAATAATTTGCTAACAACGTAATTAAATCCTAAAAATCTTGCAATGGTAGTCAAATACCATTATAAGCCTTAACTCCAATTAATCCTACTTTAAGATCCATCCTCGACTTAACCGGTCGAGTTTCGGGGTGTTACAAAAACGGTGCCAAAAAAACAGGTATGATATCTGATGTCTGAATCTGGAAAGAAAGCACATTCATGGAATACTCGATCGTACTCTTTCTTCATCAACATTTGAACAAACTTATCAGCATTAAAGGCCTCAACTATCTACTTCCTACAATCTGACAAAAGCAACTCATGGTACCTATCTCTATGTTTGCTTAAACCATCAAGCAAAGCATCAATGGGGTACCCAAATCTATGCAATGTTACTCCTAATAAACTCACATAGTCCTTAATCAACAAAAGATGATTAACAGTTTGTATTTTAGAGTATTGGTCCTCCAACACAAAACACATTACTAACAGCAATTTCCCACAAATTTTCAACTCCCATTTTCGAAATTAAACCACTACCAGTCCTCAAAACACGATCCTCCACAACCAAGAAACCCGCAATTTGTGAAAAAAAATGTTTGATGAGATTCAAGAAAAGGCGTCATCGATGATACCTGAAAGTCTGAAGTCAACTGAAGCTTCCGATTCTCAAAATAATATTTCTTAAACTGATCCTCTAATCCTAACTCCTTGTGAATGTGGTAAGCTTTGTACAAAAACGTCAAATCAAATCCAGAAGATGAACCAATTAGAGAAAACAGAAATCGATTCAAGAAACCAGAAGATGATCGAAATCCAAAAAGTGAAACATCAAACTAGGAAGAATTAGGTTTTAAGAGATTTTCAGAACAAGGAGAAATCAAGAATTGTCAATTGAGAAATTGATGAATAATCAACGGTTTCAGAGAAATGATAACATCGGTGTTGAAATTGATAGTGGTCAAAGACACACACTACACCGATCAAGAAACAGAAATGGAAAAGAACGCAAATAAAAAAAATTGGATATGAGGAAAAATGTATCGGAAAATGAAGAACACAAAATATGGAAAAGGGAAAGAATGAAAAAGAAACTAATAAAATAAAGAAATTAAGAACCTTAAAGTTCAAGGTGGATACCATGTTAGTTCTGATACCATGTTGAAAAATATGACATCTATGAAAATTAGGGAGAAAACCCTTAAAAATCTATTATATTGAAAGTAGTGAGATATTATAAAATAAGAAGAGATTATTACAAATGAGTCTACCATCTACCTTATATACTAACGAGCTAATAGGCCTTACTACTAACTAATAGACTTACTATCTATATTTTAACGAGAAGAAAGAAAGTGATCCTAATTAGACCAAAACAAAGTTTTGGTGTAAATTTTTTTTCTAAAAAAATTCAAGGAACCGGTTGGAGCAAACGCACCACAAAATTTCACCGATTTCATCAGATTTTGACCGGTTCTTATGATTTGGTATCAATTCTCTGTCTAAAACCGTTTTATGGTTGAACCAAATCAGAGAGTCGACCAGTTTCTAGTCGAACTGGTCGGTTCATCCTAGTTCTCTGAACTATAAATGGATAATAATTTTGTCCTTTGGATATTTATATCCTTTTCCATAGTAAAACCATTCCCTTCTGTCATGTTTTCTTTAGGCTGCTCAGAAAACATTTGACTGGTTATTCAGATACTTTATTTCTAGCTTAAATAAAGTACAAAGTAAAAATTAGATAACTTTGTCTTTTCCATAATTATATCTGTTACGGATTGGGCCCAATCCTCAATAGGGAGGCCCATTATCTAAAGCAAGCCCATTTGTACCACTATATATATATATACCACTCCACCCTCTAAATGAGGGGACACTTTCTCCACTCCTCTCACATGCTCCATTTTGATTATGGACTGACTTGGGCGTCGGAGTGCTTGCAGGTGGCGGCCTCCCCGCGTTTCGCATCGGAGCTGATACCATCTCGGACCTCAGTCATGTCATCTTGGATTTCAGATTTCCATCTCAACGTCACTATCGTGAGGTACGATTTTCTCTCTGTGAGTTCCGTTCGGAACATTGGCGACCACAGTGGGAGTTTCTCCCCTCTCTTTTTCGCTCACGGTGATGGAATCGGGAATGAAAAAATCCATGGTGGTTCAGATCTGTTCTCTCCGCTAAGATTAAAAATGCGAGAGTCTGGGAGATGAAATGACGTCAATACATCAGTCCTCGAGGAACAAATCCCTAGCCAAGATCCAATTTTTCAGTAGGATCAAGATTTAGAATTATGATCTGGTCTTTGCTTGCGGCTAATTTGGGAAAAAGCTAAGTTCCATTCTAGTTCAAACCTGATTCCATGACACTGATTTGACGGAAGCAATCACGTTAGGCCGAGTTCCTCAGCTTGTTATCGTTCACGCTCCTACAATTTCTCAAGATCGGGGTCAGATCTACCCAATCTGTTTGGGTTCGAGTCGAATGGTACCAACACCAGTTCAGGTGCAAGCTCGGTATGCGATCTCGGTCGAATCAGTTCCTCGGCGCCGATCTCAGGTCCAATCACGACCCCAGCCTCAGTTTTGGTATTGTTCGCCGACCTCATCGCCAACACCGATCATTCACCACAAATGGTTTCGACATTGGTTCCAAACAACCGGATGACTTTACGGAAGTGCGACATGTCGAGGTAAAGACGCACCGCTCCGGCAATACCAGCGTCAGTCAAACATGTCATTTCCTCAAGTGTGAGTTCGACAACGTTCGGTTGCCGAACTGATATCTGATGTATGCCGATTGAGATTACAGTTGTGGGATTCTAAGGAAAAATTACACCTTGGCCAGAAGAATTGTTTAGGCAGGAAATCCCAAAGGCTTGCAAAGCTTATTTCATGCTAGTTGAATATTTAAAGTAATCAAAGCAAGATAAAAATCCAATATTTTATTTGCTAATTGATTTTCTTTTGATGAGCTTATGAATCAATGTACTGATGCTATGCTGAGGTCTGGACCAATTTACAATGCCAAAGATATCATGAGGGTCTTGAATTTAGCAGCATGCTAACTCAACTATTTACCGACATCAATTTCTAATCCAACCTCGACGTGAGGTTCTACATCCAGGTTCAATCTTCTCTTTGATAACAGTAGGGTAGTAGACATTTAGCTAATGATTCGCTGAGATTTTTACTTGACTGAATTGTTTGCAAATCCTTATTGCATGACATATCACTACACCAATGCATAATAAGTCGTTGCTTAATGCGCTTATAGACATGCGTGATAGAAATTGCCAATAAATGTTATTTATCTCTTATCACGTGGTCAAAATAAAAAGCCTTCAATATGATTTCGTTTTCTCATTACTAAACCATGTTTATGCCGCTCATCACCATATAACGTGTATAAATGGTAGGCAAGTTAGGCTTGTACTTTCTTTGATCATGAGTTAGAGGAACTTTACACATGTCATAAATCACTCTTAGCAAATCATTTGTCAAAGTTAGATGCATACATCATCCTGAGGTCCTTAGATGGATTTTGGTCGAAATGTTGATTTAATAATCACTTTTGATAATCATGATTATTACATTAGCTTTTACATCGTCTTTTCCCAAGCATAGAGGATTAGCATGCACATTCACCATATGATACTGCAACCATCAGAATCATGCTTGGGCCCTCATAGTTTTGAACGGCCGATATGATGCACCGAGATCTGCTCTATTTCTTTATCGCATCCTGTTATCTATATTTAATAAAATGAGTTCGGTACACTTCCGTTATTATTGCTTTCTTGGCTAACTTGACATTGGTCACTCTAACAACAATGAGTTTTTTTGGAGTTGTTGTCTGGTTTTTATGACAGGAATTAATGTAGAGTGGGGGCTACTAGAGAGCCTGGCCTAAATCAATGTCATGTGCACCTATACAGACAGGAAGGTTGGCTCTAGAAAAAGAGTGCAATCTAACCATAAACACCGTGGATAATACTTTATGAATGTGTTATATATTGACATGCCTACTTGAAGTTGTAGAGAAGTTCCTTCCGATGAAAATGATGTGCGAGGACCTAACTTTGTATTTAAGATATTACCAAGTTTATGTGAATAAATATGATTGCAGGAGACCCACCCAAAAGAGCAAAACAGTTCGAAAGGAGCAGGGGGTTAAAGCAAACCCAGCTTCTATAGATAATGCGGTCGACACCTTGGTAGAATCGGTGCCTATGGCTTATGTAGACAAATTACATGAACCGATTTGCATTACTTCGGCTCGATGCACCTATGCCGAGATGTTGTGTTACATTAGATCGACACAAGGAACTTGCACCCATGGCACTTGTGTTTCCCATTTCATTTTTATATCTCACCTACAAATATCCTGTATGCTCTCTGTTGTTTCATTTCAGGTACGAGGTTCACCCAAAGATCCTTGCTAAGGACACGAGAAACCGATCAGTCGGTTAGATATAGAGTACCCTTTAGCAGAGGATCTGTGGCTGTGGAAACACACCATCGGTTCGGCTCAATGCAATCTTGCAGAGGTGCTAAGCCTCATCGGTACAACGACGAGCTGACCTTCATCTCGACTATCAGGCGACTTTAAAGGTAGTCGCTCCTCGCTGTGATTCGAGTTAGGCCGAGCCGAGTCTTGGAAAACTGAATCGAAAGAGGGCTAGGTCGGAGTTCCTCTCAGCGCAACTCTTCAAGTGGAAGGACTCATAGCCACATGCGGCACCGATCTCCAGCTTGGAGGAAATACCATCATCGCTCTCCACCTCGTCATAGAGGAGGGCGAGAATCGGAATTCCACCTAGGATCGGAACTCCTGATGATTCCTGCGGATCCGAGGGTTCCCCTCGGCCCTGCCCGTCTCTGGCTTCCTCTTCTCCGAAGCGACGTCCCAGAAGCTGGGAAAAATCCCCGAGGCAGGAACGTCGGCGCCTTTGCTCACAAAGATCCTCCGACTTTAAATTGACACCTCGAGTCACTCAGGTGGTCACGTTTTAAATGGCCGAGGTTGCCATTACCCTGAGGGGCGAGTTCGATCTGGGCCGAGTCCTGGTAAACTGCCCTGAAGGCAACTTTAAACTGACACCTCGAGTCACTCAGGTGGTCACGTTTTAAATGGCCGAGGTTGCCGTTACCCTGAATGGCGAGTTCGATATGGGCCGAGTCCTGGTAAACTGCCCTGAAGGCGACTTTAAACTGACACCTCGAGTCACTCAAGTGGTCACGTTTTAAATGGCCGAGGTTGCCATTACCCTGAATGGCGAGTTCGATCTGGGCCGAGTCTTGGTAAACTGCCCTGAAGGCGACTTTAAATTGACACCTCGAGTCCCTCAGGTGGTCACGTTTTTAACATTGCCGAGGCTGGTGGCAGACACCCTCGCTGGTATAAGCCCAACCTCGAATATCTGTGACAAGACCCGTAGCTCGGGCGCTCCGAGGCTGGTGGCAGACACCCTTGCTGGTATAAGCCCGACCTCGAAGATCTGTGACAAGACCCGTATCTCGGGCATTCCGAGGCTGGGAGCAGACCCCTTTGTAGCTATAAGCCCGGCCTCGAAGAAGGTCGCCACGACGGTCCGACCTCAAATTCAAAAACTCTCACGAAGTCCAGATAAGGCATCAAGTCTAGCTCGCCCCAAGACGACCCGACTTGGGGGGCAACTGTTACGGATTGGGCCCAATCCTCAATAGGGAGGCCCATTATCTAAAGCAAGCCCATTTGTACCACTATATATATATATACCACTCCACCCTCTAAATGAGGGGACACTTTCTCCACTCCTCTCACATGCTCCATTTTGATTATGGACTGACTTGGGCGTCGGAGTGCTTGCAGGTGGCGGCCTCCCCGCGTTTCGCATCGGAGCTGATACCATCTCGGACCTCAGTCATGTCATCTTGGATTTCAGATTTCCATCTCAACGTCACTATCGTGAGGTACGATTTTCTCTCTGTGAGTTCCGTTCGGAACAATATCTATTTTCAATAATTTGTTTTATTTTTCTCATGATAGCATTCCTTCGCTTTCACCGGTTTTAAACTCATCCTTATAAGGATTGACTTGTAATTTAAAATCCTTTTGTTCCTCAATTTTTCGATTGTCGTGCTTGAGTTACGATCATCTGAACTACTTGTTGTGTCAAGTAGGAGAGAGAGTGACTCATACAAAAAGATAATAACATTATTGCATTTATTATATTATCATATGTGTTAATTCGTTGTTGTTTGGGTTTTGAGCACCCCTAGTGCTCTGTTAATGAAATTTTGCTTATCTAAAAAATCAAACCATATGCGTTAAAGTTGAAGATCCTAACTCGAAGTAAACACATGACTCGAAGCTTGTTTTATAAGATTGTTATGACTTGGATTAGTAATATGAGTTTCGTGTGTAGTTATACTATTACACTTTCTATATTATTAGACATAGATGATTTTGCAAGTGTGATTGTGATTTTCAAGTTCTATGTAAATATGTTAAAATAAGTACATTCTTAAATTGATTGAGAATATTGGTTGTTTATTTTACTTGTTGACATAACCTATGATGATAGTGATAATATAATTGTGTAATCTCACAAGTTGTTCTATGGATTTTGGAGACTGGTTTTTTAAATTGATTATAGATTAGATGAGTAAGACTGATGATTTTACTAAAAGCTAATACAAGATGCTCTCTCTCTCGAGTACAATACAACCTAAATATGATTTATTCATTCCAATAGCTTGTTGTGCAACAACTCTTTTTATCAACGATAATAAATCTCTTCCCTATTTAAAGGAGTTCTTTTGAATTGGAGAGGTTGTTGCCCTGTCGGCAAATTGGCTGAAGTAAGGTTGAGAGAAATGACTAAATATATTTATTGAATATCCAGTGACTTAAGTCACAAGAAGATTGTTCACATTGAACATCCATGGAAGAAAAGAGAGAAAAAAGAAGGTAAGTTCAAAAGAAAAGAAATATGTTGAAAAGCCTTGAAATATAGGATTCAAATTATAGTATCCTCTCACTCAGTAAATTCTATGATAGACTTTGTATCATTCAGATACAATTTCATTGTTTTTGTCACCGACCCGGTAGTGGCATTCCTTTTGGAAAGTAGTCTGGAGAGACAGGTAAACACTCTTTTCCTCAACGAAGTTCCTAGAAGGTTGAGAAGACTAGAGAGGTCTCTGGTGGTTTGCTTGGAGAGGCGGGTAAATAATACTCTTTGCCTAGAGAGGCGGGTAAAGAATACTCTTGTAGCCTGAAGAGGCAGGTAAAGAATACTCTTGTTCGCCTGGAGAGGAAGGTAAAAAATACTTATGGTTTTAGTGGATTCATGGGCAGGGCATAGTTAGAGGCCAGATGAGCCACAACTCGCCCAAAAAAATCCTATGGGCCTACTATAGGTCATGTGTGTAATCAATCAATATATAGATATCTAAAGGAAGTATTTTTTGAGGTTCTAGGATGCTCCTCCAATTTTTTAATTAATTTTTAAAATTAAATCTCAATAATCTACTTTTATTAATAAATCTCCATTCAACATTTATGACATCCAAATAGTGGTGTTAAATATTACTTAAATAACAATTATTTAATATCATTATATCATTCTAAAATGTTTTCCAAAACAACAAAATATCATATATGTAACATCCCTAATTTTTAAAGACTCGTATTATGATGATGGATGCCGATTAATTATTTGTGGGAATAATTGGTCGTGTCTCGGGGATTTTGAGTCAAGGAATTTGTCAAGAAATTCCTATTCTCCATTAAATTGTGGCCTAGTCATAGTTTTAATGAAAGAATTAAGCTGAGGGGCAAAACTGTCTTTTTACCCCTTTAGTGTATCAGCCTTTGTACCTGAACCCTCTTAGCCTCACACTCTCATTTGGTCATTTCATTCCAAAATTTCAGAAGAGAGAAACTGAAAACAGAGGGGAGAAGAAAGAAGAGGGGCGCGAAGGAGGAGAAGAGAAGGGGAAGGGAGGTTCTCAAATCCTGTTGCATGTAAGTACTCTCATCACATTCCCACTCCAAGTTCGATTTCCCTTCCAATGATACCACTTTCGAAGTCTGATTCTCACCCATTCTCTGTATCCCATTTTCTGTCTTGTGGTTGAAATGGTAAAGATGGTCAAGCTTGGAGTTGCCATCCTCTTGCATGTTCAGCTGGATTGTTGGGGAAGAGGTTCTAGCCTTGCATTTGCAAATTGGAGGAAGCTTATGGAAATTTGAGTGGTTGTTTCAGTAGATAAGAGAGAATGGTTGTTGTTTTGAAGTTTCGGTTGGTGCCCTTCGGTGTTCGTTCGTGAGTTCTCTCGTTCCGGTCATCGCGCGTTTCGTCGGAACTTCTAGAACGATCGTCAACGGGTGAGTTCTACTCACGGATTAGGGAAATAAATCAAATGTTTTGAACCTTTGGCATAATCTGATATTTTATTGAAAATGTGTCTTTGAAGCTAAATTTTGAGTTTTTGAAAAAATGGGCGTTTTACGGTTTTGAAATCAATAAACGAATTGAAATGATTTTGATGACAATTCTGAAATGAATATGTATTCTGGAATGCCTGGACATTTTCTGAGTTTCAGGAGTGATTGACATTAGGAACCGAATTGGGCGGAAACGGAGAGCGAAAATGAGAAATGTGTGAAATTTGGTAACAGACACAGGTCGCACGGACCGTGCGCCCCTGGGCACGGACCACGCGCCTGCATCGGGTTGGCTTAATTGGAAATAAAACGGGACGCACGGGTCGTGCGCCCCTGGGCACGGACCGTGCGCCCTCTTCGGTTTGGTTGTGTGATTTTGGTAAATCACGCACGGGTCGTGCACCCCTGGGCACGGACCGTGCGTGAGCTTCCGTTATCGATCCCCGATTTCTCATTTCGACGCTCCTTTTGATCCCGAACCTTTTCTAATCTCTTTCTCAATCATTTAAAAAGGAATTGCCTTACTAAAAACCTTATTTTGAACTTGTTCGACTCATGATTTTGAAAAAGAGCTTTGAAAGCCTATTTGATTGAAAAGCCGAAACCCTAGTATACGTGTGGGTACACCGACTGATGAATTGACCAAATATATATAACTATATATGTCATTGTGTATGATTATAAAGCCGGATATCTAACTATTGAATTCATCTAAACGGGTTATAGATCGATATAGATATAAATTATCTAATAAGCTTATGTGATTGATCCCTTGGTGATCAAAATCAAAAAGAAGATATAAATTATATAACTCTCGAGAATTGATACGTATTGTCATATGTATCGCGTTGGGTGACGATCCGACAAGTAGCATTCTAGGGAGGGTAGTCATGACCCCTTACCTCGGCCCTGTATACGTTTTGGCGTGGTCAATTCGTGGGTTATCGGGATTCGTAGTCGTTGTACAGCGATTTATGCTAAACTAGAACCCTGACATTATTCGGATAGAATTTCGAATTGGGGATTACCGTAGATATTGGGCAAACTAGATTGTCTGGCATTATATCTCGGGGATTACCGTAGATATTGGGCAATCAAGTTGTCTGGCATTATATCTCGGGTTGTGTTAAACTAAAGAAAACTTATTTGAGAACACGATTTACTTGGCATTTCGATTTGTAGCTTATGATAGCTAATCATTTATATTTGATGACGGTTTAATAAATTGAACCGAGTGTCGGTGAGGGGGCACGGTAGGACTCACTGAGATAATGTTATCTCACCCAATCCATATTTGTTGTTTTTCAGAGAAACAGGGAAAAAGGAAGACTATTGTGCACGAGTAGTTGGCATACTCTCGGAGGTGCTGAAGACTTAGTCATATTTACCCTTTGTTCTTTTGTTGTTCTATTTGGTTGTATAAACTTGTATTGGTTACGAGTTTTACGAACCGCTTTATGTTTCTGTTTGGTATTTGGACTTGAATATTGTATTCCGTTCGGTATGGAACCGATGAACTTCTATTTTATGAAGTAATGCTATTTCCGACTATGTGTTTATTTGGGAAAAAGTTTGTATGTCCAATACTTAAACAGGAACCGTGTCCTCTGAACTTCCGCATCTGTGCATCTTCGGTGTCTCTACACGTTAGAAATACCGGGGGTGTTACATTTTGGTATCAGAGCGGTTCGACCTAGTCGGACTTAGATGTTAAGAGTCTTTTACGTCTTCTAAGTGTGATTCTTCTTAGTATGCTATTAGACATTGAGCCTGATCAATTTAATACTTTGTGCATATTTCGCAGAATCATGGCTGGAAGAGGTAGGAGAAACCCACCTGTTGATCCTCATCAAGAATGGATGCAGAATGTCATCGCGACTCAGTAGAAGATGATGAATGACATTATGCTAATGCAACAGCAACAGATGGCTCAGGTGGCTCAAATGCAGCAGATGCATCAAGTGCCTCAACCACAACCGACTGAGCCAGTCAATGTGCCAACACCTGAGGATCCGAACATGGTGTATTTTCGGTTTCTGAAGATGAAACCCCCAACCTTCAAAGGAGGATCCGATGCAATGAAGGCCCATTTCTGGGTAGATGCCATGGAACGAATCTTTGTTACTTTGCAATGCAATGAAGAAGAGAAAGTAATTTGTGCTGCTAATGCTCTGGACGAGAATGCTCACACCTGGTGGGTTAATGCTCGTAGAATGCTACAAACTCAAGAAACTCCTCTTGAGTGGAATACTTTCAAGGAATTATTTTTGGGTCATTATTTCCCCGACACTCAAAGACTTGCCAAACAGATGGAATTTCTGAATCTGAAACAGGGAGATATGACAGTTGGGGAATATGCTGCGAAATTTGAGAGGTTGTTACAATTCTATGAATTGGGGACCACCGCTCCTGATGATAAATGGAAAATGGTGATGTTCAGACAATGTCTTCGAGGCGATGTGAATCAAGGTCTCAGTTCTTATTCCATCACCACTTAGCCTGCTTTGGTTCAACAAGCTCATTCAGCTGAAAGCGATCTTAAGAGAATGTATGCCGAGAGGAAGGATTTCTGGAAGGATAAGCGTAGAGGAAGTGATTCAACTTCTTCAAACCTTAGATATAGATGGAATTCGGATAAAGGGAAACAAATACAGTCAAGTGACTCTGCAAAGCTTAGCAAGTGCAACATCTGCAAGAAACATCATAAAGGGAGATGTCTAGTGGGACCGAACCAATGCTACCATTGCAAAGAAGTGGGCCATTATGCTAATAATTTCCCGTCAAGGAGAGCTTTCTTGGAGTCTCCTGATGCTCCGAGGCAGGCTCGAGTCAACACTTTGGATGCCAAGACCATCAAACCAGCTGATAATCTCATAAGGGGTATAGGTTCTCTCTTTAATCAAACTGTTAATATTCTGTATGATTCTGGTGCTACTCATTGTTTTATCTCAGAAGCGTGTGCTGAACGGTTAGGATTAACAGTATCTCCTATATCCGAGCCAATAACTATCCTTACTGCTGCAAAGGGTCGTGTGCGAACCCAGTCGTTGTGTCTGAACTGTCTACTTACCAGAGGAAGTATGGATTTTGTTGTTGACTTTATCTGTTTTCCTATGAGGGGGATGGAGATTGTTTTGGGAATGAATTGGATGACTTCCAATCACGTTACTATTGACTGTTTCAATCGTGCAATTGGGTTTCCTTCCAAAGTAGCGGAACATTCTCTACCTGCAAATGATGGTGTTATTTCGTTCGCTTCAGCCAGCCAGACCCTATTCCAAGGTGCGGAAGCTTTTGTTGTTATTTTGTATGCATCAACTGAAGCTGGTTTGAACTTATCGTCTGTTCAAGTCGTCAATGAATTCTTAGATGTTTTTCCCGAGGAAGTTTCCTCTTTGCCTCCTGAACGAGAGGTGGAGTTTTCTATAGATTTGGCGCCGGGTGCGGGGCCAATATCTGTAGCACCATATAGGATGTCACCGCTTGAGTTGAAAGAATTGAAATCCCAGTTTGAAGAACTAATTTCTAGGCGTTTCATAAGGCCGAGTGCCTCTCCGTGGGGTGCTCCCGTGTTATTGGTTAAGAAGAAAGATGGAAGTATGAGGTTGTGCATCGACTATCGTCAGCTCAACAAGATAACTATCAAGAACAAGTATCCATTGCCAAGGATAGATGATCTACTTGACCAACTTCGAGGTGCTAAAGTTTTCTCCAAAATTGATCTAAGGTCAGGGTACCATCAAATCAGGGTAAGAGCCTTAGACATTCCGAAGACTGCTTTTCGTACGAGGTACGGACACTACGAGTTTGTGGTGATGCCCTTCGGATTGACTAACGCTCTGGCCGTATTCATGGATTACATGAATAGAGTTTTTCAGTCCTACCTAGACCAGTTTGTGGTCGTCTTTATTGATGATATTTTGGTTTACTCAAAGTCAGTTGAGGAGCATGCCCAACATCTCCGCTTTGTCCTAGGAGTACTCCGAGAAAAGAAACTTTATGCTAAACCGTCGATAGGTGATTTCCCAGGAGGGGGTTGTAGTTGATCCTAGCAAGGTGGAAGCAGTGTTGAATTGGGAACGACCGACGTCAGTGACTGAGATCAGAAGCTTTCTGGGTTTAGCTGGCTACTATAGAAGATTCATTGAAGGTTTTTCACAATTGGTACTTCCGCTTACTCGATTGACTCGCAAGGGTTAACCGTTTGCTTGGGATGCCGAGTGTGAAGAGTGTTTTCTTGGATTGAAAGAGAAGTTAACTTCTGCTCCGATCCTGATTCTTCCGGATCCGTCTCTAGGGTTTCAAATCTACAGTGACGCCTCTGGGAAGGGTTTAGGATGTGTTCTCATGCAGAATCAACATGTTGTGGCCTATGCATCAAGGCAACTGAAGACTCATGAGCGGAATTACCCAACTCATGATTTGGAATTAGCAGCCATCGTGTTTGCGCTAAAGATTTGGAGACACTATCTTTATGGTTCTCGTTTCGAAGTTTTTAGTGATCACAAGAGCTTGAAGTATCTGTTTGACCAAAAAGAGTTGAATAATAGGCAAAGGAGATGGACGGGATTTTTGAAGGACTACGACTTCGAATTGAAATATCACCCTGGGAAAGCCAATGTGGTAGCAGATGCTCTGAGCAGGAAGTCTATCCACACGGCAAGGTTAATGGTTCACGAGATGGCTTTGTTAGAGTCGTTCAGAGACTTGAAGCTCAAGTTAGCAAGAAAGAGGGATCGTATAGTGTTGCGGCATATTCAGATAGCCAGTGTGTTAAGGGAACAAATCCGTGTAGCTCAAGAAGCTGATGTGAGGTTACAGTCTCGGAGAGGATCGCCAGATTTTATTGAGGATAGTGACGGCTTGATTTGCTTTAATGGGAGAATTTGTGTTCCCAACAGTGAGGATGTCAAAAGGCAAGTATTGGAAGAAGCTCATAAGAGTCAGTACTCTGTACATCCGGGATCCACCAAGATGTACCGAGACTTGAAGTTAATGTATTGGTGGCCTGGGATGAAGGCCGAGGTTGCAGAATTTGTTTCTCGGTGCTTAACTTGTCAGAAGGTTAAGGCGGAACACCGAAGACCGGGCGGTCAGTTACAACCGCTAGATGTGCCCGTTTGGAAATGGGAAGATATCTCAATGGACTTCGTCATGGGTTTGCCGAGGTCACAGGCCGGCAATGATTCTATTTGGGTAGTAGTGGACCGATTGACCAAATCCGCTCACTTTATTCCCGTTCGCTCGACTTATAAGGTTTCCAAGTTAGCAGATGAATATGTGAAAAACATTATCAGACTGCATGGGGTTCCAACGAGTATCGTGTCAGACCGAGATCCCAAGTTTACCTCCAGATTTTGGAAAGCATTGAATGAAGCTTTGGGAACAAGAGTGCTGGTTAGCACTGCTTATCATCCTCAGACTGATGGTCAGACTGAGAGGACTATTCAGACTCTTGAGGACATGCTTCGGGCTTGTGTTCTCGATAGCGGAAGAAAATGGGAGGGTCATCTTCCATTAGTAGAATTGTCCTACAACAACAGTTACCACTCCAGTATTGGAATGGCACCGTTCGAAGCACTTTATGGTAGGAAGTGTAGAACTCCGTTGTGTTGGTGGGAAATTGGAGAAGATAGGTTTTTGGGACCCGATATGGTTCGCGAGACTACTGAGAAGATCAAGTTAATTCGAGAAAGGATGAAGGTTGCTCAGAGTCGGCAAAAGAGCTACGCTGACAACCGAAGGAGGCCGTTGGAATTTGATGTTGGTGATCATGTGTTCTTGAAGGTTTCTCCAACCATAGGCACATGTAGAGCTTTGCGAGCGAAGAAGCTCAGTCCTCGATACGTTGGACCTTTCCAAATCATCGAGCGGATTGGGCCGCCGCCTATCGCCTCGCATTGTCTCCGACCCTATCAAATCTCCATGATGTGTTCCACGTGTCTCAGTTGAGGAAGTATGTTCCCGATCTGCATCAACCGTTGATTGTTGATACGATTGACCTTCGACCGGATTTGTCATTTCAACCTTATCCAAGTCATATCTTGGAGAAGACCACATTAAAATCTATGAAGAGCCATCCATGAAGAAGAAATATATAAGGAAAATACAAAAATGGAAGACATCAATAGAATGAAACAGTTAACTAATTTCTCAGTATTTGTTATGTGTATAGGAACATCGATTTTCAACAGAGATAAAAAATGTGAAAATTATAAAAAATGGAAAACGATAGCAAATAGCCCGAACAAATATATCATGGAAAGTGTTTACTGTTAGCATGAAATTTGTTCTCAAAAACTAGCAACATGAATTACATGACTTTTACAAGAGGGCTAATCGTAGACATCACAAAATCCTGATAATATATATTTAATTTAACAAAAAAACAGAATTTCATAATATGAGGAAGGGGAACCATAGCAAACCTGGCGTGAATGATCTTAACGCTCGTTTTCATGTTAGGTTGAGACCAGTTGTAGGCAATTGAACCCGTAATACCACTAAGCCACAAACACCCTGATCCAATATAATCGAAATAGAAACAAATTAGACGTTCTCCCCCAAAAAAATCAAACACTCATCAATGACCTAAACTCAATTTCTTGAAAAGTTAAAAACAAAAGATATTTGAATAAAATCAAATGAAATAAAGTAGGGGATTGAGAAATTTACCAACATTACGGAGCTTGTGTTCGACGACCCATTTCCTCAGGTAAGAGGGTCGAGATCGCTGAAACCTAAACACAAAATCGCTGAACTCTTGCTTGGAGAAATCTGACTTCCAAAATCGCTGAAATCGTGAATGCTGCCTTGGTTTGAGTTTTAACGATCTTGGTGTGAACTTAGGGTAATCGCTGAGAACGTGAGGGTTTGTGAGGGTTGTGACTTGTGAGAAGAGAGAAAAGGAATGATGAAGATGATTTTTGTGATGAAGGAGCGACGCATGCAGAGATCTTTGGAAGTGGCGCAATGTTAGATCTGAGGAACATTCACAGCGACGCCGAACTGCCGTGAGAGGCGATCTGAGTTGTTGGAGATGAGGTCTGTGGAGAGGAATGGTGAAGGAAACACGGTGGGGTGTTGAAATAAGATGAGGAGGAATAGATTGGAGAAGAGGACACGGGAGTGGGGGGTGAGTTGGGACGGTGGGAGGCAATGGAGGGTGAGAAGGAGAAATTATGCTTCACACAAGATGAAGGAGAAGATGACATGGGAGTGGAGGGTGAGTTGGGACGGTGGGACGGTGAAGGAGTTCGCATGGGTGGAGGGTGAGATTTGTGAGAGAAGTGATTTAGGGCTCTGCGTAGTGGGTGTAGTGGGTTAGAGAAAGGAATGGATTTTCTATTTTTTTTATTTTTTAATAGTTTTCTCTATGGCAACGTTTATGAGCCGTTGCCAAAAGCTTAAACAAAAAACCGTTGCCGTAGACCATATGGCAACGTTTATGAGCCATTGCCTCATGATTAAACAAAAAAACCGTTGCTATAGACTATATGGCAACACTTTTGAACCGTTGCCAATAAAAATATTTGAAAAAAAAATGAACCAGCAACGGGGTGAAAAAACCGTTGCCATTGATGTCTAAGGCAACGGTTTTTTTGGCGTTGCAAAATTAGGCGTTGCCGTAGGGTCCAAATGTTGTAGTGGTGGTATGAAGACTCTGCGTTCAAGGACTATTCCGATTGTCAAAGTAGTCTGGGATGTCTTTTCAGCCGAAGAGGCTACCTGGGAATTGGAAGAGGACATGCGGACCCGACATCCATATCTCTTCGCTTAAGGTACGTCTTGTCAATTTTGAGGACAAAATTTTTAAAAGTTGGGGTGATTGTAACATCCCTAATTTTTAAAGACTCGTATTATGATGCCGGAGGCCGATTAATTATTTGTGGGAATAATTGGTCGTGTCTCGGGGATTTAGAGTCGAGGAATTTGTCAAGAAATTCCTATTCTCCATTAAATTGTGGCCTAGTCATAGTTTTAATGAAAGAATTAAGCTGAGGGGCAAAACTGTCTTTTTACCCCTTTAGTGTATCAGCCTTTGTACCTGAACCCTCTTAGCCTCACACTCTCATTTGGCCATTTCATTCCAAAATTTCAGAAGAGAGAAACTGAAAACAGAGGGGAGAAGAAAGAAGAGGGGCGCGAAGGAGGAGAAGAGAAGGGGAAGGGAGGTTCTCAAATCCTGTTGCATGTAAGTACTCTCATCACATTCCCACTCCAAATTCGATTTCCCTTCCAATGATACCACTTTCGAAGTCTGATTCTCACCCATTCTCTCTATCCCATTTTCTGTCTTGTGGTTGAAATGGTAAAGATGGTCAAGCTTGGAGCTGCCATCCTCTTGCATGTTGTTGCGCCCGAAAAAGTCCTTGGGAGAGAACGGTTCTCGTTTACAACTTTCTTTAAAACAACGGAGTCGCCACCAATATTTATTTAGGAAAATATTAGGAAAACCTTTTTTGGAAAGCGATTGGCCTTTGAAAACTGAAGATTTGGGTTCGGGGGTCGGTTATGCGTGGGGAAGGTACGAGCACCCCACACATCCTCTCTACTGAGAGGGAACCTTTAATTAAAAGTGTGGTTTTAGTGTGTTGGTTTGAAAATACTTTAATCTTGCGTCCCTACTTCTTATTTAAAAAAATGCATTGAAAGATACTTGGTGAAAATCTTATTTATGTGAAAGAAAGGAGAAAAAAAAAGGGTTTTTTTAGAGAAAAAGTGCTTAACGGGGGTTACGACCCGCTCCTACGTATCTCCCGGTGCGATGGAGAACTCAAAGCTTACGTAGTTCTCCTTTAGAAAACGTTTGTTGGTTGGTGTTTTTTAATATAGGGGTTTTAGGATTGTGTGATCTGTGTTGAAGGACCACTGGGGGTCTGGAGGGCCGCTGAGGGCTGAAGGAGCGCTGGGGCTCTGAAGGACCACAGTTCACTTATCCTAAAACGATGACTAACCCGGCCGTACGACCGACTTAATCCCCTACTTTGAAAATAAGATTTTTTGACTTTTGAAATGAAAGAGATGTGTTTGTATATTTTTTAATTTTAGAAATTGTTTATTTTTGCGCTTGACAGGGGCGTGGCCCTGCTCCTACGTATCTCCGGGTGGAGAATCAAAGGCGACGTAGTTCTAGGTTCTTTTGAAAATAATTGTTTGAAAACTTATTGTGAAAATAATTTTTATTTGTTATGCTTGACGGGAAGTGACCCGCTCCTACGTATCTCCCGGTGCGATGGAGAATTCAAAGCTTACGTAGTTCTCCGTTGTCTTTTTCTGAAAGGTTTTTGTCTTTTATCTTTTGGTGAGTTTTCGCAATAGAACGAGCATTAGCGAGTGATTAAACTAACAAAGGCTATGGGTAATCACTGCTAAATACTCAAAAAGAGTTGTTACCTCTAGTCAGACGAACAAAGGCTCTGATTGACTATTAGTAACAACTTGCTTTTATTATATTTTCGAAAAAGTTTTCGAAGTAGGACGAGCATTAGCGAATGATTAAACTAACAAAGGTTATGGTTAATCATCGCTAAGTACTCATGTGAAATTGAAGAGCGTTCATGGAGATCA
Organism: Astragalus membranaceus; assembly: GCA_039519185.1. Taxonomy (NCBI): domain Eukaryota; kingdom Viridiplantae; phylum Streptophyta; class Magnoliopsida; order Fabales; family Fabaceae; genus Astragalus; species Astragalus membranaceus. The sequence goes on along the minus strand of CM076854.1, from coordinate 43,692,847 downwards.
AACTAACAAAGGTTATGGGTGACCTCCACTACTTGCTCATTTTTGTTTATTGAAAATGCTTTGAATATTAATTGGTTTGGAAAAGAGTTTTAGAAAATAGGTAAATCATTTTCAATCGAATTCTATGTCCAAAACCAAATGCAAAATGAATGAATGAAGCTCAAACATACTCAACAATCAAGCGGTCATAAACATGTAGATCACTAACTAAGATTAAGCATGCCAATATAATCAAAGAATTCAATTGTCAAAGATGCAAGACAAAATTCTCAAAAACAATTGTGTTTGTTTGTGAAGGGGAATTGCTACACAAGTTGGAAGCAATATCAAGAGGGGCACATATGCCTCTATGCTACACATGTTGGTAGTCTTATAAGGGCACATGATTGTGTAAAAGGGTTTGTGCACAATTAAGTCAAGACATTCAAATGGCATCAAGAACAAAGGAATACAATTGATCATAGGCATAGAGTATTCTAGGTTAGGTGAATGAACATGTGAGCAATGAGGCATGATTAGGCAAGCATGTGAATGCATGAGCATACAAGAATGAATGTATGAATGAGTAGACAAGAGGATGCATGAGAGTGTCGCATAAAATAGGGATGAATGAAGATGCATGAGGGTGAAAATGTTTTGGTAAAAGGTTTAGGGAAGAAAGTGGTAAAATGTTTTTGGGTTTTGGTGTTTTGGAAATGAGATGAAATGTTTTTGGTCTTGAAAGTGGTAAAAGTATTTTGGGGTTTATTTTATAAAGTTGAAAGAGTTTGAAATGCAAGTGAGAAAATGTTTTGGGGTTTTTATGCAAAGATGCAAGTGGTAAAAACTTTTAGTAAAAAGTTAGTGAAATGGTAAATTTATTTTACTTGGAGTAGAAAGTAATTTTTGAAAATTAGTAAAGGTAAAAAGTGAAAAGTAAATTATTAATGAAATGGTACATGTCAAATGGTAAAAGTGAAAAACACAATTGAATCAAATGCACACACAAATGCAAGATCAAAATAACAAAGTTTTGAGCAAAATTTGGTCAAAAGACATGGCCTATGGCCGAATGCAATCATGGGCAAAATCAAGCACAATTTCATCAATTTCTTGCAACCAAATCACATCAATAAGCTCATAAGTATAAACCCTAGGACCTATGCATGCATTTCATGCTCAAACAATTGTTATTTCATCATTTATTTCAACACAAAATCAAAGAAACAAAAGCAACAAAAATCCCTAGGTCTCTAATCCTCAAACCCGAGGCTATGTAAGGCATAAACCCACCAAAAATTCAACTTCAACACAAGATATGAACAAAGAAATGCATGAACAAGAAAAAAAAACACTACATGGCCGAAGCTAAAAGAAGAGGGAAACAAGGTTTTATTTCATGAAATTTAGTGAAAAATGTGTAGAAATGCAAGGAGAATTATTCAAACACAAGAATCTTCCCTTCAAGGCCAAGGACCCATCTCAAACACCCAAGGCTCCCAATGTCCTTGTCCAATAATGTTTGAAATGAGTCCTCAAAGCTTCTTTCAAGAAGGAAAGAGGAGTAGAAGAGAGATTACATAATGAAAATTAAAGAAAATGCAAGAGTTTGTGAGCTTACCTCTAGATCTTGCTTGAAATGAAGAAGAAGATCAAAATAGAAACCAAGAACACTTGAACCTCCTCTTGAATCCCACGAAAATAACTTGATCTTGAAGGATTTGATGATGAACTTTGAAGATAATGCAAGATTAGAAGTGGATGTAGTGTAGGAATCAAGAATAATGAAGTTTGGATGGTTGAAAATTGAAGAATTGGTGGTGGAAATGGTGGGAGGTGGTCTCGGGTTTGAGAGGGGAGGAGGAGAGGAATTGTGATCTGATTGTGTGCTAGGGTAAAATGAGAATGATCTGTCTTGATGGTCTCCTATTTTTGGTTTTATATCAGATGCAAAATTAAGGGCATAATAGACTTTGTGCTTTTGCAAACCATTGAGATTTGAGATAGAATTTGAATCAAGGGTCTAGATTGCAATGCACATGGATTAGGGACAATGAGAAAGCACAAATGAGGGAGTGAATGGGTGTGATATGCGCATCTCATGAGGGGAGGGAGAGCTTGTGTGAAAAAAACCTTGTCCTATTTTGGGAATGGAGGCTCATATGTGATGTGAGGTAAAAATAGGGTTAAGGGTATAATTGAGATGAAATGTTACCAAAGAGGTAATTTTGTATTTTCTTGTGAAGAGGTGAGTGTGAGAGGGTGGGGTAATTTACAAAAGAGGCATGAATCTATGTGGGAGTGAGTGATGGTCATCAAAAAGGGAAAAGTTGAGGATAGTACAAAGCATATTCTTAAGGAATAAGGAATAGAAGAGTGTGGAAGAAAATGTGGAGAGAGAGAGAGAGAGAGAGAGAGAGAGAGAGAGAGAGAGAGGGAGTTTCAAAATTGTGGGGGGAGAGAGAGAGAGAGAGAATTTCGAAATTGTGGGGGGAGAGAGAGAGAGAGAGGAAAAAAAACTTGTTTTTGGTCTTTTGTCTTATTGAGGACACTTCCTTCTTTTTGAGTTTTTGAATTTTGGGCATGGAAGTGAAGGTGCACCTATTAAAAAGTGTCACATATTTTTGAGCACCATAAAATATTCCCTCTAGTTATTCTAGGCAATAAAAATTGTCATTTAGTAATTGGGGAATATTTAATGGTCTTTTTTGGGTTTTTTATGCACTAAAAATGGGGAAAATGCATTTTTAATTATTTTGGACTAGGACTTTCTTTCCAAAAATTATACAAAAATTACCCTTGGTAGAGTAACATGTATGCCACGTCCTTGACCTGGTCTTGGTCCAAAAATAATTAATTTGCTTTTATTTAAATGCCCAAAAATGCAAAAATATGCACTATTTTATTTCCTAAAATTCCTAAAAATTAAGAAAAATGTTTTTGGGTGCCAAAAACTAATAATGATCAATAACTGGCCTTTTTTGATGAAAATACAGACACGTGCCAAATGACGGGGCACAGGTCAGCTCACGCAGTTACTACTGACGCGCACGCGTAATTCAAATAAAAATGCAAAATAGGGGACGAACACACATAAATGCACCAATCCACTGTTTTCCACACATTATGAATTACCTTATTGCTTCCATTATTCTGAAAAATGTTTTTTTTGACTTGGGCGGACAAAATTGGGGTATTACACATGTTCAGCTGGATTGTTGGGGAAGAGGTTCTAGCCTTGCATTTGCAAATTGGAGGAAGCTTATGGAAATTTGAGTGGTTGTTTCAGTAGATAAGAGAGAAGGGTTGTTGTTTTGAAGTTTCGGTTGGTGCCCTTCGGTGTTCGTTCGTGAGTTCTCTCGTTCCGGTCATCGCGCGTTTCGTCGGGACTTCTAGAAGGATCGTCAACGGGTGAGTTCTACTCACGGATTAGGGAAATAAATCAAATGATTTGAACCTTTGGCATAATCTGATATTTTATTGAAAATGTGTCTTTGAAGCTAAATTCTGAGTTTTTGAAAAAATGGGCGTTTTACGGTTTTGGAATCAATAAACGAATTGAAATGATTTTGATGACAATTCTGAAATGAATATGTATTCTGGAATGCCTGGACATTTTCTGAGTTTCAGGAGTGATTGACATTAGGAATCGAATTGGGCGGAAACGGAGAGCGAAAATGAGAAATGTGTGAAGTTTGGTAACAGACACAGGTCGCACGGACCGTGCGCCCCTGGGCACGGACCGCGCGCCTGCATCGGGTTTGCTTAATTGGAAATAAAACGGGACGCACGGATCGTGCGCCCCTGGGCACGGACCGTGCGCCCTCTTCGTTTTGGTTGTGTGATTTTGGTAAATCACGCACGGGTCGTGCGCCCTTGGGCACGGACCGTGCGTGAGCTTCTGTTACCGATCCCCGATTTCTCATTTCGACGCTCCTTTTGATCCCGAACCTTTTCTAATCTCTTTCTCAATCATTTAAAAAGGAATTTCCTTACTAAAAACCTTATTTTGAATTCGACTCATGATTTTGAAAAAGAGCTTTGAAAGCCTATTTGATTGAAAAGCCGAAACCCTAGTATACGTGTGGGTACACCGACTGATGGATTGACCAAATATATATAACTATATATGTCATTGTGTATGATTATAACGCCAGATGTCTAACTATTGAATTCATCTAAACGGGTTATAGATCAATATAGATATAAATTATCTAATAAGCTTATGTGATTGATCCTTTGGTGATCAAAATCAAAAAGAAGATATAAATTATCTTACTCTCGAGAATTGATACGTATTGTCATATGTATCGCGTTGGGTGACGATCCGACAAGTAGCATACTAGGGAGGGTAGTCATGACCCCTTACCTAGGCCCTGTATATGTTTTGGCGTGGTCAATTCGTGGGTTATCGGGATTCGTAGTCGTTGTACAGCCGATTTATGCTAAACTAGAACCCTGGCATTATTCGGATAGAATTTCGAATTGGGGATTACCGTAGATATTGGGCAAACTAGATTGTCTGGCATTATATCTCGGGGATTACCGTAGATATTGGGCAATCAAGTTGTCTGGCATTATATCTCGGGTTGTGTTAAACTAAAGAAAACTTATTTGAGAACACGATTTGCTTGGCATTTCGATTTGTAGCTTATGATAGCTAATCATTTATATTTGATGACGGTTTAATAAATTGAACCGAGTGTCGGTGAGGGGGCACGGTAGGACTCACTGAGATAATGTTATCTCAACCAATCCATATTTGTTGTTTTTCAGAGAAGCAGGGAAAAAGGAAGACTATTGTGCACGAGTAGTTGGCATACTCTCGGAGGTGCTGAAGACTTAGTCATATTTACCCTTTGTTCTTTTGCTATTCTATTTGGTTGTATAAACTTGTATTGGTTACGAGTTTTACGAACCGCTTTATGTTTCTGTTTGGTATTTGGACTTGAATATTGTATTCCGTTCGGTATGGAACCGATGAACTTCTATTTTATGAAGTAATGCTATTTCCGACTATGTGTTTATTTCGGAAAAAGTTTGTATGTCCAATATTTAAACAGGAAATGTGTCCTCTGAACTTCCGCATCTGTGCATCTTCGGTGTCTCTACACGTTAGAAATACCGGGGTGTTACAATATATATTAATATCCAATGAATCTTGAGTTTTTTAATTTATATTTGTATTAAATATGAACTTTCTTCTCTTATATTAGTTAATGTCCATTCTAAACTCATGAGATTCCGTTTTTATTTATTGCTTCTTTTTGATTTTGTGTACAATTTAATATTAAATATTAATTTATATATCTATCTACATCTATCTATATCTATATACATATGTAAAGGAAGCCCCAATGAGCCTTCACAATGAATCTTGAGTTTTTTAATTTATATTTGTATTAAATATGAACTTTCTTCTTATATTAGTTATCTCTTTAACAAATAAATTATATTATTAATAAAATAGAAAAAATATAAATTAGTTTAATAAACATTTTTTTACTAATTATAATATTTTATATGAATTTAAAAGATTACAATCATATGAATATATCTTTTAAAACATTGATTATAAACAAACAAAAAAATTGTAAAGGAGGCTTGATCGTTTGTGAGCTTTCCTCTCTTTTTTTTTGTTTTTATTGATTACTCATAAATAGTTATGATTAGTACTAATTATTTTAGTTGCATTTTGGTGTCTCTACATTAACATGTAATTTGTACAAATTACTTTTGTTGGTTTTAAATAGAGATTGGTTACAATCTTTTCATTTTCTTGATTTTAAATTCATCCAACAAATCCCTCATATTTTTAAAATAAAATTTTAAAAATACTACAAAAACAATGTAGTTGTCTAAAAAAAAAGTAAAGTAACTCACCATCTCTTTGCCAATATTACATAATGTGTCCACTTTTTTTTCTATTGTAACCAAAAAAATAATGTGTCCACTTTACATTTATTGACCTAGAACAAAAAACATTATCGTATAAACAATGGTCATTTTCATTTTTTTTTCCTTTAGCAGCCAATATCATGTTTTTTCATGTTATTGTCAAAAGAAAAATTATGCTTTTTCATGTTATCATGAACTAATCTATACACGTGATCGTATGAAGAAAACAATGTATTTGTTGGAAAAAAAAGCAAAGTAACTCACCATGTCTTTGCCATATATTAAATAATGTGTCCATTGGTAGGTATTACTTTATTGACCTAATGTTTATATGACCTATAAAATTCTTAAACAGTATAACTTGCATACAAATAGTAACCGATGTTATCCAAAAGGTTTATATTCCACCATCTACCTTAAATAACTTAATAACTCTTTAACAAAACAATAAAGGCTTAAATGAACAATCTTTTCTATATAAACCACATAGTTAACCAGTTCCATTCAAATGCATATCCTTTCAACAGGTTCGGGGTGTCAATCGAACATGAGTTTCTATACACTTCAAATATTTTCCCCATTAGATATAAAATAGTGTTTGCTTTCTAAACAATCCATCATCCACAGCAACTGTACAATGCAAAATAAAAAGGATATTTAACCCATAGAGCACACTCAACATCCATAAAAACGGAATAGATCATTCAAGTATGTTACTCATTGATCCTGTCAAAAAAAGTATGTTACTCATTGACAAAAAGGTATGAATTCTATAATTTTTCATTCTTACAATATACTTCTTTTGCAAACTTTACTAATTCAAAATTTTTAATACTTTTTAGACCAGTCATCGCTTCCCTTGGGAGAAATAATATTTATAGATATATGACAAGAAGGTAAAATACTCAACATCACTAAATTTATTGTATTATGCTATAATGTTATTATAGACAAAAATTGGCACTTTGAAGCCATCGATTATGGTGGTGATTATAGCATTCTTATTTAATTTTCTTATTGACCAAATAACAATTTTCATGATAGAATATCACATTGTTGTCAAAAAAATGATAGAATATCATAAATTTCATATTGAGCAATAAGACAGTATCAGGGATTTAGATCATTTATCGAAGCTTCAACTTACCAATATGGAACTTTTCCTACAAAAGGGTAAAAATAAGGTAAAAGTGATTTGTAATGCATTATATTCAAGTTCAAATTTCCTTTATTAATTAAATATTTGTTTCAACAATTTCAGGTTCAAATCTAATGAAGAGGAAACAACTTATATACGGAACAAAAAGTGATCAGAAGGTTTATATGATAGGAGTAAATATAACGTTTTAAAATCGCATTTTTGTTAATTTGAACTAAGAAGTTCGAAAGATTTGTATGATTGAACAAATTAGATTTAGTTTTCAGAATTTTAGGTGTTTCAATTATTGCAACAAATATCACTATGGTTGATTAAATAATAGTTCAATTTTTTTAATTTATTTAAAGCATTGCGGTTTAATAGATTGATAATACCATAAATTTACTATTAGAATATTTGTAAATTATTATTTTTACAAGTTATTTATGTTTATACAAGAAAATTAAAACATTGTAACCAAAAGACAACCAAAACTAAGACATCACATGAAAAATTAAGAGCATTCAAAAAAAGAGTAATATTTAAAAAAAAATTCATGTATGGAAGAGGTAGAGTTTTAGGCAGTTATAACAACAAATGTTATTTAAAGAACACAACTTTGGATGTGAGTGGAGAGATTTTGGCGACAAAATTTAGAACGAACAAAAACATGTACATATAGGTAGAAGAAAGAAGTGAGATTCATAAGAAAAAGTGAAGTGTGCAGAAAATAGAGGGTTTCGGGTTTTTGACAGTTTTGACCAGGTTACCAAACAATGTCATTTTGGAAACAATGGTTTCTAAAGTTTTTTTTTTGATAAGTCAAAAGTTTATTAATAGGGGCACTAGGGGTGCCTCAACCCAATTACAATTACTGTAACCGGTTTACACAGATGATAGGATTGCTGTCCCAATCCTCAAATCCTATATTATTTTGACCTCCCATTCTATGAGCTATCCACCCCCAAGAGATTCCTTTTACATGTCTTAGCATTTGTGTTACACTTGGTACACCCCCTCTAAAAACGACTCTATTCCTATTAATCCACAAAACCCATGACACACCAACCCAAACTAGAAACCTTAATTTCTTCTTTTTCTTACCTTCTATCTTAATTCTGTTTCTCCACATATGGAATGGTTTCTAAAGTTATAGGCATTCGATAATTGTTATTAAAATTAATATAAAAAATGAAGAATAGATTTATGGATCACTTTCTTTTTCTAAATTTTCTTTAAGATTTGAATTTCTTTAACTCCACTTTTATTTTTATTTTTAACTTTAGTTTCAATTTATGAATTATTATTTTTTCATGAAAATAAAAAGAAAATAGTAAATAACTGTATTTATTTTTTGTTTTCTAAGATTTATTTTTCTACAAGCACATTAATTTATCTATCTCTATTATTAAAATTCATGCCCATAAGTTAAGCATATCATATTACTGTATTTCTTAGTGTTGTATTTCTCTGAAAAATAACATGAAAATATTTTTATAAATTTTCAACAATAAAGTATTCAGCTAATTTTTTAAACTCATTTCACTAATTAAAATTGCATTTTCAACAATTACTTACATAAAAGTTACTTACCGTTATTTATATTAAAGAAAACACCCAGCCATCTATACAAGAGTATTGCCAATACATGTAATTTTGTAATATAAAAAATTCAAAAACATTTATGTAAATATAAAACTATATTTTTAATATATATATATATATATATATTACATTAGCAAATTATATATTTTTATTTAAAAAATTCATTAGATTTATTAAAAAATATTGTAGCAACCAGTGCAACGCATGGGTATGCCCCTAGTAATATACTAGATGGGTCATATGGGTTCCCTTGGAACTATAACCCAAAACAGATTTGTTGCTCGTAGTAGCCGGAGAGGAGAGGGGGTGTGCCGCTGGAGCGGTATGGCGAGATGGAGGGCAGAGCATGCGCTGGTTGGGAGTGGCGAGTTTCACAGATTTTTCCTTTCTCCAAAACCCTATTGCATTCACGTTTTTAGGCATACAAGCAGATGTGGTTCTCTACGACTCTTGTTGCATTCTTTTGACATTGAAGAGTCCCAAGAGGATGGTAGCTTGATTAGTAACATGTTGCTTTGTTTTTGTTTTTTGTTTTACTTTTTATTTGTTTACACATTTTTGCAAATTCTATTTTGTGCATCATTTGTAATTAGATACAAACTAGTACTATACCCGTGCATCCGCACGGGCCGATCGCGTTACGTGACACAATTACCTAAAATAGAAACGTTAATTTGAAATCTCATTAATCTAAAATCAATTGTAAAATATAGATGATGACTTGCATACGCACAAGTGCTGTCGTGTTATTTTTATGAATGAATTTAGACAGTATTTGAATAGTCTGAACATTACCTCTTGAAATTAAAGAAAAATTTAAAGTAGATAAGAAAGGAGTTTCAAATAAAAAATTGATAAATATTAAAATTAAAAATGTAAAAGTATCATTTAAAAACAATATGTGCATTTATCCCGTGTGTTTTTATATATCAGTGTTGTTATCCCATTTTTTTTATATATCAGTGCAACAATTTCGTGTTTTTATATATCATTGCAGTTATCCCCGTACTTTTATATATATCAGTGCAGTTGTCCAATGTTTTTTTATGTATCAGTGCAGTTATCTCATAGAATTGATTATTTGAGTTGATTAATAGATTATTGTAGATAGAAAAAGATAGATAGTAGATTATCAATAACAAATATTTATCCCGTGTTTTTTATATATTAGTGACAATTATTTGTCCTTTTTAGGTATTATCGACAAATATTTGTCACGTGTGTTTTAAATATTAATCAGTTTAAATAGTCATTAAGTCTTCTTGTTTTTTTTTATAGTAGGTTTATAGTAGTCTTCAAAAATTATAATTATCAATGGCAAATATTACTCCCGTATTTTTTTATATATCGCTGCAGTTATCCGTTGTTTTTTATATATCAATGCAGTTATCTCGTAGTTTCAATTGATTATTTTAGTTGATTAGTAGATTATAGTAGATTGTAAAAGTTAGATAGTAGATTATCAATAAGAAATATTTGTTTTAAATATTAATTGGTATAAATTTATAGTAGATATAAATCTCGTGTTTTTTTATATATCAGTGCAATTATCTCATAATTTCAGTTGATTATTTTAGTTGATTAGTAGATTATAGTAGATAGTAAAAGAGAGATAGTAAATAATCAATAAGAAATATTTGTTTTAAATATTAATCAATAGTTTTAATAGTCATTAATTCTTATTGTTTTTTAGATAGTGTTAGCCTACATTTTCGACAGGCTCAATTAAATGCAGTCAATGAGGTTTGACTTGTCGTTTTACAGAGGAAATGCTGGCCTTCGACACTGAGAAGGTATTCCAAGGGAGATCTTCGACCACTCCTAGAACTTAACGAAATTGAGAGCTTGAAGGCGACATTTCGACAAGAAAGAAAGTAAGAGATTGGTAACAGATCAAAGCCAAGGAAGTGCTGTCGAAGAGCGTAGCAGTAGCATTGTCGAAGAACATAGCAGTTGTTGTCGAAGGATGCAGCAGTTACGTCGTCGAAAAATATGGCAGTTGTTGTTTTAATTTCCTTTGCACGGTTATATATAACCGGTGTAAGAAGTTACAGTTTCTGCGCAGTATATATAGTAGTTTCTCATAGAGAAAAGAGGTCGCAAACTCTCATACATATTTCTCACGCTCAGAATTTCAAGTTACAGAGAAACATGAGTTACAGAAACCAGATGTATGAGATTGTGTACCAACTTCTTTTATATCAAAGCAATCTAGTTATGTTTTCTTAAATATTTCTGCAATTTACTTGTTTTCTGCATTTGATAAATTGGAAGATACATAAACAAATTCGACAGTTTCAACAACTGTGAAATTGTCAGTTATTACAAATAACATCAAGAACATTCATAACTTTTCTGGAAAAACCTATAGCACAAATGTCCTAAGATTTACTGGTTGATCTTGCAAGTAACACATTTTAAACCAGCGGTTGTTTACCAAAATCCACAGTAAACAAATTGGCACGCCCAGTGGGACCCTTTGTGCTAAGTTTCAGAACAATTGGTTCTTAAAACATAAACTTGTGATCTGTTGTGTGTATGCATCTAAGGAGTGGAAAACATCTTTCAGAGATGACACGTTCTGGTTGAAACAACGCTTCGACGTCTAATGCACAGAACCCACAAAATTCACAAGAACAAGCGTCAATGGGTGACGCTAGTGTTGCAAATGTCACAGGAGCAACTGCTCCTACGCCCTCTTCGATAATAGCAGGGGTAACTGCTCCTGTAACAGTGTCGACTACAGCGGCGTTAACACAGCCATTGATATTAGGGTCTTCGACCAACCCTCTAATGGCTAATCCCTTAGTTGGAAATACTTTCGATACAAGGTTTCCAAATATCTCCCAATTTAGGGGTTACCCATATGGTATGCCAACAGCCATGATGGCTAGCCTTCAAACAAATATGTCTACTTATGCAGACCCTGCAGTCACAACGTTTTCCCCTCTCCATGGTTCACCAGAGAGCACTTTTGGTCGAAACGCTCAACCTGCCTTAACCACATCATCGTTGCTGGCCTTAAGGCAACAAATGGATGAGAGTAACCATGATATGGTCAATATGCTGACCCAACAAATTGGTACGGTGTCTAACCCTTTAATGCAAAACACGAACCATAGTTACCAGATGTTGGCTAATCAAATGGGGAGAATAGCAGATTTCTTTGGCACGCCACCATTGCAAAACCAGCAAGTGCCTCAAATTCAGAATATAAGGTCTGTCAAAAACCTTGTGGGTCAAGGACAACAAATTGCTGTCGAACCACCTCCAAGAAGGGAAGTCGAAGTAAACCTAGAGGTTGTGTTGGTCAACAGAGGCCAGAATGCTGATGAAGTGGTTAGACTTGTTCAACAAAACAATTTTGGGCTCCAAAATAACTTGGCTAATCTCGTCGAAACCATTTTAGCCCAGAATGGCCTCAATTTGGGCCTACATAGGCCAAATTTTGTTTCACCCTTGTCAGATTATGTGTTACAAACTGAGTTGCCTAGGGGTTGGAAAATTCCCAAGTTCACAAAATTCGCAGGGGAAACCAGCGAATCCACTGTCGAACACGTTCCCCGTTATTTAACTGAGGCTGGTGACATAGCACATAATGGGAATTTGAGGTTAAAATACTTCCCAAATTCCCTTACAAAAAATTCTTTCACTTGGTTTACAACTTTACCCCCACATTCCATATTTAACTGGGGGTAATTAGAGAAAGCATTTCATGAACAGTTCTACATGGGTCAGTCATAGATTAGTCTTAAAGAATTGGCTAGTGTTCGATGCCAAGTGGCAGAGTCTATTGATGACTATCTTAATAGATTCGGACTTCTCAAGGCAAGGTGCTTTACACAAGTGCCTGAACATGAGTTAGTCGAAATGGCTGCTGGTGGCCTCGACTATTCTATCAGAAAGAAGTTAGACACATTGAACTTAAGAGATATGGCCCAATTGGTTGATAGGGTTCGACAAGTCGAAAGGCTAAAAGCTGAAAAGGCTAGAACCAGTAGATTTAATAAAAAAGAAAAGGTTGCATACGTCGAAAATAATGACAGCAACCAAGAATTTGATGTCTCTTATGAGGATGTCGAAGAAGAGGTCAATATGGCTGAAATAAAACTTGGACCTCCTTAAACTTGTAAGTTATTGAAGCCTTCAGATGGGAAAAATCCTGTCGAACCTAAAAATGATAGATTTGTTGCAAAAACGTATACATTTGATGTTACTAAATATGATCAAATATTTGATGTTTTAGTTAATGATGGTCAAATTATAGTGCCTAAGGGCATAAAGATACCACCATTAGAGCAACAAAAGAAAAGAGGTTATTGCAAGTATCATAACTTTTTAGGCCATAATACATCTTGTTGTATTCTTTTCAAGGATTTGGTCCAAAAAACACTGAATGAAGGATGACTAAAATTTGGAGACAGGTCTAAGCCTCCAATAAAGATTGACACTGATCCTCTGCCAGTAGCAGATGCTATGTATGCTGAACCAGTCGAAATCAATGTGGTGGAAGCCACTGAGTTTGCTGCTGCAGATGTTGACAAGAAAGGAACAATTGAATTTTCAAAGGACAACGTCGAAGTGGTCACTGAGGACCAGTACAACGAGAACATGCAAGTGGTTTACCCCAAAGCTGAAGAAGAATTGGTCGACTTCCTTAACCGTTGCAAAATTAACAACACTGAGGTCATGTTGTGTCCAAGGTGTAGTTCTGTTTTCGACAAGAAGGCTGCAGAGAACCTAGAAGGATTCAAGCCTCAACGGAAGAGGAAAGCCAAGTGGGTCGACAAGAGGCCAAAATTCAGCTTCAACAACAGAGGAATACCATATAAGGTAACCTCGACCAAGAACCCTCAGAAGGCGCAAATCAAGACCTTTGTGCCACCAGCTAAGTCACCTGTCGAGAAGTGGGTGTATTCAGGTGGCAAAGACACAAGTCATCATTCAACTACGGTCAAAGGAAGTACAAGCACTGCAAAACAGAGCAAGGCAACTGGTTCGAATAAGTATGCCTACAACAATAACTACAAGGGAAAGAACCCGATGACAAGAACACAATGGCGTAGGTATCAACGCCAAAAGAAAGTTGTTGCTGCTGCAGGAAAGGGTGAGAACTCCAACAAAAGCAAGGGCAAACAAGTAGCCTCTTTTTCAAAATTCCCAGGAAGCCTGCAACAGAGAGAATATTCCCTCCACTGTCTGTTATTAAAGAAGGTCTTGATCCAAAAGAGGACCTCAATGTTGATGAGGAAATGGGTTCTGGTTTCACTGATTCAGAACCTGACTTCGACGTGATGTGCAACGTAGTCTCCATTCTTCCAATAGAGTTCGACGTGGTTTCAGAAGTAAACGAAGTCGAAGAAGACTTCGATGAAGACATGGCTAAACATAAGCCAATATGCTACTATGTTCTGAACAATGGCTGTATTGAAGAGCAGAGTGCTGTCTTTGAAAGGCCAGATGGAGGGATGAAATACCACCTTAAACCATTGTTCATTCAAGCCAGGGTCAACAATGTGGGTGTCAACAAGGTGCTAGTTGATGGGGGTGCTGCAGTTAACTTAATGCCCCAAGGTATGTTCACGAAGATTGGCAAATCTGACACAGATTTAAGGCCACACAATGTAGTGCTCACTAACTACGAGGGCAAATCTGGCTATTCACTGGGAGCAATTGAGGTCGAACTTGTTGTTGGCAGCGTTAAGAGGTTAACATTGTTCATGGTTATTCCAACCATGGAAAATGTAACACCCCATTCTACCCGGCTATTTATCATAGAGATCAGAGTTTCAAAATTTCGTTTCAATGGAATGCTACACATAACTTTAATCTAACAACGATCAAATCAGTATAAGCCTTCATTACATCTTTATAATACGCAACACCATTAAATGGGATAGGGTACTCATGACTTCATCAATAAAATCCACACATTAGAATTTGGATGTCTCGCAGCGGAAAATAACATAATCTCGAAAGTGCCGAACAACAGCCTCATCAAAAATCATTAAATCAATGCATATAAAAATTCAACAGCAAATGAATAACACTAGAATCCTAAGCCCACCCCCTAGGTGTCACGTATCAGAGCAGACCGACTCGGGAGTGAAAGGAGTAAGCCTTCACTCAGGACTACCTGTGGTAAACAACAACAGAAGGGTGAGTCTCAAACCATATAATAAAGACTATAATAAGAAGTATATTTTGTCATAGTATCGCACTCATACAGTCACACAGTAGCATAGTTCATACAATCAACAACTCACATGCTTATCATGAGGATGTATGCAATACGGTTATGCATGTGGTACCATTTTCCCAGACCGCAGCCTTATCATCATAATATCAAACTCAGACCGCAGCCTTACCATTTCAATATAGAACTCAGACCGCAGCCTTACCATCACAATATAAACTCAGACCGCAGCCTTATGTATGCATGAGACTCCATGACAAAGATCACAATCACAATTCCTAACGACACGGTCCATACATCAAATATCACCTCTTTATTAATCTTAGTTGTAGCCCCCATGGCCTCATCATCAATCAACTCATTTATTTTCTCATCTCAATCACGTCTCTAGGACTAGGCTAGCACTTAGGGACCAAATCTGCCACTTTTAGGACCGAAACAAAACACACTGCACGGGCGCCCCACTGGGCGCCCTGGGCGGCCACACTTGGCGCCCAACACAGCCACGCACGCACACAACGGAGTAGGCCACCTGAAAATTAAAACCGCTCTAGCCAAAATGTTCAAAATGGAATTTGGTCACGTGAATACAAAATTTGGCTCGGGAAAATATGCTCAGAAATTGATTTGCACACAAAGCCCCCTTTACACAAGCTAAAACGATGCCCAATAGGACCATTTCAAAACAACGCGTGCAAACCTGGAAATTCTTTAGCCAAAGTGCTTAAAATACAATTTGGTCAGGTGAATACAAAATTTGGCTCTGGAAAATATGCTCAGAAATTGATTTGCACACAACGCCCGCTTTTCACAAGCTAAAACGATGCCCAATAGGACCATTTCAAAACAACGTGTGCAAAACTGGAAATTCTTTAGCCAAAGTGCTTAAAATACAATTTGGTCAGGTGAATACAAAATTTGGCTCGGGAAAATATGCTCGGAAATTGATTTGCACACAAAGCCCCCTTTTCACAAGCTAAAACGATGCCCAGTAGGACCATTTCAAAACAATGTGTGCAAAACTGGAAATTCTTTAGCCAAAGTGCTTAAAATACAATTTGGTCAGGTGAATACAAAATTTGGCTCGGGAAAATATGCTCAGAAATTGATTTGCACACAAAGCCCCCTTTTCACAAGCTAAAACGATGCCCAATAGGACCATTTCAAAACAACGTGTGCAAAACTGGAAATTCTTTAGCCAAAGTGCTTAAAATACAATTTGGTCAGGTGAATACAAAATTTGGCTCGGGAAAATATGCTCAGAAATTGATTTGCACACAAAGCCCCCTTTTCACAAGCTAAAACGATGCCCAATAGGACCATTTCAAAACAACGTGTGCAAAACTGGAAATTCTTTAGCCAAAGTGCTTAAAATACAATTTGGTCAGGTAAATACAAAATTTGGCACAGAAAATTTTGCTTAGAACTCACAGCACACTCCTAGGCACCATAAACGTAGCCAAAACAATGCCCTCTAGGACAATTTCAAAATGGTGCGTGAACAACTGAAACCACTCTAGCCAAAATGTTTTAAATAAGATTTGGTCACGTAAATACAAAATTTGGCTCGGGAAAATATGTTCAGAAAACTGAGTTTTACCCAAAACACCATTTGTGCGCCTTGTCTAGACATAGGCAGCACCTTGGCGCCACCCCAGGCGCCACAGGGCAGCAACATGGGCGCCCTGCACAGACCACACACGCACCCAGCAACCAGAACAGCGCCCAGTGCGCCATTTCCCCCCAGCAACTTGGCGCCCAGGCGCCCCAACACAATCCAAACATCAAATTCTCAATTTATTTTCCAAATCAAATCACAACAACAATCACAAAACATATTATGCTCATACCAACAACATTCAATCTCACATTTATACATTAAGAACACAACAAGGCATAAAATCAAAATATGAAATCTTAACCTTAGCATAGGGAATCGATTTAATCATACCATTCATCAATTTCAACCAATCTAAACAATCAAACAATTAACAAATAATATCAAGTGGGATCCTATGGTCTACATACAACCTATTATACTCTCTATTATAGAGTGAGACTCCCCTAACCTTGATTATGACGAAACTAGAGCTCTTTCCACCGAAGCACCGACAAATCACCGCAACAAGGAATCTTCTCCTTCTTCTTCCCTTTCTCACGATCACGCCCTCCCTCTCTCTTGGACCATCACGAAGGATTCAACAAGAGTAAGGGTTAGGAAAATCGAAAACCTAAACATTTGAAAGAGGAGGAAAATCGAATAAGAAAAGGACTAGGAACTCTTACCTAGAATCAAGATGAACGAAACCCTAACTCCTTAGCTTGAGATCGCCTCCTTCCTTCTCTTCTCCTCTCCTTCGACTTTCTTTCTCTTCTCCTCTCCTTCGACTTTCTTTCTCTCTTTTGGCACTATTGAGGCGCAACCTAGACCCCTAGCGCCTAAGGAGCGCCTAAGCCAATGGGCTTGGGCTTCTTGGGCCATTTCTTGCAGTTCCGGTATTTCCAATGCCATCCCCTTCAGTTAAATAAAATACTATATTATAATATAATAAAAAAAGTTAGTGCAACACTTTAAATAATTTAATCAATTACTTAATTAAATTATTTTAGGGTGTTACAACTCTCCCCCACTTAGGAAATTTCGTCCTCGAAATTCATACCTGAGTCAAATAGCTCTGGATAGGACTCCCGCATCCTACTCTCCAGCTCCCAAGTCATGTTCTCACCAGTAGCTCCCAACCACACCACCTTTACTAAAGCAATGTTTTTCCTCCTCAGCACTTTCACTTCTCTATCATCAATCCTCACTGGCATAGTCTCCACAGTGAGATTATCTCGTACTTCAACATTATCCATATGGATCACATGAGACGGGTCCGGAATATACTTCCGAAGTTGCGACACGTGAAATACGTCGTGCAAGTTCGAAAGGTTAGGCGGTAGAGCCACCCTATAAACAACCTTTCCAACCCTCTCGGTGATCTGGTACGGTCCAATAAATCTAGGAGTCAACTTCTTTGCTTTCAGCGCACGCCCAACACCAGCCATAGGCGTGACCCTCAAGAAAACATGCTCCCCAGCCTGAAATTCCAAGTCTTTTCTCCTTCTATCATGGTAACTCTTTTGCCGACTTTGAGACTCTTTCATTTTCTCCCTGATCATTTTTATCTTCTCTGTAGTCTCTCTCACCAATTCAGGTCCAAGAACAACACTCTCGCCAGACTCATGCCAACACAAAGGAGTTCTACACCTCCGCCCATACAGTGCCTCGAAAGGAGCCATCCTTATACTCGAATGGTAGCTGTTGTTGTAAGTGAACTCAATCAATGGAAGGTGTGTATCCCACGCACCTCCCTGCTCCAAAACACACGATCTCAATAAGTCCTCCAATGACTAAATGGTTCTCTCTGTCTGCCCATCAGTCTGAGGATGATAGGCTGAACTCAACCTCAATCTGGACCCCAATGCCTCCTGCAAGCTCCCCCAAAACTCCGAAGTAAACCTCGGATCTCTGTCAGATACAATACTCTTCGGGACACCATGCAACTTCACAATCACCTGAATATATATTTCGGCCAATCTCGATACCGGATACGTGATGTTGATAGGAAGGAAGTGAGCAGACTTCGTCAACCTATCCACGATCACCCAAATAGAATCAAATCCCCGAACGGTTCTTGGTAACCCAGTCACAAAATCCATGGAAATGCTATCCCATTTCCATTCCGGAACATCTAAAGGTTGCATCAGCCCCGCAGGCTTCTGGTGCTCAACCTTTGACTTCTGGCAAGTCAAACAGGCATACACAAACTGTGCCACATCTTTCTTCATACCAGGCCACCAGAATAACTTCTTCAAGTCGTGATACATCTTTGTAGCCCCTGGATGAATACTCAGCTTGCTCCTATGACTCTCCTCAAGGATCATCTTCTTCATCTCATTATCATCGGGAACACAAATCCTATCTCTGAATCTCAACACACCTTGGGAATCCAACCTGAAATCCCCATCTACATTCTGATCACCCACCACCAACAAGTCCACCAGCTTCACATCTAATTTCTGGGCGTCTCTGATACTAACCAAGAAGTCATTACCAATCCTCAGCATACCCAACTTAACACTCTGCGGTGTCACTTCACAAACCAGACTTATATCACGGAATTGCTCAATCAACTCCAACTCTTTTACCATCATTGCTGACATATGCAAAGTCTTTCGACTTAAAGCATCAGCCACGACATTAGCTTTGCCGGGGTGATAGTTTAAGCCAAAATCATAGTCTTTCAGCAGCTCTAACCAACGCCTCTGCCTCATATTCAGCTCCTTCTGATCAAACAAGTATTTCAAACTCTTGTGGTCGCTGAATACCTCGAATCTAGTGCCATACAAATAGTGCCTCCAAATTTTCAGCACAAACACAATAGCAGCCAATTCCAAATCATGAGTAGGATAGTTCTTCTCATGAGTCCGCAACTGTCTGGACGCATAAGCGACTACCTTCCCATCCTGCATCAATACGCCTCCCAAGCCCATTTTGGAAGCATCGCAATATACCACAAACGGTTGATCCGGCACGGGCAACACTAACACCGGAGATGTTGTCAATCTTTTCTTCAACTCTTGGAAGCTCTCTTCAGACTTAGCATCCCACACAAAAACTCTCCCTTTACACGTCAATTGAGTCAACGGAAGGGCTAGCTTTGAGAAACCCTCAATGAACCTCCTGTAGTAACCAGCCAACCCCAAGAAACTCCTGATCTCAGTCGCAGACTTTGGGCTCTCCCATTGTAACACTGCATCAACCTTGGCTGGGTCTACAGCTATGCCATCACTAGAAATAATGTGACCCAAAAAGCTTACCTCACGCAGCCAGAACTCGCATTTGGACAACTTAGCATAAAGCTTCTTCTCTTTCAACACCTCAAGCACCCATCTCAAGTGCTCTGCATGCTCCTCTTCAGATTTAGAGTATACCAGAATATCATCTATAAAAACTACCACAAACCGATCCAAGTAGCTATGGAAGATACGGTTCATGTACTCCATAAACACCCCTGGTGCATTGGTGACACCAAATGGCATCACAGAGTACTCATAATGTCCATATCTTGTTCGGAATGCTGTCTTCTGGACGTCTTCGTCTTTTACTTTAATCTGATGATACCCTGACCTCAAATCAATTTTACTAAAAACCTTAGCACCCACCAGCTGGTCCATCAGATCATCAATTCTCGGAAGAGGGTACTTATTTTTGATAGTCACCTTGTTCAACTGTCTATAATCCACACACATGCGCATACTCCCATCCTTCTTCTTTACTAACAAAACCGGAGCTCCCCATGGTGACACACTAGGCCTCACAAATTTCTTTTCAAGTAACTCTTCCAACTGCTTCTTCAACTCAGACAACTCAGAAGCTGACATCCGGTACGGTTCCATGGACACAGGCCTAGTACCAGGCACAAGGTCAATCCCAAACTCTACTTCCCTCTCTGGTGGCACACTAGGAATCTCATCAGGGAACACTTCAGGGAACTCACACACCACCTGCAACCCTTCAACTATAGCTTGGTTTTCAGCAGACATAGACGCCAGCAAAGCAAATAGTTGACCACCATCCTTCATTACCCTATGCAGCTGATCCCCAGACAACAAAACAGACTTCTCCTCTTCAGGAGGAAGAAAACTCACAGACTTGCTGAAACAGTTGATGTGCACATGGTTATCCACTAACCAGTCCATACCAAGAATAACATCCAACCCTCCCAAAGGCAAACATATAAGGTCAACCAGAAAATCTCTGCCGAAGACTGACAGAGGACACTTAGCACACAATAGAGAAGTAGTCACCGAACCCTTAGCTGGAGTATCGATAACCATTTCCCTCTTCATAGCAGACAATACTAAATTTAACTTTTCAGCACAAATAGCAGCAATAAAAGAATGCGTAGCACCAGTATCAACTATAGCAACTAAAGGGGAACCATAAATAAAACAAGTACCTCTAATCTCATTGGGCCCCTCTGAACCTGCTAGTGCGAAAACTCTCCCATTGGACTTCTCTTTCTTTGGTTTGGTACACTTAGAACTAAAGTGACCAGCTTCACCACAATTGAAACACACTGATTCTTTACGATCACAATTAGACGCCATATGACCTTTCTTCCCACAACGGTAACACATTACTTCAGTCTTGCAATCGAAGCTTTTGTGACCCGGCTTGCCACACGTGTAACACACAATATCAGCGGGAGCACCTCCCCCACTAGGCTTCTTACTCTCAAAAGATCTCTTACCAGCACCTGCCTTCCACTTGTTTTTACCTCCAGCCACATCATAGGGTTTTCCCCTAAACTGAGTATTCCTTTTCTCTTTCCCAACCTTGTAGGCAGCAGAACTGTCCTCTTCATAAATCCTACTCTTGTCAACTAGTCTAGCAAAATCTCGTATCTCATGATACCCAATTGCCTTCTTAATATCAGGTCGCAGGCCACTCTCAAATTTCACACACTTGGAGAACTCTGAATCAGCACCATTGGCGTAGTAAGGACAAAATTGGGCCAGCTCTTCAAATCTGGCTGCAGACTCAGCCACCGTCTTATTTCCCTGTTTCAATTCTAAGAATTCTAACTCTTTCTTGGCCCGAACGTCTTCCGGGTAATACTTTCTTTTAAACTCCCTTGTGAAGACTTCCCAAGTAACCTCTTCACCAGCAGTGTTCAACCTATGCAGCATCCCTAACCACCACTTGTCAGCCTCTTCCGCCAGCATGTGCGTCCCAAACTTCACTTGCTGGGCAGCAGTGCACTCCATAACACGGAATATCCGCTCTATCTCATTCAACCACGACAAGGCTCCATCGGGATCATACCGACCCTTGAAGGTGGGTGGGTTTTCCCTCTGAAACGTTGCCAGGTTACGAGCATTCATATCAGCAGCATTGTGTTGATTCCCAACAGCTTGGGCTATGGCTTGCAGAGCAGCAGCCAAAGCAGCATCATCCCTTCTAGCCATATTAACCTAACACTGCAGCATAAACGACAATTCAGAATTAAATTAAAAACACCTAATTGTCATACACAATATGATTGACAGACACATTTGGTCGGACAGACCGAACTTTTGCTTTGATACCACTAATGTAACACCCCATTCTACCCGGCTATTTATCATAGAGATCAGAGTTTCAAAATTTCGTTTCAATGGAATGCTACACATAACTTTAATCTAACAACGATCAAATCAGTATAAGCCTTCATTACATCTTTATAATACGCAACACCATTAAATGGGATAGGGTACTCATGACTTCATCAATAAAATCCACACATTAGAATTTGGATGTCTCGCAGCGGAAAATAACATAATCTCGAAAGTGCCGAACAACAGCCTCATCAAAAATCATTAAATCAATGCATATAAAAATTCAACAGCAAATGAATAACACTAGAATCCTAAGCCCACCCCCTAGGTGTCACGTATCAGAGCAGACCGACTCGGGAGTGAAAGGAGTAAGCCTTCACTCAGGACTACCTGTGGTAAACAACAACAGAAGGGTGAGTCTCAAACCATATAATAAAGACTATAATAAGAAGTATATTTTGTCATAGTATCGCACTCATACAGTCACACAGTAGCATAGTTCATACAATCAACAACTCACATGCTTATCATGAGAATGTATGCAATACGGTTATGCATGTGGTACCATTTTCCCAGACCGCAGCCTTATCATCATAATATCAAACTCAGACCGCAGCCTTACCATTTCAATATAGAACTCAGACCGCAGCCTTACCGTCACAATATAAACTCAGACCGCAGCCTTATGTATGCATGAGACTCCATGACAAAGATCACAATCACAATTCCTAACGACACGGTCCATACATCAAATATCACCGCTTTATTAATCTTAGTTGTAGCCCCCATGGCCTCATCATCAATCAACTCATTTATTTTCTCATCTCAATCACGTCTCTAGGACTAGGCTAGCACTTAGGGACCAAATCTGTCACTTTTAGGACCGAAACAAAACACACTGCACGGGCGCCCCACTGGGCGCCCTGGGCGGCCACACTTGGTGCCCAACACAGCCACGCACGCACACAACGGAGTAGGCCACCTGAAAATTAAAACCGCTCTAGCCAAAATGTTCAAAATGGAATTTGGTCACGTGAATACAAAATTTGGCTCGGGAAAATATGCTCAGAAATTGATTTGCACACAAAGCCCCCTTTACACAAGCTAAAACGATGCCCAATAGGACCATTTCAAAACACCGCGTGCAAACCTGGAAATTCTTTAGCCAAAGTGCTTAAAATACAATTTGGTCAGGTGAATACAAAATTTGGCTCGGGAAAATATGCTCAGGAATTGATTTGCACACAAAGCCCCCTTTACACAAGCTAAAACGATGCCCAATAGGACCATTTCAAAACAACGCGTGTAAACCTGGAAATTCTTTAGCCAAAGTGCTTAAAATACAATTTGGTCAGGTGAATAGAAAATTTGGCTCGGGAAAATATGCTCAGAAATTGATTTGCACACAACGCCCCCTTTTCACAAGCTAAAACGATGCCCAATAGGACCATTTCAAAACAACGTGTGCAAAACTGGAAATTCTTTAGCCAAAGTGCTTAAAATACAATTTGGTCAGGTGAATACAAAATTTGGCTCGGGAAAATATGCTCAGAAATTGATTTGCACACAAAGCCCCCTTTTCACAAGCTAAAACGATGCCCAATAGGACCATTTCAAAACAACGTGTGAAAAACTGGAAATTCTTTAGCCAAAATGCTTAAAATACAATTTGGTCAGGTGAATACAAAATTTGGCTCGGGAAAATATGCTCAGAAATTGATTTGCACACAAAGCCCCCTTTTCACAAGCTAAAACGATGCCCAATAGGACCATTTCAAAACAACGTGTGCAAAACTGGAAATTCTTTAGCCAAAGTGCTTAAAGTACAATTTGGTCAGGTGAATACAAAATTTGGCTCGGGAAAATATGCTCAGAAATTGATTTGCACACAAAGCCCCCTTTTCACAAGCTAAAACGATGCCCAATAGGACCATTTCAAAGCAACGTGTGCAAAACTGGAAATTCTTTAGCCAAAGTGCTTAAAATACAATTTGGTCAGGTAAATACAAAATTTGGCACAGAAAATTTGCTTAGAACTCACAGCACACTACTAGGCACCATAAACGTAGCCAAAACAATGCCCTCTAGGACAATTTCAAAATGGTGCGTGAACAACTGAAACCACTCTAGCCAAAATGTTTTAAATAAGATTTGGTCACGTAAATACAAAATTTGGCTCGGGAAAATATGTTCAGAAAACTGAGTTTTACCCAAAACACCATTTGTGCGCCTTGTCTAGACATAGGCAGCACCTTGGCGCCACCCCAGGCGCCACTGGGCAGCAACATGGGCGCCCTGCACAGACCACACACGCACCCAGCAACCAGAACAGCGCCCAGTGCGCCATTTCCCCCCAGCAACTTGGCGCCCAGGCGCCCCAACACAATCCAAACATCAAATTCTCAATTTATTTTCCAAATCAAATCACAACAACAATCACAAAACATATTATGCTCATACCAACAACATTCAATCTCACATTTATACATTAAGAACACAACAAGGGAATCGATTTAATCATACCATTCATCAATTTCAACCAATCTAAACAATCAAACAATTAACAAATAATATCAAGTGGGATCCTATGGTCTACATACAACCTATTATACTCTCTATTATAGAGTGAGACTCCCCTAACCTTGATTATGACGAAACTAGAGCTCTTTCCACCGAAGCACCGACAAATCACCGCAACAAGGAATCTTCTCCTTCTTCTTCCCTTTCTCACGATCACGCCCTCCCTCTCTCTTGGACCATCACGAAGGATTCAACAAGAGTAAGGGTTAGGAAAATCGAAAACCTAAACATTTGAAAGAGGAGGAAAATCGAATAAGAAAAGGACTAGGAACTCTTACCTAGAATCAAGATGAACGAAACCCTAACTCCTTAGCTTGAGATCACCTCCTTCCTTCTCTTCTCCTCTCCTTCGACTTTCTTTCTCTTCTCCTCTCCTTCGACTTTCTTTCTCTCTTTTGGCACTATTGAGGCGCAACCTAGACCCCTAGCGCCTAAGGAGCGCCTAAGCCAATGGGCTTGGGCTTCTTGGGCCATTTCTTGCAGTTCCAGTATTTCCAATGCCATCCCCTTCAGTTAAATAAAATACTATATTATAATATAATAAAAAAAGTTAGTGCAACACTTTAAATAATTTAATCAATTACTTAATTAAATTATTTTAGGGTGTTACACGCTCAATTGGTAGTGGGAAGGGGGTTTAACTTGCACTTATGGCTCAGGTGCAAGGTTCGATTCCCACGGAAGGCAAAAACTCTACAAGAGGGGTAGAGAAGACCGTGAGGTAACAGTGGGACCGGGGTGGCCGCTGCGGTGGACCTGGGCTGTTACAATAAAAAGGCGCCTTTTTATTGTAACAGCCCAGGTCCACCGCAGCGGCCACCCCGGTCCCACTGTTACCTCACGGTCTTCTCTACCCCTCTTGTAGAGTTTTTGCCTTCCGTGGGAATCGAACCTTGCACCTGAGGCATAAGTGCAAGTTAAACCCCCTTCCCATTACCAATTGAGCGCGCGCTCAATTGGTAGTGGGAAGGGGGTTTAACTTGCACTTATGCCTCAGGTGCAAGGTTCGATTCCCACGGAAGGCAAAAACTCTACAAGAGGGGTAGAGAAGACCGTGAGGTAACAGTGGGACCGGGGTGGCCGCTGCGGTGGACCTGGGCTGTTACAGAAAACTTCAACTTGGTGCTTGGCAGGGAATGGATACATGGAGTAGGAGCATTCCCTTCGACCCTACATCAGAGAATCTCCATTTGGAGAGAAGATGGACTGGTAGAAAATGTGGAAGGTGATCAAAGCTACTTTCTAGCAGAAGTAGATCACATCACAAAGAAGACCTTCGATAAGCAACTGGCAAACATTCCGCCATGTACACCTTCTGACAGTGCCTATATACCCAAAGACAATGTCTATGCTTCATTAGACCTTCACCATACTCATGGATTTATTTGGGAAAGGGAGGTAATTGGTGAAGCAAGCTACCCAAAAGTTTACAGCAAACCTACTGGGTGGGATGGACCCTAAAAACAATTAGTAATGTCTCAACCCAGTGCATGGGAAAGGATTACGGCCTATGTGGCCGAGAACAAGCAAAATGCGGCTTTAGAAGCCGAAATGCAACAAAAAATGGTAGGTGGAACCATTAGACATGACGATAAAGAAAATATGGTCGAAGACCAAAGGCGAGACTGTATCTATGATGACGAACCTTTGGGGTTTGAAAAAGACCCAATGGGTTCGACCAAGAGAATTCAAGCGCAAGATCCCTTGGAAGAAATTGACTTGGAAGATGGCTCTATAAAGAGGCCAACGTTTATTAGTGCTAAAATCGACAAAAGTTTGAGAGATCGAACAATCGAGCTCTTGAAGGAGTACAAAGATTGCTTCGCATGGGATTATAATGAAATACCTGGTCTAAGTCGAGAAGTGGTGGAATTGAAGCTACCAATTCGACCAGATAAGAAACCTGTGAAGCAAACACCAAGAAGGTTTGCACCTCAAATCTTATCGAAGATCAAAGAAGAGATCGAAAGGTGTAACATCCCTAATTTTTAAAGACTCGTATTATGATGCCTAGAACCGATTATTTATTTGTGGGAATAATTAGTCGTGTCTCGGGGATTATTATTCGAGGAAAAGTCCAAGGAAATTCTATTCCAAAATTAATTCTGGCTTAGTCATGGTTAATTAAAATATTTAAGCTGAAGGGCATTATTGTACTTTCACACCCAACCATTTAGTAGCTGACCCCTTTTAACATTCAGCCACACTCTCAAATACTTAGCCTTCATTTTAATCAGAATTTGAAGAAAAACTGAAAATAGAAAGGGAAAGAGAAGAGGAGGGACGCGAGGGAAGAGGAGGAAGGGAGAAGAGGGATCAACCCAAATCCTTGTTGCATGTAAGTTGTTCCTCCACCATCCCAATCCATTTTCAATTCTGAATTCAATGAGCCTATTTTTGAAGTCTGATTCTACTCCTATCCCTTGCTCCATTTTTCGAAGCTTAGAGCTCCAAGGTTGAAGACAATGGAGTTTTGAGCTGCCACTTCTCTTGCATGTTCAGTTTTGCTGTTAAGAAAGAGAAGTCTCAAGCTTGCATTTTGGCTTGGAGGAAGTTGTGAAAGATTGAGTGCTGTTCCAGTTTGAGAGAAAGGAAGCCACTGTCCTGGTTCGAATTCGGTTTCTAGCGGGGATAGTTCATTGTTTTCGTTTCGACGATCTCGTCTCTCGGTTCAACTCTCGGATTTCGTCAACGGGTGAGTTCTACTCACGGATTAGGGACGATTTCGTGTATTCTGAAAAACTGTGTTTGTTTCAAATGATAAGGCAATCATTCCGTTTTCGAAAGACTTAGAACCGGAAAAGCGATTTTTTGAGTTAAAACGGAGTTTTACGGTTTATTGAGAATTTAAATGAATCATTGAAATGAAACACTTTATATATACTCTGGAATAGTTGGAAATTTTCTGGATTTCAGGTGATTGAAATTAGAAATCGAATTGGACGAGAACGGAGAGCGAAATTGAGGAATACGTGAAATTCTGGTAACAGACACAGGTCGCACGGACCGTGCGCCCCTGGGCACGGATCGTGCGCCTGCTTCGGGTTGGAAGAATTGGAAACCGAACGGGACGCACGGGTCGTGCGCCCCTGGGCACGGATCGTGCGTTTCCTTCTGGTAGATGGGTTATGAGTAGTGTACCATGCACGGGTCGTGCGCCCCTGGGCACGGGTCGTGCGTGAGGTTCTGTTACCGACTTCCGTTTTCTCGTTTTGTCGCTCCGTTCGATCCCGAACCTTTTCTAATCTCTTTCTCAACCATTCAAAAAGGGATTGTCTTATTAAAAACCGTATTTTGAACTTGTTCAACTTATGTTTTTGAAAAGAGTTTCGAAAGCACATTTAATTGAAAACCGAAACCCTAGGATACGAGTGGGTACACCAACCTATGAATTGACTGAATATATATATAATTATATATGTCAAATGAAAATGATTATAATGCCGGATGTTTATGAATTCATCAAAACGGATTATAGATCAATATGGATATTGGTTATCCGATTACTTTGTGAATGATCCTTTGGTGATTGAAAGATATAAATTATCTAATGAACTTATATGATTGATCCATTTGGTGATCAAAACGATATAAATTTTCTAACTCTCGAGAACTTGATGCGTATTGTCATACGTATTGCGTTGGGTGACGACCCGACAAGTAGCATACTAGGAAGGGAAGTCATGAGCCCTAACCCTAGGCCCTGAATGTGTTTTGGCGTGGTCAACTCACGGGTTACCGGGATTAGTGGTTGTTGCACGGCCGGTTTATGCTAAGTTAAACACACGATTCACCGGGAGTAGTGGTTGTTGCACGGTCGGCGTTTCGATTAATGCTAAATAAGAAATTCACGATTCGCCGGGATTAGTGGTTGTTGCACGGTCGGCGTTTCGATTTATAACTGGACTTTTCTTCCTAACTAATGTTGTAAACCGGGATTAGTGGTTGTTGCACGGCCGGTTTATACTAAGTAAAAACTCGACTCGCCGGGATTAGTGGTTGTTGCACGGTCGGCGTTTCGATTAAGAATTAAGAATACGAATTGCCGGGATTAGTGGTTGTTGCACGGTCGGCATTTCGATATATAAATAAGACATTGTTATGTCAGCTTTTGTTATAGCGGTTTAATAAATTGAACCGAGTGTCAGTGAGGGGGCACGGTAGGACTCACTAAGATAATGTTATCTCACCCTATCCATATTTGTTGTTTTTCAGAGAAGCAGGGAAAGAGAAAGACTATTGTGCACGAGTAGTTGATATACTCTTGGAGGTGCTGAAGACTTAGTCATTTTCTCCTTTGTTCTTTTGTTGTCCTAATGGTTGTATAAACTTGTATGGATTATGAGTTATATGAACCCTTTTATGTTTCTGTTTGGTTTTTGGACCTGGATATTGTAATCCATTCGGTATGGAACCGATAAACTTCTATTTTATGAAGTAATGTTATTTCCGATTATGTTTTATTTCGGAAAAAGTTTGTATGTCCAAAACTGAAACAGGAACTGTGTCCTTTGAATATTCCGCATCTGTGCACTTTCAGTGTCTCTACATGTTAGAAATACTGGGGTGTTACATTTGGTATCAGAGCGGTTCGACCTAGTCGGACTTAGATGTTAAGAGTCTTTTACATCTTCTAAGTCTGATTTTTCCCAGTATGCTATTACACATTGAGCCTGATCAACTTAATACTTTGTGCATACTTCGCAGAATCATGGCTGGAAGAGGTAGGAGAAACCCACCTGTTGATCCTCATCAAGAATGGATGCAGAATGTCATAGAAACTCAGCAGAAGATGATGAATGACATGATGCTAATGCAACAGCAACAGATGGCTCAAATGGCTCAAATGCAGCAGATGCACCAGACGCCTCAACCACAACCAGCTGAGCCAGTCAATGTGCCGACACCTGAGGATCCCAACAGGGTGTATTTCCGGTTTCTGAAGATGAAACCCCCAACCTTCAAAGGAGGATCCGAGGCAATGAAAGCCCATTTCTGGGTAGATGCCATGGAACGGATCTTTGATACCTTACAATGCAATGAAGGAGAAAAGGTAATTTGTGCTGCTAACGCTCTGGACGAGGATGCTCACACTTGGTGGGTTAACGCTCGTAGAATGCTTCAAAATCAAGGAACTCCTCTTGAGTGGAGTAATTTCAAAGAATTATTCTTGAGTCATTATTTCCCCGACTCCCAAAGACTTGACAAGCAGATGGAATTTTTGAGTTTGAAACAGGGAGAGATGACAGTTGGGGAATACGCTGCAAAATTTGAAAGGTTGTCACAATTCTATGAATTGGGGACCACCGCTCCTAATGATAAGTGGAAAATGGTGATGTTCAGACAAGGTCTTAGAGGCGATGTAAATCAAGGTCTCAGTTCTTATTCCATGACCAATTATCCTGCTTTGGTTCAACAAGCTCATTCAGCTGAGAGCGATCTTAAAAGAATGTATGCTGAGAGGAAAGAATTCTGGAAGGATAAGAAGAAGGGTAATGAGCCAACTCCTTCAAACCCTAGATATAGAGGGAATAGGGATAAAGGGAAGCAAATCCAGTCAAGTGACTCTGCCAGGCCCAACAAGTGCGACTTCTGCAAGAAATTTCATCGAGGCAAATGTCAGGTGGGACCGAACCAATGTTACCTTTGCAAAGAGGTGGGCCATTATGCTAATAATTGTCCGTCAAGGAAAGCTTTCTTAGAGTCTCCTGCTGCTCCGAGACAGGCTCGAGTCAACACTCTGGATGCCAAGACCATTAAACCAGCTGATAATCTTATAAGGGGTACAGGTTCTATCTTTCATCAAACTGTTAATATTCTGTATGACTCTGGTGCTACTCATTGTTTTATCTCTAAAGCATGTGCTGAACGGCTAGGATTAATAGTATCTCCTATATCCGAGCCAATATCTATCCTTACTGCTGCAAAGGGTCGTGTGCGAACCCAATCATTATGCCTTAACTGTCTGCTCACCATAGGAGGCAGGGACTTTGTTGTTGATTTTATTTGTCTGCCTATGAGAGGAATGGAGATCGTGTTGGGAATGAATTGGATGACTTCCAATCACATTACGATTGACTGTTTCAATCGTGCAATTAATTTTCCTTCTGAAGCAGCGGGACATTCACTACCTGAAGATGATGGTGTTATCTCATTCGCTTCAGCCAGCCAGTCTCTATTCCAAGGTGCGGAAGCTTTTGTTGTTATTTTGTCTGCATCAACTGAAGCTGATTTGGATTTATCGTCTATCCAAGTTGTTAATGAATTTTTAGACGTTTTTCCCGAGGAAGTGTCCTCTTTGCCTCCAAAACGAGAGGTAGAATTCTCTATAGATTTGGCGCCTGGTACAGGGCCAATATCCATAGCACCTTATAGGATGTCTCCTCTCGAACTGAAGGAATTGAAGTCACAACTTGAGGAATTAATTTCCTAGAAGTTTATTCGACCGAGTGCTTCTCCATGGGGTGCTCCGGTATTGCTAGTCAAGAAGAAGGACGGAAGCATGAGATTGTGCATAGACTACCGTCAGCTGAATAAAATCACTATCAAGAACAAGTATCCATGGCCAAGGATAGATGATCTTCTTGACCAACTTAGAGGTGCTAAAGTTTTCTCCAAAATTGATCTAAGGTCAGGATACCATCAAATCAGGGTAAGAGCCTTAGACATTCCGAAGACTGCCTTTCGTACGAGGTACAGACACTACGAGTTTGTAGTGATGCCTTTCGGATTAACAAACGCTCCAGCCGTATTCATGGATTATATGAATAGAGTATTTCATTCTTACCTAGATCAGTTTGTGGTCGTCTTTATTGATGATATATTGGTTTACTCAAAGTCGGTTGAGGAGCATGCTCAGCATCTCCGCTTTGTCCTAGGAGTACTCCGAGAGAAGAAACTCTATGTTAAACCATCGAAGTGTGATTTTTGGATGTCCGAGGTGAAATTCTTGGGTCATGTAGTTTCCCAAGAAGGGGTTGCAGTTGATCCTAGCAAGGTGGAAGCAGTGTTGAATTGGGAACGGCCAACGTCTGTGACTGAAATCAGAAGCTTTCTGGGTTTAGCTGGTTACTATAGAAGATTCATTGAAGGTTTTTCGCAGTTGGTACTTCCGCTTACTCGATTGACTCGCAAAGGTCAATCGTTTACTTGGGATGCTGATTGTGAAGAGTGTTTTCTTGGATTGAAGGAAAAGTTAACTTCTGCTCCGATCCTAATTCTTCCAGATCCGTCATTGGGATTTCAGATTTACAGTGATGCATCTGGGAAGGGTTTAGGATGTGTTCTCATGCAGAATCAACATGTAGTGGCCTACGCATCGAGGCAATTGAAGACGCATGAACGGAATTACCCAACTCATGACTTAGAGTTGGCAGCTATTGTGTTTGCACTGAAAATTTGGAGGCATTACCTTTACGGTTCTCGTTTCGAGGTTTTTAGTGATCACAAGAGCTTGAAATATCTATTTGACCAAAAGGAGTTGAATAACAGACAGAGAAGGTGGACTGAATTTTTGAAGGACTACGACTTCGAATTGAAATATCACCCTGGAAAAGCCAATGTGGTAGCAGATGCTCTGAGCAGGAAGTCTATCCACACGGCAAGGTTAATGGTTCACGCGATGGCTTTGTTGGAATCGTTTAGGGACTTGAAACTCAAGGTGGTAAGAAAAAGGGACCGCATGGTGTTGCGGCATATACGGATAGCCAGTGTGCTAAGGGAACAAATCCGTGTAGCTCAAGAAACTGATATGAATTTACAGTCTCAAAGAGGATCGCCAGATTTCACTGAGGATGGTGATGGCATGATTTGCTTTAATGGGAGGATTTGTGTTCCCGATGATGATGATATCAAAAGGCAAGTGTTGGAAGAAGCTCATAGGAGTCAGTACTCTGTGCATCCGGGATCCACCAAGATGTACCAAGACTTGAAGTTGATGTATTGGTGGCCTGGGATGAAGGCCGAAGTTGCAGTATTTGTTTCTCGGTGCTTAACCTGTCAGAAGGTTAAGGCGGAACACCGGAGACCGGGCGGTCAGTTGCAACCGCTAGATGTACCAGTTTGGAAGTGGGAAGATATCTCAATGGACTTCGTTATGGGTTTGCCGAGGTCACAGGCAGGCAACGATTCTATTTGGGTAGTAGTGGACCGATTGACTAAATCCGCTCACTTTATTCCCGTTCGCTCGACTTATAAGGTTTCCAAGTTAGCAGATGAATATGTGAAGAACATTATCAGACTGCATGGAGTTCCAACGAGTATCGTGTCAGACCGAGATCCCAAGTTTACTTCTAGGTTCTGGAGAGCATTGAATGAAGCTTTGGGAACAAGGGTGCTGGTTAGCACTGCTTATCGTCCTCAGACTGATGGTCAGACGGAGAGGACTATCCAGACTCTTGAGGACATGCTTCGAGCTTGTGTGCTTGATAGCGGGAGGAAATGGGAGGACCATCTTCCGTTAGTCGAATTCTCCTACAACAACAGTTACCACTCCAGCAATGGAATGGCACCGTTTGAAGCACTTTATGGTAGAAGTTAAACTCCGTTGTGTTGGTGGGAGATTGGTGAAGATAAGTTTTTGGGACCCGATATGATTCGAGAAACTACTGAGAAGATCAAGCTAATTCGAGAAAGGATGAAGGTTGCTCAGAGTCGGCAAAAGAGCTACGCTGACAACCGAAGGAGACCGTTGGAGTTTGAGGTTGGTGATCACGTGTTCTTGAAAGTTTCTCCAACCATAGGCACTGGGAGAGCCTTGCGAGCGAAGAAACTCAGTCCTCGATATGTTGGACCATTCCAAATCATCGAGCTACTTGGGCCAGTTGCTTATCGCCTCGCATTGTCTCCGGCCCTATCGAACCTCCATGATGTGTTCCACGTGTCTCAGTTGAGGAAGTATGTTCCCGATCTGCATCAACCATTGAGTGTTGATACCATTGACCTGCAACCAGATTTGTCATTCCAACCCTATCCTAGCTACATCTTGGAGTGTGGCGAGAAGACGCTACGGTCAAGGACTATTCCTATTGTCAAAGTGGTCTGGGATGGATTCTCAATCGAGGAGGCTACCTGGGAACTGGAAGAAGACATGCGCAATCGATATCCATATCTCTTTCAGTAAGGTATGTTTCGTCAATTTTGAGGACAAAATTTTTAAAAGTTGGGGAGATTGTAACATCCCTAATTTTTAAAGACTCGTATTATGATGCCTAGAACCGATTATTTATTTGTGGGAATAATTAGTCGTGTCTCGGGGATTATTATTCGAGGAAAAGTCCAAGGAAATTCTATTCCAAAATTAATTCTGGCTTAGTCATGGTTAATTAAAATATTTAAGCTGAAGGGCATTATTGTACTTTCACACCCAACCATTTAGTAGCTGACCCCTTTTAACATTCAGCCACACTCTCAAATACTTAGCCTTCATTTTAATCAGAATTTGAAGAAAAACTGAAAATAGAAAGGGAAAGAGAAGAGGAGGGACGCGAGGGAAGAGGAGGAAGGGAGAAGAGGGATCAACCCAAATCCTTGTTGCATGTAAGTTGTTCCTCCACCATCCCAATCCATTTTCAATTCTGAATTCAATGAGCCTATTTTTGAAGTCTGATTCTACTCCTATCCCTTGCTCCATTTTTTGAAGCTTAGAGCTCCAAGGTTGAAGACAATGGAGTTTTGAGCTGCCACTTCTCTTGCATGTTCAGTTTTGCTGTTAAGAAAGAGAAGTCTCAAGCTTGCATTTTGGCTTGGAGGAAGTTGTGAAAGATTGAGTGCTGTTTTAGTTTGAGAGAAAGGAAGCCACTGTCCTGGTTCGAATTTGGTTTCTAGCGGGGATAGTTCGTTGTTTTCGTTTCGGCGATCTCGTCTCTCGGGTCAACTCTCGGATTTCGTCAACGGATGATTTCTACTCACGGATTAGGGACGATTTCGTGTATTCTGAAAAACTGTGTTTGTTTCAAATGATAAGGCAATCATTCCATTTTCGAAAGACTTAGAACCGGAAAAGCGATTTTTGAGTTAAAACGGAGTTTTACGGTTTATTGAGAATTTAAATGAATCATTGAAATGAAACACTTTATATATACTCTGGAATAGTTGGAAATTTTCTGGATTTCAGGTGATTGAAATTAGAAATCGAATTGGACGAGAACGGAGAGCGAAATTGAGGAATACGTGAAATTCTGGTAACAGACACAGGTCGCACGGACCGTGCGCCCCTGGGCACGGATCGTGCGCCTGCTTCGGGTTGGAAGAATTGGAAACCGAACGGGACGCACGGGTCGTGCGCCCCTGGGCACGGATCGTGCGTTTCCTTCTGGTAGATGGGTTCTGAGTAGTGTACCACGCACGGGTCGTGCGCCCCTGGGCACGGGTTGTAACACCCCTTTTTTAATAACCTTACTATTTAATAAAATCAGAGTTTTTTTTTTTTTTTGAAAACAATTTAAGCGAGTGCTACACTTACTCCTTTAAATCAACCACTTCACTTTTCATAGTTCGGTTAAAACCACAAGATACATAGCACCATAAAAAAAAACGTTTAGTTCACATCATCTAAATTCAGTTACTACCAGCAGCAGAATAATAATAAGTTCAAAAATAAAACCAATACATCACCAATAACAATCTAACAGTAAAAGGGAAAATAACGTATAATCATAGGACACCCCCCCTGGTGCTACGTATCAGAGCATGACACTTCCTACCAGACGAAGGCATAAGGATAACCTTCACTCGATATCACCTGCACGTTGCCGACATAAGAAGCAACATAAAAGCAGTAGGGTGAGTCTCTTTTCATAATTAATAACATATGGAATTAAGCACTGCATAGGAAAAAGGGAACCAGACAAACCAATTCACACTAAAGGCAATAACCACATCACAATTACAATCACCAATCAACAATTCAAAAGGTATGGTTATGCAATGAAATGCAACCCAAACTCCACGGGCACATGCATGTCGGATCCGTCACCAAAATACAAATAGGCCGTAGCCTCTGCTCACCAAATAAAACTAGGCTGAAGTCTCTGCTCACCAAATAAAACTAGGCCGAAGCCTTTGCTCACCAATAATGCACATGTTTCATGAGATGCTATGGAAATGCATCACAACACACCACAATTCAATCAATTCACCATTTAATTCAGCTCACCATTTTATTTGTATTCTCACCATTGCATTAATCAGCTCACCAATTAAAATTAGGCCGAAGCCTCTGCTCACCAATCACACCATAATATACTCACCAATTCAACCCACCACTCACACCAACACCAAATTAAATTAGGCCAATTTATGATTTGGCACGACATATGGAAAGTGGATAAAAATTGCCATTTGGACACTTGAACACTTCAGCCCAGAAATACCAGTAAAATAAATCATTTTTGCATAAAACTGGAACATTTGGATAGACATCGAAATTAGCTTCAAAACGCATTTTGAACAGTTAAATTTGGATAACCGAGTCAAAAGTTATGATTAAAACAAAATCGGAAAAATACTTAGACATTCTGAAAAATTGGCGCCCAGCAAAACTGGCGCAGGGCGCCTGGCGCCTAGACACTGGCGCAGGAAAACTGGCGCAGGGCGCCTAGCAAAACTGGCGCAGGGCGCCTAGCAAAACTGGCGCAGGGCGCCTAGCGCCCAGACATTGGCGCAGGAAACTGGCGCAGAGCGCCTAGCAAAACTGGCGCAGGGCGCCTAGCGCCCAGACATTGGCGCAGGAAACTGGCGCAGAGCGCCTAGCAAAACTGGCGCAGGGGAACACAGCGCCCAGGCACAAGGCACCTAAGGCCAACACGCAAGAAAACTCATTTTACTTCGAAATTGATTTTGTACGAGCCAAATATTCAGAATATGAGAACCCAACAAAAATTTTGGCAAAAAGTGACACGCCTCTTTGGCGCCCATGGACTAGGCGCCTAGTGAAAACACGCAACCCAACTATTTTAGTGACCAAAATCATTTTGCACGAGCTATTTTACTTGAATATGAAAACCAGAAACCAAATTTTGCAAAACAATCACCAGAACATTGGGGCCCTTGGCGCCCATGACACAAGGCGCAAAGCGCCAAAATCTGGCAACACAGGGACACAGCACAAGGAAAAGCTGGCGCAGGGCACAGTGGCTGGGCGCCTGGTGCCCATGTCTAGACACAGAAACAGCAGCAAGGCACATAGCGCCCAAGGCACCTAGGAACTCCAAAAACCAGAATTTTTCTAATTCAAACACCAAATTAAATCCATCAAACACCCAATCATACATATATAATTTAATTATCACCATGAACCTCAATTCTCACCAAACAAACACCAACAAATCATATTCTCAAACATGTGACATACGATTCACTTAGCAACAAATTCAATTCACCAATTATACGATTTTCAACATAGGCAATTCATAATCAAGTATCACAACACTATAATTTAATCATCAACACAACAATTCATTCATAGAAATTATCCTAGAACCCTAACCCTAGGCATCACTAATTCGCATAAGGTATTAAAAACAAAAAGAGGACCCCCTAACCTCTTAGAAGTCGAAATTGCTAGCAAAGCTCCAAGGAAAATGCAAGACACCAACAAGCTCTTCCTCCTCCTTGAGTGATTCGCCCCTTTCTCTTCTTCTCCTCTTCACTTCGCAACTTCTCCTCTTCTCACTCTCTCTTTTTACGTTTCTTTTCTTTCTTTTCACACTTGAGTCAAAAATGCAACTAAGTCACAAGACCCCTAGTGAGTCGAATTCCCATGACTATCCAATGGGTCATGGGCTCACTTGTGGGTCATGGGCCCCGTGCACCATCTAATTCGAGACAACACCTCCTAATAATTAAAATAAAATAAATAAATTAAACCTTGAATTATTTAATTAAATTAAATAAATATTGTAAGCCTTAAATAACTTAATTAAATAAATAATTAAATTATTTTGGGGCGTTACAACTCTCCCCCACTTAGAATATTTCGTCCTCGAAATTACCTGACTCAAACAATTCCGGATATGCTTCCCGCATCTTACTCTCCAGCTCCCAAGTCATACTTTCACCAGCAGCTCCCAACCAAACCACCTTCACTAAAGGAATCTCCTTCCCTCTCAGAATCTTCACTTCTCTATCTTCGATTCGCACAGGCATAGTCTCCACCGTGAGATTATCCCGTACCTCTACTTCATCCATCTGAATCACATGAGACGGGTCCGGAACATACTTTCGAAGTTGTGACACGTGAAACACGTCATGCAAGTTCGAAAGATTAGGCGGCAAGGCCACCCTATAGGCAACACTTCCCACCCTCTCCGTAATCTGATACGGACCAATGAAACGGGGAGTTAACTTCTTTGATTTCAAGGCACGCCCAACACCAGTCACCGGAGTGACTCTCAGAAACACATGATCACCTGCCTGAAACTCTAAATCCTTCCTTCTCTTATCATGATAGCTCTTTTGTCGACTCTGCGACGCTTTCATCTTCTCACAGATTAATTTTACCTTCTCAGTTGTTTCTCGCACAATTTCAGGCCCCAACACTGCACTCTCCCCAGATTCATACCAACACAACGGAGTCCTACATCTCCGACCATACAACGCCTCAAACGGTGCCATTCCAATACTAGAATGAAAACTGTTATTGTAGGTGAATTCTATCAACGACAGATGAGAATCCCACGAACCTCCCTGCTCGAGAACACATGCCCTCAACAAGTCCTCTAACGACTGAATAGTTCTCTCCATCTGACCATCTGTTTGCGGATGATAAGCGGAGCTCAACCTCAACTTAGAACCCAAAGCTTCCTGCAAACTTTTCCAAAATTCATAAGTGAATCTTGGATCTCTATCAGATACAATACTAAGCGGAACGCCATGCAACTTCACAATTGTCTTGATGTAGATCTCTGCTAACTTTAGAACTGGACAAGTCATATTAATTGGTAAGAAATGAGCAGACTTTGACAACCTGTCCACAACCACCCATATACCATCAAACCCTCTCACTGTATTGGGTAAACCAGTCACAAAATCCATGGAAATGCTATCCCATTTCCATTCCGGAACTTCTAATGGTTGCATCAACCCCGCAGGCTTCTGATGCTCAATCTTAGACTTCTGACAAGTCAGACAAGAATACACAAACTGTGCCACATCCTTCTTCATACCAGGCCACCAGAACAATTTCTTCAAATCTTGGTACATTTTCGTAGCCCCTGGATGAATACTTAACTTGCTCCTATGGCTCTCCTCAAGAATCATTCTCTTCATCTCAGCATCATCAGGAATACAAATCCTATCTCTGAATCTCAATACACCTTGGGAATCTAACTTGAAATCCCCATTCACAGCTTGATCATTCACAACTAACAGGTCTACCAACTTTACATCTGACTTTTGGGCTTCTCGAACACTAACCAAAAATTCATTGCCAATCTTCAACATTCCCAATCTGACACTCTGCGGTGTCACTTCACAAACCAGACTCATGTCCCGAAACTTCTCAATCAACTCTAATTCTTTCACCATCATAGCCGACATATGCAAGCTCTTCCGACTTAAAGCATCAGCCACGACATTAGCTTTGCCGGGGTGATAGTTCAAGCCGAAATCATAATCCTTCAGCAATTCTAACCAACGTCTCTATCTCATATTTAGCTCCTTCTGATCAAACAAGTATTTCAGACTCTTATGGTTGTCATACCCCAATTTTGTCCGGCTTAGGGCAAAACCCTAATTTTCAACCAAAAATAAATAAACCAAGTCTTAGCATTCATCCTAGAGGTTAGGAAGAGCATCATGCTTGCATCTTAGAAGTTTCAGAATGCATTTTAGGGTTAGAAAAGCATAGCATGGCATTTTAGAGCACTTTAGAGCATTTCTAGGGTTTCTAGGGTTTTTCCAAGTTTAAAGGGTATTTTGGTAATTTCGCCAAAAAGATTTATTTTCTCATCATGCATGCATTTCTAGAGTTTTAGAGTCATCCAAAGGGTCTCAGGATCATTGTTAGAGTGGAAATGAAGTTTGGAGCAAAATCAGGGTTTTTGGGACCAAAAGGGCATTTTGGTCATTTCACTAAAAAAAATAATTTCTCGGTAAAAATCATTATGCATCTCTTGAGGAATTTATGTGAGTCCAAGTGAGTGGAGTTGTGCATTTTTTTTTATGCATCATAGGAGTTTTTTTGGCATGAAATTCAGTTTTTTGAACAAAAGGGCAAAATGGTCATTTCCTTTGGAGTGGGGTCAACAAATCAATTTTGGGATTGGTGAGATCATAAAATTCAGAGCCCAATCATTGAATCATGGGATATGGCCCAAAATGGCAAGAATTTAGAAGAATTATCTAGAAGGGAATAAGGAATATCCCTTTGAATTTTGAAAGGTCAAGTGTAGTACAATAGTACAAGTTGCAATTCCACTCACTCTCTCTCATATGTGCTGCGAATTCCAGCCCCTTTTCCTTCAATTTTGATTTATTTTATTGGTTGCAAATTGTGTTTAAATCATGGCCTTCCATTCAAATGTTAAATGCAATCCTCACCTTTCATTTGAATTAAAATGGCACTTGTGTAATAAGCTTCATGGAAAAATACAATTTTGTAATTGAGCTTATCCTTCACCACCCTCCTTATGCTGCGCCCCTCAGCCCTCTCTCTCCTCACTTTGTGCTTTCTAATTGCCCCTAATCCATGTGACATTTGATCTTGACCCTTGGTTCAAAATCTAGATGCAATCCTAGAGCACAATGGAGATAAATTGACCTAGAAGCCCTTAATGATAAGTGAGCACTATATATATCTTCATATGATCAGCCCACACAAGTTCTTAGCCTCACTCTCCATTCAAAAACCCTAGCACACCTCTTTTCTCTCCAAGGCCGTAGCCCCCCTCACCCCTTCTCCTCCATTTTCTTTTCAACTTCCATCCACTAACTCACCTCAAACTCACTCCATATTCATATATCCTCTTCCTTTCATCTTTGATTCCACATTTACATCATCAAAGGGGCTGATCCTTCAAGGTCACGTGGTTGTTGTTAGTGATTTTTGAAGATTGTTGGTGATTGGTTACTCTTGATTTCCATTTCTACTCTTGTTTAGCTTGGAACTAAGGTATAACCTAAAACCCTTTGCATTTTCATCCACTTTCTTGCATCAAAACCCTTTTTCAACTTATATTTGCATCTCATAACATCATTTAAATGTAGATTAGGGGCTGTTGTGGGTGAGAGTTGGCATCTCACCCACCAAATAAATTGTTCTTGTGACTATGTGTTGATTATGTGTTGTTCTTGTGATGTTTTTGCATTTGGTGAAATAAAATTGTGAATCTATGGCCATTTTGGTTCGCAAGTTATGTGGAATGTATGTGTAATATAATTTTCTTGTTCATCTTTGCCTAATAATACTTGATCTAGCCATTGATGTTTGATTGTTGTGTTATTATGCTTGGAATCATGTTAAAACTTGCAAAAATAATTTTCCATTCATATATATGTTTCGCAAGTTTCTAAAATAAATAGGGTTTTGTTACCTTTTGGTTATTTGGCTTGTGATTGTCTCAAGTTGTTGATGGAATCTTTGTTGACAATTAATTTTTAGGTTGAGGATAAAATTGTTGTTTGGTTATGTAGAGGTTTCGCAAATCATGAGACATTTAGGGTTTTTGTTGTTTCCTTGTTTATTTTGCTTGTATTTGTGTAGCGACCGAAAAATCCGGGAGAGGATTTCTCGAAGGTTCAGGAATGAAGCCGCCACCAAAGTTTAGTTTGAGGGCAAACATTGGAAAATCCCTTTTGGAATGGATAAGGGTCATTGAGACCAGATAAGGGTTCGGGAGTCGGCTATGCGTGGGGAAGGTATTAGCACCCCACGACATCCTTCCTAATGAAGGTTACCTGCTAACTAGTTGTAGGAAATAATATTAATTTTGAAAATGTTTATTTTTACCCTTTTATTGTGAATTAAAGGAAACCAAGAGAAAGAAAAGAGACTTGATATTTTTTGAATCGAAGAAAAAGGATTATTTATTAGAAGACTAAAAAGGTTTTTTATTAGTGCAATTGACAGAGGTCGGCCGCCCTCTGCTCCTACGTATCTCTGGGTAGAGAATCAAATCACACGTAGTTCTTGGTAGAAAACTTTGTTTGTTGGTGTATTTTATTTAGGGATTTTAGGACTCCTGAGTGATCAGTTCATTTGTCCTAAAATGATGACTAATCTGACTGTACAGTTGGCTTAGTCCCCTAATTTGTAATTTGTTAAAATGGAGTTTTTTTGAAGTTTGGAAGATAGTTTGATGTATGGTGGTTTGATTTTATTTGAATAGGGGTTTTAGGACTCTTGATCCGTACGATTCATTTGTCCTAGAACGCTGACTAACCCGGCCGTACGGCCGACTTAATCCCCTATTTTGAAAATTTGATTTGTGGAAAGAAATGTGTTTGTGTTTATTTTAATTTAGAAATTTGTTTGTTTTAAATAGGGATTTTAAGCCATGATCCGTAACGGTTCATTAGTGACCTAAAAAGCAGACTAACCCGACTGTACAGTCGACTTAGTCCCCTATTTTGTTCTTGAAAATATTTCTTTATTTATGAGAGGAAAAGGAATATTTTGTTTTTGTTTTGAATATGAACGAAAAGTTAACAAAAAAGAAAAAATGAAAAGTGCAACTAGTGAAAAATATTTATCATGAATATTTAAAAATAAACTAATTAAAAGAAAAATAAAAATAAAAAAGGGAGGGGGAGAGAGAGAGAGAGCGAGAGCTTCGCTAGGAGAGGGAGAGAATGTGTTCAGTGTTCTTGTTGAATCACTGCGGTGTGCTTTTCACTGTGGACAGAGCCTCCTTTTATAGGTGAAGGGTTAGGTGAAGAGACTTGCTGGACAAGTTAACTTGCTGGGCAAGTCGACTTGTTGGGCAAGCAGCTTGTTGGGCTGAAGGTTAATGCTACTGACACCCCCTTTTATTAGTTTCGTCCTTCTCTATTTTTTTTGGATTATTCTTATTTTTGTATATTTTTGGTGATATTTTTGTATTTTTGGGCTTTTTATATTATTTGGATACTTTATTGTAATATATATTTTTTATTTTCTGATTTTATTTCATTATTATTTTTATGGCTTTTTGATCAAAAGGGCTAAATTAAGTCCAAAATACCGAACATATGCACATTTACTAAAAATTGGCCCAAGTAGACAAACCGGTCTAAATTAAAACAAGACAGCGCTCGAAATGTCGTTCTCGTAATGATATGGACTTGTGACACGGGGGCTAAAACAATTGCGATAAATGATCGGACAAAATTGGGGTATAACAGCTGCCCCTCTTTATTTATATTTTACTAGAAAAGGAGAATGGCTTTCAGATTTTCGTAGCAGAAATAAAAATAAAGATAGAATAGACGGCAATTTTGTCCGCTTAGGGGGAAGATTAGTTAGGGAAAACAGGGACGATTAACACTTGGCGTGTTAACCGAGAACAAAAAAGAAATGATCACTGGGGATCTGGAGGAGCACTGGGGCTCTAAAAGAGCATTTGGGCTCTAAGGGGTTGCCTAAACCCTGAAGGACCATTTGGGGTCCGAAGGTGCACTGGGGCTTTGAAGGACTGCCGGGGTCCGGGGGTGGCCTTTTTCGGGCGGCCGTTAATAAGATCAGGTCTAGAACTGATCACGAATGACGTCCACTATGTCTTAGGCTGACACAGCTAGTCTGAAGGGCCTGGGGCCGGATGATCCGTCGGTGCTCGATGCCGACGTGCGATCTGGATTGGACCTCTGGGGGTCTGAAGGTGCACTGGGGCTTTGAGGAACCACTGGGGGTCCGATACTCTGAATTGTGAAATGAGACCAGTGCTTGTAGCACTGACTTTGAGGAAACAAAGTATTGGGATTGACACATGGCGTACTTGCCTAGGACATACCTAATGAATGCATTTACCTGAGAAGGGAAAAGCTATCTATATTTGGCATGTCTAAATATGCGATGGATGATGCATGCGTGCAACATGGGTATGCGAAATGGTAGGTGTTCGATGGGATGAATGAAACATGGGGGGTAATGTGAGTCGAAGTTGGTGGAACATGGAGGTTGACAAACAACGTATGTGAATGCAGATAACATGTGAATGTGATTGTGCTGATTAATGTTGAATGTAATGGAATGAGCGATTTTTCCTCTTTTTGCTTTTTGCATTTCCTTTTTTTTCTTAGTATATGATGGGTGTATGAAATGCAAAGTGCGAATGTGACGCAAATGTAATGCTTTGACGCGAATGCCGTGTATGGTATGATGATATGATTAGTGATTTAAAGAAGGTTTTGTCAATGATGAATGAAAGGAAGTACACGAATGCATGGTACAATGATATGATTAGTGATGTTGAAAGTTTTTGGCAATGATGAGACCGGCACTTGGCACGTCTATCGAAGCAAACTGTTATGTGTGCATGCGTGTAATGTGATGAATGTGCAATGTGAAAGCAGATAAACTACCAAAGCCCGTGAATTGTGGATGCTAGAGCTGATCGGAAACAAAAATTGATCAGCCATGTATGCTAATGCAGATAACATGTGAATGCAAATGTATTGCTTAGATGCAGGTGCTATGGTAGATGCATGGTTGCATGATGGAATGATTTATGCTATGATTTATTGATGATGCAGAGAGATTTTTTGTAATGATGAGAAATGAGACTTTTGATGCGAGAGGCAGAGAAGTAATCATTCCTTGGAAAAG
Source organism: Astragalus membranaceus (assembly GCA_039519185.1). Lineage (NCBI taxonomy): Eukaryota > Viridiplantae > Streptophyta > Magnoliopsida > Fabales > Fabaceae > Astragalus > Astragalus membranaceus. Next base: position 43,648,564 of record CM076854.1, on the reverse strand, counting down.
GTTTGAACTCAGACGTGGCAACCTCAGGGTTGTCATTCACATGCACTGATGCACAAAAGTATTTGATTGCATTTGCAAGCTCGTTCACATTGTTCTTCCATTTGATTATGATGTCCCATGACGATTGAATTATAGGTCCACAAAGTTAACTGAGTGAGTTTCCAACTTCATATTAGTAACTTGTGTTCTCTCTCTTTGAAGCATTGTTTTAATGAACATGTAGAGTAGTGCAAATACAGATGAATGAGCCAGTTGACTCGGGGTATGGACAGATATGACACGTGAGAGGATGAATGGTAGGTTTTTGCCAAAGTCATGAAAGGTATGTTCTCCCCAACTCTAGAAATGTGTGACTGCCCTAATTCATAGTTGATGACGGTGAATGCATAAGTTGCCCCTGTCTAGTGGTGACAACAACTAGGGGTGTAGAGGAAATTATGAATTGGTAATGCTGTGACTTTGGAATGAGAGGTGGAAGGCAAAAGATTTTGTCTCAACCCATGGCGTTTGGTGTTGCCCCACCTATGACAAGGACAATGTTGCCCTGACTAGAGTTTGCGAAAAGCTGTATTTAGGATGGTGGGTTGAGAAATTGCCCCGGTATGGTTTTATGAATGTGAATATGACAAGAGGATGAGAAGGGTGTAGGGCGAATTTCCCCAATTTTGAGCGGAGTGAGGGGTTAATGGTGACAGGATTGCCCCACTTTGGAATGATATTTCTAGTTCGAGTGAGGTAGGGGAAAGGTGACAGAGTTAGGGTAATGGGTTTGTGAGTTGGTCGTATGGCTATATGGATTGGATGTGGTATATGAATGAGACGGACGCTGGAAAATTTCCCCAAGTTCGAGAAGCATGAAAGGTGAAGGGACTGCCCCGCTTTGGGATCTAGGTGATGGTCCTAGTATAAACTTTTGGTTCTTTTAAGATGACTCCCATGGACTATGAAAATTTCACTTGGTGATCACTAAACCTTGTCTTGGTATCAGTGCGACTTGAATAATCTTGGAGCGCAAGCCTTTTTTCTTTTTCTTTTTCTTTTTCTTTTTTTTTGCTTTTTTAGCTTTATTTTTTGTCATATTTTTTTTTGAGCAAACATACTGTAAATAAATAAACTCAATTGTCCTAAAATTAAAACTTTAAGAAAACGAAAGCAATCAGTTATCGACCAGAATGGACTTGTTTAGGGTTGTAACGTGGCCAACGGTTAGGGGTTTATGTTAGAAAGGGTTGGTAATGTGGCCAATGGTTAGGGACTCATGAAAGAAAAGGTTTGTAATGGGGTCAATGGTTGGGGGTAATGTACCAACAGTTAGGGATTTATGAAAAGAAATGATAATTGGGCCCAAAGAAGTGTTTGGGGGGTTTAAGACAATGATATTTTTATTTGCGGCGCAATGTGGCTAGTGGTCGATAATTTATGAAAGAATGGGTGATTGGGCTCAAAGTGTTTGGGGATTGATGAGACAAATGATCTTTTTATTTAGTGGTGCACTTCATGATATGATGTATCAGCTCAAAGATTTATGCCGTCTTTTTATTCAAGGCGTTTGTCTCTTTTTTTTTTGAAATATGATTCTCATTCTTTGACGGCCTATTTCTCTTGAGTTGAATAAACTAAATAAAGTAGTGCACCATCTTTAAATGGGGAATAGATCATTGTCTAGGGTGATTGAAAGATTTTTTGATTGTTTGGCTCAAAGTGGGTTGCAAAGGATTTTTTTTTATGCTTTTTTGAGGATGTGAGAAGATGACCAAACTTCATTTCAAATCATGATTGCTTGTTTTCTCAAAGACTAACTCAAGGACAAAAAATTACTTATTTGTATATATCTGCTCTTTTTCTTTATTTCTTTTTATATGCCCTAATTTTTGCTTAGGCTGCTCTCGCGAGTTTTCAACCTAACAGGCTTTTTTGATTATTTTTTTTGTAAAGGACTTGCACCAAGGGAATACAATGTTGACAAGATATCTAGTGATCACAAATTTGCCCCTGTTTGGAGGATCCAAGTGTTAGTTTATGAAATTTCATCATTGGGGACAAAACCAAAGAGTCAACTAAGAACTTGTGTGGAGAATATGCACTTTATAGAGTGGTCGGGGTGAGACTGGACATGAACAAGGGATGATGATAGGATGGAAAGGTGTGGACACTAACTGACTCAAACAAGAGCAAATGCACATCGCATACAAGTTCACTATACGAATGTTTCACAGAGAGTTAACATAGTTAGCGACATGATAGAAGAATTTTTGATAACACATTAGTTAACAAAATGGACTATTTTGATCGTTTATCATGGGATGGATGAGATGCAACGCTTTGCTGACAAAAATTTGGACGAGCTGCTAATGGTCAATAACTTATTCTTTTTTGAAGATTGAGTGTCTGAAAACAACTTGAGTTTGCAGCCAAGTTCGACCTCGTTTGAAATTTAGTAGGTTAAACTTTTTCAAGGAAGAACAATCAATTAAAACGTATTTGTAAGAACGCCTCATCTCTCATCAATTTTTTTTCAAAAAGTATGCTCATGTTTTTTTTAAATTATGAAATAAAATGTAATGGATGAATAACACATGATGATGGATATGAATGATGAAAATGCAAATGCATGAGATATGTTTCTAAAAAAATAACTTGCAAAAATAAAATATGATTTTTTTGAATTTTTTCTTTTTAGAAGACCGGAAAAATGTATCAGTGTTTGTTTGAATGCAGGGGTATAAGGCTCCTTTGTGTCCTACAAGGGTTCCTTAGAGAATAGGCCTAGGGCTTGTCTGTTAAGTGAACCTTTCAAAGGGTAGCTCTAAAGAGTCCTACATAAGGTTCCTAGAGCCAACGACCCCAGTTAAGAACACTGATCAACAACAATAGGCAAGCTATTAGGAGTGCCAGCATTCTCAAGAGGGACCAAACTCTAGGTGAGACTTTCGTGACCACCCAACAGGACGCACATCCAGTAGGCCATCACTACGCAGTCTCGTTCTAACTTAGGTTATTCTCCAGTCCGGGTACAGGACTATTCTCACGTGTGTGCAAAAGTGTGACAGTGGAGTGTGTGAAGGAGCATAATATCAAGAATACCCCCACGCTGTAAAACAAACAAACATATATACAAAAAGTGGTCTTCTATCCTAGGGTTTTCATATCACAAACGAATAATATGCAATGAAAATAAAAGACAGAAATGGAAGGGTAAAAATAAACATTAAATCAGTAACTAATCCTACAACTAATTAGACTAGGTTTGACTCTCGAAATTTTCCCCAGTGAAGTCGCCAGCTGTAGCGACCGAAAAATCCGGGAGAGGATTTCTCGAAGGTTCAGGAATGAAGCCGCCACCAAAGTTTAGTTTGAGGGCAAACATTGGAAAATCCCTTTTGGAATGGATAAGGGTCATTGAGACCAGATAAGGGTTCGGGAGTCGGCTATGCGTGGGGAAGGTATTAGCACCCCACGACATCCTTCCTAATGAAGGTTACCTGCTAACTAGTTGTAGGAAATAATATTAATTTTGAAAATGTTTATTTTTACCCTTTTATTGTGAATTAAAGGAAACCAAGAGAAAGAAAAGAGACTTGATATTTTTTGAATCGAAGAAAAAGGATTATTTATTAGAAGACTAAAAAGGTTTTTTATTAGTGCAATTGACAGAGGTCGGCCGCCCTCTGCTCCTACGTATCTCTGGGTAGAGAATCAAATCACACGTAGTTCTTGGTAGAAAACTTTGTTTGTTGGTGTATTTTATTTAGGGATTTTAGGACTCCTGAGTGATCAGTTCATTTGTCCTAAAATGATGACTAATCTGACTGTACAGTTGGCTTAGTCCCCTAATTTGTTAAAATGGAGTTTTTTTGAAGTTTGGAAGATAGTTTGATGTATGGTGGTTTGATTTTATTTGAATAGGGGTTTTAGGACTCTTGATCCGTACGATTCATTTGTCCTAGAACGCTGACTAACCCGGCCGTACGGCCGACTTAATCCCCTATTTTGAAAATTTGATTTGTGGAAAGAAATGTGTTTGTGTTTATTTTAATTTAGAAATTTGTTTGTTTTAAATAGGGATTTTAAGCCATGATCCGTAACGGTTCATTAGTGACCTAAAAAGCAGACTAACCCGACTGTACAGTCGACTTAGTCCCCTATTTTGTTCTTGAAAATATTTCTTTATTTATGAGAGGAAAAGGAATATTTTGTTTTTGTTTTGAATATGAACGAAAAGTTAACAAAAAAGAAAAAATGAAAAGTGCAACTAGTGAAAAATATTTATCATGAATATTTAAAAATAAACTAATTAAAAGAAAAATAAAAATAAAAAAGGGAGGGGGAGAGAGAGAGAGAGCGAGAGCTTCGCTAGGAGAGGGAGAGAATGTGTTCAGTGTTCTTGTTGAATCACTGCGGTGTGCTTTTCACTGTGGACAGAGCCTCCTTTTATAGGTGAAGGGTTAGGTGAAGAGACTTGCTGGACAAGTTAACTTGCTGGGCAAGTCGACTTGTTGGGCAAGCAGCTTGTTGGGCTGAAGGTTAATGCTACTGACACCCCCTTTTATTAGTTTCGTCCTTCTCTATTTTTTTTGGATTATTCTTATTTTTGTATATTTTTGGTGATATTTTTGTATTTTTGGGCTTTTTATATTATTTGGATACTTTATTGTAATATATATTTTTTATTTTCTGATTTTATTTCATTATTATTTTTATGGCTTTTTGATCAAAAGGGCTAAATTAAGTCCAAAATACCGAACATATGCACATTTACTAAAAATTGGCCCAAGTAGACAAACCGGTCTAAATTAAAACAAGACAGCGCTCGAAATGTCGTTCTCGTAATGATATGGACTTGTGACACGGGGGCTAAAACAATTGCGATAAATGATCGGACAAAATTGGGGTATAACAATTTGTGTTTAAAAATATTGCTTCAAGTTTGTTTTGATGGGCTCTTGTTTGCAAGTAATTGTTAAGATTGATGATTTAGCTATGTGAATCGCCACTAGTGCCTAGTGCACTTTAATTTAAGTGGTAAAGATGGCTAGAAAGGATTCAACTTTATTTTCTTGGTTTATGTGTTCTATTTTGCTCATTGCTAGCTATTGATGATGGGGTAAGTTGATTTTCACTTGTGCCCATGGCACTTTAATCTAAGTGAAAGGATTACTCTATATGACTCAATTTTGCTTTGAATAAATGTATGTCTTGCTTGAGGTTTGTCTTGTAGTCTCATATGATTGGAATAGGGTTGCATCTTGTGATGTGTTTGTGTGCTAACTTGTGAACTTTAGCATGAAATTGATGTTGATTTTTTGCATGAGGAGCATTCAGCCAAGGGCCACTTTTATGTATAGATGTATCTCTTTGATTTGTAATGCTTGTATGAAGTGCAATTAAGGGAATTGCATTTTGGTTAGAAATTGATATGTTGATGGAAATGTTCTACTTATCTTTCAAAACCTTTTTCCAAATCAAATTCTTTTCCAAAACTAGTCTTCAAACCCAAGTCAAATGTTTTCCAATAAAAAACCTAGGGCACTTTCTTAAATAAATCATTAACCATCACTCGAAGCCTTTGCTTGTTTGATCGCAAATGAGGAGTTATTAGTGGTAGTCACTCGAAGCCTTTGCTTGTTTGACTATCATGAAAGCTCCCACACCTTAACTAAACATAAACTAATCCAAATTTCAAAAACAACACGAGCTATTAGTGATAATTATCACTGATGCTCACCCTTTTTCAAAACGATTTCAAAAAAATAATAAAACGTTGTTACTTGTAATCACTCGAAGCCTTTGCTTGAATGATTACCGGTTTCAACTATTTCTTTTTCAAGTTAGTAATGAACGCCACTCGAAGCCGTTGCTTGTTTGGCATTCGTGAACACTCGAGTCTTATTTCTAAAAACTCAAAAACACTTTCAAAACCAAAAAAGAAAACCTAGAACTACGTGGCTTTGATCCCCCTTCCAGAGAGGGTACGTAGGAGCGGGTCGTAACCCGTCAAGCACTCTTTCAAAAAAATCCTTGTTTTGTTCCGCTTTTCAAAGATACTAAAAATATTTCTTCCCAATAAAATCATTTCTCACACGAAATAAAAAGAAAGGAAGTAGAACAAAAATCGTTTCAAGTCAACTTTTTCTAAGCCACACATCAAAGTTAATGGTTCCCTTTCGGTAGAAAGGAGGTGCGGGGTGCTAGTACCTTCCCCGTACCTAACTGACCCCCGAACCTACATCTCAATGTTTTCGAAAGACCATCCGCCTTTTTCAAAAGACTTTTTCCAATGTTTTAGTCTTTAAAAATAAATATTGGTGGCGGCTTCAAAATTTTTCACGTTGTCAAACTGAGGAATCCTTAACCGGATTTTTCGGGGCGCAACAGCTGGCGACTTCACTGGGGAATTTTTTAAAAAAAAAAAATGAGGGTCAAGCCTAATTAACTTAATGTGTGGTTTTAAAAAAAAAGTTGATTTGAAAACTTTATTCTACTTCTTCTCCTTCCTTTTCTTATCATGCATTTCCCTCAATTCCCATGTCCCCTATTCTCTGCTCCCTTTCTCAAGGTAATCTCATGCATCATACCCTTATGCCCTTATGCTCCCTTCTTCTTCGCTCCCTTTCTTGAGGTAAGCTATATGTTTGTTGTTGATACCTTAGTGTAGTTTATTTTGTTAAACCCTAGGGTAGACGACTTATTATTGCTTGCTTCTGTCTGGCTGTGCTGGTTTTCCTTGCAGGTGGGGATGGGTAGATTTTAGGAAGTATGTCCTCAATCACACACTTTCACACCTTATGATTTGTGTGCTATGAGTGGTCTCCTATACCCGGATCCAACAAACACTTAGGGGAGTGGAGACGATTAGTGACTGTCATTCGAGACCTTTGCTGTCTGATACTCATGAAAGTCTCAACCAGAGTACGCTTTCTTATGACGCCCCACACTTGGTAGTATTCTACATTTGTGGTGTCGGCATGAGGATTCTATAGCTCTGGTAGCCATTGTGAGGGTGTGAATTAGAGCTACATGGGAGGAACCTTTGAAGTTGCCCTAGAACTTAGGATTCCCACCTTGGTAGGACACGAGGGCATACGAATTGAATGTTGCATTGTAGTTTAGGCATGTCTTTACTAGAAAAAAAAAAATTTCAAAAAAAAAGAGAAAAGAGGAAAGGGTTGCCATTGTAGCCTTCCCTTTTGCCGGTCCGTACGAAGTGACATATGGCCCACTTCATTTTCAAAAAAAAAGAGAAAGAAAGAGTTACCGCTGTAGCCTTTCTCATACCGGTCCATATGAAATGACGTACGGTCCTCATTTTCGAAAAATAATAATATATTTCCCTTCATCAAATAAACCACTGCGTGAGGCGGCACGTGGTATATCTCCTCAATTTTTGAACTTCCGTCCATATGCATCGCCTTTATTTTTTTCCACACGCATCATTCATATCATAATTGCATCATACCGCATTCATTTATTCGCATCCATTTAGCATCTCATATGCATTTGCTTGCCGGGAATCACCGAATGATGCGCTGTCTTGTCATAGGTGCATCAGAATGGAATCAAGTAGCAAGACTTTGTCTACATCTCGCTTCCCGTTTATGAAGAAGATCGATGTTGATAGTTTGAGGAAGTGTGCAGCTCTTATGGGCCCAGCTGAAGTAATTTCCTTTGATCAAGCATATGGGAATATCCGTAGGCTCTTGCAGTTGAAGGTTCAAGAGGATGCTCTTGTGGCTTTGAATCAGTTCTATGATTCCGATGTGAGGTGTTTCCTCTTCAAGAATTTTCAGCTATCACCTACATTAGAAGAGTATGAACAGCTATTGGGACTCTCCAAATCTCATGTCAAGCCATACCAATTCCCAGGACAATACTACACTGATGAGAAGCTTGCAACGTTGCTTAGGGTTGGTGTAGACAAGCTGAAGCCGCAAAAGTTAGAAAGAAATGGCATAGTCGGATATCCACAAGAATTCTTTGAAGGCCTGCTGCAGTCTTATGCTTTAGCCGAGAATTGGGGTTCATTCAAGTTAGTGCTCGCTCTCACTATATTCGGGGTTATTCTCTTCCCTCAGCTAGAAAGATATGTTGATGAAGATGCAATTGGTGCATTCCTGGCCTTTAAGGACACCAAGAATCCTATCAATCCTGTACCTGCTGTTCTTGCCAACACTTATCATGCTCTCACTCGTTACGGTCAGTTCAACAAAAAGAAGATATGCCTTCCTTCTTGTAACATCCTCAAAATAATTAATCGAATTATTTGAATGTAAACCCAACTGAATTAATTTGGTACTTAATTGGTAAAATTATTGAGTGCTAAAATTAATTATTGGCTGTCACAGGGTCGTTGACCGAATAATACGGACCAAGGAAGTTTTGGAATCGAAATAAGGAATTTGGGTCAATATGGTAATTGGACCACGCCACCACTTATTTATTAATAAAATAAATATGTGTGTGTGTGTGTTAATTAAAATAAAAGAATGAAAGAGAAGAAAGAAAGAAGAGATACGCGCAGAAGAGGAAAAAGAGAAGAAAAGAGAAGAAAGGAAGAGAAAGAAGAAGAGGAAAGAAGAAGAGAAAGGAAGAAGAGGTGTGAAGCCCACCCTCTCAAATTTCATCACCATCATCCCCTTACTTCCCTCTACAAAACCCTATAACTTGGTAAGCTTCCCCTCAATTTTTCTCCTTCTCATGGCCTACGAATTTCTAGAGATTTTGGGAATCGATTTGTTGAAATCTCAAGTTGTAAGCTGGAATTGATGATTGATTCATGATTAGGATCAAAGCCAAGAGCGGTGGAACGCGTTTGGGAGCTCGAATCGAAGTTGGAAGCGAATTGGTATTGATTGGGCTCGTTTTGGTGATTTTAGAAGTCTCGGCGCCGACTCTCGCTTCGAGGGTGAGTTTTACTCACGTTTAGGTTTATTCCGTTTTGAAATAAATTGTGTGATTTGTTTTCGAAAGATTTTGAGTCGAAAACGTTATTTTGAAATATATTGCGTTTTAACGAAATTCGTAATCGTTGAGTTTTTGATTGAATTGCTTGGTTGTTTGATGTTGATTGGACTGGTATATTGTCTGGTATTATCTGTTTTTGAGTTAGGAATCGATCGGGGAAAGTTTCGGATCAATCGGAAAGCAAAATTTCATGAAACAGGGTATTTTTGGCAATGCTGTCAAATGCACACGACCCGTGCGTCCAGGGCGCACGACCCGTGCGCCTGGTTCGGGTTCAGTGTGCAAAAATGTCAAACAGGGGGCGCACGACCCGTGCGTCCAGGGGCACGACCCGTGCGCCCAGTTCTGTCCAAAATTTTCAAGTTGTCCAAAATAATTCCGTTTTGATTCCAATCCTTTCCTAATCCTTTCCTAACCCTTATATAAGGATATTAGGCTTATGATGCCATGATTTTGGGTGTGTTACAAAGGGTTTTATAAAACGCTTTTGATGTCTAAACCATTTCGAAAAACCGGATAATAGCCTACGTGTGCGGATATGTTTTATTGGTAATAAATGGACTATGAGTCCTATGTGGTAAAGTATAATTAAATGAACTAAATGTTCATATGATTGTAGATATATATATGTTATATCGAGTTTGGGTGACGACCCATGTTGACATACTAGGCGGGGAAGTCATGAACCCTTACCCTAGGCTCTGTGCCATTAGGAAACACTATTGGTTATGGGGTTCGCCGGGATTAGCAGGTTTGCAGTCGGTGTTATGTTAAAAAGTTATGCGTTACGTTCACCGGGATTAGTAGGTTTGCAGTCGGTGGTACGTAAAAAGGTTTTATGGTACGGTTCACCGGGATTAGCAGGTTTGCAGTCGGGGTCGTACTGAACTAAAACCTTACAACACGGTTTACCAGGATTAGCAGGTTTGCAGTTGGTGCCGTGTCAAATCTTAAAATGGACTTCATAATTGAACCGAGAGTGTTAGTAGGGGTCTCGGTAGAACTCACTGAGATTGTATCTCACTGTTTAATTGTTGTTGTTTTACAGATAAACAGGGACAGAAGAAACCTCAGAGGCACGAGTAGGTGGCCCCGGGAGGAGAATAATGACTTAGCTTTATGTTCAAGTTTATTTTCCTTCTGTTGCCTATGTATTACAACACTATGACATCAGTGTTATGTTATCCTTTATTCCGCTTTCTTGTATGATACTGAGCAGGATAGTTCGCTGAATTTTATGGTCTTATGTGTATTAAGACTGCTTGGCTGTTGTCCAGTGAAAACTATTTTGCAGTGTTCAGTATTCATGCAGGAATTTTATATCACTGACGTGTTTCTAATGTGCACTTGGGTATTTTTAATAAATAAAAATACCAGGGTGTTACAGTTGGTATCAGAGCGGTTCGACCTAGTCGGACTTAGCTTTTAGGGTCTTTACTTTCTCCAGTCGTGATTTTCTTAGTATGCTATTAGACATTGAGCTTGATCAACTTAATACTTTGTGCATATTTCGCAGAATCATGGCCAGAAGAGGTAGAGGCGTTCCTCCTCCTGTTGATCCAAACTTTGAATGGATGCAAAATATCATCGAGAATCAGCAAAAGATGATGCAGGATATGTTGCAAATGCAGCATGACCAAATGGCTCTGCAGCAGCCCAATGTTCAACCCCATCAGGAAGATCCTAACCGGGCATATTTTCAATTTCAAAAGATGAAGCCCCCGACTTTCAAAGGAGGATCGGATCCAATGACCGCCTACTATTGGACTGATTCAATGGAGAAAATTTTTCAAACCTTGCAAGGCGGGGAAGAAGAGAAAGTAATATTTGCGGCAAATGTGCTCGATGAAGATGCCCACACCTGGTGGTGTAATGCAAGGCATATGATGGAACTCCAAGAAACTCCCCTAACTTGGGACAACTTCAAGGAATTATTTCTGAAGCAATATTTCCCTTCGGTGAAGAAGCTGAGTAAACAAGCAGAGTTTGTAAATCTTAAGCAAGGTGATATGTCGGTTGGGGAGTACGCTGCGAAATTTGAAAGACTGTCTCAGTTCTATGAGTTGGGAAAGTATGCCCCAAATGATATGTGGAAAATGCAAATGTTCAAAGAAGGTCTCCGAGCTGATGTGAGCCAAGGACTCAGTTCTTACACTTTGGTTAACTATCCTGCCTTAGTGCAACAAGCATATGTTGCTGAGGAGGATCTGAGGAAAATGTATGCTGAAAGGAAAGATTACTGGAAGGGTAAGAAAAAGGTTGCTGAATCTTCTACTCCATCCAGGCCATTCAAGGGAAATAATTATAAAGGAAAGCAGGTGCAATCCTTTGACTCATCAAAGTTCCGCAAATGTGAAACTTGTGGAAGACATCATCAGGGTGACTGTCGTCAAAGGCCAAACCGGTGCTATAATTGTAACGAGGAGGGCCACTATTCAAATGAATGCCCGAAAAAGAAGAGTTTTCAAGGAGCACCCAATGCTCCTAGGCAGGGGCGAATCAACACGTTGGACGCTCGAACCGTCACGCCAACAGATAATCTCCTGAGGGGTACGGGATCTCTTTTTAATAACTCAGTCAATATTTTATATGATTCCGGTGCAACTCATTGTTTTATATCACAAGCATGTGTCGATCGGTTGGGTTTAGCATTATCTGAGCTATCCGAACCGATAACTATTTTAACTGCTGCCAAGGGTCGAGTCCAGACCCAATCATTGTGTGAAAATTGCCTACTTGTCATAGGGGACAGACAATTTGTCGTGAAATTTATCTGCTTGCCTATGAGAAGTATGGACATTGTTTTGGGTATGAATTGGATGGCTGAAAATCATGTGACTATCAACTGTGCTGATCGAACCATTAGCTTCGCCTCCGAATCCGTGGGGTTGACACAGGCAAATTTTGAAGCAACGATCTCTTACACCGAGGCAAGCCAGTCATTATTCCAAGGTGCGGAAGCTATTCTTGTTATGTTGTCTGCATCTACTGAAACGGGTTTAGACCTGTCATCTGTACAAGTAGTAAATGAATTTCTAGATGTCTTTCCAGAAGAAGTTTCATCCTTACCTCCTGACAGAGAGGTAGAGTTCTCAATAGAATTGATTCCTGGTACAGGATCAATTTCTATTGCTCCTTATAGGATGTCTCCTTTAGAATTGAAGGAATTGAAGTCTCAACTTGAAGAGTTAATATCAAAAAGGTTCATTCGACCGAGTGCCTCTCCCTGGGGTGCTCCGGTGTTGCTAGTTAAGAAGAAAGACGGAAGCATGAGGTTGTGTATTGACTACCGTCAACTCAACAAGGTGACGATTAAGAACAAATATCCATTACCGAGGATAGACGACTTGCTTGACCAACTTCGAGGTGCAGTGGTATTTTCAAAAATTGATCTGAGATCGGGCTATCATCAAATAAAGGTACGAGCCTTAGATATTCCGAAGACAGCTTTCCGTACGAGGTATGGACATTACGAGTCCGTAGTAATGCCCTTCGGTTTGACTAATGCTCCAGCAGTGTTCATGGATTACATGAACCGAGTATTCCATACTTATCTCGACCAGTTTGTAGTAGTTTTTATTGATGATATCTTGGTGTACTCTAAGACCATTGAGGACCATGTTCAACATCTCCGCATTGTTCTGAACGTACTCCGAGAAAAGAAATTGTATGCCAAGCCATCGAAGTGTGACTTCTGGATGCCAGAAGTAAAGTTTTTGGGACACGTGATTTCCCAATCGGGAGTTGCCGTGGATCCCAGTAAGGTGGAAGCTGTATTGAACTGGGAAAGACCAACATCTGTTACAGAAATAAGAAGTTTCTTGGGTCTAGCTGGTTACTATAGGAGGTTTATTCAAGGTTTCTCACAACTGGTTCTTCCACTTACTCGGTTAACTCGTAAGGCCCAACCGTTTATATGGGATACCGATTGTGAGGAAAGTTTTCAAGAGTTGAAGGTTAGGTTGACTTCTGCTCCAATCCTAATTCTTCCAGATCCGTCTCTGGATTTTCAAATTTACAGCGATGCTTCTGGGAAGGGTTTGGGATGTGTTCTCATGCAGAACCAACAAGTTGTAGCTTATGCCTCCAGACAGTTGAAGACTCATGAAGAGAATTATCCGACTCATGATCTAGAGTTGGCAGCTATTGTGTACGCACTGAAGATTTGGAGACATTACCTATATGGGTCTCGTTTCGAAGTCTTTAGTGATCATAAAAGCTTGAAATATTTGTTTGACCAGAAGGAGCTGAATAACAGACAAAGAAGGTGGGTGGAATTTCTGAAGGATTATGATTTCGAATTGAAGTATCATCCGGGAAAAGCTAATGTGGTGGCTGATGCACTAAGTAGGAAATCCATTCACATAGCAGAATTTATGATGCATGAAATGGAATTGTTGGAGTCCTTTAGGGACTTGAATTTGAATGCAAGATCAAGGAAAAACCGGTTAGTGCTGAGCCACCTGAGGATCTCTAGCTCATTAAGGGATTCTATTCGCTTAGCGCAGGAAAATGATGTGAAGCTGCAATCGCAGAAATTGTTGCCAGATTTTACTGAAGATAGGGATGGAGTGATTTGTTTCAACGGTAGAATCTGTGTGCCCGAGAATGAAGATATTAAAAATCAGGTGCTAGAAGAAGCACACCGAAGTCTATTTTCTGTACATCCTGGATCCACCAAGATGTATAGAGATTTAAAGCAAATGTATTGGTGGCAAGGAATGAAGTTAGAGATTGCTGAATTTGTATCAAAGTGCCTAACTTGCCAAAGAGTTAAGATAGAACATCAGAAGCCTGCTGGTCTGCTACGGCCACTGGATGTGCCAGTGTGGAAATGGGAAGACATTTCCATGGATTTTGTAATGGCGTTGCCAAAGTCTCAAGCCGGTAACGACTCCATTTGGGTAGTTGTAGATCGGTTAACCAAATCAGCTCATTTTATTCCAGTTCGCTCTAGCAGTAAAGTATCCAAGTTAGCTGAGGTGTACTTGAAGAACATAGTAAGGTTACATGGGGTTCCTACCAGTATAGTGTCGGATCGAGATCCGAAGTTCACTTCTCGATTTTGGAAAGCTCTGAATGAAGCATTGGGGACCAAAGTATTCCTTAGTACCGCTTATCACCCGCAGACAGACGGGCAGACCGAGAGAACTATCCAGACATTAGAGGATATGCTTAGGGCTTCGGTACTTGATAACGGGAAGAAATGGGAGGATCATCTTCCACTGGTTGAATTCTCATATAACAACAGTTATCATTCCAGTATCGGAATGGCGCCTTTTGAGGCCTTGTATGGAAGGAAATGTAGAACTCCATTGTGTTGGTGGGAAGTCGGTGAGAACCGATTGTTAGGACCCGAGGTGATTCAAGACACTACCGAAAAGATCTGCCAGATCAGGGAAAGAATGAAAGCTGCTCAAAGTAGGCAAAAGAGTTATGCCGACAAAAGGAGAAGGCCGTTAGAGTTTGAGTCAGGTGATCATGTGTTTTTGAGATTATCACCAACAATTGGCACAGGTAGAGCCTTAGGGGTGAAGAAGCTCAGTCCTCGGTATATTGGACCCTTCCAAATTATCGAGCGAATTGGGCCTCTTGCATACCGCATCGCCTTGCCTCCTCCATTGTCAAAATTGCATGATGTATTCCATGTGTCTCAATTGCGAAAGTACATTCCCGATCCAAGTCAACCGTTAGATTTTGAAACGATTGACCTCCGACCGGACTTGTCTTTCCAACCTCATCCAAATTACATCCTGGAACATGGCGAGAGGACGCTACGGACGAAGTCAATTCCCATTGTCAAGGTGGTCTGGGATGGTTTTTCCGTCGAGGAAGCTACTTGGGAGTTGGAGGACGATATGCGGACTCGGTATCCGTATTTGTTCTCTTGAGGTATGCTGTGTCTAATTTTGAGGACAAAATTCTTTCAAGTTGGGGAGAATGTAACATCCTCAAAATAATTAATCGAATTATTTGAATGTAAACCCAACTGAATTAATTTGGTACTTAATTGGTAAAATTATTGAGTGCTAAAATTAATTATTGGCTGTCACAGGGTCGTTGACCGAATAATACGGACCAAGGAAGTTTTGGAATCGAAATAAGGAATTTGGGTCAATATGGTAATTGGACCACGCCACCACTTATTTATTAATAAAATAAATATGTGTGTGTGTGTGTTAATTAAAATAAAAGAATGAAAGAGAAGAAAGAAAGAAGAGATACGCGCAGAAGAGGAAAAAGAGAAGAAAAGAGAAGAAAGGAAGAGAAAGAAGAAGAGGAAAGAAGAAGAGAAAGGAAGAAGAGGTGTGAAGCCCACCCTCTCAAATTTCATCACCATCATCCCCTTACTTCCCTCTACAAAACCCTATAACTTGGTAAGCTTCCCCTCAATTTTTCTCCTTCTCATGGCCTACGAATTTCTAGAGATTTTGGGAATCGATTTGTTGAAATCTCAAGTTGTAAGCTGGAATTGATGATTGATTCATGATTAGGATCAAAGCCAAGAGCGGTGGAACGCGTTTGGGAGCTCGAATCGAAGTTGGAAGCGAATTGGTATTGATTGGGCTCGTTTTGGTGATTTTAGAAGTCTCGGCGCCGACTCTCGCTTCGAGGGTGAGTTTTACTCACGTTTAGGTTTATTCCGTTTTGAAATAAATTGTGTGATTTGTTTTCGAAAGATTTTGAGTCGAAAACGTTATTTTGAAATATATTGCGTTTTAACGAAATTCGTAATCGTTGAGTTTTTGATTGAATTGCTTGGTTGTTTGATGTTGATTGGACTGGTATATTGTCTGGTATTATCTGTTTTTGAGTTAGGAATCGATCGGGGAAAGTTTCGGATCAATCGGAAAGCAAAATTTCATGAAACAGGGTATTTTTGGCAATGCTGTCAAATGCACACGACCCGTGCGTCCAGGGCGCACGACCCGTGCGCCTGGTTCGGGTTCAGTGTGCAAAAATGTCAAACAGGGGGCGCACGACCCGTGCGTCCAGGGGCACGACCCGTGCGCCCAGTTCTGTCCAAAATTTTCAAGTTGTCCAAAATAATTCCGTTTTGATTCCAATCCTTTCCTAATCCTTTCCTAACCCTTATATAAGGATATTAGGCTTATGATGCCATGATTTTGGGTGTGTTACAAAGGGTTTTATAAAACGCTTTTGACGTCTAAACCATTTCGAAAAACCGGATAATAGCCTACGTGTGCGGATATGTTTTATTGGTAATAAATGGACTATGAGTCCTATGTGGTAAAGTATAATTAAATGAACTAAATGTTCATATGATTGTAGATATATATATGTTATATCGAGTTTGGGTGACGACCCATGTTGACATACTAGGCGGGGAAGTCATGAACCCTTACCCTAGGCTCTGTGCCATTAGGAAACACTATTGGTTATGGGGTTCGCCGGGATTAGCAGGTTTGCAGTCGGTGTTATGTTAAAAAGTTATGCGTTACGTTCACCGGGATTAGCAGGTTTGCAGTCGGTGGTACGTAAAAAGGTTTTATGGTACGGTTCACCGGGATTAGCAGGTTTGCAGTCGGGGTCGTACTGAACTAAAACCTTACAACACGGTTTACCAAGATTAGCAGGTTTGCAGTTGGTGCCGTGTCAAATCTTAAAATGGACTTCATAATTGAACCGAGAGTGTTAGTAGGGGTCTCGGTAGAACTCACTGAGATTGTATCTCACTGTTTAATTGTTGTTGTTTTACAGATAAACAGGGACAGAAGAAACCTCAGAGGCACGAGTAGGTGGCCCCGGGAGGAGAATAATGACTTAGCTTTATGTTCAAGTTTATTTTCCTTCTGTTGCCTATGTATTACAACACTATGACATCAGTGTTATGTTATCCTTTATTCCGCTTTCTTGTATGATACTGAGCAGGATAGTTCGCTGAATTTTATGGTCTTAAGTGTATTAAGACTGCTTGGCTGTTGTCCAGTGAAAACTATTTTGCAGTGTTCAGTATTCATGCAGGAATTTTATATCTCTGACGTGTTTCTAATGTGCACTTGGGTATTTTTAATAAATAAAAATACCAGGGTGTTACACTTCTCATGTTCTCTACGCCTGGCTCATCACCCATGTGATCCAAAACCAAACGAAGGTTAAGGAATTGATTTCTTACGCCCTGAGCTGTGACGTGGAGGTCAGAACCTCTCTAGAGTGGGTAGAGTTCCTAAGAAGCCTCAATGATCTCCAGATCCGGTGGTATACACCTGCTTGTTGGGATGACAGACCGGTGGTGATATTCAGCTGTGGAACTTTTCAAAATGTGCCTCTCATGGGGACGCAGGGGTGCATTAACTACAATCCTTCGCTGACCATAAGACAGCTCGGTTACCCAATGAGGAACTCACCCTCTGAAGATATGCTATCCCGTGTTTACCTCTACAAAGGGATGCCGAGATGCGATGATTTGCTCAGAAAAGTTCAACAATCATGGGGGTCTGTGGTGAGAAAAGGGGTTGAAGAGCTGTCAAAGAAGGCCAGTAATGTTACTTTCAACCAATGGCTTAAAGAGAAGCTGCAAACTACGAAATCACTGAGTCAAGGGGCACTTCCCCTCGAGGAAGAAATACCAGAACCCTATACCCCTACTCATGAAGAATGGAATGAAGTCAAATCCGCTCTAGCCAAAGTGGAAGATGAAAAGAAGGCATTGCAGGCTAGGATAGAGGAGACGGCCTTGGAAAAAGAGAGGCTAGAAGAAGAAAGCATAGTCAGGAGGAGTGCTATGGAAAAGAGTATTAGGCAATTCGAGGAAGAAAAGCAAAGAAGGATGGAAGCACAGAGACGTCTGAAAGAAGCCAGAGAAGAACTCCAAAAGTACAAACAAAAAACAAGAAAGACACTTGAAGAGGCTCAAGGTTGGAAAGCAAAGGCTATGGAGTCAAATCAAGAATCTCATCTAGTGGGAGAATTGAGGGGTCAGCTGAGAATCCTCGGGCGAGAAAGAAATACTATTGAGGAAATGCTCAAAGAATATCAGCAGGCTTTGAAAGTTGAAAGGGGAATGTCTGATGGGCTGAAAAGAGACCTCTACCATCTAGAAGGTGCATACAGGCAGGTTCGAGTGGAGAGCCAATATTGGGAGCGGCGCTACCTAGATTTGCTTGGAAGAATTGAAGATCAGGAGATCATCAAGGAACTCAAAGATGAAATCCAATTGTGGAAAGGCAAATTCTCAAAGCTGTCAGAGCTGGCTAGTCAGGCTACGGTAGGGGTTTCCAAGAGTCTCAGGATAGCCGAAGCCGAGATGTACTTCTTCAATACTCCACCCGAAGTATACAAGTTCGTGAAGTACTGCCGAGCCTTGATCACGGAGTTCAAGGAACAATCTCCAGGCGCAAACGTCAGCAAGAAGAGGAAGCGAGTTGGAGAGTTCAAAGCTATCTGTATTTGAGTCGTTTGTTTGTACTTTTTTATTTTGACCATGTACTTCGAGTATTGTATTCAGAATATTGTACTCTTGTGTCTTGTTCATTATGAATATTGTACTGTTTTTTTAATGAAAGCTTTGAACTCTCAACCAATGAAGTATGTCGACTTGCTATTTCGACTCCTCGATCAAAAACAAAGTTTATGCGCTTGTGACAAGATAGAACACCTCGGGATTCACGGCATAAAACTAACATCCATCTGCATCTCATGCATTGCATTCATTAAATCATTTCTTCATTTAATAAAAAAAATGGTTTCAAACAGAAAAAAGGGCAAGCTGGTTCGTCCGCATCGCTATTTCACCCGTCTACAAGCAAGATTGATGGCTAGCAATCAGCATCTCGGAGATGAGGACCACCTGAGTCAAGACGAGTTGGGTGTGGAGATTCTTAACCCTGAGCAACTGGCTCAGGAAAATCAGGCCTTGAAGGCTAAAGTTGAGGCTATGGAAGTGCAGATGGTCGAAGTAATGAGTATGCTACAGAATCTGAGGGGTGGGGCCGCTGCTGGGGCCACCGCTGTTGTAAATCCTGAAGGGGTTGTTACTTTCGTTTCTCCTCCGGTGTCCGCTGAAGTTACAACTACTCATGGACAAGGGGTCAGTCACTTTGCCCATTCTCCAGGGGCGAGTGGACAAGGTCGTCTGAATGCACAGATATATCCTTGGGGAATGCCAATGGGTTATAGGCCGTCCGGTGCTGAAGCTATTCCTTTAGGGTCGGGTCAACCTGTCATGACTATACCTAATGGATCTGCTATGGGACCACAAATTCATACTCCCAGTCCTGGTATTGTGCCGCCAAGAAGTTCACCTACTCCTACTCCGGGAGTTGTCGTGAACCCTCAGAATGCTGTCCATCATATGGGGAACCCCGCTCAGTATGGGGGTTATTATCACGGTACGGGGAACTATCCGCAAGGTCATTTGTTTGAGAGCACTCAGCGTGGGGATCGGTATCACTTGCTTGAAGAGCGTTTAAGGGCTGTGGAAGGATCGGGTACTAGAGCCAGGGATGCCCGAGAGTTGTGCCTTGTCCCAGATGTTGTCATTCCTCCTAAATTCAAAGCCCCTGACTTTGATAAATATCGCGGCACCGGGTGTCCATCTAGCCATCTGACGATGTACGTTAGAAAGATGGCCGCTTATGCTCATGATGACAAGGTGCTCATTCACTATTTTCAGAACAGCCTGACTAGGGCATCGTTAGATTGGTATATGCAGCTGCAATCCCCCGACATTCACAGTTGGAAAGATCTCTCTGAAGCGTTTCTGAAACAATATCAGTATAACATGGACCTTGCTCCCGACCGGTCTCAATTACAGCACATGAGTAAAGGAGATAGAGAATCATTCAAAGAATATGCCCAAAAGTGGAGGAGCATAGCTGCTCAGGTGAAGCCGCCATTGACTGAAAAGGAGATGGTGTATATGTTTATGGAAACTCTTCCAGTGCTATATTATGATAGGTTGGTGGGGAGCGTTTCATCCAGTTTCTCGGATATGGTTGTCATTGGGGAACGATTAGAGCACGGATTGCGTAGCGGAAAGATTGCTGGTGGTTTTGGTAGCTCTAGTGGACAAAAGAAGCCCTTTTCCAATTTCCCCAAGAAGAAAGAAGGGGAGACCAATGTGATTACTGGAGGGAGAAGCCCGTCTTTCAATTCTCCACCGCAAACAATGCCATTATCCATTCCAGCTCAGCCACAGCAAACTAATTCAGGCTACAGAGCCCAGAACTATCAAGAGAAGAGACGTGCTAATTTTGATCCGATTCCAATGACCTATACTGAGTTGTTCAATCACCTTGTCTCAAAGAATTTGGTCAATACCCGCCCCATGAAGCCTATGCAACCTCCCTTCCCTAGGGGATACAATGCTGATGCTACCTGTAGCTTTCATAGTGGAGGGGTCGGTCACACAGTGGAAGACTGCAAGGCTTTCAAATATGTAGTCCAGGATTTGATTGACGCCAACTGGATCTCTTTCAAGCCGAACAGTCCAAGCACAACTACAAACCCTCTACCGGGACATGGGACACCATCCGCTAATGCAGTAGAGGATTTTGTGGGACAGACAATGATAAGAGATGTTAAGTGTATCCAGACTCCTCTGGAAAATATACATGCTGAGCTGTGTCGTTGTGGTGTTATCAAGAAGGGCTGTGTATGCGCTAACCCTGGGTGTGCAGGTGCTTGTGAGGATTTTAAGGTTGTTTTACAAGATTTGATGGACCGCTATGTGGTTCGGCTGGAGGTGGTTGAGAAAGAAGAAAATGTGCTCATGCTACAGTTCAATGATGGCAAAGGGACCAGAAAACCAATTGAGATACCATACAATCCGAAGCCAGCTCAAGCTAGATCTCAGCCGTTGATTATTGAGGTGCCTGCTCCCTTCCCTTACGAGAAAAACAGTGCAGTACCATGGAAATACAGCAACTTGCCTCCAGTGGAAAATTCTCCAAGTGCTTCTGTTGTTACCAACATCACTTGGGCAAGTGGGATGACTAGAAGTGGCCGCATGTATGTCCCCAAGGTCACCCAGGCTGAGTCATCTAAAGTGGTTGAAGACAGGGTACGAAAAGGGAAAGACAAAGAAGTGGAGAATGCCCAGAAAGAAAAGGTGGCAGAGCAAGAAAAGGATGAGTTCTTGAAAATTGTAAGACAAAGTGATTATAAAATAGCTGATCAGATGAGCCAGACTCCTGCGAAGATCTCTATGATGTCATTGCTATTGAGCTCAGAGGCACATAGAGCTTCCCTGATGAAAGTGCTGAACGGGGCTCACGTTGCTCAAAACATTTCTGTGGGTCAATTTGATGAGGTGGTTGGGAATATTATGGCTGCAAACCACGTAACCTTTGCTGATGATGAACTTCCCCCAGAAGGGAGAAAACACAACCTAGCCCTCCACATCTCTGTCAAATGTGGGGACTTTGTGTTAGCCCGGGTGCTGATTGATAATGGCTCCTCTCTGAATGTTATGCCAAAGTCCACTTTGAACAAGTTGGATGTGGACTGCTCCTTCATGAAGCCTAGTTCGACATTGGTAAGGGCATTCGATGGATCAAAGAAGGAAGTAATAGGAGAGGTGGAGTTTCCTATCCAGATTGAGCCAGAGACCTTTTACGTGAATTTTCAAATCATGGACATCTCTTCATCTTACAGCTGTTCACTTGGGAGGCCATGGATTCATATGGCCGGGGCTATCCCTTCCTCTTTGCATCAGAGGGTCAAATTTGTAGTGGATGATAAGATTGTGGTGGTGTTTGGAGAGGAAGAGATGCTAGTCAACAAGCCTTCTCCTTTCCGCTATGTAGAAGCAGCCGAAGAGTCGTTGGAAACTTCTTTTCAATCCCTTGAGATTGCCAATGCCGTGTTCGAGGGGGGTAAGTTGCCATCACCCGTGATGAAGCTGTCAAAAGACGAAGAAATGGTTGCCAAGATCATGATGGCCCAGGGATATCAGTTAGGACGCGGATTGGGAAAAGAAGGACAAGGAATTCGTGCTCCTATTCAGTTGAAAGGGAACAAAGATCGTTTTGGTTTGGGATACTGCCCAACCGAGGCTGAAAAGAAGAAGGTGGCTGAAGAAAGAAGAGGAGTGAGGTTGGCCAAGCTGAGAGGTTGGAACCCGGAGCCAAAAGGGGTTCCTATCTGCGACATTCGCCAAAGCTTTAAGAGTGCAGGGTTGCTAAACCCAGATCAAATTACTGCCATTGAGGATGGTTCAAAGAATGAAGAAGGTGGTGTCAGCTTGGTCCGCCGTTGTCATGCTGATGAAAAGCTCAAGAATTGGGAAGCTGTAGACTTGCCCATCACTTTTAATTCAAAGTAATGATTTGTGATGCATTCCTTTAGCTCTGCCCAAGGCTTTAGGATAGTTTGTTAGGGCATGCATGTTTTTATGTTCAGTGACATCACCATCAATAAAAACACTTGTTTTGAATTCTATCAATAAAATTTCTTTGTCTTCATTTATTTTCTCTTTCTTTTCACTTTATTTTGTTTGTTTCGCTTTTCATTCTACTCTCTGCTTATACGTATGCAGATCGAAAGTAATTGTTTCTGGAAATAAAAGTGCCAATAAGTCATATTATGATTTTGATCATCCAATTAACCAAACTGAAGGGGGCGTTGAGGAAAACTGGGAAACTCCTCCGGAATTAATGAGATTACTAGAGTAGGAAGAGAAGGTCATTCAGCCTCATGAAGAGTCGGTTGAGTTAATCAATCTGGGTACAGAAGAGGATAAAAGAGAAGTTAAAGTCGGTACTGCCATGGAAGATGGTGAACGCAAAAAGCTGATCCAACTCTTGCGTGAGTACGTTGATGTCTTTGCATGGTCATACAAGGATATGCCAGGGTTAGATACCGATATTGTTGAGCACAGATTGCCCGTGAAGCCAGAGTGTCCACCAGTCAAGCAGAAATTGAGAAGGATGAAGCCCGAGATGTCAATGAAGATCAGAGATGAGGTAAAAAAGCAGTTTGATGCGGGATTTCTGGCAGTGGCTAAGTATCCTCAATGGGTAGCAAATATCGTCCCTGTCCCGAAAAAGGATGGCAAAGTCAGGATGTGTGTTGATTATAGGGATTTGAACAGAGCTAGTCCCAAGGATGACTTCCCTCTACCTCACATTGATATTCTGGTAGACAGTACAGCCCAGCATTCTTTATTCTCCTTCATGGATGGATATTCAGGGTACAATCAGATCAAAATGGCTCCAGAAGATATGGAGAAAACCACCTTCATAACACTCTGGGGAACATTCTGCTACAAGGTAATGCCTTTTGGGCTCAAGAATGCTGGTGCAACTTATCAGAGAGCGATGGTGACATTATTCCACGACATGATGCACAAAGAAACTGAGGTGTACGTAGATGATATGATTGCGAAATCCAAGACTGATGAGGAGCACATTGTTAATCTGCGAAAACTCTTCGAACGGCTACGGAAGTTCAAGCTCAGGTTAAACCCAGCCAAGTGTACCTTTGGTGTGAGATCCGGAAAGTTACTGGGATTTATCGTCAGTCAGAAAGGGATAGAGGTTGATCCAGATAAAGTTAAAGCAATCCTTGAAATGCCGGTGCCAAAAACTGAAAAGGAGGTCCGTGGTTTCCTTGGGAGACTGAACTACATCTCAAGATTCATATCCCAATTGACTGCCACCTGCGAACCTCTCTTTAAGCTGTTGTGCAAAAACCAAAGAGTAGAGTGGAATGATGATTGCCAAAGAGCTTTTGAAAGAATCAAAGAGTACCTTCAGAATCCACCAATCTTGATGCCGCCAGTGTCTGGGAGACCACTTATCTTGTACCTAACTGTGCTAGACAATTCAATGGGGTGTGTGCTGGGGCAGCATGATGAATCTGGAAAGAAAGAGCATGCCATATACTACTTGAGTAAGAAATTCACTGACTGTGAGACGAGGTATTCAATGCTGGAAAAGACTTGTTGTGCTTTGACATGGGCTGCTCGTCGTTTAAGGCAGTACATGTTGAGCCATACAACTTGGTTGGTATCCAAAATGGATCCAATCAAATACATTTTTGAAAAGCCAGCGCTCACAGGAAGGATTGCTCGTTGGCAGATGTTGTTGTCAGAATATGATATCCCGTATGTCACGCAGAAAGCAGTCAAGGGCAGTGTACTTGCCGAGTACTTAGCATGCCAGCCAAATCAAGATTATCAATCGATGCAGTATGATTTTCCCGATGAAGACATCATGGCGCTATTTGATGAAGGGAAGTCTCCAGAGGATGAAAGGTGGAGGATGATATTTGATGGCGCATCCAATGTGTGGGGACACGGAGCTGGGGCTGTGTTAATCTCCCCAGATAACCGTTTTGTTCCAGTCACTGCCAGATTAAGCTTCTATGTTACTAACAACATCGCAGAATATGAAGCATGCATCTTGGGGATCCAAGCAGCCTTAGAGTGGAAAGTTAAAAGGCTCAATGTGTATGGGGATTCAGCCCTGGTTATTCATCAAGTAAGAGGCGATTGGGAGACCAGAGATCCCAAGTTGATTCCATATTGTGATTATGTGCGAGAATTGATGGAGTCTTTCGACGCAATTACTTTCCAGCACATCCCTAGAGATGAAAATCAACTGGCCGATGCTTTGGCAACTCTGTCATCAATGTTCAATGTCAGCTGCGACAAAAACCTAGCTCATATCAGGATCCAACATCGGGATCTCCCAGCGCATCATTACTGTACAGCCATAGATGAAGAGCCTGATGACAAGCCTTGGTATCATGACATCAAGCAGTACATTATCAGCAGAGAATACCCTCCTGGGGCATCTGAGAATGACAAGAGAACTCTTCGGCGATTGTCAAGTAATTTCTTCCTCAGTGGTGAGGTTCTCTACAAAAGGAATTATGACTCAGTCCTCTTAAGGTGTGTTGCCAAAGAAGAAGCTAAAAGAATCATGAGAGAGGTACATGAGGGCTCATTCGTAACTCATTCTAGTGCGGATACTATGGCTAGACAGATTTTAAGGGCAGGCTATTACTGGCTGCAGATGGAAGGTGACTGCTACAGTTTTGTCCGAAAGTGCCACAAATGTCAAATTTATGCTGATCATATCCATGTGCCGCCTGCCAGATTAAATGTTTTGACTGCATCCTGGCCGTTTTCAATGTGGGGAATGGATGTTATCGGTCCCATTGAACCCAAAGCATCAAATGGGCATCACTTTATCTTGGTTGCCATTGACTATTTCACGAAATGGGTTGAAGCTGCTTCATAATCCAGTGTGACCAGTTCAGTGGTTGTTAAATTTGTGAAGAAAGATCTGATCTGCCGTTATGGTCTTCCTGACGAGATCATCACTGATAATGGCAATAACCTGAATAGCAAAATGATGAAGGATCTGTGTGCAGAGTTCAAGATCCAGTATCATAATTCCTCTCCCTATCGACCCAAGATGAATGGGGCAGTCGAAGCAGCTAACAAAAACATCAAGAAGATAGTTCAGAAAATGGTGGTCACATACAAGGATTGGCATGAAATGCTTCCCTTTGCTCTGCATGGCTACCGTACTTCAGTGCGTACCTCAACTGGGGCAACTCCTTTCTCTCTGGTATATGGGACAGAAGCAGTCCTTCCTATCGAGGTTGAGATACCTTCTCTGCGAGTAATCATGGAAGCTAAGTTGGAAGAAGCAGAGTGGGTACGGGCACGTCTAGATCAGCTAAATCTTATTGAGGAAAAGAGAATCACAGCCTTGTGTCATGGGCAGCTATACCATCAAAGGATGAGAACAGCTTTTGACAAGAAAGTCCGATGCCGTGAGTTCAATGAGGGAGACCTAGTGCTTAAGAAGATCTTGCCTATCCAGACTGATCCCCGAGGGAAGTGGACACCCACTTATGATGGTCCCTATGTAGTCAAGAAAGCCTTTTCTGGAGGAGCACTGATACTCACGAATATGGATGGAGAAGATTTAAAGAACCCAGTCAATTCTGATCAAGTGAAGAAGTATTATGCCTAAAAGAAATAAATGAAAAAAGAGAAAGACAAGCCAAGTAAGAATTAGCTCGCTAGGTTGAAAACCCGCAAAGGGCGACCTAGGCAAAATCAGAGCGACCCGGTGGATTGAAAACCCGCAAAGGGCGATCCAGGCAAAAATTAGGGTCAGAAAGCTTGGGCATGGAAAGCAAAAAAGGGCATACAACTCCCCCTGAAGACTTGGATGAAAGGATGATTAAAGTCGAAGACATAAATGTTGGCACTGTTCCATAGAGACGGACAATCAGAAATCAGCCTCTCTCTTTTTCGTGTCTTTTTGTAGTTTAAATCTTCAAATGTGTTGAATAATCGGCGTAACTTCTTGTGCGACCGGTTTCCATATCAATAAAATTCAGTCTTTCTCATATCTGTTTGTTCTTCTATTTCCCTGCTTTTTCTGCTCAAATAAGTGTTTTGTGATGGTGATAACATTGACCTGTAAAACATGTGCATAAATCATAGAGCATTGCAATCATTGCGAAATTCTTAAAAGTCAAGAGAAGGAAGCGGCTAAGAAAATTAAGCTCACAAAAGAATAATTGCACTCATAGATCATTTCAGATGGCAAATTGCAAAGCAATTGGTACCCAGCTCATATGCCACCGCAATTCTAATCAATCCCTCAGTCTCACAGGTTGGACGGACCAGCAAAAGAAAATAAGCCAAAAGAGCAAAAGAGCAAAAGAAAAAAACAAACGATCAGAAAAAAGAAAGCTGATCAAAGAATGAAAAACAAAGAAAAACAAACAGTCAGAAAAAAGAAAGCTGACCAGAGAAAAATCAAAGAGATGAAGAATCAGGAATAGCATTTCATCACATTCATCATTACACCAAAATCATGGCATTGCATGCATCTGCATAACATGCCTTTGCATAACATGCACTCATACTCCATGCACTATTCCTGGCATCAACTGACGTATGCAGGTACCTCAATCCAGTGCGGCAGCATTGGTCATTTCAATCAATCAATCAACAGGATTCGTGAATCCCTTCAGGACCCAAGTGTCCCTTCAAAAGCAGACTTCACCTCGTATTCGAGCTGCGGGTAAGTCCTTCAGACCCCAAGTGGTCCTTCAGACTAGTTGTGTCAGCCTAAGACACAGCGGACGTCCTTCATGGTCAACATATCAGTTCCGGATCTGATCTTGACCCATCATGGCCGCTCGAATGCAAAGGCCCCCCTCAGACCGTTTTACTAGTACCATAGCTAGTAGCGCTCCTTCAGACCACGATGGTCCTTCAATTAAGGCCTAGGCAGCCTTCCAGACCCCGAGTGGTCCTTCAGAGCCTTAGTGCTCCTTCAGACCCTAAGTGGTCCTTCAGAGCCTTAGTGCTCCTTCAGATCCCGAGTGGTCCATCATTTTCTCTCTCGGTTAATGCACTAAGTGTTAACCATTCCCCGTTTATTCTCAAGCCCATCTATTCAAAAAAAATAGAAAAAAAGAAAAGAGGAAAATTCGGGTTTCCCTAAGAAGACAAAATCGGTATAATTTCTGAATTCTTTATTTCTATTTTGCCTCGAAATATGTCCTGCGCAATTCATATTTCTTGTCAAAATCCAAATAAAGAGGGGCAGCTGTCATACCCCAATTTTGTCCGGCTTAGGGCAAAACCCTAATTTTCAACCAAAAAATAAATAAACCAAGTCTTAGCATTCATCCTAGAGGTTAGGAAGAGCATCATGCTTGCATCTTAGAAGTTTCAGAATGCATTTTAGGGTTAGAAAAGCATAGCATGGCATTTTAGAGCACTTTAGAGCATTTCTAGGGTTTCTAGGGTTTTTCCTAGTTCAAAGGGTATTTTGGTAATTTCGCCAAAAAGATTTATTTTCTCATCATGCATGCATTTCTAGAGTTTTAGAGTCATCCAAAGGGTCTCAGGATCATTGTTAGAGTGGAAATGAAGTTTGGAGCAAAATCAGGGTTTTTGGGACCAAAAGGGCATTTTGGTCATTTCACTAAAATAAATAATTTCTCGGTAAAAATCATTATGCATCTCTTGAGGAATTTATGTGAGTCCAAGTGAGTGGAGTTGTGCATTTTTTTTAATGCATCATAGGAGTTTTTTTGGCATGAAATTCAGTTTTTTGAACAAAAGGGCAAAATGGTCATTTCCTTTGGAGTGGGGTCAACAAATCAATTTTGGGATTGGTGAGATCATAAAATTCAGAGCCCAATCATTGAATCATGGGATATGGCCCAAAATGGCAAGAATTTAGAAGAATTATCTAGAAGGGAATAAGGAATATCCCTTTGAATTTTGAAAGGTCAAGTGTAGTACAATAGTACAAGTTGCAATTCCACTCACTCTCTCTCATATGTGCTGCGAATTCCAGCCCCTTTTCCTTCAATTTTGATTTATTTTATTGGTTGCAAATTGTGTTTAAATCATGGCCTTCCATTCAAGTGTTAAATGCAATCCTCACCTTTCATTTGAATTAAAATGGCACTTGTGTAATAAGCTTCATGGAAAAATACAATTTTGTAATTGAGCTTATCCTTCACCACCCTCCTTATGCTGCGCCCCTCAGCCCTCTCTCCCCTCACTTTGTGCTTTCTAATTGCCCCTAATCCATGTGACATTTGATCTTGACCCTTGGTTCAAAATCTAGATGCAATCCTAGAGCACAATGGAGATAAATTGACCTAGAAGCCCTTAATGATAAGTGAGCACTATATATATCTTCATATGATCAGCCCACACAAGTTCTTAGCCTCACTCTCCATTCAAAAACCCTAGCACACCTCTTTTCTCTCCAAGGCCGTAGCCCCCCTCACCCCTTCTCCTCCATTTTCTTTTCAACTTCCATCCACTAACTCACCTCAAACTCACTCCATATTCATATATCCTCTTCCTTTCATCTTTGATTCCACATTTACATCATCAAAGGGGCTGATCCTTCAAGGTCACGTGGTTGTTGTTAGTGATTTTTGAAGATTGTTGGTGATTGGTTACTCTTGATTTCCATTTCTACTCTTGTTTAGCTTGGAACTAAGGTATAACCTAAAACCCTTTCCATTTTCATCCACTTTCTTGCATCAAAACCCTTTTTCAACTTATATTTGCATCTCATAACATCATTTAAATGTAGATTAGGGGCTGTTGTGGGTGAGAGTTGGCATCTCACCCACCAAATAAATTATTCTTGTGACTATGTGTTGATTATGTGTTGATTATGTGTTGTTCTTGTGATGTTTTTGCATTTGGTGAAATAAAATTGTGAATCTATGGCCATTTTGGTTCGCAAGTTATGTGGAATGTATGTGTAATATAATTTTCTTGTTCATCTTTGCCTAATAATACTTGATCTAGCCATTGATGTTTGATTGTTGTGTTATTATGCTTGGAATCATGTTAAAACTTGCAAAAATAATTTTCCATTCATATATATGTTTCGCAAGTTTCTAAAATAAATAGGGTTTTGTTACCTTTTGGTTATTTGGCTTGTGATTGTCTCAAGTTGTTGATGGAATCTTTGTTGACAATTAATTTTTAGGTTGAGGATAAAATTGTTGTTTGGTTATGTAGAGGTTTCGCAAATCATGAGACATTTAGGGTTTTTGTTGTTTCCTTGTTTATTTTGCTTGTATTTGTGTTTAAAAATATTGCTTCAAGTTTGTTTTGATGGGCTCTTGTTTGCAAGTAATTGTTAAGATTGATGATTTAGCTATGTGAATCGCCACTAGTGCCTAGTGCACTTTAATTTAAGTGGTAAAGATGGCTAGAAAGGATTCAACTTTATTTTCTTGGTTTATGTGTTCTATTTTGCTCATTGCTAGCTATTGATGATGGGGTAAGTTGATTTTCACTTGTGCCCATGGCACTTTAATCTAAGTGAAAGGATTACTCTATATGACTCAATTTTGCTTTGAATAAATGTATGTCTTGCTTGAGGTTTGTCTTGTAGTCTCATATGATTGGAATAGGGTTGCATCTTGTGATGTGTTTGTGTGCTAACTTGTGAACTTTAGCATGAAATTGATGTTGATTTTTTGCATGAGGAGCATTCAGCCAAGGGCCACTTTTATGTATAGATGTATCTCTTTGATTTGTAATGCTTGTATGAAGTGCAATTAAGGGAATTGCATTTTGGTTAGAAATTGATATGTTGATGGAAATGTTCTACTTATCTTTCAAAACCTTTTTCCAAATCAAATTCTTTTCCAAAACTAGTCTTCAAACCCAAGTCAAATGTTTTCCAATAAAAAACCTAGGGCACTTTCTTAAATAAATCATTAGCCATCACTCGAAGCCTTTGCTTGTTTGATCGCAAATGAGGAGTTATTAGTGGTAGTCACTCGAAGCCTTTGCTTGTTTGACTATCATGAAAGCTCCCACACCTTAACTAAACATAAACTAATCCAAATTTCAAAAACAACACGAGCTATTAGTGATAATTATCACTGATGCTCACCCTTTTTCAAAACGATTTCAAAAAAATAATAAAACGTTGTTACTTGTAATCACTCGAAGCCTTTGCTTGAATGATTACCGGTTTCAACTATTTCTTTTTCAAGTTAGTAATGAACGCCACTCGAAGCCGTTGCTTGTTTGGCATTCGTGAACACTCGAGTCTTATTTCTAAAAACTCAAAAACACTTTCAAAACCAAAAAAGAAAACCTAGAACTACGTGGCTTTGATCCCCCTTCCAGAGAGGGTACGTAGGAGCGGGTCGTAACCCGTCAAGCACTCTTTCAAAAAAATCCTTGTTTTGTTCCGCTTTTCAAAGATACTAAAAATATTTCTTCCCAATAAAATCATTTCTCACACGAAATAAAAAGAAAGGAAGTAGAACAAAAATCGTTTCAAGTCAACTTTTTCTAAGCCACACATCAAAGTTAATGGTTCCCTTTCGGTAGAAAGGAGGTGCGGGGTGCTAGTACCTTCCCCGTACCTAACCGACCCCCGAACCTACATCTCAATGTTTTCGAAAGACCATCCGCCTTTTTCAAAAGACTTTTTCCAATGTTTTAGTCTTTAAAAATAAATATTGGTGGCGGCTTCAAAATTTTTCACGTTGTCAAACTGAGGAATCCTTAACCGGATTTTTCGGGGCGCAACAATGGTCACTAAATACTTCAAATCTAGTACCATACAGATAGTGCCTCCAAATTTTCAGCACAAACACAATTGCAGCCAGCTCCAAGTCATGAGTAGGGTAGTTCTTCTCATGGGTCCTCAACTGTCTGGACGCATAAGCTACTACCTTACCCTCTTGCATTAACACACCTCCCAAACCCATCTTGGAAGCATCACAATATACTACAAACGGTTGATCCGGAACAGCAAAGTCAACACGGGCGATGTGGTCAACCTCTTCTTCAACTCATTGAAGCTCTCCTCACAGCAAGCATCCCACACAAACGCTTTTCCCTTACATGTCAATTGAGTCAACGGAAGGGCCAACTTCGAGAAACCTTCTATAAACCTCCTGTAATAACCAGCTAATCCCAAGAAGCTTCTAATCTCGGTAACGGACTTCGGGCTCTCCCATTGCAACACAGCATCAATCTTGGCTGGATCCACAGCTATACCATTACCCGAGATAATATGACCAAGGAAACCTACCTCATTCAGCCAGAACTCACACTTAGACAACTTTGCATACAATTTCTTTTCTTTCAACACCTCTAGTACTAACCTCCAATGTTCTGCGTGTTCCTCTTCCGTCTTAGAATACACCAGAATGTCGTCAATAAACACAACTACAAATCGATCCAAGTAACTATGGAAGGTACGATTCATGTACTCCATAAACACACCTGGCGCGTTGGTAACACCAAACGGCATCACAGAATACTCATAGTGCCCATATCTCGTTCTGAAAGCGGTTTTCTGAATGTCTTCATCCTTTACCTTGATCTGGTGATAACCCGACCTCAAATCGATTTTGCTAAACACCTTAGCACCTACCAACTGGTCCATCAGATCATCAATTCTGGGAAGCGGATACCTGTTCTTTATTGTCACTTTGTTCAATTGCCTATAATCGACACAAAGTCTCATACTCCCATCCTTCTTTTTCACTAACAATACCGGAGCACCCCATGGTGACACACTTGGCCTTACAAATTTCTTCTCAAGTAGATCTTCTAATTGCTTTTTCAATTCAGACAACTCTGAGACTGACATCCGGTACGGGGCCATAGACACAGGCCTAGTACCAGGTATAAGATCAATAGCAAACTCAACCTCCCTCTCTGGTGGAACACTTGGAATTTCATCCGGGAACACTTCAGGGAACTCACACACTACCTGAACCCTTTCAATGATCGCCTGATTCTCAGCAGACAATGACGCCATCAAAGCAAACAGATGAACTCCCTCCTTCATTACCTGATGCAATTGACCAGCAGGCAACAAAACAGATTCTTCTTCTTCGGGAGGAAGGAAACTCACAGATCTTCGGAAACAATTAATATGCACATGGTTAAATACTAACCAGTCCATACCAAGAATGACATCCAACCCTCCCAACGGCAAACAAATAAGGTCAACAAGAAAATCTCTGCCGAAGATTGACAGAGGGCACTTAGCACACACAAGAGAGGTAGTTACTGAACCCTTAGCTGGAGTGTCAATAACCATCTCCCTCATCATAGAAGATAAAACGAGGTCCAATTTCTCAGCACATAAAGCGGCAATAAATGAATGCGTAGCACCAGTATCAATAATAGCAATCAAAGGAATACCATTAATAAAACATGTACCTCTAATCTCATTAGCATCCTCTGATCCTGCGAGAGCAAACACTTTTCCATAGGACTTCTCTTTCTTCGGTTTAGTACACTTGGTACTAATATGACCTGCTTCCCCACAATTGTAGCACACCACATCTCTTTTCTCACATTTCGCAGCCACATGACCTTCTTTACCGCACTTGAAACATTTATTATCCGAGCAGTCAAAACTCTTATGGCCCGGCTTGCCACACCTGTAGCACACAACTTTCGCAGGGGCATCTCCCCCACTTGGTTTCTTATTATCAGCATACCTCTGCTTACCCTTACCAGCCTGAACCTCATATGGCTTACCCCGGTTCTGAAATTTACCCCTCTGATCTCTCATAACCTTGGAGTGAGCATTACTATCATCTTCATATATCCTGCAACTGTCGATCAAATCAGCGAATACCCGAATCTTCTGGTACCCTATAGCTTTCTTTATATCAGCCCTCAGTCCATTCTCAAACTTTATACATTTTGAAAATTCAGAATCAGCATCAGCATAGTGGGGATAAAACTTAGCCAATTCAGTGAATTTGGCAGCATACTCTGTCACTGACATGCTTCCTTGCTTTAGCTCAAGGAATTCTATTTCTTTCTTTCCCCTCACATCTTCTGGAAAATACTTCTGTAGGAACTCTCTACGGAAAACAGCCCAAGTTATCTCCTCATTAGCAGTTTCTAATCTCTGCCTAACCTCCATCCACGAATCATCAGCCTCTTCTGCCAGCGTATGGGTACCATACCTGACCTTCTGCGCATCATTACAATCCATGACCCGAAATATCCTTTCGATCTCTTTCGGCCATGCTAGAGCACCATATGGATTGTACTTGCCCTTAAAAACAGGTGGATTCTCCCTCTGGAACGTGGCTAAACTGCGAGTCCCAGCATTTTCAGCACCATTTTGCTGGTTCCCAACAGCCTGAGCCATAGCCTGCAAAGCAGCAGCAAGAGCAGCGTCGTTCCTCCCAGCCATTTCAAACTATCACTGCAGCACAAATAGAAATTTAGAACTAATCTAACAATCCTATTTTTCGTAAGACACTATGACAAGACGACTTGGCCGGAGAGACCGAACTGCTCTAATACCACTAATGTAACACCCCTTTTTTAATAACCTTACTATTTAATAAAATCAGAGTTTCTTTTTTTTTTTGAAAACAATTTAAGCGAGTGCTACACTTACTCCTTTAAATCAACCACTTCACTTTTCATAGTTCGGTTAAAACCACAAGATACATAGCACCATAAAAAAAAACGTTTAGTTCACATCATCTAAATTCAGTTACTACCAGCAGCGGAATAATAATAAGTTCAAAAATAAAACCAATACATCACCAATAACAATCTAATAGTAAAAGGGAAAATAACGTATAATCATAGGACACCCCCCCTGGTGCTACGTATCAGAGCATGACACTTCCTACCAGACGAAGGCATAAGGATAACCTTCACTCGATATCACCTGCACGTTGCCGACATAAGAAGCAACATAAAAGCAGTAGGGTGAGTCTCTTTTCATAATTAATAACATATGGAATTAAGCACTGCATAGGAAAAAGGGAACCAGACAAACCAATTCACACTAAAGGCAATAACCACATCACAATTACAATCACCAATCAAAAATTCAAAAGGTAAGGTTATGCAATGAAATGCAACCCAAACTCCACGGGCACATGCATGTCGGATCCGTCACCAAAATACAAATAGGCCGTAGCCTCTGCTCACCAAATAAAACTAGGCCGAAGCCTCTGCTCACCAAATAAAACTAGGCCGAAGCCTCTGCTCACCAAATAAAACTAGGCCGAAGCCTCTGCTCACCAATAATGCACATGTTTCATGAGATGCTATGGAAATGCATCACAACACACCACAATTCAATCAATTCACCATTTAATTCAGCTCACCATTTTATTTGTATTCTCACCATTGCATTAATCAGCTCACCAATTAAAATTAGGCCGAAGCCTCTGCTCACCAATCACACCATAATATACTCACCAATTCAACCCACCACTCACACCAACACCAAATTAAATTAGGCCAATTTATGATTTGGCACGACATATGGAAAGTGGATAAAAATTGCCATTTGGACACTTGAACAATTCAGCCCAGAAATACCAGTCAAATAAATTATTTTTGCATAAAACTGGAACATTTGGATAGACATCGAAATTAGCTTCGAAACGCATTTTGAACCGTTAAATTTGGATAACCGAGTCAAAAGTTATGATTAAAACAAAATCGAAAAAATACTTAGACATTCTGAAAAATTGGCGCCCAGCAAAACTGGCGCAGGGCGCCTGGGGCCTAGACACTGGCGCAGGAAAACTGGCGCAGGGCGCCTAGCAAAATTGGCGCAGGGCGCCTAGCAAAACTGGCGCAGGGCGCCTAGCGCCCAGACATTGGCGCAGGAAACTGGCGCAGAGCGCCTAGCAAAACTGGCGCAGGGCGCCTAGCGCCCAGACATTGGCGCAGGAAACTGGCGCAGAGCGCCTAGCAAAACTGGCGCAGGGGAACACAGCGCCCAGGCACAAGGCACCTAAGGCCAACACGCAAGAAAACTCATTTTACTTCGAAATTGATTTTGTACGAGCCAAATACTCAGAATATGAGAACCCAACAAAAATTTTGGCAAAAAGTGACACGCCTCTTTGGCGCCCATGGACTAGGCGCCTAGTGAAAACACGCAACCCAACTATTTTAGTGGCCAAAATCATTTTGCACGAGCTATTTTACTTGAATATGAAAACCAGAAACCAAATTTTGCAAAACAATCACCAGAACATTGGGGCCCTTGGCGCCCATGACACAAGGCGCATAGCGCCAAAATCTGGCAACACTGGGACACAGCACAAGGAAAAACTGGCGCAGGGCACAGTGGCTGGGCGCCTGGTGCCCATGTCTAGACACAGAAACAGCAGCAAGGCACATAGCGCCCAAGGCACCTAGGAACTCCAAAAACCAGAATTTTTCTAGTTCAAACACCAAATTAAATCCATCAAACACCCAATCATACATATATAATTTAATTATCACCATGAACCTCAATTCTCACCCAACAAACACCAACAAATCATATTCTCAAACATGTGACATACGATTCACTTAGCAACAAATTCAATTCACCAATTATACGATTTTCAACATAGGCAATTCATAATCAAGTATCACAACACTATAATTTAATCATCAACACAACAATTTATTCATAGAAATTATCCTAGAACCCTAACCCTAGGCATCACTAATTCGCATAAGGTATTAAAAACAAAAAGAGGACCCCCTAACCTCTTAGAAGTCGAAATTGCTAGCAAAGCTCCAAGGAAAATGCAAGACACCAACAAGCTCTTCCTCCTCCTTGAGTGATTCGCCCCTTTCTCTTCTTCTCCTCTTCACTTCGCAACTTCTCCTCTTCTCACTCTCTCTTTTTATGTTTCTTTTCTTTCTTTTCACACTTGAGTCAAAAATGCAACTAAGTCACAAGACCCCTAGTGATTCGAATTCCCATGACTATCCAATGGGTCATGGGCTCACTTGTGGGTCATGGGCCCCGTGCACCATCTAATTCGAGACAACACCTCCTAATAATTAAAATAAAATAAATAAATTAAACCTTGAATTATTTAATTAAATTAAATAAATATTGTAAGCCTTAAATAACTTAATTAAATAAATAATTAAATTGTTTTGGGGCGTTACACGGGTCGTGCGTGAGGTTCTGTTACCGACTTTCGTTTTCTCGTTTTGTCGCTCCGTTCGATCCCGAACCTTTTCTAATCTCTTTCTCAACCATTCAAAAAGGGATTGTCTTATTAAAAACCGTATTTTGAACTTGTTCAACTTATGTTTTTGAAAAGAGTTTCGAAAGCACATTTAATTGAAAACCGAAACCCTAGGATACGAGTGGGTACACCAACCTATGAATTGACTGAATATATATATAATTATATATCTCAAATGAAAATGATTATAAAGCCGGATGTTTATGAATTCATCAAAACGGATTATAGATCAATATGGATATTGGTTATCCGATTACTTTGTGAATGATCCTTTGGTGATCGAAAGATATAAATTATCTAATGAACTTATATGATTGATCCATTTGGTGATCAAAACGATATAAATTATCTTACTCTCGAGAACTTGATGCGTATTGTCATACGTATTGCGTTGGGTGACGACCCGACAAGTAGCATACTAGGAAGGGAAGTCATGAGCCCTCACCCTAGGCCCTGAATGTGTTTTGGCGTGGTCAACTCACGGGTTACCGGGATTAGTGGTTGTTGCACGGCCGGTTTATGCTAAGTTAAACACACGATTCGCCGGGAGTAGTGGTTGTTGCACGGTCGGCGTTTCGATTAATGCTAAATAAGAAATTCACGATTCGCCGGGATTAGTGGTTGTTGCACGGTCGGCGTTTCGATTTATAACTGGACTTTTCTTCCTAACTAATGTTGTAAACCGGGATTAGTGGTTGTTGCATGGCCGGTTTATACTAAGTAAAAACTCGACTCGCCGGGATTAGTGGTTGTTGCACGGTCGGCGTTTCGATTAAGAATTAAGAATACGAATTGCCGGGATTAGTGGTTGTTGCACGGTCGGCATTTCGATATATAAATAAGACATTGTTATGTCAGCTTTTGTTATAGCGGTTTAATAAATTGAACCGAGTGTCAGTGAGGGGGCACGGTAGGACTCACTGAGATAATGTTATCTCACCCTATCCATATTTGTTGTTTTTCAGAGAAGCAGGGAAAGAGAAAGACTATTGTGCACGAGTAGTTGATATACTCTTGGAGGTGCTGAAGACTTAGTCATTTTCTCCTTTGTTCTTTTTGTTGTCCTAATGGTTGTATAAACTTGTATGGATTATGAGTTATATGAACCCTTTTATGTTTCTGTTTGGTTTTTGGACCTGGATATTGTAATCCATTCGGTATGGAACCGATAAACTTCTATTTTATGAAGTAATGTTATTTCCGATTATGTTTTATTTCGGAAAAAGTTTGTATGTCCAAAACTGAAACATGAACCGTGTCCTTTGAATATTCCGCATCTGTGCACTTTCAGTGTCTCTACATGTTAGAAATACTGGAGTGTTACAAAAGGCTACTCAGGAGCAGCTTCATCAGGACTGCAAGGTATGTTGACTGGTTAGCTAATATAGTTCCTGTAATTAAGAAAAATGGCACTCTTAGAGTCTGCATAGATTTTAGGGACTTAAACAATGCTACGCCAAAGGATGAATATTCCATGCCAGTGGCAGAAATGTTGGTCGACTCAGCAGCAGGGTTTGATTATCTAAGTATGGTTGATGGGTACTCAGGTTATAATCAAATCTATATTGCCGAAGAAGATGTGTCGAAAACAGCATTTCGCTGCCCTGGGGCTTTAGGCGTTTATGAATGGGTAGTAATGCCTTTTGGCCTAAAAAATGCTGGTGCAACATACCAAAGGGCAATGAATTCTATGTTTCATGATTTTATAGAAGATTTTATGACGACATTGTTGTTAAGTCTTCATCAGAAAGTCGTCATTTAGACCACCTTCAACAATCATTCGAAAGAATGAGAAAATATGGATTGAAAATGAATCCAATCAAATGTGCCTTTTGTGTTCGTGCAAGTGATTTCTTGGGTTTTGTTGTGCACAAAAAAGGCATTGAGATCCATCAAAACAAGACGAAAGCGATCTTGGAAACGAAGGCCCCTTCGACAAAGAAAGAGTTACAGTCTTTACTAGGAAAGATTAACTTCCTAAGAAGGTTTATTTCAAACTTAAGTGGCAAGACACAAGTATTTTCGCCATTACTTCGACTGAAAAAGGATGATGTGTTCAGATGGGATCCAGAACATCAGAAAGCCTTCGACGAGATCAAGTCTACTTGATTAAACCACCTATGTTGCTTCCCCTATTAGGAATAGGGTAATGAAATTGTACATAGCAGTGTCAGAAATGACAATAGGTAGTAT
The DNA here is from genome assembly GCA_039519185.1 of Astragalus membranaceus. Lineage (NCBI taxonomy): Eukaryota > Viridiplantae > Streptophyta > Magnoliopsida > Fabales > Fabaceae > Astragalus > Astragalus membranaceus. The sequence continues at coordinate 43,609,915 of CM076854.1, read as the reverse complement.
GTTAGCACAAGAGGATGAAAATGGTGTTGAAAGAGCCATTTATTATCTTAGTAGACTATTGAATGATATGCAGAAACGAGATATCATCCAATTGAGAAACTATGCCTATGTTTGTATTTTTCATGTACAAAATTGAAGCAATACATAAAGCCTGTTGATGTGTATGTTTATTCGCATTATGATATAATTAAACATATGCTGTCAAAACCAATTTAACATAGTCGAATTGGAAAATGGGCTTTAGCCTTATCTGAATATTCGCTCACATACCAGCCTTTGAAAGTTGTTAAAGGCCAAGTTGTTGCTGACTTCATTGTAGACCATTCTTTGGTCGAAGCAACGTTAAGCTTTGTGGATGTTCAACCCTGGAAATTGTACTTCGATGGGCCAAGCTATAAAAATGGTACAGGAATTGGAGTACTCATAATATCTCCAACAAAGATACCAACAAAAGTTAAGTTTAAAATCGAAGGAAATTGCTCCAATAATGAGACTGAATATGAAGCCTTGATAGCAGGACTTGAAATGCTGCTAGAGTTGGGGGCAAAAGTCGTCGAAATCAGAGGTGACTCTGAACTAGTTGTGAAACAATTAACAAAAGAGTACAAGTGCATCAAAGAACACTTAATCAAGTACTTTATTACTGCCAATGCAATGTTAAAACGTTTCACTCATGTTGACATTAAACATGTGCCTAGAATTGATAACCAAGACGCAAATGAGTTGGCACAGATCGCTTCAAGCTACAGAGTTTCTAAAGAAAAATTGGAAGAGTTGATAGAAATAAAAGAGAAGCTCTTTTCGACAGATAGTTCCAACACACAATTGTCAATGCCAAAACTTGGGGCGGGGGGGGGGGGGGGGCAGACAAGTCATAAGTGGTGTCACCTCCAACTGAAATTGAAAATTTTGAAATTTTTGCCATTGACAATATGTCGAGTGATGATTAGCGAAAACAAATTGTCGAATACTTGGAAAATCCAACAGGAGCACCTAGTCGAAAAACCAAGTATAGAGCCTTAAGCTACATGATTGTTGGAAACGAATTGTTCAAAAAGACTCCTGAAGGAGTTTTGCTTAAATGCCTAAGTGAAAACGAAGCTTATTTGGCAATATCCAATACTCATAGTGGTGCTTGTGACTCACATCAAGCAAGTCACAAGATGAAATGGCTTTTGTTTCGACAAGGTGTGTATTGGCCAACTATGCTGAAAGACTGTATAGAGTTCGCTAAGGGTTGTCAAGAATGCCAAAGGCACGCAGGAGTTCAACATGTGCCCGCAAATGAATTGCATTCAATAATTAAACCTTGGCCATTCAGAGGTTGGGCTTTAGACATAATTGGTGAGATTAGACCAACTTTGTCGAAAGGCCACCGTTATATATTAGTTGGCATAGATTACTTTACCAAATGGGTCGAAGCTATCCCCTTAGCCAATGTTGACCAAGAGGCGGTTATGAATTTTATTCAAAACCATATTCTATATAGGTTTGGAATTCCAGAAACTATTACCACAGATCAAGACTCGGTTTTTACTGGTCGAAAGATTTTGGAATTTGCCTCTGAAACAGGTTTTAAGTTATTAAGTTTGACACCATATTATGCACAAGCCAATGATCAAGTGGAAGCAGCCAATAAAATCATCATTAACTTGATAAAAAAGCATATTGGACAAAAACCAAGAAATTGGCACAAGACTCTTGACTAAGCTTTACGGGCTTGTCGAAATTCCCCTAGAGAGTCTATTAATGCTACTCCATTTAGACTTACGTTTGGGCATGATGCAGTGTTGCCAGTTGAAATTCATCTACAATCAGCTAGGATTCAAAGGCAATATGAGATTCCATCAGATTATTATTGGAATATGATGTTAGAGGAATTAATTGATTTAGGGGAAGAAAGATTAGCTGCATTAAATGTCCTTACAAGGCAAAAAGAGAGAATAGCCAAAACCGACAATAGAAGGTGAACCGGACTCGAGCTATGAGCGGTCGGTTCTTCAAGTGTAGTGAATGTGTCCGGGCTGATACTGCATGTAGGCTCGGGCGGCTAGTGTACACCTGACAGATTGGTTCCTCTAATGTGATAGACGATTGTATGCTGACGTTGGCTTGTTGCTGAGGTCGTTCTCTGGTCTGCAGCTGGTCGCGTCCAGAGCTCCGCGGGGTGTACCTGCGATGACACTCCAACGCCCAAGTCAGTGGGGTGATATTAGCGTATAGTAACGGTATGAGACAAAACGTACCTCTCGAATGATGCCTGAGCCCCCATATATAGTGACAGGGGGGTGCCATGCGACCGTCAGATCATGCATGGGATTTGCTGCACCGTTGATCTCCCAGTCATGGGCCTCAGTGTGCACTGGTTACTGTTGGGCCGCTCGCGCCGGCCCATTCTTCTTGGCGGGTTGCGACCCGACCGGCTCTCGATGTGGGCTGCAGCCCAGTCCAGAACAGTTGCCCCCCAAGCCAAGGCCGTTCTCTGAACGGGTGTGGGCTGGATGTGCGGCGCGCGGGCGTGCTTGTGCCTCAGATCGTTTAGCTCGGTCTAGTGGAGATCGGCTGACCTACTATCGTGAACGGGTCAGGGGCAGTCTCGCAGTTCGCGCTGGAACTGGTAATCATACCTCCTGGTGTTGTGGCACCGCGTTTCTGACATCAATTTCTTTAATCGTACCCTCTGGGCAGTTTATCGGATCTCGGTCCGAATTTGAACTTGCGCAAAAGGGGGTGCGACTCGGTTGGTCACTTCGTTTGCGAATGCGTTCGTCCCTGGGCAGCTTATCGGATCTCGGTCCGAATTGAACTCGCCCAAAGGGGGTGCGACTCGGTTAGTCACTTCGATTGCGAATGCGTTCGTCCCTGGGCAGTTTATCAGATCTCGGTCCGAATTGAACTCGCCCAAAGGGGGTGCGACTCGGTTGGTCGCTTCGTTTGCGAATTCGTTCGTTCACGTATGTTAATCCTGTTGAGCAGGAAAAGGTTGAGGCCTAAGAGTTACCTTTCTTTTGGTGGGGCAAGCTGCCTCTCTTTGATCGCCTGCGCTGAGGCGACTTCGGCGTACGCCCGTTCAACGAGACCTTTTGATGCGATATACGCGTAACGACGCTGGTTCTTTCTCATGCGGGGATTAATCGTAGCCCGCTCTTTGTGCATGGATCGCCCTGGGTGGTCCGCCGAGTCGCGGCTCGCCTCACCTCGCCCCATAGGCTCATGCGACCTGACAGGCAGTTTACTAAAGCACAGTCCAGTTTGACTCGCCACACAGGTTCGTCCAAATGAATTTAAGAATTAAGAACAGGGAAATAACTTTCAACACAACGTAATAAAAAAATGCCTTGTCTTATTACTGATAGACGGCGGGCCTCGGTAAAAAACCTTGTGGGAAAAAGAGTGGCCCGCCCAGTTATTACAATTCAATCTTTTTCATGACATTCCCTCCTCTTGGGGTTGTCTCTCAGTAGTTCCCCTTCCGACTGTTCGTGTGGCCACCGCCCTCTCTTCGTAGTTCATGAACCTTTGTGAACGACGGAGGAATGCGGCCAGGTCTGGGGGTTCGTTTACGCCGACTTCAACTTCGAATAAGCTACCGGTCCTAAGACCGTCCCGCAGGAACCACAAACGCATGTCGTCCTCCAGTCCTCTCACGTTGGCGGCTTCTTTGTTGAACCGCTCAACGTACTCGCGGAGGGTCTCGTCCGATCCTTGTCTGATCGCCTTCAGAATGGCATGTGATTTGGGCTTGATCCTGGATGCGGTAAAGCGGGCACAGAAAACTCGGGCTAGCCGTTCCCAGGACGAGATACTGTTGGACCTCAACTCGGTAAAGCATTCCAAGGCGGGTCCTTCCAAAGTGAGGGGGAATATCTTGCATTTCACTGGCCCGTATGCCCCCCGGTATCGCATTATCAGGTCGAAATACCTTAGGTGTGCATCTGGGTCGTTCACGCCGTTGTACATTCTTAGATCCGATGGCGGTTTTTCCAGCGCACGGGGTATGAGGTACTCGTCTATCTCCCGGGTAAACGGTCCCATCTCTCCACTTCTTCTTTCTCTACGAGGTGCTCGGTCCTCGAAGCGTCGGCCTCGATGACCCCGTCGCTCTGGTGATTCGTCTTCATATCTGGAACGGGGGTGACGATCGCCCGTTCTACACCTTGATCGGGTGGGCGATTCCAGAGAATCAAACGGCGATTCTTGGTAGGAGGGCTCTTCTGGCCGGTAGATGGGGTCGGTCGAGGAGGGTGGAGTTCGAGGTCGTGGCTGGGCCAATCCTCGCCTCCTTGGGGGCGATCGATGTACCAGTAACCTCCTCGGGGGAGATCGATGTCTCCTCGAAGGATTCCCTCTAGGCCTAGATGATTCGTCGTGGCGGCGACGTTGCTCCAGCGCGGTAAACGCTCTTCCGGACGCGGCCTGATCCACAACGTTCCTGTCTCTCGTTCTCAGCAGGTCGCGTAATTCCTGCAAGATCTCGTTCGGTAGCATGACGCTAGTGTGGCCGAGAGGAGCCGCTTGTGCACTGGATGCTGCGTCGCCTAAATCGGCAACGTCGCCCTCTGGCGTCTGCGGTTGACGGGGGATTGTAGTCATGTTTCGCGGGCGTGCGGCGCCGCGAGGTCTTCCTTGTGGAGGCATAACAGTCAAGGTGGGGACGTTCTCGCTCCCACTGTGGTCGCCAATGAACCGGACTCGAGCTATGAGCGGTCGGTTCTTCAAGTGTAGTGAATGTGTCCGGGCTGATATTGCTTGTAGGCTCGGGCGGCTAGTGTACACCTGACAGATTGGTTCCTCTAATGCGATAGACGATTGTATGCTGACGTTGGCTTGTTGCTGAGGTCGTTCTCTGGTCTGCAGCTGGTCGCGCCCAGAGCTCCGCGGGGTGTACCTGGGATGGCACTCCAACGCCCAAGTCAGTGGGGTGATATTAGCGTATAGTAACGGTATGAGACAAAACGTACCTCTCGAATGATGCCTGAGCCCCCATATATAGTGACAGGGGGGTGCCACGCGACCGTCAGATCATGCGTGGGATTCGCTGCACCGTTGATCTCCCAGTCATGGGCCTCAGTGTGCACTGGTTACTGTTGGGCCGCTCGCGCCGGCCCATTCTTCTTGGCGGGTTGCGACCCGACCGACTCTCGATGTGGGCTGCGGCCCAGTCCAGAATAGAAGGGTTAAGTTGAAAACATTTGCCTTGGGAGACCTAGTTTGGAAAGTTAATTTGCCTATGGACAAAAAAGATAGAGTCTTAGGCAAATGGTCACCAAATTGAGAAGGACCATTTCGAATTACGCATGTTTTTTCTAATGGTGCCTATGAAGTCGAGGAATTAGGCGCTGATAGTCGAATTTTGCGAATAAATGACAAGTATTTAAAGAAATATATGCCAATGTTGCAAGAAGTTAAAATAGCGCAAGAGTAAAACAGTGAAGTTAAACCAAACATGGCATTGGTGCCAGAATACATTGTAGAATACATTGTCGAAACTACAAGAACCAAGATAAAAAAGAGCTAAAATGCCAATATAAAAAAAAAGAAGAGCAATGATGGCAGTTACTTGGGGAACGTGTGTAGCAGTTACAAAAGCGATGGAAATGATGGAGTGTGGTAGTTTCCAAAACAAACGTGGCCATTAATATGACAACGCACTCAAGTGTTAACATGACGAGAAAGAAAACGTCTCTTCAATGCTGAAGAATGACGTTGATGACGTTAGAGTGCTTGACATAGGGTTGTCGAGAGACAATTCAAAAACGTCAATTTTCTACCTTCGTTTACACCTCAGTCGAAAATGACATTTTGGGGGGCAATTTGTTAGCCTACATTTTTGACAGGCTCAATTAAATGCAGTCAATGAGGTTTGACTTGTCATTTTAAAGAGGAAATGCTGGCCTTCAACACTGAGAAGGTATTCCAAGGGAGATCTTCGACCACTCCTAGAACTTAACGAAATTGTGAGCTTGAAGGCAACATTTCGACAAGAAAGAAAGTAAGAGATTGGTAACAGATCAAATCCAATGAAGTGCTGTCGAAGAGCGTAGCAGTAGCATTGTCGAAGAACATAGCAGTTGTTGTCGAAGGATGCAGCAGTTACGTCGTCGAAAGATATGGCAGTTGTTGTTTTAATTTCCTTTGCACGGTTATATATAACCGTTGTAAGCAGTTACGTACAGTTTCTGCACAGTATATATAGTAGTTTCTCATAGAGAAAAGAGGTCGCAAACTATCATACATATTTCTCACGCTCAGAATTCCAAGTTACAGAGAAACATGAGTTACAGAAACCAGATGTATGACATTGTGTACCAACTTCTTTTATTTCAAAGCAATCTAGTTATGTTTTCTTAAATATTTCTGCAATTTACTTGTTTTCTGCATTTGATCAAATTTGAAGATACATAAACAAATTCGACAGTTTCAACAACTGTGAAATTGTCAGTTATTACAAATAATATCAAGAACATTCATAACTTTTCTGGAAAAACCAATAGCACAAATGTTCTAAGATTTACTGGTTGATCTTGCAAGTAACAAATTTTAAACCAGCGGTTATTTACCAAAATCCACGGTAAACAGATAGTAAGTTTATAATAGTCTTCAAAAAATTTAATTATCAATGAAAAATATTAATCCCGTGTTTTTTTTATATCATTGCAATTATCTCGTAGTTTCAATTGAGTATTTTAGTTTATTAGTAGATAGTAAAAGAAAGATAGTAAATTATCAATAAGAGATGATAGTAGATTATCAATAAGAGTATAAACATATTTTGGAGAGAAAAATTAAAATTCTAAGGTGATAATTTTATCCAAAAAGGTGATAGTTAAAATTTTAGTAGAGTAGTGTTTGTATAAATTTAGAAATTTAGTCAAAAAACTAAAGTGAAGTGATAAGAGAAAAAGAAGAATTGTTTATGGAAAACGTAAAAGTAAAGTAAAAAGAAAAAAGGAAGAAAGAGAATGTAAGAAAAAAGTGAAAATGATTGGTAAAAAAAGAAAAGTTAAAAGGAGTAAAAAGAGTGTAGGAAGAAAGAGAAAAAAAGAAGAAAGAGAGTGTAGGAAGAAAAAAGTGTTAAAAGAGAAGAAAGATAAAGTGAAAATGTTGGAGAAAGTGAAAAGTTGTTTTTATTTTATAGTGAGTCAATTACATTTTTATCCTTAATTAGTATAAGTGTCACTTTTCCCAAATGTCTAAATTGGTAAAATCATATGTGGTGAATTGGTATAAATTTATATTAGATACTAGTACTATACCCGTGCATCCGCACTGACCGATCGCGTTTCATCATACGATTACCTCAAATATAAACGTTAGTTTGAAATCTCATTAATCTAAAATCAATTGTAAAATATAGATGATGACTTGCATACGGACAGGTGCTGTCGTGTTCTTTTTAGGAATGAATTTAGACGGTATTTAAATAGTCTGAACATTACCCCGTGAAAACAAAGAAAAATTTAAAGTAGATAAAAAAGGAGTTTCAAATAAAAAATTGATAAATACTAAAACTAAAAATGTAAAAGTATCATTTAAAAACAATATGTGCATTTATCCCGTGTGTTTTTATATATTAATGCAGTGTTTTTTTATATATCAGTGCAGTGTTTTTTTATATATCAGTGTTGTTATCCCATGTTTTTTTATATATCAGTGCAACTATCCCGTGTTTTTATATATATCGTTGCAATTATCCCCGTATTTTTTTATATATCAGTGTAGTTGTCCAGTGTTTTTTTATGTATCGGTTATCTCATAGTTTCAATCGATTATTTGAGTTGATTAGTAGATTATTGTAGATAGTAAAAGATAGATAGTAGATTACCAATAAAAAATATTTATCCCGTGTTTTTTTATATATCAGTAACAATTATTTGTCCTTTTTTAGGTATTAGTGACAAATATTTATCGCGTGTGTTTTAAATATTAATCAGTTTAAATAGTCATTAAGCCTTCTTTTTTTATAGTAGTTTTCAAAAACTATAATTATCAATGGAAAATATTAATCCCATGTTTTTTTATATATCACTGCAGTTATCCATGTGTTTTTTATATATCCGTGCAGTTATCTCGTAGTTTCAATTGATTATTTTAGTTGATTAGTAGATTATAGTAGATAATAAAAGTTAGATATTAGATTATTAATAAGAGATATTTGATCCCAAGTAGGTAGCTCAGTTGGCGAGCTAAGGGATATCGAAGAAGTGCACCAAAAGAGTGCAAGAAGGAGGTCCCGGGTTCAAACCCCGGAAACTAACATTCTCCCACCCCCACAAACATTGCTTATCAAAAATAATAATAAGAGACATTTGTGTAACATCCCCAATTTCGCTAATTTAAAATATTTAAATTAGCAAGAGGTCAAGATGATTAATTAGCATTATTGATTTATTTTGATACGGTGAGTTAATTTGGATTTTAAGCAAATAGGAGCGCAGGGGTATTTTCGTCTTTTCCACACATTAATGAGTTTCGGCTAAACCATCCTCCACAGAACATAACTATATGCAATATGTAATTATTGTATAAGTATTGTGTGATTAAAATTGACTTAAGAAGAAATTAAGGAAGTTTAAGCAAAATTTGGACATAGGGGCATTATGGTCATTTCGCCCTTTTAAGTGAACTCCAGCTGAACCAAAATAAAAACACTACACCTCCATCTTTTCCAGCAAAACTGAAAATTAAGAAAGAGGAGGAGGAGAAGTCAAGAGAGTGGAGAAGAAGGAAATGGATCAACACCCAAGCTTCATGCATGTAAGTAATTTTTGTACCATTCTCCTCCTTTTTCCAAGCCCTTTCCATTGATACCCCTTCTGAAAGCTCAGTCACCCTCCTCACCCTCCTACCATTTTCGAATTCCAAAGCTTCATCTTGACCAACAATGGAGTTTTGTGCTTTCCTTGAAATTGCATGTTCAAGTTGAAGCTTGAGGGAGTCAAAACTGAAGATGCATGGCTGATTTTAATGCATTAGGGTGAAGTTCAGTAGCTTGGTTCTGTATTGGAGTGTTTAGGTTAGCTATTGGAGCTTGAATTCGTAATGGCAAGTGATTGAAGATGATGATTCAAGTTCAACAGAAATTCTGGGTAAAATCTGTATGCATCACCTTCATTGTTTTCATCGTATCTCACTGTACACTACTCCGATGATCGTGATTCTTGTCCTCTGGAAACTAGACACAAAGCTCTTCATTTTGGGCACAAGAACCGTATGATTTCATGGAGAAATGAGAGAGATATCCTGTTCACAAGTTTCGGATTCAGACTCAAGCACTGTCCTGGACCAGTCACTTTGTTTCGGGTGTATCTCCCAAGTTACTGGATGCATGCGTATGAACCTTTGACCATCAGAAAGTAGATAAAATTATCTACACAATGGGCACTGGTTTGAAGGGTTTTGGCCACGATTTGACCAAGATACGCGTGTTACAAAACTGCTCACTGATTCTGGAAAACGGATACGAAATTTGAAATGTTGGTTCCTCAAATTTCGGATCGAATCGCCAAAGTTCGAGAGACGCCAATTCCGTAGTCAAGGAGGAAGTTCAGTAGCTGGATTTGTGATTGGTTGCTGTTCCGAAGTTCAGTTTTGAGTATCGGACGAGTTCGGTGCGAGTACGTGATTACGGGGATTGTTCGAGAGGTTACGGTTCGTGAGGACGTGATTTCTCGCGAGGTCGTCAAATCGGTGAGTTCTATACTCGCTTAGGGACGTTTTGTTGTCGAGTCATGTTATTTTCTGAAATGATATTATGGAAAATCCGCTTTGTGAAAACTTAACGAAAACGTTTTTATCGAAAAACCGTAAATCGCATAATTGCTCGAATTGATTGGATTGTCGATTTATGATATATATTGTTTGACTGTTTAATCGCTTTCGCTGGTCTGGAATAATAACTGTTATGTTGGGATATCGATCGGAACGGAAATTGGAATCGGAACGGAATGGAATTTACTCATGAAAAGTCAGTTTTCTGAAAAACGGATGGAGATGCACGGATCGTGTGCCTCTGTGCACGGGTCGTGTGCCCCCATCTGATGTTTGTTATACCCCAATTTTGTCCGAGCTCCTGTTAATAGCGTTTTAATTTACTAGGTCGCATTTTTTTTTTGCAAGTCTCGAGTCCTGTTAACGCGTGTCGGTGTCATGCGAGTGTCGTTAAGATGCCATTTGTGTAATTGGGCCAACAGTTGGGTTATTGGGCCTACACATATACAAAATGGGCTTATCATTTTGAGTTGGGCCCACGAACGTGGTTCCTAGTTAATTTTTAGTGTTTATCAGTTAGCGGGCCTATTTGTCCTATTTGAGCCTTGTTCTAGCGCATTTGTTTAGTTGGGCCCGATTTCGCTTTTGCATTACAGTTGGGTTATTGGGCCTACACATATACAAAATGGGCTTATCATTTTGAGTTGGGCCCACGAACGTGGTTCCTAGTTAATTTTTAGTGTTTATCAATTAGCGGGCCTATTTGTCCTATTTGAGCCTTGTTCTAGCGCATTTGTTTAGTTGGGCCCGATTTCGCTTTTGCATTTGGCTCAACTTCTTTTATTATTTTTATTTTGTCTATTTAATTTGTTTTGAGTCCAAAAATGTCAAAAAATCAAATTTTATTTCATTTACAATTTAGAGTCCAAACTGTCCCAAAAATGCAAAAAAACAATAGTCAAAAATACAAAAAAATTAATAAAAACGAAAATTAAACAAAAATGCAAATATTACAAAATAAATAAATAAGAAACTAATGTTTTGTTGTGTATGTATTTTCAGCATTAGACCCATCTCCTTTTTTGTTGTTCTTCACTTCTCCCATTTTTGGCTAAAGAAACACTGTTACAAGCAAGCACTGTTACAAGCAACAGCCTGTTTCACGCCATCACTGATTCACGCCACCATTCAGTATACCTTTCTCCACTCCTTCACACAAGCACAGCTCTATACACAAAAAAACACTGAATACACATCAGTTTGGTGTTTCCCTCTCCCCACACAACAATACAAACTGGTTTCTCTACATCCCTCTGTTCACAGGGACAGTCAAAACACGCCGGTTCCTTTGGTTCATAAGTTTTTATTATGCTTTTCTCCTCACAACCTAGATACATCTATAAAATACACAAATCAGGGACCAAAAAGGGGGATACAAGACAAGAGAAAAATCAAAAGGAAAATAAGAGAAATGTAGGGGGAAGGGAGGAGAGCCGCTGGAACAAAAAAAAAGGGGGGGAGTTAATTAATTAAGCACAACACACACAGGGAGGAGGAAAGGAGAAACAAAATGGGGGGAGAATAAACTTAGCAAAAAATAAAAATCCAAAACCAAGGGGAGTGAGCCGTAGGGGGGGTGCTGTGACAAAGAAAAGAGAGAAAAAATTTTGATTAATCCCAACACCAAAAATACACACAGAGAAGGGGTAAGGAGAAATTGAGGGAGGAAAAAATGTAGAAGTGGAGAGAACCACACTGTCCACCACCGCGAACCACCGCCACCACCCTCGAAATCACCACCAACAGCCTCCTCTCTCTCCTCACCACCAACGGCCCTCTTTCTCCTCACCACCAACGGCCCTCTCTCTCCTCACCACCAACGGCCCTCTCTCTCCTCAACCACCACCGCCCTCTCACCGTCACCACCGGAAAATCGCACCTCCACCACCATCACCAAATCGCGTCATCCTCTCTCTCCCTTCGGTTCTCTCTCTCCAGCGACCCCTCTCTCTCCCCCTCGGTTTAGTATCTCTTTCTCTCTCTCTCCACTTCTCTTTCTTCCTCTTGTTTTCTTTTTACTCCATTTTTGTGTTTTTTTCCTTACCTGATGCTTTTGTGCGGCTGTGACAAAGTTAGGGTTTCTCACAACCCAACTGTTCCTTATATACTTACTATTTTATTTATTTGTTTAGTCATTCCCTTTAACAAACAACAATAATCAGTAAACAAATAGTATCTGATTCCTAAGTATACCCTTGCCATTACATTCTGCGCCCCTTCATTCCAAGTTATGGGCCTCACCTTTTTTTTTTTTTGCTTTGGACTGATTTGGTTTTGCACCTTTAATTTGGATCCTCTTAAATACACCACCCTTTTTCTAAATACAGTCCCCTGCTATCTACATCCCCCTTTTTACAAATACACCAGGTTTTCATTCTTTTCCAATTTTTTCCACTATCAAACAATTTATTTCACAAACTTACATTTTTCCAAAAGTGAATAAGAGATTAATTCGGCGGTACGGCCGGGATAGTCATCGTTTTAGGATGGATGAACCGTACGGCTCAATAGTCCTAAAATCTCCATTCAAAATAAAAATACACCAACAAACAAATATTTTCTAAATTAGAACTACGTCGCTTTGATTCCCATTTGGGATACGTAGGAGCGAGCCACGTCCTCGTCAAGCACAACAAACCAAAATTATTTCGATTGCGAAAGCCCTTTTTGATCATCTAAAATAAAAACCGATTATCATTAATGATCACTCGCGCCGTTGCCGTTTGGTTGTTAATGATAATTTCATTTTCAAAAGAGTTAGTAGCGCGGCCACTCTAAACCGTTGTTGTTTGGTCGTCGCGAACACTCGAATCAAAAGCACAACTGATTATCGTTAATGATCACTCGCGCCGTTGCCGTGTGGTTGTTAATGATAATTTCATTTTCAAAAGAGTTAGTAGCGCGGCCACTCTAAACCGTTGTTGTTTGGTCATCGCGAATCCTCACTCCTACTGTGAAAACTCATCTAAACAGACTAAAAAAAACAAAAACCTTTTTAGGACAACCAAGAACTACGTAGCTTTGAATTCTCCATCGCACTAGGAGATACGTAGGAGCGAGAGGCCAACTCTCGTCAAGCGCCAAAAATAAAAATTTTCATTAAGTCTTCTCACTCCCTTTTCAATAAAGAGGCAAAATAAAAGCATTTTCAAATCAACACTTCAAACCACACATTTAATTAAAGGTTCCCTTTCGGTAGAAAGGAGGTACGGGGTGCTAATACCTTCCCCATGCCTAACCGACCCCCGAACCCATATCTCTAGTTTTCGAAAGACCATCCGCCTTGTCTAAAAGACCTTTTTTCAATGTTTTAGTCTTAAAATTAAAATATTGGTGGCGACTCCATACCTTTTCCACGTTGTACAATGAGAAGTCCGAACCGGATTTTTTGGGGTGCAACAGCTGGCGACTCCACTGGGGATTAAAAAACATTTTTTCAAAAGTGGGTCGAGCCTAATTAATTAAGTGTGTGGTTTGTGTGATTGATTTGAACATCTTGCTTTGCCTCTATTCTTCTTCTTTTTCATAAGCATGTTGCATCCATATGCATTCTTCTTCTATGCTTGCTTTTGTTTAAAATAATAGATAGTTACTTCTTTTCTTATATGCCTAGTTCCCTCATGCATTTCCCCAATCATATCCGGATCCCCCCCTTCTTGGCTCCCTTTCTTGAGGTAAGCAATGGACCTGATTGTTGTTGAAACCCCAGGCTAGCTTATTTGATATTGAACCCTAGTGTAGACGACATGTTGTTACCTTGCTTTTTCTGGACTGTTCTGGTGTCTCACTTGCAGGTGGGGTAATATGTGTCGGGTAGTTTTAAGTGGTACGCCCTTACCACACACACTCACACCCTTATGATTATGTGCTTTGAGAGAGGCCTAAAACCCAAGGTCTGACAAGACTTAGGGGAGTGGAAACGAGTAGTGACTGGCAATTGGACCGTTGTCCTTCCGACTCTCACGAAAGTTTCGGCCAGAGTATGCTCTTTCATGATGCCTCACACCAGATGGCGTTCCATCGTTGTGGGTGCTACTGTGAAAGAGAATTAGCTTTGGTAACCTGGTGAGGAAGTGACTAGAACCCACATGGGAGGAACATTTGAGTTGTCCTAGAACTTAGGTCCCCACCTTCGTAGGACACAAGGGGCATACCAAATTGTGTGTTGCATCGTAATATAGACATGTTTTCAAAAAAGAGCAGGAGGTTTTTCAAATAAAAAGTAGAGAAAGAGCTGCCGTTGTAGCCTTTCTTCTGCCGGTCCGTACGAAGTGACATATGGCCCACTCTTTTCAAAAAAAAGAGAGAACGAGCTGCCGTTGTAGCCTTTCTCTTACTAGGGCCATATGAAACCACGTATAGCCCGCATTTTTCAAAAAAAAAAAACAAAAAGAAGTATCTTGCATCCTGCATCATTGCATCATTACATCATTGCGTCATTTGCATTAAATAAAGTTCCCATTTTGAAAAGAATCATTCATCTTGCATTCCCTTTCATTACATAAAGATAAAACAAAAAACAATTATCATCTGCATAGCATAAGCGTTTCATTTATAATCATGCAAAAAATCTTCGTCAAGTTCATCCAAGACGAGGCATTCATACATAAGCATTATTTCAAAAAAGACACGGTAGAACTACGTACGCTTTGATTCCTCATCACAGTGAGGATACGTAGGAGCGGGTCCGCCCCGTCAAGCATAACAAATGAAAAAAGCCATTTTGAAAAAGCATCATTCTTGCATTCAAAAATGCATTGAAACTTTGTATTTCATCTTGCCCCCAAAAAAAAAAAACAAGTTTTTTTAATTTTTAGAATAAGTACACTTCTCAAGTGGTCATTTTTCCATGCATTTGCATATCATGATCTGTACAATAAAGGTTTTGATGAGAGACGAGACGGTTTTGCAAAATGGTCATTCCCAAAAAAAAAAAAAAAAAAAAAAAACTCAAGGTGTTCCAAAGTACCCAGTTCTCGAGTCAGCAGCTCATTCACATAACTTCAAAATTTTTGCATCTCATCCATCCCATGATAAAAGATTAAAATTGTTCATAAATTTTTTCTATCATGTGAAGCATTCTTCTAGGCATGCACGCCATGTGCAGTCGCCCCTGTCCGTGTCCGTCAGTTTCCCTGCTTTATCATCATTTCCCGTCCTAGCCTAGCCCCGCCCGTAAAGCCTAAAGTGTCGCATGCATTTGTTCAGTCATTCGTTCTTGCACTTATGTTGTGTGCCCTGTTATCTCTAGAAAGAGGCCAACTGGTTTGCCGATATCCGCTTCAGACTCAAGATTCATGGCGACCAATCAAGGAAACCTAGTGATTGAGAATCCCGGCAATTCAGGTCTAGATAATCCGATTATGGAAGTCCTCAAGCAGCTAGTCCAAGGGAATCAGGCACTAGTCCAAGAGAATCAGGCGTTAAATAATAAAGTCGGGGTGATAGAAATGCAGATGGATGCGATAAGAATGCAGATGACTGAAATGATGGGCACCCTGCAAGCTTTGAAAAACAGGACCACTACCGAAGATACTGCTGTTGTAAACCCAGGTGGGGCCGCAACCATCCTTCCTACCTCGGGACCCGCTGAAGCTGTGACTGCTATTCCCCATCCGGGATCTGGGGTTAATTATCCTGCTCACGCCCTGGGAGGTGCTGATCCACATGAGGTTTCTCTTTTCAATATGGATAGTGATCCTCAAGGTCACCTATTTGAGAACTCTCAACCCAGAGATCAGTTGCATGAGTTAGAAAAGCGTTTAAAAGCCATAGAGGATTCAAAGACCAAAGCTAAAGACGCCCGTGATCTATGTCTTGTTCCAGACTTGGTTATTCCCCCAAAGATGAAAGTGCCAGTCTTTGACCAATATTGTGGTACCAGCTGCCCAAATAGACACGTAACCATGTACGCCCGAAGGATGACCGCATACAATCACGACGACAAACTGCTCATCCACTACTTCCAGTACAGCCTAACTGGGGCATCCCTGGATTGGTACATGCAGTTGCAGCCTTCCGACATCCACAGTTGGAAGGACCTTTCTGAAGCTTTCTTAAAGGAGTACGAATACAACAAAGACATGGCTCTAGATCGGATTCAGCTGCAGTATATGAGCAAGAAAGATCACGAGTCCTTTAAGGAATATGCTCAAAGATGGAGGAGCATAGCTGCTCAGGTGAAGCCACCATTGACTGAAAAGGAGATGGTGTACATGTTTATGGAGACTCTCCCAGCTGTTTTCTATGAACGTCTGGTTGGAAGTGGGTCCTCAAGCTTCTCAGATGTGATCAAAGTAGGGGCAAGACTTGAAGTCGGGATGAAGAGAGGAAGAATCCCCTGCAATCCTACTGGCGCCGACAATGCTAGTGATTTGCCTGCAAGGAAAAATGGAGAAATCAATGCTATAGTGGGACAAGGAAAGTCACGTCAGTACGACCCCATTCCTGTGTCGTACACTGATTTGTGCAGCTATCTAATCAACCATAGGTTGATCTCTCCTCGTGGGATGAAGCCAGTCCAACCTCCATTCCCAAGAAGGTATAATGCAAAGGCTACCTGTGAATTCCATTCTGGGGCAATTGGTCACTCTACTGAGAACTGTCATCCTTTGAAACAGTCGGTTCAGGATCTTATTGATACAAAACAGTTGACCTTTGATGAGGGAGGTGAAGGACTAAACCCTTTGAGATCAGGGCTGTCAGGCCGGGATGGCAGTAGTTGAAGAGGATCGAGGTGTTGATCGTCAAGCATTTGTGTCTTCGTCATGCACTTTCACGTAGTTTTCAGTTCAAAGCAAATTTTATGTAATGCAATCCTCTGGCTCTGCCCAAGGCCTTAGGATATTTCAATAAGGGCACATGTTTCCTTTTCAGCATCGTCATCTATAAAAGTTACCCTTTTCAGTCACTTTTGTTCAAGATCGTCATTGCCCTGTTTTATCATAAGTCCATCAGTGCATATGTGACTTTTAGTTCAGTCTAACGCTTTAAGTCCTCCATACTGGGGCAGGACTGTGATCACTAATTTTCCTTGTTAATATCATATTCCTTCAGTGCAAGTCTTTCAAAAGATAATAATAAACAAGAAAATAAGCTCGCTAGGTGGAAAACCCGCAAAGGGCGGCCAAGGCAGAAAAAAGCGCCCGATGGATCGAAAACCCGCAAAGGGCGGTCCAGGCAAAAGTTAGGGCATAAAAAAAGAGAAAAAATGCAAAGAAAGGAGCAAACACATATAGATAGATGAACCGTTGTCTTGTTTTACAAAAATAAATAAGCCATCGGGATTTGAGATGAAGTGTGGCCACCTCCCTATACCCTCAAGAACCCAAAATCCCAGAAAGTCCCTTTCCTACCTACCTTAAGCCAAGAAAAACCAAACTCAAAAATATACCCTCTAATCACCCTAGACAAGGATCACTTCAAATATCAAAAACAAAATTAGTGCATCAGCTCACTCGACTCAAAAGCAAAGAAAGAAGAAAAGTCCGAAAAATGAAACAAATGGGTCAAAAAAAAAATCAAAAAGACAAAAAATAATAAGTTGTGAGCTGATACATGTTGCCACAAAGAACAAGAGACCCTTGTCTCGATAAATCTTCCAACACCTGGTTCCATAAACCTTCAAACACTTCCTTTGGCCCCAACACCAAACCCCTCAGCCATTCTACCACGAGACTCAAATTTGCCTTAACAAAGCCCAAATAAGCCCAATAACCATCTCCCTCATAGACCGTTAACCGTCAACCAACGCCGAACAAAACTCATCCTCCCATTAGCCTCAAACACTTCATTAAGCCTAACTATCCTTCCTCCACAAAACACCACAATCCTGAAAAGTCCATTCCGATCAATGACCGATTGCTTTTGTTCTCTCAGATTCTAATCTTAGGACGAACAAGCTTATCTATGTACAATGTGTTTGCTCAAAAGAAAAAATAAACGATCAGAAAAAAGAAAGCTGATCAAGAAAGAATAAACCCTCAGAAAAAAAGAGAACTGAGGAAACAAAAACGAACAGTCAGAAAAAAGAAAGCTGACAAAATAAAAAAAAGAGGGACTTGCACTCCAAAACACACTCAAGTTGCATTAAAACAAGGTTTATTGATCACCAAGTAAGGTTTCTTTCATGCCAAAAGTTGAGACATTCACAGAGAACCAAAGATTTGCACTGAGAACACCACTCAGATCTAAAAGTTGGGGTATTCTCTTCACCACCTGCCCACCCTAGTCCGGGGAGAGTCTGTTCAGTGTCCATCCATGGCCATTCATCCTTTCACCCGGTGTCAGCCATGGCACTAGTTCCTGCGTATTTTCTCTTTCACTCCGCTTCCTTTCACACTCCGGACAGGGGCAAGTCATTCATTCACAGTCGCCGAAGGCCCGGATTGGGAGCAGTCTGGCATTCATCCTAAACACTCACCTGGCGTCTGCATGTTCATGTGTGCTCACTTGGCAATGTTTCATAGAGAAAGCACAAGATTGTTATTGAAGGTTCAGTTATCATGGAATGGAGGAAAACATAAATGGGTTTGCTTGTAAATAATAACCTTGAGAACACCGCGATTTAAATCAAAACTAGTTTTTCCAAAGAAAAAGGATGATCAAATTCACCCCCACTTTTGCATCCAAAGTCTCGCGTCTCATCATTATGAAAGTATTCACAAAAAAAAGTATTTGAATACCCCAAAAAAAAAATTTGTCATATCATGCATCAAAATACTGCATTTGCATCCTCACATAGCAAAAAGACAAATAGGAAAAATTCTTTAACCAGCTATCTCAGCACATGAGGGGGTCGCCTAAAGTTGGCCGCTCGTAGGGCTTTAGTGCTCGCCTTAATCCTTAAGGATTAGGTTGTTATCTTGTAGGGCTTCAGTGCTCGCCTGGACCCTTAGGGATTAGGTTGTTATCTTGTAGGGCTTCGGTGCTCGCCCGGATCCTTAGGGATTAGGTTGTTGTCTTGTAGGGATTCAGTGCTCGCCTGGATCCTTAGGGATTAGGTTGTTATCTTGTAGGGCTTCGGTGCTCGCCTGGACCCTTAGGGATTAGGTTGTTATCTTGTAGGGCTTTAGTGCTCACCTTAACCCTTAGGGATTAGGTTGTTATCTTGTAGGGCTTCGGTGCTCGCCCGGATCCTCAGAGATTAGGTTGTTATCTTGTAGGGCTTCGGTGCTCGCCTGGACCCTTAGGGATTAGGTTGTTATCTTGTAGGGTTTTAGTGCTCGCCTGGATCTTCAGGGATTAGGTTGTTATCTTGTAGGGCTTTGGTGCTCACCTTAATCCTTGGGGATTAGGATGTTTACCTTGTAGGCACTTGAAGTGTTGATCCTTAACCCAAATAAAAAGGAAGAAAATCAAAAATAGCATCTCATAGCATCCATCATTCCGTTGAAATCATCACATCACATACACTTTGCATAACATACATTCACACTCCATTTACATAGATATCTGCATTCCATAGAAAAAAAAAGAGCAAATAAGAAAGGAGAGAAGAAAATCACAGAAGACGGAACATAAAAGAACACAACATTTTCACATCATTCATCATTCTCATATCATCCATACCAGTCATCACTCCATGGCATCAAACAGTACATTACGCCTTCAAATTCGCATCTCAGAAGAGCGAAAGATTAACAAAAGGAAAAGAAGAGAAAAATCAAACAGAAAAGGCATCCCACCAAAGTCAATCATTGCATTCATGTGCACCCCAAACATCCAAGTGCACGCATTTCATGCACCATCCAAGAGAAAAGTTACTTCGGACCAGAGAATCCCAAAAATCTCATTTTTAGAAAATCATCAACCCCGAGTTAGTAAACTCCATCAACCCAGAGTTAGTGAACTCCCACAGAGTTAGTGAACTCCCACCGAGTTAGTGAACTCCTTCCACAGATCACAACATTGTGTACGAGCACGCAATGGATCCATCAGACTTCGTCAAGTCCTTCGGATTAGTTGTGTCAGCCTAAGGCATAGCGTAAATCCATTGATCAAATCAGTTCCGGACCTGATGTTGATCGGTCGCTCGAAAAGGCCACCCCCCCCCCCCCCCAGAGCTCGGACTCGACAAGAGTCCGTTAAAAGGTTTTAGGCAGCCTGGGCAATTTACCGCTTTTTGCACGCCAAGTGCCCATTTTACTTTTCTTTCTGCACGCCAAGTGCCCATTTTACTTTTTCTGTCTGCACGCCAAGTGCCCGTTTTACTTTTCTGTATGCACGCAAGTGCCCATTTTACCTTTTCTGTTAGCACGTTAGTGTTCATTTACTGTTTTCGCATCAACACGAAAGTGTCTATCTTTCCAAAAACAAAACAAAAAGGGGAAATTCGGGTTTCTCCAAATGGACAAAATTGGTATAATTTCTAAATTCTTTATTTCTATTTTACCTTCGAAATATGTCTCGCGCAATTCATATTTCATGGTAAAATCCAAATAAAGAGGGGCAGCTGTTATACCCCAATTTTGTCCGAGCTCCTGTTAATAGCGTTTTAATTTACTAGGTCGCATTTTTTTTTTTTGCAAGTCTCGAGTCCTGTTAACGCGTGTCGGTGTCATGCGAGTGTCGTTAAGATGCCATTTGTGTAATTGGGCCAACAGTTGGGTTATTGGGCCTACACATATACAAAATGGGCTTATCATTTTGAGTTGGGCCCACGAACGTGGTTCCTAGTTAATTTTTAGTGTTTATCAGTTAGCGGGCCTATTTGTCCTATTTGAGCCTTGTTCTAGCGCATTTGTTTAGTTGGGCCCGATTTCGCTTTTGCATTACAGTTGGGTTATTGGGCCTACACATATACAAAATGGGCTTATCATTTTGAGTTGGGCCCACGAACGTGGTTCCTAGTTAATTTTTAGTGTTTATCAATTAGCGGGCCTATTTGTCCTATTTGAGCCTTGTTCTAGCGCATTTGTTTAGTTGGGCCCGATTTCGCTTTTGCATTTGGATCAAATTTTATTGTCCAAAAATTTTAAGCAAATAGGAGCGCAGGGGTATTTTCGTCTTTTCCACACATTAATGAGTTTCGGCTAAACCATCCTCCACAGAACATAACTATATGCAATATGTAATTATTGTATAAGTATTGTGTGATTAAAATTGACTTAAGAAGAAATTAAGGAAGTTTAAGCAAAATTTGGACATAGGGGCATTATGGTCATTTCGCCCTTTTAAGTGAACTCCAGCTGAACCAAAATAAAAACACTACACCTCCATCTTTTCCAGCAAAACTGAAAATTAAGAAAGAGGAGGAGGAGAAGTCAAGAGAGTGGAGAAGAAGGAAATGGATCAACACCCAAGCTTCATGCATGTAAGTAATTTTTGTACCATTCTCCTCCTTTTTCCAAGTCCTTTTCATTGATACCCCTTCTGAAAGCTCAGTCACCCTCCTCACCCTCCTACCATTTTCGAATTCCAAAGCTTCATCTTGACCAACAATGGAGTTTTGTGCTTTCCTTGAAATTGCATGTTCAAGTTGAAGCTTGAGGGAGTCAAAACTGAAGATGCATGGCTGATTTTAATGCATTAGGGTGAAGTTCAGTAGCTTGGTTCTGTATTGGAGTGTTTAGGTTAGCTATTGGAGCTTGAATTCGTAATGGCAAGTGATTGAAGATGATGATTCAAATTCAACAGAAATTCTGGGTAAAATCTGTATGCATCACCTTCATTGTTTTCATCGTATCTCACTGTACACTACTCCGATGATCGTGATTCTTGTCCCTCTGGAAACTAGACACAAAGCTCTTAATTTTGGGCACAAGAACCGTATGATTTCATGGAGAAATGAGAGAGATATCCTGTTCACAAGTTTCGGATTCAGACTCAAGCACTGTCCTGGACCAGTCACTTTGTTTCGGGTGTATCTCCCAAGTTACTGGATGCATGCGTATGAACCTTTGACCATCAGAAAGTAGATAAAATTATCTACACAATGGTCACTGGTTTGAAGGGTTTTGGCCACGATTTGACCAAGATACGCGTGTTACAAAACTGCTCACTGATTCTGGAAAACGGATGCGAAATTTGAAATGTTGGTTCCTCAAATTTCGGATCGAATCGCCAAAGTTCGAGAGACGCCAATTCCGTAGTCAAGGAGGAAGTTCAGTAGCTGGATTTGTGATTGGTTGCTGTTCCGAAGTTCAGTTTCGAGTATCGGACGAGTTCGGTGCGAGTACGTGATTACGGGGATTGTTCGAGAGGTTACGGTTCGTGAGGACGTGACTTCTCGCGAGGTCGTCAAATCGGTGAGTTCTATACTCGCTTAGGGACGTTTTGTTGTCGAGTCATGTTATTTTCTGAAATGATATTATGGAAAATCCGCTTTGTGAAAACTTAACGAAAACGTTTTTATCGAAAAACCGTAAATCGCATAATTGCTCGAATTGATTGGATTGTCGATTTATGATATATATTGTTTGACTGTTTAATCGCTTTCGCTGGTCTGGAATAATAACTGTTATGTTGGGATATCGATCGGAACGGAAATTGGAATCGGAACGGAATGGAATTTACTCATGAAAAGTCAGTTTTCTGGAAAACGGATGGAGATGCACGGATCGTGTGCCTCTGTGCACGGGTCGTGTGCCCCCATCTGATGTTTGTTATACCCCAATTTTGTCCGAGCTCATGTTAATAGCGTTTTAATTTACTAGGTCGCATTTTTTTTTTGCAAGTCTCGAGTCCTGTTAACGCGTGTCGGTGTCATGCGACTGTCGTTAAGATGCCATTTGTGTAATTGGGCCAACAGTTGGGTTATTGGGCCTACACATATACAAAATGGGCTTATCATTTTGAGTTGGGCCCACGAACGTGGTTCCTAGTTAATTTTTAGTGTTTATCAGTTAGCGGGCCTATTTGTCCTATTTGAGCCTTGTTCTAGCGCATTTGTTTAGTTGGGCCCGATTTCGCTTTTGCATTACAGTTGGGTTATTGGGCCTACACATATACAAAATGGGCTTATCATTTTGAGTTGGGCCCACGAACGTGGTTCCTAGTTAATTTTTAGTGTTTATCAATTAGCGGGCCTATTTGTCCTATTTGAGCCTTGTTCTAGCGCATTTGTTTAGTTGGGCCCGATTTCGCTTTTGCATTTGGCTCAACTTCTTTTATTATTTTTATTTTGTCTATTTAATTTGTTTTGAGTCCAAAAATGTCAAAAAATCAAATTTTATTTCATTTACAATTTAGAGTCCAAACTGTCCCAAAAATGCAAAAAAACAATAGTCAAAAATACAAAAAAAATTAATAAAAACGAAAATTAAACAAAAATGCAAATATTACAAAATAAATAAATAAGAAACTAATGTTTTGTTGTGTATGTATTTTCAGCATTAGACCCATCTCCTTTTTTGTTGTTCTTCACTTCTCCCATTTTTGGCTAAAGAAACACTGTTACAAGCAAGCACTGTTACAAGCAACAGCCTGTTTCACGCCATCACTGATTCACGCCACCATTCAGTATACCTTTCACCACTCCTTCACACAAGCACAGCTCTATACACAAAAAAACACTGAATACACATCAGTTTGGGGTTTCCCTCTCGCCACACAACAATACAAACTGGTTTCTCTACATCCCTCTGTTCACAGGGACAGTCAAAACACGCCGGTTCCTTTGGTTCATAAGTTTTTATTATGCTTTTCCCCTCACAACCTAGATACATCTATAAAATACACAAATCAGGGACCAAAAAGGGGGATACAAGACAAGAGAAAAATCAAAAGGAAAATAAGAGAAATGTAGGGGGAAGGGAGGAGAGCCGCTGGAACAAAAAAAAGGGGGGGAGTTAATTAATTAAGCACAACACACACAGGGAGGAGGAAAGGAGAAACAAAATGGGGGGAGAATAAACTTAGCAAAAAATAAAAATCCAAAACCAAGGGGAGTGAGCCGTAGGGGGGGTGCTGTGACAAAGAAAAGAGAGAAAAAATTTTGATTAATCCCAACACCAAAAATACACACAGAGAAGGGGTAAGGAGAAATTGAGGGAGGAAAAAATGTAGAAGTGGAGAGAACCACACTGTCCACCACCGCGAACCACCGCCACCCACCACCGTAACCACCCTCGAAATCACCACCAACAGCCTCCTCTCTCTCCTCACCACCAACGGCCCTCTTTCTCCTTACCACCAACGGCCCTCTCTCTCCTCACCACCAACGGCCCTCTCTCTCCTCAACCACCACCGCCCTCTCACCGTCACCACCGGAAAATCGCACCTCCACCACCATCACCAAATCGCGTCATCCTCTCTCTCCCTTCGGTTCTCTCTCTCCGGCGACCCCTCTCTCTCCCCCTCGGTTTAGTATCTCTTTCTCTCTCTCTCTCCACTTCTCTTTCTTCCTCTTGTTTTCTTTTTACTCCATTTTTGTGTTTTTTTCCTTACCTGATGCTTTTGTGCGGCTGTGACAAAGTTAGGGTTTCTCACAACCCAACTTTTCCTTATATACTTACTATTTTATTTATTTGTTTAGTCATTCCCTTTAACAAACAACAATAATCAGTAAACAAATAGTATCTGATTCCTAAGTATACCCTTGCCATTACATTCTGCGCCCCTTCATTCCAAGTTATGGGCCTCACCTTTTTTTTTTTTTGCTTTGGACTGATTTGGTTTTGCACCTTTAATTTGGATCCTCTTAAATACACCACCCTTTTTCTAAATACAGTCCCCTGCTATCTACATCCCCCTTTTTACAAATACACCAGGTTTTCATTCTTTTCCAATTTTTTCCACTATCAAACAATTTATTTCACAAACTTACATTTTTCCAAAAGTGAATAAGAGATTAATTCGGCGGTACGGCCGGGATAGTCATCGTTTTAGGATGGATGAACCGTACGGCTCAATAGTCCTAAAATCTCCATTCAAAATAAAAATACACCAACAAACAAATATTTTCTAAATTAGAACTACGTCGCTTTGATTCCCATTTGGGATACGTAGGAGCGAGCCACGTCCTCGTCAAGTACAACAAACCAAAATTATTTCGATTGCGAAAGCCCTTTTTGATCATCTAAAATAAAAACCGATTATCATTAATGATCACTCGCGCCGTTGCCGTTTGGTTGTTAATGATAATTTCATTTTCAAAAGAGTTAGTAGCGCGGCCACTCTAAACCGTTGTTGTTTGGTCGTCGCGAACACTCGAATCAAAAGCACAACCGATTATCGTTAATGATCACTCGCGCCGTTGCCGTGTGGTTGTTAATGATAATTTCATTTTCAAAAGAGTTAGTAGCGCGGCCACTCTAAACCGTTGTTGTTTGGTCATCGCGAATCCTCACTCCTACTGTGAAAACTCATCTAAACAGACTAAAAAAAACAAAAACCTTTTTAGGACAACCAAGAACTACGTAGCTTTGAATTCTCCATCGCACCAGGAGATACGTAGGAGCGAGAGGCCAACTCTCGTCAAGCGCCAAAAATAAAAATTTTCATTAAGTCTTCTCACTCCCTTTTCAATAAAGAGGCAAAATAAAAGCATTTTCAAATCAACACTTCAAACCACACATTTAATTAAAGGTTCCCTTTCGGTAGAAAGGAGGTACGGGGTGCTAATACCTTCCCCATGCCTAACCGACCCCCGAACCCATATCTCTAGTTTTCGAAAGACCATCCGCCTTGTCTAAAAGACCTTTTTTCAATGTTTTGGTCTTAAAATTAAAATATTGGTGGCGGCTCCATACCTTTTCCACGTTGTACAATGAGAAGTCCGAACCGGATTTTTTGGGGTGCAACAATGTTACACGAACTGAGTTTTTAAACACACACGGATCGTGCGCCTAGTCGCATGGGTCGTGTGTATCCTTCTGGAACTTTTAATCAACCACGCCCGGATCGTGCGCCTAGTCGCACGGGTCGTGCGTATCTTTCTGGAAATCTTTTACATCTTTGTTCAACAGCGCACGGGTCGTGCGCCTACACGCACGGGTCGTGTGAGACCTTCTGATCTTCAAATTCAAAGTACCTTTTTATCCGTTCCAAATGATTCCAATTCCCTTCTAATCCATTCCCCAAGGTTCCACAACAATGTAAAGGTAACCATGGTAAGAGATTGAACATGTTCGATAGAAAGTTTGTGTGTTATGAATAAAATGGAAGACCGCACTTAGAGAACGCGAGAGTGCATATGTCAAGAATGATAATAATACACGATATTTGACTGATATTATACACTGTATTTGACTGATATGGTACATGGTACTTGACAGAAATGACTAACAGCCCATTGCGGGTACACAGACTGATAATGTATAATAAATACAAGAGGAAAAAGGGTGACGACCCTTAGAGGTTAGCATACTAGGGGAGGGAAAGTCATGAGCCCCAAAACCTAGACTCAAGAATGTTTCCCCCACTAGAAATAGTGGGATGGGTTCACCAAAGTCAAAGAAGTGCCTATAAAATAGGTAGACTGAGGTGTTATGCTAAAAACATGGAACAAAAGATTGTATGCTTCATGTGTCGCTTAGGAGGGCCATGAGCATAATGATACACGAACTTAATATATTTCCACGTGGTTGCTTTTTAGGTCCACGAGTTCAAAGCAAAGCATAATGAACCGTTAGAGTGAGTAAGGGGTCTCAATAGGACTCACTGAGATAATGTTTATCTCACCCTTCATATTTTGGTTTTTACAGAGAAACAGGGAAAGGCAAAGGCGACTAAGCACGGTTAGCTGGTGCGACTCTTGGAACTATTGGAGATTGGATTTCCGCTTAGCCCTTGGTATTTTTATTTAGTTATGTCGTCGATTGTATAACTTTCATTGTTTAAGTTGTAAAATCGTTTCCGCTACTTTATGTTTTGAGTATTGAACACCAGGAATGTGTACGAGTCTTAAGTATAGAAACTTAAGCATTTACAGGAAGTGTATGAGGTTCAGAGAACCATTTGATATATACTATCGAAAGTTTTAGTTGTGTTCAATATTTCAATAATAGGAAGTTACTCTGATGTATGCCATTTAGTGCATTTCGGTGATTCTATATGTTAGAATTTATCGGGGTGTTATATTATGGTATCAGAGCAGTTCGACCTAGTCGGGCTTAGTTTAGTTTAGGGTTGAGTCGATTCCTTGTTAGTCTTTGTTGTGATTACACTTGTGATGCTAAGAGACATTGAGCCTGATCAACTCAATACTTGGTGTATCATGAGCGGAATTACGGAAGGATGACCAAGACGTAGTCCTCGACCAAGACCGAAGTTCCTTAAAACCCGTTTCATCTTAGGGAATACTGGAAAGGAGAAGGTAGTTAAGCCATCAAATCCGAATGCAAAGTTAAAAGGCAGCCGATCAAGAGAAAGAAAGTGCAGTTGTATGATTCCTCAAGATTCTCCAAGTGTTGTGCTGGTAGGAAGCCCAAGAGGTGGATGTCGTCCTAGTGCGACTCAGTGGTAATATTTTAAGAAAAAAATATCACTCAATCCAGAGTGCCCAAAAAGAGGAAAAGGAAGAGTCAGATAAACCTACGTACTTCAGCTCGAGAGAGGGTCTACACTGCAGATGTTTAGAAAATCAAGGCTACAGACACTCCACCGAGAATGTGGATATTGTCCTAGGTATGAGTTGGATGACCGCCAACCATGTGAATATTGATTGTTTTCATCGGACTATCGGTTTCGCCTCCGAGTCAATGGAGCTGCAGCCGACCAATCCTGAAGTTGTTATTTCTTTTACTTCAGCTAGTAACTGTTTGTTTCAAGGCGCAGAAGCTTATGTCAGGTTGTTGTCTGCACCCACTGAGACAGGTCTAGATTTATCTTCTGTGCAAGTTGTTAATGAGTTTCTTGATGTGGTTCCTGATGAAGTTTCTTCGTTACCTCTGGATCGTAAGGTGGAGTTCTCTATAGAGTTGGTTCCGGACACTGGGCCAATTTCTATAGCTCCGTATAGAATGTCGCCATTAGAGTTGAAGGAATTGAAAGTCCAATTGGAAGAGCTAATTTCCAAACAGTTTATCCGGCCGAGTGCCTCACCATGGGGTGCTCCAGTGTTTCTTGTCAAGAAGAAGGACGGAAGTATGAGACTGTGTATTGATTATCGTCAGTTGAATAAGGTGACTATCAAGAACAAGTACCCTCTACCGAGGATTGATGATTTGTTAGACCAATTGAGGGGAGCTTTTGTATTTTCAAAGATTGATTTGAGGTCTGGTTATCACCAAATCAGGGTTCGAGCTTTGGACGTCCCAAAGACCACTTTCCGCATGAAGTATGGACACTATGAATTTGTAGTGATGCCTTTCGGTTTGACCAATGCTCCAGCCGTATTCATGGATTATATGAATCGGATTTTTTTTAAATCCCTACCTGGATCAGTTTGTGGTGGTGTTCATTGATGATATCTTGGTGTACTCTAAGACAATTGAGGAGCATGTGCAACATCTTCGAATTGTTCCGAACGTACTCCGAGAGAAGAAGTTGTACGCTAAGCCGTCCAAATGTGATTTTTGGATGCTCGAAGTTAAATTTCTGGGCCATGTTATATCTCGGGCTGGTGTGGCAGTGGATCCCAGTAAGATTGAAGCTGTAGTAGACTGGGAACAGCCATCCACGGTTACTGAGGTAAGAAGTTTCTTGGGATTAGCTGGGTATTATCGAAGTTTCATTCAAGGATTTTCCCAGCTGGTTCTTCCACTCACTCGGTTAACTCGCAAGGGTCAGCCGTTTGTTTGGGACTCAGACTGTGATAATTGTTTCACGAAATTGAAGAGTCGTTTGACTTCTGCACCTGTCCTGATTCTTCCAGATCCGTCCGTAGGATTCCAAATCTATTGCGACGCCTCTAGTAAGGGTTTGGGATGTGTCCTAATGCAGAATCAACAAGTAGTTTCTTATGCCTCCAGACAGTTGGAAGCCGCATGAAGAGAATTACCCAACTCATGATTTAGAGTTGGCAGCGATTGTGTTTGCCCTGAAGATTTGGAGACACTACCTGTATGGGTCTCGTTTCGAAGTCTTTAGTTACCACAAGAGCCTTAAGTATTTGTTTGACCAAAAGGAGCTGAACAACAGACACAGGAGATGGGTAGAATTCCTGAAGGATTACGATTTTGAATTGAAGTACCATCCTAGTAAGGCTAATGTTGTGGCCGATGCTTTAAGCAGGAAGTATATCCGTACTGCAGAGTTGATGATGCACGAGATGTCTTTGTTGGAATCGTTCAGAGACCTTAATTTGAGAGTGAAGTCAAGAAGGAACTGGTTGGTGTTGAGTCACATTCGGATTTCAAGTCCCTTGAGAAATCTAATTCGCTCAGCCCAAGAAGGTGATGTAGAGCTGCAAGCGCAGAAGAGATTGCCGAGTTACACCGAAGACGGTGATGGAGTAATTTGCTTTGATGGTAGAATCTGTGTACCGAATGATAAGAATGTGAAGAGACAAGTTTTAGAGGAGGCTCATAAGAGTCACTTCTCAATACATCCTGGGTCTACCAAGATGTTTCGGGATTTGAAGCTATTGTATTGGTGGCCGGGTATGAAAGTAGATATTGTAGAGTTCGTGTCTCGATGCTTGACTTGTCAAAGGGTTAGGATAGAGCACCAGAAGTCAGGTGGCCAGTTGCAACCGTTGAAGGTACCTGAACGGAAATGGGAAAGCATATCTATGGATTTTGTCATGGGATTGCCACGGTCCCAAGCCGAAAATGATTCTATTTGGGTAGTGGTGGATCGCCTGACCAAGTCCGCTCATTTTATTCCAGTGCGTTCGAATCACAAGGTTGCTAAGTTAGCAGATGGGAGGATCATCTTCCATTGGTGGAGTTTTCATACAACAACAGTTACCAATCTAGTATCGGAATGGCTCCATATGAAGCATTGTATGGAAGGAAGTGTAGAACACCATTGTGTTGGTGGGACGTAGGTGAGCAGAGATTGTTGGGACCGGATTTGGTCCGTGAGACTACGGAGAAGATCCGTCAGATAAGACAAACGATGAAAACCGCGCAGAGTCGACAAAAGAGTTATGCGGATAAGAGAAGAAGGCCGTTAGAATTCGAAGAAGGAGACCATGTCTTTTTGAGGCTTTCTCCAACCATCGGGACCGGTATTGCTTTGCGAGCGAAGAAGCTCAGTCCTCGGTATGTCGGACCCTTCCAGATTATCGAGCGAGTTGGGCCAATAGCGTATCGCATTGCATTACCTCCAGAATTGTCCAGATTACATGATGTGTTTCATGTATCGCAGTTAAGGAAGTATATTCATGATCCGAATCAACCATTAAGTTATGAAGCGGTTGACATCAGACCGGATTTATCTTATCAGCCTACTCCAATCAGGATCATCGAACGTGGCAAGAAAACGCTCCGGACGAGATCAATTCCTGTTGTCAATGTGCTTTGGGACGGTGCCTCACCCGACAAAGCGACATGGGAAGTGGAGGAGAACATGCGGGTGAAATATCCCAATCTTTTTGAATGAGGTACGTTTTATCAATTTTGAGGACAAAATTTTTAAAAGTTGGGGTGATTGTAACATCCCCAATTTCGCTAATTTAAAATATTTAAATTAGCGAGAGGTCAAGATGATTAATTAATATTATTGATTTATTTTGATACGGTGAGTTAATTGGGATTTTAAGCAAACAAGAGCGCAGGGGTATTTTCGTCTTTTCCACACATTAATGAGTTTCGGCTAAACCATCCTCCACAGAACATAACTATATGCAATATGTAATTATTGTATAAGTATTGTGTGATTAAAATTGACTTGAGAAGAAATTAAGGAAGTTTAAGAAAAATTTGGACATAGGGGCATTATGGTCATTTCGCCCTTTTAAGTGAACTCCAGCTGAACCAAAATAAAAACACTACACCTCCATCATTTCCAGCAAAACTGAAAATTAAGAAAGAGGAGGAGGAGAAGTCAAGAGGGTGGAGAAGAAGGAAATGGATCAACACCCAAGCTTCATGCATGTAAGTAATTTTTGTACCATTCTCCTCCTTTTTCCAAGCCCTTTCCATTGATACCCCTTCTGAAAGCTCAGTCACCCTCCTCACCCTCCTACCATTTTCGAATTCCAAAGCTTCATCTTGACCAACAATGGAGTTTTGTGCTTTCCTTGAAATTGCATGTTCAAGTTGAAGCTTGAGGGAGTCAAAACTGAAGATGCATGGCTGATTTTAATGCATTAGGGTGAAGTTCAGTAGCTTGGTTCTGTATTGGAGTGTTTAGGTTAGCTATTGGAGCTTGAATTCGTAATGGCAAGTGATTGAAGATGATGATTCAAGTTCAACAGAAATTCTGGGTAAAATCCGTATGCATCACCTTCATTATTTTCATCGTATCTCGCCATACACTACTCCGATGATCGTGATTCTTGTCCCTCTGGAAACTAGACACAAAGCTCTTCATTTTGGGCACAAGAACCGTATGATTTCATGGAGAAATGAGAGAGATATCCTGTTCACACGTTTCGGATTCAGACTCAAGCACTGTCCTGGACCAGTCACCTTGTTTCGGGTGTATCTCCCAAGTTACTGGATTCATGCGTATGAACCTTTGACCATCAGAAAGTAGATAAAATTATCTACACAATGGGCACTGGTTTGAAGGGTTTTGGCCACGATTTGACCAAGATACGCGTGTTACAAAACTGCTCACTGATTCTGGAAAACGGATGCAAAATTTGAAATGTTGGTTCCTCAAATTTCGGATCGAATCGCCAAAGTTCGAGAGACGCCAATTCCGTAGTCAAGGAGGAAGTTCAGTAGCTGGATTTGTGATTGGTTGCTGTTCCGAAGTTCAGTTTCGAGTATCGGACGAGTTCGGTGCGAGTACGTGATTACGGGGATTGTTCGAGAGGTTACGGTTCGTGAGGACGTGATTTCTCGCGAGGTCGTCAAATCGGTGAGTTCTATACTCGCTTAGGGACGTTTTGTTGTCGAGTCGTGTTATTTTCTGAAATGATATTATGGAAAATCCGCTTTGTGAAAACTTAACGAAAACGTTTTTATCGAAAAACCGTAAATCGCATAATTACTCGAATTGATTGGATTGTCGATTTATGATATATATTGTTTGACTGTTTAATCGCTTTCGCTGGTCTGGAATAATAACTGTTATGTTGGGATATCGATCGGAACGGAAATTGGAATCGGAACGGAATGGAATTTACTCATGAAAAGTCAGTTTTCTGGAAAACGGATGGAGATGCACGGATCGTGTGCCTCTGTGCACGGGTCGTGCGCCCCCATCTGATGTTACACGAACTGAGTTTTTAAACACACACGGATCGTGCGCCTAGTCGCACGGGTCGTGTGTATCCTTCTGGAACTTTTATTCAACCACGCCCGGATCGTGCGCCTAGTCGCACGGGTCGTGCGTATCTTTCTGGAAATCTTTTACATTTTTGTTCAACAGCGCACGGGTCGTGCGCCTACACGCACGGGTCGTGTGAGACCTTCTGATCTTCAAATTCAAAGTACCTTTTTATCCGTTCCAAATGATTCCAATTCCCTTCTAATCCATTCCCCAAGGTTCCACAACAATGTAAAGGTAACAATGGTAAGAGATTGAACATGTTCGATAGAAAGTTTGTGTGTTATGAATAAAATGGAAGACCGCACTTAGAGAACGCGAGAGTGCATATGTAAAGAATGATAATAATACACGGTATTTGACTGATATTATACACTGTATTTGACTGATATGGTACATGGTACTTGACTGAAATGACTAACAGCCCATTGCGGGTACACAGACTGATAATGTATAATAAATACAAGAGGAAAAAGGGTGACGACCCTTAGAGGTTAGCATACTAGGGGAGGGGAAGTCATGAGCCCCAAAACCTAGACTCAAGAATGTTTCCCCCACTAGAAATAGCGGGATGGGTTCACCAAAGTCAAAGAAGTGCCTATAAAATAGGTAGACTGAGGTGTTATGCTAAAAACATGGAACAAAAGATTGTATGCTTCATGTGTCGCTTAGGAGGGCCATGAGCATAATGATACAGGAACTTAATATATTTCCACGTGGTTGCTTTTTAGGGCCACGAGTTCAAAGCAAAGCATAATGAACCGTTAGAGTTAGTAAGGGGTCTCGATAGGACTCACTGAGATAATGTTTATCTCACCCTTCATATTTGTGGTTTTTACAGAGAAACAGGGAAAGGCAAAGGCGACTAAGCACGGTTAGCTGGTGCGACTCTTGGAACTATTGGAGATTGGATTTCCGCTTAGCCCTTTGTATTTTTATTTAGTTATGTCGTCGATTGTATAACTTTCATTGTTTAAGTTGTAAAATCGTTTCCGCTACTTTATGTTTTGAGTATTGAACACCAGGAATGTGTACGAGTCTTAAGTATAGAAACTTAAGCATTTACAGGAAGTGTATGAGGTTCAGAGAACCATTTGATATATACTATCGAAAGTTTTAGTTGTGTTCAATATTTCAATAACAGGAAGTAACTTTGATGTATGCCATTTAGTGCATTTCGGTGATTCTATATGTTAGAATTTATCGGGGTGTTACAATTTGTTTTAAATATTAATTACTAATTTAAATAGTCATTAAGTATTCTTGTTTTTTAGATAGTAGGTTTATAGTAGTAGTCTTCACAATTTTTAATTAAAGTTGTGTTTATATAAATTTAGAAATTTAGTTAAAAGAATTAAAGTGAAGTGATAAGAGAAAGAGAATAATAATTTATGGGAAAAGTAAAATAAAAAGGAAGAAAGAGAGTGTAAAAGAAAAGTGAAAAGGAGGAAAGAAAGTGTAAGAAAATAGAGAAAAAAGGAAGAAAGAGAATGTAAGAGAAAAGTGAAAAGTAAGAAAGAGAGTGTAAGAATAAAGAGAAAAAAAAAATAGAGTGTAATGACATTTTTACCCTCAAAAATTTGAGGTGTCTTTTAGATAGAATGGGGGTATTGGTAAAATCATATGTGGTGGATTTGTATAAATCCATAGTAGAAAAACAATATGTGCATTTATCCCGTGTGTTTTTATATATTAGTGCAGTGTTTTTTTATATATCAGTGCAGTGTTTTTTTATATATCAGTGTTGTTATCCCATGTTTTTTTATATATCAGTGCAACTATCCCGTGTTTTTATATATATCATTGCAATTATCCCCATATTTTTTTATATATCAGTGTAGTTGTCCAGTGTTTTTTTATGTATCGGTTATCTCATACTTTCAATTGATTATTTGAGTTGATTAGTAGATTATTGTAGATAGTAAAAGATAGATAGTAGATTACCAATAAAAAATATTTATCCCGTGTTTTTTTATATATCAGTAACAATTATTTGTCCTTTTTTAGGTATTAGTGACAAATATTTATCGCGTGTGTTTTAAATATTAATCAGTTTAAATAGTCATTAAACCTTCTTTTTTTATAGTAGTTTTCAAAAACTATAATTATCAATGGAAAATATTAATCCCGTGTTTTTTTATATATCACTGCAGTTATCCATGTGTTTTTTATATATCCATGCAGTTATCTCGTAGTTTCAATTGATTATTTTAGTTGATTAGTAGATTATAGTAGATAATAAAAGTTAGATATTAGATTATTAATAAGAGATATTTGATCCCAAGTAGGTAGCTCAGTTGGCGAGCTAAGGGATATCGAAGAAGTGCACCAAAAGAGTGCAAGAAGGAGGTCCCGGGTTCAAACCCCGGAAACTAACATTCTCCCACCCCCACAAACATTGCTTATCAAAAATAATAATAAGAGACATTTGTTTTAAATATTAATTACTAATTTAAATAGTCATTAAGTATTCTTGTTTTTTAGATAGTAGGTTTATAGTAGTAGTCTTCACAATTTTTAATTAAAGTAGTGTTTGTATAAATTTAGAAATTTAGTTAAAAAAATTAAAGTGAAGTGATAAGAGAAAGAGAATAATAATTTATGGGAAAAGTAAAATAAAAAGGAAGAAAGAGAGTGTAAAAGAAAAGTGAAAATGAGGAAAGAAAGTGTAAGAAAATAGAGAAAAAAGGAAGAAAGAGAATGTAAGAGAAAAGTGAAAAGTAAGAAAGAGAGTGTAAGAATAAAGAGAAAAAAAAATAGAGTGTAATGACATTTTTACCCTCAAAAATTTGAGGTGTCTTTTAGATAGAATGGGGGTATTGGTAAAATCATATGTGGTGGATTTGTATAAATCCATAGTAGAAAAACAATATGTGCATTTATCCCGTGTGTTTTTATATATTAGTGCAGTGTTTTTTTATATATCAGTGCAGTGTTTTTTTATATATCAGTGTTGTTATCCCATGTTTTTTTATATATCAGTGCAACTATCCCGTGTTTTTATATATATCATTGCAATTATCCCCGTATTTTTTTATATATCAGTGTAGTTGTCCAGTGTTTTTTTATGTATCGGTTATCTCATAGTTTCAATTGATTATTTGAGTTGATTAGTAGATTATTGTAGATAGTAAAAGATAGATAGTAGATTACCAATAAAAAATATTTATCCCGTGTTTTTTTATATATCAGTAACAATTATTTGTCCTTTTTTAGGTATTAGTGACAAATATTTATCGCGTGTGTTTTAAATATTAATCAGTTTAAATAGTCATTAAACCTTCTTTTTTTATAGTAGTTTTCAAAAACTATAATTATCAATGGAAAATATTAATCCCGTGTTTTTTTATATATCACTGCAGTTATCCATGTGTTTTTTATATATCCGTGCAGTTATCTCGTAGTTTCAATTGATTATTTTAGTTGATTAGTAGATTATAGTAGATAATAAAAGTTAGATATTAGATTATTAATAAATGATATTTGATCCCAAGTAGGTAGCTCAGTTGGCGAGCTAAGGGATATCGAAGAAGTGCACCAAAAGAGTGCAAGAAGGAGGTCCCGGGTTCAAACCCCAGAAACTAACATTCTCCCACCCCCACAAACATTGCTTATCAAAAATAATAATAAGAGACATTTGTTTTAAATATTAATTACTAATTTAAATAGTCATTAAGTATTCTTGTTTTTTAGATAGTAGGTTTATAGTAGTAGTCTTCACAAATTTTAATTAAAGTAGTGTTTGTATAAATTTAGAAATTTAGTTAAAAGAATTAAAGTGAAGTGATAAGAGAAAGAGAATAATAATTTATGGGAAAAGTAAAATAAAAAGGAAGAAAGAGAGTGTAAAAAAAAAGTGAAAAGGAGGAAAGAGAGTATAAGAAAAAAGAGAAAAAAGGAAGAAAGAGAATGTAAGAGAAAAGTGAAAAGTAAGAAAGAGAGTGTAAGAGTAAAGAGAAAAAAAAAAGAAAAAATAGAGTGTAATGACATTTTTACCCTCAAAAATTTGAGGTGTCTTTTAGATAGAATGGGGGTATTGGTAAAATCATATGTGGTGGATTTGTATAAATCCATAGTAGATTAGATTAGATGTCTAAATCGGTAAAATCATATGTGGTGAATTGGTATAAATTTATATCAGATTAGATAAGAAAGATGAAAATAAGCTTTGCAAAAACTCTGTACAGGTTCAAATACAATATTATTATAACTATGTAAACAAATGAGATATTGTGTACCCTGCAATCTTGCGACAGGTGGAACATAAGGAACTACTTGAAGAGTAACTTCGTATTTAGCTTTAGTTCTTCTCATGTGAGCTTTTGATGAGAACCTAAGTGCCTTAAGTACGTGGAAGGAATCCTACAAAGAAAAATATTCGGCTCGTACATTTTAGAAGCCAAAACTTCAATCATCCAATATTTTTTATTTTATTTCTAATTTTCGTATTTTATTTTAATAGAATAATTATAGGTGTGTTTTGGTCTTCCCTAAGTTAGTTTTTGGTTTTTAAAGTCTTGTTAAGTTATTATGATGGCTAGTGGAGTTTTGATGAGGACATGGAGTCAACAAACTTGCTAATAAAGCAAATTTGCTAATCAATCAAACTTGCTATTCAAGAAAGGCAGTCAGAGCAAAACAAGGAATTACAAGATCCAAGTCATTAATGGAGCATAATGACTTGTTGAAGTGGATTAAACACACTAAAAACATAACTTGAAGTGGATTAAACACCACTTGAAGTGGATTAAACACACTAAAAAAAATATGCGCCACACACACACCACTTGAAGTGGATTAAACACTAAAAAAATAACTTGAAATGAAATAATTTAGTGTCTTGGTCCTAAATAAATCAATTGGTCACATGCACTTTTTATTTAATAAAATAAAATAACTTTGGCGCCTTTGTCATGCAAATGGCGCCTCCTCCATAGCTTGTATGACAAACATGATTTTTTGTGCAATTACATTGTTGCCCTCTTTTGCAATGGCCTTAGTCATGAATTGGACCAAGCCTTCTTGGACTCTCTTTGACCCTGCCCTAGTCATTGGACCTCCTAAGCTTTGAATGGTACTTTGGTGCTCCATGTCCTCATCATTCCCTCCCTCTTAAGGAGAATTCGACCTCGAATTGAAATCTTCATCACTTACATCAAAAGGAGACAAGTCAGCAACATTGAAAGTGGCACTAACATCATACTCACCGGGAAGGTCAACTTTATAAGCATTATCGTTGACTTTGGCAATCACTTGAAAAGGGCCATCGCCCCTAGGCATTAACTTAGATTTCCTGTGTGATGGAAACCTTTTTTTCTTCTTATGAATCCAAACCCAATCTCCGGGTTCAAAAGTAACATGTTTGCGCACTTTATTGGCACTTTTGGCATATCATAAAATGCCAAATCAACAAGAATAATTATGATTATGATAATGTTTATTTTTAGGTATTAAATACTGTAAATGCACTTATCAAATTATTTGATAATTGCATGATAGTGGAATTTAATTAGTTTATTCCATTAAAATTAGGATTTGATATTTATTAGTATATTTTAGTTTCTAGGGTTTCATTGAGTCAATTGGGCCTGATGTTCTTTTGGGTCAATTGGACCTACGGTTCCTCTATATATTGTACTTCATTTGATGAAATAAACAAGTTGAATTTTGAGTTAAAATTTAGATACGTGTCTCTTTGGTTTTCGTGAGCCGTTATAGGAGCTTACACCCCCACACTTAACTTTTGCTTGTCCTCAAGCAAATTTTCTGGCTCAATAAAATTTTCAAATAAGTAACAGAGACAGCAAAAAAAGGAACCAAAAGTTAGAAATACAATGACAGACAGTAGACAATATAACACATATGAGGTGCGAAAAGGTTGCCCAATTAGAGGCTCATGTCCCTGAAGAATACATTTCTGTGAATAAAGGCACTCACTCACAATCTCTCTAAGTGTTTAGGGACTAGAGAAATATACACTCAATTTTCCACAAAATGCACATTACCGTATGTTTGTAATTTGACCAAATCTCCTCTAAATAGTTCACATGCATGCAAAAGATGGGGTGTTATGGGTTGTAATGGGGCCATGGTGAATTCTTGCAGGGGAGGAAATAAGAAGAAAGAGATAATCAAAGGGCTAAAAAAAAAGAAATAAATAGTAACATTTGAAACCAAATATGGAGTTCCTATCTAATTTACAAATTTTGCCCAAACTCCCGATTAATTTCACTTCCTTCTTCACTCTTTTTCTTTTGAGTCAACTCTTTTTGATTTTCTTTTTCTCTTGAGTAGACTCTTTTGTTGTTTTTTTTTGGATTTGCCCTTTGGCTCTTTCATTCTTTTGATGTGCCTTTTCGTCCTTCTTGCTTTCCTTTTTTTTTCATTTTTTTTGGGAGGAAAAGGTAAGTACATGAAAACTCCTATTTTGTTTTTGTTTTTTTTTCATCCTGACAAGATAGACAACTAAAAGTATTGGACGAAATTGTAATTTTCAATAGTTGCTCCACATTTAATTCCAAATGGTTACCACAAACACAAGAAAAAAAGAAAAATTATATCTGGGTACCAAAGAAAAAATATAACAAATAAGCTCAAAGGGGGCAACTAATGGATAAATTCAACAAACAACTCTGAGGCCAGAGAAATACCTAAATTCCCCAAATCTTTTTACATGATGCAAATCAATTTTCGCATTGAAATGGTCAAAAGACAAATTCTAGAATGTAGCAAATTGGGAAACACACTCATAGAAAGAAAAGGGGTAATAGTTTATGATTTAGTATCAATACCCTTATGAAGGCTCAAATCTCACCTTTAAAAGCTAGTTCACACAAAGTACTCAACAGGGAAAAATGCTAATTATCAGCTTCCTATGGACATCCTCACAGTTACAATTAAGCACAAGTCTGTCAAGTAAATTAATTATGGGATCCCCTAAAGGCAAAATCTCTATTTTTTTCAACTTGAAGCATAAGTCGCTAAAATATGCCAGAAAAAATGCTATCAACATATACGGTGGGTATGTGCATTAATAAAGATCAAGTGACAAAATAACTCTCCTCCCCCACACTAGCATGAAGCATGGTCCTCAATGCAAAATGATCAAATAGAAACTAAGAGAAATAAATGAGAGCGAGAGTAATAGTGACATCCCTGAGAGAGCTTGTAGTCCGAGCTTATTCCTAAAAAGAAACTGAAACAAATTTAAAGTAAAAATAACTGAAAATAAAACACAGGTTGCCTCCTACGAAGCGCTTGTTTAACGTCGTGAGCCTGACTATAGTTGGTGCTTAATCAGGGGGCTCTCCAAGAGCAAATTTAACATCTTACGCAGTACACCTTCTTAACTTTCTAACCATGTGGTTCACATTGTTCTTTCTTTTTCCACGTGGTTGATGAACTTCGAAGGATGGTGAAATTTTTATTTTATCTCCATCCACCATTATGCTAGGATCCTGCAAAATAAGACTTTTTTCCAAAAGGTCCTGCATATTTAATTCACTAAAAATGTTAGTTTCAACCACATCATCAAAATAAGGAGAAGTTAAAGAAGAAAAAATTTCATTGGAATTTAAAGCTTTAATAACATCACCTTATTTACCACTCCTCAAAGTTACCTTTCCCCGGTGAACCTCAATCACAGCATCACCAATGGTTAAAACAATTTGCCCAAAAATGGGCGCTTTCTCCTCTTTCTCCAAATCTAGAACCATGGGATCTTTCTCACTGTCCTCACAAATGCTCTCATTAATAGGATCTTTTGTTTCAATATGACTCCCTTCAGTAGGAGCTACTATTTTGATTTGACTCCCTTCAGTAAGAGTCTCCTCATCTTTCTCGAGAGCTTCTTCCTCCAAATTATATTCCATGGAGAGAACTACATCTCTCGTATTAATCAGCCTATATACATATATATATATATTATAAAGTGGCTTTAAAATAGACTATTCATCTTTTCCATATTTTCTTCCTTTCTACAAAATAAAGAGAGATTAAGTCAGTGATTTATATTATCACTAATAATTGCTCTAAAAATGACTCACAAATATCCCTAAAAAATGCACAAAATTGTAGTTTATCAACTTATCGGTTTACCGTGGCGCTCCTCTCGCCTTATCAACCGGAACCTCCATAGCCGGTTGTGGCGTCTTCCAGACTTATCGACCGGTCTTCCATCCCCGATCGTGGTGTCTCCATCACTCCCACCTTCCATCCCCGATCGTGGTGTCTCCATCACTCCCACCTTCATGACTCCGGAAATAGTCACCGACGGCTCTGAGGTTGCCATCAGCTTTACTATCCACAGAACCTTGGGCCATAGAAGTTCGTTCCTTCTGAACTCTTTATTGGAAGCTTCCTTGGTTTCTTGAATTTTTCTCAGAAGCTTATTGTGCTTCTTTTCCGTGTGAGTTCTGAAGCTTTGAAATTCTTCTTCGTCTATCCACCGAATTCTTTCAGAGAAGAGTGCTTTTATGAACTTAGCAGATACCCATTTCCATACAAATTTCTGTGTGGGAATTGTGACACAGGTGAATTTGGTGTAGTCAAGGTTGTTTTCTATTTTGCCTTCATTTTGGGGAGAAGGAGGTGGCGTGGTGTCCTTTGTTTGGTGGTTTGCTTTAGTGGGTCTGTCTAGTGGTGTGGAGAATATGTCTTCTTCTTCTACAATGTTCTCAGAAGATGTTATTAAATCATGGAGAACAAAAGAGGCGACAACATAAACTATTTGAATAGCATATTCTAGCAGTTCTTCTATGATGGGTGAAAGAGATTGTTGTTGTTGTTGTTGTTCAATGGGTGGGGTGGACGAGATGGTTTCTATAACCATATTTTCAGATTCAACAGAGACCATTTCAGCATGAACTTGTTCAATTTGAACATCTTTCAGATCAATTGGTAGTGGGAATGCATTGAGATTGTACTTGAGCCCCAGGGTACAATGTTCGATTCCCATGGAAGGCAAAAACCCTACAAGAGTTGGTTGATCGTGTTGATATGGTAGACCGTCAACTCAAGCATCGTTACGTGCCCTCATTTACATCCTCAAAGGATCAATAATCAGTTGATCGTCTGTATAGTATAACTTGGGGCCCTATTTCGGGAATGAAAGGGGGAACTCAGTGAAGAATCAACAATCCTAAACCCACTAGCAAGTAACCTACTCACTTCTCTAGGACCTAGGTACAGTTCCGGGGTAGCCTACTAGAAAGAAAAGGACTCGGGCTGTTACAAAAAAAAATCTTCCATAACATATGTTTCCATAGAAACACGCAGTTCAGAAGTAGTTGAAGGAGGGGCAGCAGAATTAATAGGTTAAGACTTACGATGGGATACCTCTTCTTCTTCTTCTTCTTCTTCTTCTTCTTCTTCTTCTTCTTCTTCTTCTTCTTCTTCTTCTTCTTCTTCTTCTTCTTCTTCTTCTTCTTCTTCTTCTTCTTCTTCTTCTTCTTCTTCTTCTTCTTCTTCTTCTTCTTCTTCTTCTTCTTCTTCTTCTTCTTCTTCTTCTTCTTCTTCTTCTTCTTCTTCTTCTTCTTCTTCTTCTTCTTCTTCTTCTTCTTCTTCTTCTTCTTCTTCTTCTTCTTCTTCTTCTTCTTCTTCTTCTTCTTCTTCTTCTTCTTCTTCTTCTTCTTCTTCTTCTTCTTCTTCTTCTTCTTCTTCTTCTTCTTCTTCTTCTTCTTCTTCTTCTTCTTCTTCTTCCTCCTCCTCTTCTTCTGAACGCTTTTTATGAGCGCTCCCAATTTCCTAATTTTTAATTTTCGCATCCACCAACAGGGGCGTTTTCCACGAGCGCCCCCAATGTAATATCCCCAATTTTCGCTATTTAAATTATTTGGCGTGAAATGATTTTTATTGATTTAAATGAGTTGCATGAAAATAATGTGTTGAAAAATAATTTGTTTGGATTGTCAATTAATTTAATTGTGTGACAAATTGAGTTGATTGCACCATATTTAGTTAGATAGAGCTGGTGGGAGTTATTAGGAATGAAATATGTAAGTGAGGGGCAATGTGGTCTTTTACATCACTCCTTTATAAACCCATCCAGCTGAAACAAAAACACAACAACACTTCACTCATTCTTCATTTCAGCCAAAACCTGAAAAAGAAAAACAAATCAGATTAGAGAGAGAGGAAGAGAGGAACTCGAGAGGGAGAAGGAAGAAAAGGGAGAGAGAGAGCTTCAGAAATCTCCAATGCATGTTCAGTTTTCTTTCACCATCATGACCAGCTCATTCCCCTCTTCCCATTGATACAAATTTCTGAACCAAAACCCTCCTCCTTCATCATCTTCCACTTTCGATTTTGAGCTCCAAGTTTAACCATTAATGGAGAATCCACCTTGCATGTCATTCTTTTAAGGTTGAGGGTAGATTTCAGAGGATATATTGTTTATTTATGCAATTTGGAGGAAGGTTCAGTAGCTAGGAACCTGGGATTCGAATTAGGAGCCGCCTTGGTGACCATAAGACCAAGGGAGCTGTTACGGAGACCGTTCGTGAGGTCACTTGGATCGTGTCAACTCGTAAATTGTTGATTGTGTGATTTTCATCACATTAGGTAAGTTCTATAACTCACTAGGAAAAACATGAATATGTGTTCTTGAGTTTGAATGTGAATCGGGATGGACATGGGAACGATCGGAATAGAAAAGAAAACGTGAAAAACTGTTTTTCTGAAATACTGTTAGTCACGCACGGATCGTGTGTATGGGCACACGGGTCGTGCGTGAGATTCTGGAACCACTGGTGCTGTTTTTGAAAACGCGCACGGGTCGTGTGCCAAGGCGCACGGACCGTGCGTATCTCTCTGATGCGACATTTTTGAAATACGTCCGAAGTCGTTCCGATTGGTCCTAAGTCCCTTCCAATCCACTCCCCAAGGTTCCCCTAGGATGGGAACATCGTAATTCTACATGTTTAGGTTTGACTGAAGTGGTAGTATTGATCGGGAAGTAATTCGGGATCGGAAAGGAATGACACGATAAATGATGGACACGCACGGATCGTGTGTATGGGCGCACGGGTCGTGCGTGGTCTTCGGGTTGCCTATTTTAAAAAGTGTTTAAAATCATTCCGAACGATTCCAATTGCTTTCTAATCCCTCCTCCCACCTTCCCCAATGATACTATAATTGAATTGCCCGGAATTGAGTGGTAATTGACTGTGATTGGATCTAAGTTAGGTTAGTACCATATGATTGGTTGTGTTTGGATTACGTTCAGGTTAAGTGAATGCTCATGTGATTGACCATTGATTTCATGTTATGACTTTGTGATTGATGTATTGTGCTGGATTGACTGGTTTAGTAAGATTGATAAGATAAGTTAGCAAACCTTAGTAATCCATGAGAGATCACTTAATGATTAGACTAAGTTAGTAATTAGATCACGTTAGTAATAAGTTTATGTTCAGTTCAGTTAAGTTATTGTTATGTTTAAGTTCATTGTTGAGTTCAGTTCAGGTATATCATCATATATATCTTTAGTCGGGGTGACGACCCTATTTAGTTTAGTGTGCTAGGGGAGAGGCAGTCATGAGCCTTATGAACCTAGGCCCCGTTAGGGACCCAGCCGATTAGTGGGGACGGGTTCACCGAAAGCTTATTATGCCAAGTGACCGGTGACACGCTATAACTTTAGTTAGTGTTGTTTCTAGTAACCGGCTTGAGGGTTATGAGGACAACGTTTAGTTTAGTTTATGAGTTGCGTCTTGTAACCGGCTTAAGGGTTATAAGGACAACTTCAGTTAGTTAGCCACATAGTCAATTTTGAGGACTATGAGTTAGAATCAGAATAATGAATCAAGCATAATTGAACCGAGAGGTTTTAGTAAGGGGTCGCGATAGAGCTCACTGAGACAAGTTGTCTCACCCAATCCATTGTTGTTGTTTTTCAGTTAAGCAGGGAAAGTTGAAGACCGTGAGGCATGGCTATGAAGATGCTTGAGGAGCAGCCGCTATCTTTATTTCTTTATGTCTTGTGTTTCAGTTTCCCTTGTATCTCTGTATTTTGTATTCAGTTTCTTAGATGTACGATGGTACGACTTAGGTTTTTAAGTTGTAAATCGCTTCCGCAGACTTTCTATTTTGGTACTGAACACTAGTTGAGCGGTGTAAGAACGCTTTATGTATTTTTCATGTTAAGTTATGTAACGCGCTTGATGGGTTTTTAGCATCGAGTATTAGTATGTGTTCAGTATTTAAAAAGGAAGTCACTCTGATGTATGCCAGTAGTGCGCTTCGGTAATTTCTACAAGATAGAAATTAACGGGGTGTTACACCCAATGCCCAATTTTTTTAATTTTCGCGTTTCCCATTTCAGATCCCCTTTGTTTCATTTCCCTCTCACTCACAGTACTGATCTCTTTCCCCCTCTATCTCTCTCCCAGAACGGCGCGCCCAGCTCTCACCCTCCCAGCTCTCTTGACGCGGCCATCTCTCCCCACCACCATCGCAACCCTTCTCACCCAAACGGCGCAGCTTCTCTTTCCCCCTCGATCTCCACCCAAACATCAGCGCCAGATTTAGGGGCGCCCGAAAGCGCCCCTAATGGATTAAAAAAAGCGCCCCTGATGCCTTTTACTGTTGTAGTGGTAGATCCCGCCTTGATCATTGCAGACTTGTTTAATAACTTGAAGAATACCCTGGACTTTGGATAAAGCTTAGAACTTGTTGCCTTTGAAAATATGTCCAT
The DNA here is from genome assembly GCA_039519185.1 of Astragalus membranaceus. Classification (NCBI taxonomy): domain Eukaryota; kingdom Viridiplantae; phylum Streptophyta; class Magnoliopsida; order Fabales; family Fabaceae; genus Astragalus; species Astragalus membranaceus. Next base: position 43,565,181 of record CM076854.1, on the reverse strand, counting down.
AAAGAGCAGTTCTTTGATGTCATCAGTAACATCATTTTCCTTACAGTTCACTTCCCTACAAACAAGCCGATAGTTGGTGACTATTGTTAAACTCTCGAGTCAACTCTTACGAGTTTACAAGTCTACGAGTCTAGATCACAAAAACGAGTCAACTAGCAGGTAAACTATTTTTTTTCATAAACTCGTACGAGTTCAAGTAAACTCAGATAGAATCGGTAAACTCTCGGTTTTACTGCGAGTTTACGAGTCTACAATTTTACATTTGATTGGGCCTTAAAATATAAATCATTGGTCAATATTGGTAGCTACTTAGGTTGAATTACCTATTTTCTGTAATATATATTGGATTTATAAAGTTACTTTTACATTTTCAATACTATTTTTATTTTGTTTTATTGAACTACCCAATAAAGCATTTAACTAAACATTATGAGTGTTGAGTCAAATTCACTCTTGTTTTTTGAATTTTTTATTTTAAGAACTTTTGTTTTTATGAATTTACGTATGATTTAGTCATTACACTACAAGAATAATTGGATTTTCCGGCCAGGACTTTCCGGTGGATTAGTATCCGCCGAAAATGTTCCGACAGATTTTAGGAATTACCGGCAGATTTTATCCGCCGGAACATTACCGGCGGATTTGTGGGATTTTCCGGTGGATTTATTTCCTCCGGAAATTTTCCGGCGGATTATTGTGGACGAAATATAATTTAAAAAAAAAACAAAATCAGCTGGTAAGGTAGTTTCCGGCGGATCATTAAAAGAAGTGGGAATTTTAAATTTTGAAAATCCGCCGGAAATTCATACAAGTCTGCCGGAAATGACAAACCGACCAAAATCCGCCAGAAACGTCATTTCCGGCGGATATTTTTGAAAATGCTGGAGTTTTAAATTTTAAAAAATCCGCCGGAAACCCCCTAATCTGTCGAAAATATATTCAGTCCGCTGGAAGGTGACATTTTCGGCGGATTTTTGAATAATTCGACCGTTCCCCCTTCTACCTATATATATATATATAACTTCTTTAAATTTATTCTCCACATTTCTTCTTCACACCCATATTCTCTTCTTGAAATTCCTCTCTTCCTCCCTACGAATTCTCTTCTTCTCTCTACTAAATCTCTTCCTCTCTTTGGCAAATTTCTTCAATCTAAGGTATGTTTGTAACATGAGTTAATAGTTTTAGTTTATGAATTATTTTATAATATGAGTTAGTTACTGTTGCACCCCGAAAAATCCCCGGTTTGGGTTTCTCAATGTACAACGTGGAATGATTTTGGAGCCGCCACCAATATTTTAATTTTAAGACCAAAACATTGAAAAAAGGTCTTTTGAACAAGGCGGATGGTCTTTTGAAAACTAGAGATATAGGTTCGGGGGTCGATTACGCGCGAGGAAGGTGTTAGCACCGCGCACGTCCTTTCTACCGAAAGGGAACCTCTAATTAAATGTGTGGTTTTAACGTTTGATTTGAAAAATACCTAGATTTGCCTATTTATTTCTTGTTTGAAGACGAATGAGAAAACTTACTGGAAATTTTATTTTTGGTGAGAAAGGGGGGAAAAAAGGGGTTTTTAGAAAAAAGTGCTTGACGGGACATGGCCCGCTCCTACGTATCTCCCGGTGCGATGGAGAATTCAAAGCTACGTAGTTCTTGGTTCTTTTTGAAAAGTTTTTGTTTTTTATCTTTTTTAGTGAGTTTTTTTGAAATAGGACGAGCATTAGCAAATGATTAAACTAGCAGAGGCTATGATGAATCACTACTAAATACTCAAAAAAAGAGAGAGTTGTACCGCTAGTCAAACGAACAAAGGTTCTGATGGACTATTGATAACAACTCGTTTTTATTATCTTTTTGAAAGTGATTTTCGAAAGAGATTGATTTGTACGATGATCAAACTAACAAAGGTTATGATGGATCGTCGTTTATTATTTTTAGGAGAAAAGGACATTGTCACTAATAGCTAAACGAACAAAGGCTCTGATGAGCTACTAGCAACAATGGGTTTGAAAAATGATTTTTGTTTGTTTTATAAAAATGATTGGTTTAGGGGGATGAAAAGAATTTTTATTTGTTGCGCTTGACGAGGACGTGGCTCGCTCCTACGTATCCCAAACGGGAATCAAAGCGACGTAGTTCTAATTTAAAAAATGTTTTTAAAAGGGTTTAAAAGGAGCAAGCTGAATCACCCGAGACCATCTTCACCACTTAGAACATGATGCACTAGGCATAAGTGGGAATCATATGGTTCGTCATCAACAATGGACGATAATATACAAGAACGAGTGGATAAATGCTATATCTAAGTTTAATCACATGGATCACAATAACTAAATATTAACAAATGAAAAGACTGAAATACCTCTGATGAAGACAGATATTCCAGATCTGAAGAACGCAAACCCCGACTAACCCTTGCAGGAGATCAGCTCAGACGGACCAACGGCGCGAGTAGAGCAAAAATGAAGCGGAGGACTGAAAAATGAGATTTGCGAGAGTTGTCTTCCCAGATCTCGTGAAAATGTCTCTGGAGCAATTCTTCTCAGATCTCGTGAAAGTGTCCGTGTCCAAAAATGGTGAAGCTTAGCTTCCTATTTATAGAGTTTCAAAAACAACCGTTTGATTTTTAACCATTAATGCATGACATAATCGATTATGTCTCTCAATTGAAACATATGCTAATCGATTATGTTGATGAAAATGGAAACTTTGGTGAGATGATAATCGATTATTGTGGTAAGGCAAAACAGGTGCATAATCGATTATCAACCTTCCTTAAAAGGTGGTAATCGATTATGTGCTTTAGTTGTTTAAAGCCCCTAATCGATTATGGTATAAAAAAGGAAGGTAAGGATAGCTTGCTAATCGATTATTTCTTTTAGTTAAAATAGGATGCTAATCGATTATGTGCTTCCAAAGGGGAGGGAATAATCGATTATTTGCTTGATTTCATAGAGCAAATAATCGATTATTTGCTTGAATGAAACAAGTAGATAATCGATTATTTGCTTGATTTTCAGAGTAGATAATCGATTATTTGCTTGAAGGAAGGATATGACGTAATCGATTATTTCCTTATTCATCAAGAATACATTATATGCATGATAAAATCAATTTTATACTTTCTAAAAAATTATTTTCATGCATGAGGCTTTTTGAAAAATATTTTCACACAAAATTATTTTTATAAGCCCTTTTGTGAGAAATGACCAAAATGCCCTTTTGGTCCCAAAAACCCTGATTTTGCTCCAAACTTCATTTTCACTCTAACAATGATCCTGAGACCTTTTGGATGACTCTAAAACCCTAGAAATGCATGCATGATGAGAAAATACGTCTTTTTGGCGAAATTACCAAAATACCCTTTGAACGAGGAAAAACCCTAGAAACCCTAGAAATGCTCTAAAGTGCTCTAAAATGCCATGCAATGTTTTTCTAACCCTAAAATGCATTCTGAAACTTCTAAGATGCAAGCATGATGCTCTTCCTAACCTCTAGGATGAATGCTAAGACTCGATTTATTTTTTTTGATTGAAAATTAGGGTTTTGACCTAAGCCGGACAAAATTGGGGTATGACAGCTGCCCCTCTTTATCTGAATTTTAACGAGGAATATGAATTGGCCGAAACATATTCCAAGGCAAAATGAAGATAAAGAATTCAGAAATTATACCGATTTTGTCTACTTGGGGAAACCCGAATTTTCCTCTTTTTTCTTTTTCTATATTTTTGAAAAGATGGGCTCTTTCGTGCAGAAAGCGGTAAAGTGGGCACTTGGCGTGCAGAAAGCGGTAAATGGGCACTTGGCGTGCAGACTGAAAGGTAAAATGGGCACTTGGCGTGCAAATAGAAACGGTAAAATGGGCACTTGCGTGCAAATAGAAACGGTAAAATGGGCACTTGCGTGCAGACAGAAAAGTAAAATGGGCACTTGCGTGCAGAAAACGGTAAATTGCCCAGGCTGCCTAAAACCTGTAACCCTTAAACGAACTCTTGACGATTCCGAGTTTGCACGTGGCTTTGAGGAGCACGCTCTTCCTGTTGGCCTTTTCGAGCGACCGGGGGGATCGTTATCAGCTCCGGAACTGATATACTGATCAATGCACGGCGTCCACTGTATCTTAGGCTGATACAACTATTCCGTTGAACCTCACATGGGGCTGCGGTCCATCGCGTTGCTCGTACACGATGTGAGACCTGGGCAGAAGGGAGCGATGATCTCTGTGCTCCAATCCGCAATGCGCGCTTGAGCGCTCTCTTTTCTTTTCTCTCCTTCTTTTCTATTTCTCTTTTTTTCTTTTTTTTTTTTTTTTTTTTCTGAACTCCCAACTTGGGGGGAACATTTTCTGGAATCTGGGGGCGAGGGCTAACACCGAAGTGCTCATCCTCTCTTTGTACCTGTAGATGAATAAATGCATGCAATGCAAATGCCATGATTGCTGTTTTCTTTTTTTTTTTTTTTTATGATGAATGATGAGTTTCTTATTTCCTTTGTCTATGTCGGATGAATGCATGATCTTTTACTGTTCCTATATGCTTGATGAATGCAATGATTTTCTTTCTCTTCTCTTGTCTGTACGCAATGCATGATTTTCTTTTCCTTTTGCTTATGAATGTATGATTTTCTACTGTTCTTATATGCTTGATGAATGCAATGCCTGACTTTATTTGTTCTTTTGCTTTTTTCCTCTTTGGTTCCTCTTTTTGCTCTTTTAAGAAACAAGGGTATGCGAATGCAAAGCTTTGGTGTTTGATGAATGCTCATGACAGATGGCATGTAATGGAAAATTTTTCTTTTTTGTCTTTTTTCTATGAAGTGTGAATATTGCTGATGAATAACATGAAATGATGAATGACATGGGACGTATTGCTTTGATGTTTGAATGCAAATGTATGCGGTGATTGATGCTTTGATGAATGAAATGCTCTTGTTCTAACTTCTGTTTGTTTCTTTTTGCTTCTTCTATGATGCAATGCTTTGATGTTTGATGCAATGATTCTTGTTAATATGATGCATATGCAATGCTTTAATGTTTGATGATTGAATGACAAAGGAATGCTGAATGATATGGAATGCTGGTCGACAGGGAATGTTTTTGTGTTGCTTTTGCGGTTTCTCATCTTTGTTTGCTTTCTTTGCTTTTTCTATGAAATATCTGATGCAAAATGTAATGCTCTAATGAAGAGTGACATACGATGATTTTGTTCTTTTCCCTTTTTTATGAAGTGTGTGTATGCAAATGCAATGCTTGAGAGTTGTGAAATGCCTTGGTTTATTTGATGGAATGCTAAGTTATGGACTTGACATTAGTCTGATTTAAGGATCACAACGAGTCTGGTTTATGGGCCGACAAGCCTGGTTTATGGAGCAATTTGTGTCTTCATACTGGTCTGCTTCATGGACCCTAAAGGTATGGTTTAAGGACACGAAGGTCTGGTTTATGGACCACAATGATCTGGTTTAAGGACACAAAGGTCTGGTTTGACCGCATGGAATGCCAGCGTATGCAATGGAAGGCTTCATTTTGTTTTTTCTCTATGCGATGCATGATGCAAATGCCATGATTGATATTTTCTTTTTCTTTCTCTTATGATGAATGCAAATGCCTGAATTTCTCCTTTTCTTTACTTTATTATCATTATTTTCATGTCTGATAAATGCATGATTTTATGCATGATGAATGTAAGGCATGACGGTGTTTGCTTATTGCCCCTTTTTTTTTTTGGTTATTTTTTTTATTTTTGCTGGTTCAGCCAACCCGCGACACTCATGACATGAGACTGAGGAAGTTGTTGGACTTGCGGGGCTCATGGGCCGAGTGCATGTTGGTCTTGACTTTGCTGGTTTGAAGCAATCGTGGATGGAGTTGCTTTCTCTTGCATGATTGACTGATTTTGAGGGTGTGCTTTCTCTCAGGACTCTTAAGAATCTCGTAATGATTTGCAATGCTCTATGATGTATGCACATGTTTTACAGTTCAGGACCATCATCATCATAAAACGTTTATTTTGAGCAGAAAAAGCGGAAAATAAAAGAGTGAACAAATACGAGAAATTTGAACTTTATTAATGTGGAAACCGGTCGCACAAGAAGTTACGCCGATTATTTATTACACTTGAAAGTTTAAACTGTAAAAAGACACGAAAAAGGAGAGAAGCTGAATTCTGACTGTCTGTCTCTGTGGAACAGTGCCAAACATCTATGTCCTTGACCTTGATCACTCCCTCATCCAAGCTTGTAGGAGAGTTGTATGCCTTTCTTTACTTTTCATGCCTAAGTTTTCAGACCCTAATTTTTGCCTGGATCGCCCTTTGCGGGTTTTCAATCCACCGGGTCGCTCTGATTTTGCCTAGGTCGCCCTTTGCGGGTTTTCAACCTAGCGAGCTAATTCTTACTTGGCTTGTCTTTCTCTTTTTTCATCTATTTCTTTTAGGCATAATACTTCTTCACTTGATCTGAATTGACTGAATTCCTGAAATCTTCGCCGTCTATGTTTATGAGTATCGGCGCTCCTCTGGAAAAAGCTTTCTTGACTTCACATGGACCGTCATAAGTGGGCCTCAACTTCCCACGGAGTCAGTCCGGATAGGTAGGATCTTTTTGAGTACAAGGTCTCCTTCGCCGAATTCTCGAAGACGGACTTTCCTGCCGAAAGCTGCCTTCATCTTTTGTTGGTATAACTGGCCATGGCGCAGGGCAGCAATTCTTTTCCCTTTAATGAGATTCAGTTGATCTAGACGAGCTTGGATCCATTTTGCTTCTTCTAACCTGGCCTCCATGACTACTCGTAGAGAGGGTATTTCAACCTTGATGAGAAGAACTGCTTCTGACCCATACACTAGAGAAGAAAGGGGGTTGCCCCTGTATGATTTCAATGAATGTGAGTGCGACAAGGGATGAGATAGGTGTAGGGTCAATTTCCCCAATTGTAGGAGGGGTGAAGAGCGACAGGATTGCCCCACTTGGCATATTGTAAACAAATGAATTTACTTGTCCTTGAGCTAAAACTTTGAGAAAACAACAGCAATCAATCATTGATCGGAATGGACCTTTCGGGATTGTGGTGTTTTGTGGCAGGATGGTTTTTATTCGGTGTTGGCTGTCGATCGATGATTTATGATGGTTAACTGGCTTGATGAGGTATTAGGAGGTTTTATTCCTGGCTAAGGGTCTATGGAGGGTGAGCTGTTGAGGTCAAAGGAGAGTATTTGCGGTTTATGAGAGGAGGGGTGCATGGAAATGAGAGAGTGTTTGAAGGTTTATTGAGACAAGGACCTCTTGGATTTTGTGGTAACATGTATCAACTCACTATTTACATCTCTTTTGTATTTTTCTTTTGGTTTTGGGATTTTCCTTTTTGAATGATTTTTCCTTCTTTGACTTCTTCTTTTTCTTGAGCTTGGGTGAACTGATAAAGTACGATGCACTGTTTTTTCTGAGGTGGTCCTTGTCTAAGGTGACTTTTGGATTTTTGGCTTTTTCTTGGCTTAAGATGGGTCGGAAAGGATTATGTTTTTCTCTTTGGGATTTTCTTGGCTTACGGTGGGTAGGAGAGGATTTTGTTTTTCTCTTTGGGATTTTCTTGGCTTAAGATGGTTAGGAGAGGATTTTGTTTTTGGATATGGAATGGTAGTCCGACTTCCTTTCAAATCATGATTGCTTATTTCCTCAAAAATTAACTCCGGGACAATAATTCACTTATTTTCATGCACTTGCCCTTCTTCTTTATTTCCTTTTTGCGCTCTAATTTTCCTTTATTGAAGTACCCATCTTGACCTCTTTTCAGCGGTCCCCAAGTTGATCACTTCAGTGGATTCCCCGTGATGCTGAATAACCCCTTTTCTTTGCTTCATTAACCTTCTGGAGGATTTTCCCGGTCTTTCTCAACGTCCCACTTTGCTTGATTGATAAGGTGATCAAAGTCAAAATATGGACCGTTGGCACTGTTATTTTGAGAGACGATTGCTATGGATTTGCTTTTTGCCGAGGCGAAAAAGCAGAATGGAAGGTGAGACAAGCAAGCAAAAATAATAAAGAAAAGAAGAGACACATGAAATGAAAAGGAATTGATTTTTTATTGATTGGAATTCAAAAACAACATTTTTATTGATGATGATGATTTAGAAAATAAAAACATGTGCGCCCCTAACAACTGGTCCTGTGGCCTTGGGCAGAGCCACAGGGTTGCATTTAAATCAAAGGTCCCAGGAGGATCAACAGTCTTTCAATTCTTTAATTCTTTCACCAGCACTGCAGCGACAAACCAGGTTTGCACCACCCTCATCCTTGATGACAGCAATTTGATCGTGTTGTTCCTCTTCCTCATCCCATCCTGTGGGCTGGATGTCTTCTATTCGGATTTGAGCACTCTCGGGAGCGTCATATCTGACCAAGTAGTCAAACTTTCCACTGGGCTCCCCTAGGGTATCCCAACATCCTTCTTCTGACTTAGGACCATTATTGATGACAGCAATTTGGTCGTATTGTTCCTCTTCCTCACCCCATCCTGTGGGCTGGATGTCTTCCATTCGGATTTGAGCACTCTTGGGAACGTCATACCTGACCAAGTAATCAAACTTTCCACTGGGCTCCCCTAGGGTATCCCAACATCTCTCTTTCATAGGCACCGCTATTACTTCCTCATTGATTTCTTTTTCATCTTCAATATCATGGGTCCCTATCTGAACCACGCACCGATCTATCAGGTCTTGCAGGACTGACTTGAAAACTTCACAGGCACCCACACATAAAGGATCGGCGCATACACAGCCCTTCTTGATAACACCACGACGACACAACTCAGCATGTATATTTTCCAGAGGAGTCTGGATACACTTAACATCTTTTATCATTGTCTCTCCCACAGAATCCTCTACTGCATTAGCGGATGGTGTCCCATGTCCCGGTAGGGGGTTTGTAGTTGTACTGGGACTGTTCGGCTTGAAAGAGATCCAGTTGGCGTCAATCAAATCCTGGACTACATATTTGAAAGCCTTGCAGTCCTCCACCGTGTGGCCGACTCCTCCACTATGAAAGCTGCAAGCAGCATCAGCAATGTACCCCCTAGGAAAGGGAGGTTGTATAGGCTTCATGGGGCGAGTATTGACCAAATTCTTTGAGACAAGATGATTGAACAATTCAGTATAGGTCATCGGAATCGGATAAAAATTAGCACGCCTCTTCTCTTGATAGTTCTGGGCTCTGTAGCCTGAATTAGTTTGCTGCGGAGAGTTGAAAGATAATGGTACCGCCCGCTGAGGAGAGCTGAAAGATGAGCCTCCCCCTGCGGAAATAACATTGGTTTCCCCTTCTTTCTTCTTGGGGAAGTTGGGAAAGGGTTTCTTTTGTCCACTAGAATTGCCAAAACCTCCAGCAATTTTTCCGATGTACCAATCTAGTGATGCCCCAGCCAGACTGTCCTGGAAATAATGAATGAGCACCTGGTCATCATGAGCATGAGCGGCCATTTTTCTAACATACGTCGTCAGATGGTTAGATGGACACCCGGTGCCGCGATATTTATCAAAGTCAGGTGCTTTGAATTTAGGGGGTATAACAACATCTGGGACAAGGCACAAATCTCGGGCATCCCTGGCTCTAGTTCCTGATCCTTCCACAGGTCTTAAGCGCTCTTCAAGCGAGTGATACCGATCCCCATGCTGAGTGTTCCAAAACAAATGACCTTGTGGATAGTTCCCCGGATCGTGATAATAACCCCCATGCTGAGCTGGGTTTCCCATATAATGGACAGCGTTCTGAGGGTTCACAGTAACTCCCAGAGTAGGACTAGGTGAACCTCTTGGCAGTACAGTATCAGGATTAGGAGTATGAATTTGTGGTCCCATAGCAGCTCCACCAGGCATAGTCGTGACAGGTTGACTCGACCCCACAGGAATAGCTTCAGCAGCAGGCGGCATATAACCCATTGGCATCCCCCAAGGATATATCGGTGCATTCAGATGACCCTGTCCGCTCGCCCCTGGAGGATGGGCAAAGTGACTGACCCCCTGTCCATAAGAGGTGTGAGTAGTTGTAACTTCAGCGGACACCGGAGGAGAAACGAAAGTAACAACCCCTTCGGAATTTACAACAGCGGCGGCCCCACCCCTCAGATTCTGTAGCGTACTCATTACTTCGACCATCTGTGCTTCCATAGCCTCCACTTTGGTCTTCAAAGCTTGATTCTCTTGAGCCAGCTGCTCAGGATTAAGAATCTCCACAACCGACTCATCTTGACCCAGGGGGTCCTCATTCTCGAGATGTTGATTGCTAGTCATTAATCTTGCTTGTAGACGAGTGGAGTATCGGTGTTGGCGAACCAGCTTGCCTTTTGTTTTTCTTTCTGATGATAGAACATCTTTTATGAGTACAAGTATGAATGCGTAAATGAATGCAATGCATATGGTTTTATGTTATTTTTGTATTTAGATGCATGAGGAATGCTGTATGAATTTTTCAGAATTTTGCTTATGTAATGCATGCTGTTACGATGTAAAATGCGGGTGATGAGGATGCTTGTTATAAAGACAGACATTTACAGGTGGGGTTTTGAAAAATTAGGGCGGTATACCCTATATGCCACCCCATATAGGTATTTATGAAAGAGAAGGAAAAAACATATTCTTTTTTTTTTTTTGATTTTGTTGTTTTTTTTTTTCAAAAAAATGTTGGCGGAAATGAACTAAACTAGATGCAATAACGCACACACAATTTTGGAAAAGCCCTTGTGACCTAAAAAGAGGTAAGACCTATGATCTAGGGCAATTAAAAGGGTAATCCTTCCATGTAGCTCTATTCACTTCCTCACAAGGCCACCAGAGCTACAGTCCCTTTCACAAAATTTCCCACAAATGCAGCAAACTGCTAGGTGTGAGGTATCATGAAAGAGCACAACTCTGGTTGAAACTTTCGCAAGTAGCCAAACGGACAAAGGTCCTGATGGTCTCTCACTACTCGAATCCACTCTCCTAAGTTTTTGCAGACCTGGGTTATGGTCCCACTCAAAGCACATAGTCACAGGGTATAAGTGTAGTGTGTGTTAAGGGCATTTTCTTTAGTACTACCCCCACCTGAAATAAAAAACCAGAGCAGTCCAGACAAAAGCAAGCGATAACAAGTTATCTACCCTAGGGTTCCATACCTAGAATATCTATAAACAAGGATATTGCTCACCTTAGGAAAAGGAGCCAAGAAGAGGGGATCATGGGGATAGAAAAAATGCATGAGCATAAGCAATAAAAGAAAGGGAATAAAAGATAAGAAAGAAAGGCAAACAAGGTTTTAATCAAATCAACAATACATTAAACCACACATTTAAATTAGTTAGGCTTGACCCTCGTTTTTTTTAAAAAAATGTCCCCAGCGGAGTCGCCAGCTGTTGCACCCCGAAAAATCCCCCGTTTGGGTTTCTCAATGTACAACGTGGAATGATTTTGGAGCCGCCACCAATATTTTAATTTTAAGACCAAAACATTGAAAAAAGGTCTTTTGAACAAGGCGGATGGTCTTTTGAAAACTAGAGATATAGGTTCGGGGGTCGATTACGCGCGAGGAAGGTGTTAGCACCGCGCACGTCCTTTCTACCGAAAGGGAACCTCTAATTAAATGTGTGGTTTTAACGTTTGATTTGAAAAATACCTAGATTTGCCTATTTATTTCTTGTTTGAAGACGAATGAGAAAACTTACTGGAAATTTTATTTTTGGTGAGAAAGGGGGGAAAAAGGGGGTTTTTAGAAAAAAGTGCTTGACGGGACATGGCCCGCTCCTACGTATCTCCCGGTGCGATGGAGAATTCAAAGCTACGTAGTTCTTGGTTCTTTTTGAAAAGTTTTTGTTTTTTATCTTTTTTAGTGAGTTTTTTTGAAATAGGACGAGCATTAGCAAATGATTAAACTAGCAGAGGCTATGATGAATCACTACTAAATACTCAAAAAAAGAGAGAGTTGTACCGCTAGTCAAACGAACAAAGGTTCTGATGGACTATTGATAACAACTCGTTTTTATTATCTTTTTGAAAGTGATTTTCGAAAGAGATTGATTTGTACGATGATCAAACTAACAAAGGTTATGATGGATCGTCGTTTATTATTTTTAGGAGAAAAGGACATTGTCACTAATAGCTAAACGAACAAAGGCTCTGATGAGCTACTAGCAACAATGGGTTTGAAAAATGATTTTTGTTTGTTTTATAAAAATGATTGGTTTAGGGGGATGAAAAGAATTTTTATTTGTTGCGCTTGACGAGGACGTGGCTCGCTCCTACGTATCCCAAACGGGAATCAAAGCGACGTAGTTCTAATTTAAAAAATGTTTTTAAAAGGGTTTAAAAGGAGCAAGCTGAATCACCCGAGACCATCTTCACCACTTAGAACATGATGCACTAGGCATAAGTGGGAATCATATGGTTCGTCATCAACAATGGACGATAATATACAAGAACGAGTGGATAAATGCTATATCTAAGTTTAATCACATGGATCACAATAACTAAATATTAACAAATGAAAAGACTGAAATACCTCTGATGAAGACAGATATTCCAGATCTGAAGAACGCAAACCCCGACTAACCCTTGCAGGAGATCAGCTCAGACGGACCAACGGCGCGAGTAGAGCAAAAATGAAGCGGAGGACTGAAAAATGAGATTTGCGAGAGTTGTCTTCCCAGATCTCGTGAAAATGTCTCTGGAGCAATTCTTCTCAGATCTCGTGAAAGTGTCCGTGTCCAAAAATGGTGAAGCTTAGCTTCCTATTTATAGAGTTTCAAAAACAACCGTTTGATTTTTAACCATTAATGCATGACATAATCGATTATGTCTCTCAATTGAAACATATGCTAATCGATTATGTTGATGAAAATGGAAACTTTGGTGAGATGATAATCGATTATTGTGGTAAGGCAAAACAGGTGCATAATCGATTATCAACCTTCCTTAAAAGGTGGTAATCGATTATGTGCTTTAGTTGTTTAAAGCCCCTAATCGATTATGGTATAAAAAAGGAAGGTAAGGATAGCTTGCTAATCGATTATTTCTTTTAGTTAAAATAGGATGCTAATCGATTATGTGCTTCCAAAGGGGAGGGAATAATCGATTATTTGCTTGATTTCATAGAGCAAATAATCGATTATTTGCTTGAATGAAACAAGTAGATAATCGATTATTTGCTTGATTTTCAGAGTAGATAATCGATTATTTGCTTGAAGGAAGGATATGACGTAATCGATTATTTCCTTATTCATCAAGAATACATTATATGCATGATAAAATCAATTTTATACTTTCTAAAAAATTATTTTCATGCATGAGGCTTTTTGAAAAATATTTTCACACAAAATTATTTTTATAAGCCCTTTTGTGAGAAATGACCAAAATGCCCTTTTGGTCCCAAAAACCCTGATTTTGCTCCAAACTTCATTTTCACTCTAACAATGATCCTGAGACCTTTTGGATGACTCTAAAACCCTAGAAATGCATGCATGATGAGAAAATACGTCTTTTTGGCGAAATTACCAAAATACCCTTTGAACGAGGAAAAACCCTAGAAACCCTAGAAATGCTCTAAAGTGCTCTAAAATGCCATGCAATGTTTTTCTAACCCTAAAATGCATTCTGAAACTTCTAAGATGCAAGCATGATGCTCTTCCTAACCTCTAGGATGAATGCTAAGACTCGATTTATTTTTTTTGATTGAAAATTAGGGTTTTGACCTAAGCCGGACAAAATTGGGGTATGACAGTTACTAATTGTGGTGTTGTTTGTTTAGGTATTGTTTGAGTTTGGTTTCCTTTTTTTCCCTCTTTGTTTGAGTTGGGGATTCGCCTCAAGTCAGAGCTTTTTCTTCACTATGGTTAGTTATCAAAGTCATTAGTTGGTATAAAACGTTATTTGATTTTATTAGTTTGAATTTCTTTATTAAGTAAATATCAAATATTATAATATATTAGTATTAATATTATAATATATTGGTTTATAAAAAATAAAGTAATTAATATATCAATATATATCAAAAAGTAATATTTGATAGTTTATTTTATTTACTTTGTTAAAAAATAAAGTCAATGTAATTAATAAATACGAAATATAATAATATATTAGTTAAAAAATAAAGTCAATGTAATTGTTAATTTCTATTGTTTGTAATTTTTAGATAAATACGAAATATTATTAATTTCTGTTGATGTTAATTAATATATCAATATATATCAAAAAGTAATATTTGATAGTTTATTTCATTTACTTTGTAGTGTAGTACATAGATCCTGAAATTATGAATCGTAGTTGGATGTATGATCGATTGTTTCCTGGAAGCTTCGGTTTAAAGCGACGTTTTGTAGAAGGAGTAGAAGAGTTTATTTTTTGTGCTAAGCGTCATGAAGAATTTGCGCGACAGGGAGGATTCAAGAAGGCTGCAGAGAACCTAGAAGGATTCAAGCCTCAACGGAAGAGGAAAGCCAAGTGGGTCGACAAGAGGCCAAAATTCAGCTTCAACAACAGAGGAATACCATATAAGGTAACTTCGACCAAGAACCCTCAGATGGCGCAAATCAAGACCTTTATGCCACCAGCTAAGTCACCTGTCGAGAAGTGGGTGTATTCAGGTGGCAAAGACACAAGTCATCATTCAACTACGGTCAAAGGAAGTACAAGCACTGCAAAACAGAGCAAGGCAACTGGTTCGAATAAGTATGCCTACAACAATAACTACAAGGGAAAGAACCCGATGACAAGAAGGCTGCAGAGAACCTAGAAGGATTCAAGCCTCAACGGAAGAGGAAAGCCAAGTGGGTCGACAAGAGGCCAAAATTCAGCTTCAACAACAGAGGAATACCATATAAGGTAACTTCGACCAAGAACCCTCAGAAGGCGCAAATCAAGACCTTTGTGCCACCAGCTAAGTCACCTGTCAAGAAGTGGGTGTATTCAGGTGGCAAAGACACAAGTCATCATTCAACTACGGTCAAAGGAAGTACAAGCACTGCAAAACAGAGCAAGGCAACTGGTTCGAATAAGTATGCCTGCAACAATAACTACAAGGGAAAGAACCCGATGACAAGAACACAATGGCGTAGGTATCAACGCCAAAAGAAAGTTGTTGCTGCTGCAGGAAAGGGTGAGAACTCCAACAAAAGCAAGGGCAAACAAGTAGCCTCTTTTTTCAAAATTCCCAGGAAGCCTGCAACAGAGAGAATATTCCCTCCACTGTCTGTTATTAAAGAAGGTCTTGATCCAAAAGAGGACCTCAATGTTGATGAGGAAATGGGTTCTGGTTTCACTGATTCAGAACCTGACTTCGACGTGATGTGCAATGTAGTCTCCATTCTTCCAATAGAGTTCGACGTGGTTTCAGAAGTAAACGAAGTCGAAGAAGACTTCGATGAAGACATGGGTAAACATAAGCCAATATGCTACTATGTTCTGAACAATGGCTGCATTGAAGAGCAGAGTGCTGTCTTTGAAAGGCCAGATGGAGGGATGAAATACCACCTTAAACCATTGTTCATTCAAGCCAGGGTCAACAATGTGGGTGTCAACAAGGTGCTAGTCGATGGGGGTGCTGCAGTTAACTTAATGCCCCAAGGTATGCTCACGAAGATTGGCAAGTCTGACACAGATTTATGGCCACACAATGTAGTGCTCACTAACTACGAGGGCAAATCTGGCTATTCACTGGGAGCAATATATCAATATATATCAAAAAGTAATATTTGATAGTTTATTTTATTTACTTTGTTAAAAAATAAAGTCAATGTAATTAATAAATCCGAAATATAATAATATATTAGTTAAAAAATAAAGTCAATGTAATTGTTAATTTCTATTGTTTGTAATTTTTAGATAAATACGAAATATTATTAATTTCTGTTGATGTTAATTAATATATCAATATATATCAAAAAGTAATATTTGATAGTTTATTTCATTTACTTTGTAGTGTAGTACATAGATCCTGAAATTATGAATCGTAGTTGGATGTATGATCGATTGTTTCCTGGAAGCTTCGGTTTAAAGCGACGTTTTGTAGAAGGAGTAGAAGAGTTTATTTTTTGTGCTAAGCGTCATGAAGAATTTGCGCGACAGGGAGGATTCAAGAAGGCTGCAGAGAACCTAGAAGGATTCAAGCCTCAACGGAAGAGGAAAGCCAAGTGGGTCGACAAGAGGCCAAAATTCAGCTTCAACAACAGAGGAATACCATATAAGGTAACTTCGACCAAGAACCCTCAGATGGCGCAAATCAAGACCTTTATGCCACCAGCTAAGTCACCTGTCGAGAAGTGGGTGTATTCAGGTGGCAAAGACACAAGTCATCATTCAACTACGGTCAAAGGAAGGACAAGCACTGCAAAACAGAGCAAGGCAACTGGTTCGAATAAGTATGCCTACAACAATAACTACAAGGGAAAGAACCCGATGACAAGAAGGCTGCAGAGAACCTAGAAGGATTCAAGCCTCAACGGAAGAGGAAAGCCAAGTGGGTCGACAAGAGGCCAAAATTCAGCTTCAACAACAGAGGAATACCATATAAGGTAACTTCGACCAAGAACCCTCAGAAGGCGCAAATCAAGACCTTTGTGCCACCAGCTAAGTCACCTGTCAAGAAGTGGGTGTATTCAGGTGGCAAAGACACAAGTCATCATTCAACTACGGTCAAAGGAAGTACAAGCACTGCAAAACAGAGCAAGGCAACTGGTTCGAATAAGTATGCCTGCAACAATAACTACAAGGGAAAGAACCCGATGACAAGAACACAATGGCGTAGGTATCAACGCCAAAAGAAAGTTGTTGCTGCTGCAGGAAAGGGTGAGAACTCCAACAAAAGCAAGGGCAAACAAGTAGCCTCTTTTTTCAAAATTCCCAGGAAGCCTGCAACAGAGAGAATATTCCCTCCACTGTCTGTTATTAAAGAAGGTCTTGATCCAAAAGAGGACCTCAATGTTGATGAGGAAATGGGTTCTGGTTTCACTGATTCAGAACCTGACTTCGACGTGATGTGCAATGTAGTCTCCATTCTTCCAATAGAGTTCGACGTGGTTTCAGAAGTAAACGAAGTCGAAGAAGACTTCGATGAAGACATGGGTAAACATAAGCCAATATGCTACTATGTTCTGAACAATGGCTGCATTGAAGAGCAGAGTGCTGTCTTTGAAAGGCCAGATGGAGGGATGAAATACCACCTTAAACCATTGTTCATTCAAGCCAGGGTCAACAATGTGGGTGTCAACAAGGTGCTAGTCGATGGGGGTGCTGCAGTTAACTTAATGCCCCAAGGTATGCTCACGAAGATTGGCAAGTCTGACACAGATTTATGGCCACACAATGTAGTGCTCACTAACTACGAGGGCAAATCTGGCTATTCACTGGGAGCAATATATCAATATATATCAAAAAGTAATATTTGATAGTTTATTTTATTTACTTTGTTAAAAAATAAAGTCAATGTAATTAATAAATCCGAAATATAATAATATATTAGTTAAAAAATAAAGTCAATGTAATTGTTAATTTCTATTGTTTGTAATTTTTAGATAAATACGAAATATTATTAATTTCTGTTGATGTTAATTAATATATCAATATATATCAAAAAGTAATATTTGATAGTTTATTTCATTTACTTTGTAGTGTAGTACATAGATCCTGAAATTATGAATCGTAGTTGGATGTATGATCGATTGTTTCCTGGAAGCTTCGGTTTAAAGCGACGTTTTGTAGAAGGAGTAGAAGAGTTTATTTTTTGTGCTAAGCGTCATGAAGAATTTGCGCGACAGGGAGGATTCAAGAAGGCTGCAGAGAACCTAGAAGGATTCAAGCCTCAACGGAAGAGGAAAGCCAAGTGGGTCGACAAGAGGCCAAAATTCAGCTTCAACAACAGAGGAATACCATATAAGGTAACTTCGACCAAGAACCCTCAGAAGGCGCAAATCAAGACCTTTGTGCCACCAGCTAAGTCACCTGTCAAGAAGTGGGTGTATTCAGGTGGCAAAGACACAAGTCATCATTCAACTACGGTCAAAGGAAGTACAAGCACTGCAAAACAGAGCAAGGCAACTGGTTCGAATAAGTATGCCTGCAACAATAACTACAAGGGAAAGAACCCGATGACAAGAACACAATGGCGTAGGTATCAACGCCAAAAGAAAGTTGTTGCTGCTGCAGGAAAGGGTGAGAACTCCAACAAAAGCAAGGGCAAACAAGTAGCCTCTTTTTTCAAAATTCCCAGGAAGCCTGCAACAGAGAGAATATTCCCTCCACTGTCTGTTATTAAAGAAGGTCTTGATCCAAAAGAGGACCTCAATGTTGATGAGGAAATGGGTTCTGGTTTCACTGATTCAGAACCTGACTTCGACGTGATGTGCAATGTAGTCTCCATTCTTCCAATAGAGTTCGACGTGGTTTCAGAAGTAAACGAAGTCGAAGAAGACTTCGATGAAGACATGGGTAAACATAAGCCAATATGCTACTATGTTCTGAACAATGGCTGCATTGAAGAGCAGAGTGCTGTCTTTGAAAGGCCAGATGGAGGGATGAAATACCACCTTAAACCATTGTTCATTCAAGCCAGGGTCAACAATGTGGGTGTCAACAAGGTGCTAGTCGATGGGGGTGCTGCAGTTAACTTAATGCCCCAAGGTATGCTCACGAAGATTGGCAAGTCTGACACAGATTTATGGCCACACAATGTAGTGCTCACTAACTACGAGGGCAAATCTGGCTATTCACTGGGAGCAATATATCAATATATATCAAAAAGTAATATTTGATAGTTTATTTTATTTACTTTGTTAAAAAATAAAGTCAATGTAATTAATAAATCCGAAATATAATAATATATTAGTTAAAAAATAAAGTCAATGTAATTGTTAATTTCTATTGTTTGTAATTTTTAGATAAATACGAAATATTATTAATTTCTGTTGATGTTAATTAATATATCAATATATATCAAAAAGTAATATTTGATAGTTTATTTCATTTACTTTGTAGTGTAGTACATAGATCCTGAAATTATGAATCGTAGTTGGATGTATGATCGATTGTTTCCTGGAAGCTTCGGTTTAAAGCGACGTTTTGTAGAAGGAGTAGAAGAGTTTATTTTTTGTGCTAAGCGTCATGAAGAATTTGCGCGACAGGGAGGATTCAAGAAGGCTGCAGAGAACCTAGAAGGATTCAAGCCTCAACGGAAGAGGAAAGCCAAGTGGGTCGACAAGAGGCCAAAATTCAGCTTCAACAACAGAGGAATACCATATAAGGTAACTTCGACCAAGAACCCTCAGATGGCGCAAATCAAGACCTTTATGCCACCAGCTAAGTCACCTGTCGAGAAGTGGGTGTATTCAGGTGGCAAAGACACAAGTCATCATTCAACTACGGTCAAAGGAAGGACAAGCACTGCAAAACAGAGCAAGGCAACTGGTTCGAATAAGTATGCCTACAACAATAACTACAAGGGAAAGAACCCGATGACAAGAAGGCTGCAGAGAACCTAGAAGGATTCAAGCCTCAACGGAAGAGGAAAGCCAAGTGGGTCGACAAGAGGCCAAAATTCAGCTTCAACAACAGAGGAATACCATAGAGGAATACCATATAAGGTAACTTCGACCAAGAACCCTCAGAAGGCGCAAATCAAGACCTTTGTGCCACCAGCTAAGTCACCTGTCAAGAAGTGGGTGTATTCAGGTGGCAAAGACACAAGTCATCATTCAACTACGGTCAAAGGAAGTACAAGCACTGCAAAACAGAGCAAGGCAACTGGTTCGAATAAGTATGCCTGCAACAATAACTACAAGGGAAAGAACCCGATGACAAGAACACAATGGCGTAGGTATCAACGCCAAAAGAAAGTTGTTGCTGCTGCAGGAAAGGGTGAGAACTCCAACAAAAGCAAGGGCAAACAAGTAGCCTCTTTTTTCAAAATTCCCAGGAAGCCTGCAACAGAGAGAATATTCCCTCCACTGTCTGTTATTAAAGAAGGTCTTGATCCAAAAGAGGACCTCAATGTTGATGAGGAAATGGGTTCTGGTTTCACTGATTCAGAACCTGACTTCGACGTGATGTGCAATGTAGTCTCCATTCTTCCAATAGAGTTCGACGTGGTTTCAGAAGTAAACGAAGTCGAAGAAGACTTCGATGAAGACATGGGTAAACATAAGCCAATATGCTACTATGTTCTGAACAATGGCTGCATTGAAGAGCAGAGTGCTGTCTTTGAAAGGCCAGATGGAGGGATGAAATACCACCTTAAACCATTGTTCATTCAAGCCAGGGTCAACAATGTGGGTGTCAACAAGGTGCTAGTCGATGGGGGTGCTGCAGTTAACTTAATGCCCCAAGGTATGCTCACGAAGATTGGCAAGTCTGACACAGATTTATGGCCACACAATGTAGTGCTCACTAACTACGAGGGCAAATCTGGCTATTCACTGGGAGCAATATATCAATATATATCAAAAAGTAATATTTGATAGTTTATTTTATTTACTTTGTTAAAAAATAAAGTCAATGTAATTAATAAATCCGAAATATAATAATATATTAGTTAAAAAATAAAGTCAATGTAATTGTTAATTTCTATTGTTTGTAATTTTTAGATAAATACGAAATATTATTAATTTCTGTTGATGTTAATTAATATATCAATATATATCAAAAAGTAATATTTGATAGTTTATTTCATTTACTTTGTAGTGTAGTACATAGATCCTGAAATTATGAATCGTAGTTGGATGTATGATCGATTGTTTCCTGGAAGCTTCGGTTTAAAGCGACGTTTTGTAGAAGGAGTAGAAGAGTTTATTTTTTGTGCTAAGCGTCATGAAGAATTTGCGCGACAGGGAGGATTCAAGAAGGCTGCAGAGAACCTAGAAGGATTCAAGCCTCAACGGAAGAGGAAAGCCAAGTGGGTCGACAAGAGGCCAAAATTCAGCTTCAACAACAGAGGAATACCATATAAGGTAACTTCGACCAAGAACCCTCAGATGGCGCAAATCAAGACCTTTATGCCACCAGCTAAGTCACCTGTCGAGAAGTGGGTGTATTCAGGTGGCAAAGACACAAGTCATCATTCAACTACGGTCAAAGGAAGGACAAGCACTGCAAAACAGAGCAAGGCAACTGGTTCGAATAAGTATGCCTACAACAATAACTACAAGGGAAAGAACCCGATGACAAGAAGGCTGCAGAGAACCTAGAAGGATTCAAGCCTCAACGGAAGAGGAAAGCCAAGTGGGTCGACAAGAGGCCAAAATTCAGCTTCAACAACAGAGGAATACCATATAAGGTAACTTCGACCAAGAACCCTCAGAAGGCGCAAATCAAGACCTTTGTGCCACCAGCTAAGTCACCTGTCAAGAAGTGGGTGTATTCAGGTGGCAAAGACACAAGTCATCATTCAACTACGGTCAAAGGAAGTACAAGCACTGCAAAACAGAGCAAGGCAACTGGTTCGAATAAGTATGCCTGCAACAATAACTACAAGGGAAAGAACCCGATGACAAGAACACAATGGCGTAGGTATCAACGCCAAAAGAAAGTTGTTGCTGCTGCAGGAAAGGGTGAGAACTCCAACAAAAGCAAGGGCAAACAAGTAGCCTCTTTTTTCAAAATTCTCAGGAAGCCTGCAACAGAGAGAATATTCCCTCCACTGTCTGTTATTAAAGAAGGTCTTGATCCAAAAGAGGACCTCAATGTTGATGAGGAAATGGGTTCTGGTTTCACTGATTCAGAACCTGACTTCGACGTGATGTGCAATGTAGTCTCCATTCTTCCAATAGAGTTCGACGTGGTTTCAGAAGTAAACGAAGTCGAAGAAGACTTCGATGAAGACATGGGTAAACATAAGCCAATATGCTACTATGTTCTGAACAATGGCTGCATTGAAGAGCAGAGTGCTGTCTTTGAAAGGCCAGATGGAGGGATGAAATACCACCTTAAACCATTGTTCATTCAAGCCAGGGTCAACAATGTGGGTGTCAACAAGGTGCTAGTCGATGGGGGTGCTGCAGTTAACTTAATGCCCCAAGGTATGCTCACGAAGATTGGCAAGTCTGACACAGATTTATGGCCACACAATGTAGTGCTCACTAACTACGAGGGCAAATCTGGCTATTCACTGGGAGCAATATATCAATATATATCAAAAAGTAATATTTGATAGTTTATTTTATTTACTTTGTTAAAAAATAAAGTCAATGTAATTAATAAATCCGAAATATAATAATATATTAGTTAAAAAATAAAGTCAATGTAATTGTTAATTTCTATTGTTTGTAATTTTTAGATAAATACGAAATATTATTAATTTCTGTTGATGTTAATTAATATATCAATATATATCAAAAAGTAATATTTGATAGTTTATTTCATTTACTTTGTAGTGTAGTACATAGATCCTGAAATTATGAATCGTAGTTGGATGTATGATCGATTGTTTCCTGGAAGCTTCGGTTTAAAGCGACGTTTTGTAGAAGGAGTAGAAGAGTTTATTTTTTGTGCTAAGCGTCATGAAGAATTTGCGCGACAGGGAGGAATTAGATCCCCGTTGTTATACCCCAATTTTGTCCGACTATTTGAAAATCAAATAAAAAATGTATTTCCGTGAACATCCAACTCTAATCGGTATTTTCTCGTTTTCAAAAAACATATAGTCATTTGAGTCTAATCGTGTATGCATTTTATTCTCGTTGTGCACATGTCACTTCCATTGTGTGCGTGTGGCTCCTAATTGAGTTCGCGTGTTTAGCCTCATAGTGTGTATTATTTTGCTAATCAAGTGTGCGCTTGTGCGAGAATCAATTAATTGCGCGTTTTGCTCGAAAGTTATTAGCACTTTAGCGCTATTGTTATTTGTCTCATTTGTTTTGGTTAATTAGTACTCATCAATAAGGAGAAAAAAATAGAAGAAATAGTCAAATAGTGTCTTGTTTAAATCTGTTTTGTTATCATTATTATTATTATTATTACTATTATTATAAAAAAAACAATCAAAAGAAGATAAGAAAGAAGCCCGAGCATCATTGCTCGTAGATTAAAACAAGCATCATTCATATCTATATTAATTCAGCCAAGTTGTGGCCTTTTTTACATTAGTAAATATTCCTTTTAAACAAAAAACATAGTTGCTCTAATCAAGAAAAAGGTACAGCAACCCCAAAAGTCAGAAGGTCAGCAGAATGGACAAAGAGAAGAAGCCAAATTGTGGCAGCAACATGCCTCAGCAGCAGATTTAGCATTGTCTAGCTCCAAAGCTTAAAATAGGCAAAGTCTTTGCTTGCCTTTTGTTATCCATAGCCTGCACACACATAAACAATGTTTATAACAGTCAAATACACTAAGTTGTGAAAGCACCAGAGGTTGGAGAGGAAGAAAAAGTTGCTCAGAAAGTTTAGAGCACCAAAACATGAAACATTTTGAGAAAATACAAATCAGAGTTTCAGGAAAAATTGATCACACAGTGCATCAACCTATGCAATTTCACTATAAATACACACTCAGGCAGCAACACACAGGGAGGACAGCAATACTCACTAAACAGTCAATAAAAACACTGAAACATTTTCTTTGATTCAAAGTTCTGTTCCAAAAAGCAGCAGTGGCAGTAGTTTTTTTTAGCAGAAAGAAAGTGTTTTCAGAAACAAAACTTGGGATCCCGGTTGGTTATTCTAACTATTAGATAGAAAATAGATGCTGGAACTCTTTTATTTTTAGTATGATCATTGAATCTGAATGTGTAATAACCGTAAGGGTCGTGTGTTTTAAAAAAAAAAAAGAGACAATACTAGCTGAAAACGATTTAAAATAAATCAGTAAATAGGTAGATAAAATGTTGTTTGAGTCGTTGTTATTGTTGTCATAAGGAACAGAGCATGCTCTTCTCTTTCAAATGTAGTTCCATTTAGATTTAGATTTAGATTAGGTATCAACTTAACAAAGAACAAAAAAAAATAAATAAAACTTGAGGTATAGACAGTAGTTAGAGTTGCTGTTATAGGAATAAAACTTGAATTTGTTTCAAATGGGTTTATTAGATTTAGATGCAAAGAACCAATCAAAAGAGGGCAACCAAAGCAAAAGCACTAAAAGAAGTAGAGAGAGTTACCTCCGGCCACCGCGTACGGTGGTTGTCCCTGTCAGTTGGCCGTGCGCCTCCGTCGTCGCCGCCGGAAATCACCAACACAGAAACCGAACCATCAACAGCCTCCCCAACCACCACGACCTCACTATCTTCGCGAACAGCCCCCTCCTCCCTTTCAACCACCACGGCCAGACCTACACCACCATCCACCGAACCACTCCCACTTCGCACCACCCTCCTCTCTCTCCTCACCACCGAACACCCACAGAAACAGCTACCATCAGCCTCCCCAACCACCACGGCCACACCGCTCCTCCCCTTCGCAGCCACCACGCCGTAGACCGCCACCATCAAACCGTTGTCCATCCACCCTTACCTCCGTCATCGCCGTCGTACCACTACCCTAAACCACCAAACCGTAGCCCAAACAGTCAGCAACAGAACCCAACCGTACCCTCAATAGAAACCGAATCAGAGAAATAGTGGATCGGTTGAGAGAGAGAGAGAGAGAGAGAGAGAGAGATTCAGCGTGGTGTTTTCGGTGGCGGAGGGAAAGGGGAAATGGATGCGATTGAGAGAAAGAGAGAGGAGATCAGAACATTAGAGAGAGGAGAGAGGAGATCAGAGTATGTGAGAGAGGAGAAGTGAAACGGCGCCGTCGGAAAGGGGGAGAGGAAGGCGCCGTTGGAAAGGGAGAGAGGGGCTACGGCGGTTGGTGGCTGAGGAGAATTTAGGGTTAGAGAGAATGGGGGAAGTGCGGCGCTGAGAGAGGACAGGATTCGAATTAGGGTTTCCTCTTTTAACTTTGCTTTATATATGTGCCCTTTTAATTTTATTTTATTTCAAATTGATACCTACACCCTGCATTTCACTACGCGCACCCCCCTGAGCCCGTCAGAAAACTAAAAAACGTGGGCCAGCTCGCTAAGGATGGTGGGCTACTGTTTACACCCCAATTTTAATAATACAGCCTTCCTGCCACTTGCACCCCCCATATTACTATTTCACCCCCTGTTTCTCTTTTTAAATTCTATTTCTGTCCCCTAGATAAACGTATTTTTTTCACAAAACCTTTTTTTCCCAAATAATAAATTTTTTTTTCCCTGAACAAAAATTAATCCAATTGCGAAAACTCTTCAAAATCAAAAACTTTGTTAGTAGTCTTGCGAAGCCTCTGCTTGCATGATTATTAACAATGGAGTGCTAGTGATAATCACCCATAACCTTCGTTAGTTTGATTATCATGAATGCTTTCAATTTCAAAAGATATTTTCCTAAGTACCGAAGTCATAGCAAGTGCTAGTGATGACCACTCATAACCTTTGTTAGTTTGGTCATCATGAAGGCTTTCATTTTTCAAAAGAGATTTTTACATGCACTTAAATGGGTTCTAGTAATGGTCACCCATAACCTTTGTTAGTTTGATCATTATGAACGTCCTTTACTTTTCAAAACCAAAACAAAAAGACTTTCATTTTCAAGGCTCGTTAGAACTACGTCGCTTTGATTCCCATTTGGGATACGTAGGAGCGAGTCTCGTTCTCGTCAAGCGCAGCAAATAAAAGTCATTTTCGCAATCATAAAAAGTTTAGCATTTGCATAACAAAAAGAAAAGAGTTATTTTCATAACAAAAAAAAATCACTTTTGCAAACCAAGATCATTTTTAGAACGAAGACCTTTTCCTTTCTAAAAACATTTTCAACCCATCGTCGCTAGTGGTTAATCAGAACGTTTGTTCGTCTAGCCAATGGTGGCGATGTCTTTTTCCCCAAAGAACAACAAGCGATGATCACTCATAACCTTTGTTAGTTTGATCATTTGTGCCAATCAATCTCTTTCGAAAACCCCTTTCAAAAGAACAAATAAAAATGAGTCGCTACTAATAGTCAATCAGAACCTTTGTTCGTCTGACTGGCGGTAGTGACTCTCATTTTCAAGAGTACTTAGCGGTGGTTACCCATAACCTTGGTTAGTTTAATCATTCACTAAATGCTCGTCCTATTTCGAAAACTCACTAAAAAGATAAAAGACAAAAACCTTTTCAGGACAAAGAAGAACTACGTAGCTTTGAGTTCTCCATCGCACCGGGAGATACGTAGGAGCGGGCCATGTCCCGTCAAGCATTTTTTTTTCTAAAAAACCGTTTTTCCCCCTTTTTTCATAATAAATAAAGATTTTCATTAAGAATTTTTCAATAAGAAGTGGAGAGGCAAAATTAAGTATTTTCAAGTCAACACACTAAAATCACACATTTAATTAAAGGTTCCCTCTCAGTAGAGAGGACGTGTGGGGTGCTAACACCTTCCCCGCGCGTAACCGACCCCCGAACCCTATTCTCTAGTTTCGCAAGACCAATCGCTTTCCAAAAAAGGTTTTCCTAATATTTTCCTTAATAAATATTGGTGGCGGCTTCATTGTCTTAGGAAAAGCTGTGAACGAGGAAGGTTCTCCCTCGGGGACTTTTTCGGGCACAACAATTGGCGACTTCACTGGGGACTAAAAAACATTTTTTTCAAAAGTGGGTCAAGCCTAATTAATTAAGTGTGTAGTTCGTGTGATTGATTTGAACATCTTGCTTTGCCTCTATTCTTCTTCTTTTTCATAAGCATGTTGCATCCATATGCATTCTTCTTCTATGTTTGCTTTTGTTTAAAATAATAGATAGTTACTTCTTTGCTTAAATGCTTAGTTCCCTCATGCATATTTCCCCTCTCTTGTCATGTCCCCTTCTTCTCCGCTCCCTTTCTGAGGTAAGTAATGTGTTTGTTGTTGGCACCCTAGATTAGTTGTATTTGATTGGTATTGAACCCTAGGGTAGACGACATGTTATGGCTTTCTATTGTCTGGACTGTCCTGGATTTTCATTTGCAGGTGGGGTAGTTTTTAAGGAAATGCCCTTCGCACACACACACTTGTACCTTGAGATTTTATGATTAGAGAAATAGACCATAACCCAGGTCTGTTAGGATACCTTAGGATGAGTGGATTCGAGTAGTGGGAGCCCATCAGGACCTTTGTCCGTTTGGCTACTCGCGAAAGTTTCAATCAGAGTTGTGCTCTTTCATGATGCTTGGTATCTAGCAGTTTGCTGCATTTACAGGGATTTTCATGAGAGGGACTGTGGCTCTGATAACCTTTGTGAGGGTGTGAATAGAGCTACATGAGAAGATTATCCCTAAAATGCCTTAGATCATAGGTTCTACCTCCTTTTAGGTCACAAGGGCTTTCCAAATTGTGTGTTGCATCGTTGCGTTCAGTTCAATCAATTTTTCCTTCAAAATTTTGGAAAATCAAAAAAGATATGCTTTTCCTTTTCGCCTATATGAGGTGGCATATAGTGTGGAAATTTTCAAATCACCACCTGTAAATATCCTCTTTCTGCAAAAACACAAAAAAAAGGTATCATTGCATCATTGCATCACTACATTATCGCATCATTTGCATTGCATAAAATTCCAATTTTGAAAAAAAAACCATTCATCTTGCGTTCTCTTTCATTACATAAAGATAAAACAAAAAACAATTATCATCTGCATAGCATAAGCATTTCATTTATAATCATGCAAAAAAAAAATCCTCGTCAAGTTCATCCAAGATGAGACATTCATGCATAAGCATTATTTCAAAAAAGACACAGTCGAACTACGTAAGCTTTGATTCCTCATTACAATGGGGATACGAAGGAGCGGGTCACACCCCGTCAAGCACATTTTTCTAAAACCTTTTTTCCAATAAATCATTTGCATCTCCAAATAATTTTCAAAATCATGTTCCAAAACTAAAAATCAAAAGTTTCCAATGCATGCATCTTCTCTAAACAAAGAAAAATAGAAAAGCTCTTCATGTAAAAGCTCAATGAGTAAAAGTGCGCCTTCGGATGACGAAGGGTAATATCTCAAATTTGTTTGTGCACTACAAATTTGAGATGTTACTCTACGATATCGGGGCACTTTGACCCTATCAAGTGAGGTTTGTTTTCAAATAAGAGAATAAGTTTGAGTTAACCAAATGTCAAAGCATTTCAGTATATTGCGTGAAGTATTGAGTCAGGATCCACTCAATGTTTCATGCAAGTTACTCAGAGTAACGACAATTGGTTGCCTCACATCATCATTTGCATACATCCTTGCATTACATAAAACAAAATTTTCAAAAAAAAGGCAAAACGCAAAACTTTCAAAAAATCATCATAGTCTTTTCTTTTACCGGGCTACATGAGGTGATGTTCCCAAAATTTCAGTCACCAAACTCGAACAATGTTTTCATCTCATTTTTCATATGCATGTCAAGTCGCATTATCGCAGTCATTTTCATATAAAAACATCATTTGCATGACATAAAACAAAACTTGATAAAATTCATACATGCATTTTTCTCAATCTCATTTAGGTTTGTCAGGAGTGCATTCTCTGCACGTGTGCGTTTCCATTCACTAAGGCTTTTTCCCCTAATTTTCTCGAAAAATCCAAAAATCGTGTCTTAGTAGAAGCGCGTCTCATGCATTATTGTTGTCCTTTTTCACACATCGTGAAAAAAATAATACATTAACCTCTCATCTTGCATGCATTTCCATAAAAATCATGTCTTCCCACGCATTTTTTTTATTTAAAAAAAAAAATCATTGTGAGTATCATGCATTTCATTGCACAAAAAATGAAACATAAGAAAGCATCTCATTCATAATCATGAACAAAAGTCATCATCAAATTTATTCAAGATGTAGCATTCATGCATCATTTCATTAACCTCATCACTTTAGTTCAAATACGTCATTCCTCCATACATGCATCTCTCAAAAAAAGGAAGGGGCATTGGCATTGCATACCTTGTCTTGCCTCTAAAAAATCATCATTTAGAAAAAAAAGCATCATTCCTGCATCTTTCATCATTCGAAAGAAAAAGGGGGCATCGGCATTTCATATCTTTTCTTGCCCCTATAAAAATCATTTTGAAAAGAAGCATCATTCTTGCATCATTCATCATCCAAAGATGCATTGGCATTTCATATTTCGTCTTGTATAAAAAGAAAGCATCAAAACAAAAAAAAACTTTTAGAATAATCACACTTTTCAAGTGAATATGCTTTCATGCATTTTCATCATGTATACATCATAATGTTTTCATCCATGCATTGCGTACAACAAAAATGTTGTGATGAGAGACGAGATGTTCTTGCAAAGTAATCTTTCCTTTTTGGAAAAGTTTACCCTCACTCATTTGCAAACTCAAGGTGTTCCAAGGCACTCAGTTTTTCACATCAATAGCTCACTTGTATTTCCTTCAAAAAAAAGACATTACATCTCATCCATTCCATGATAAAAGACTGAAACAGGTCATCAAAAAAAAAGGTTTTCACCAATATTAACTCTCTGTGAAGCGTTCTTCTAGTAAGCATGCATGCCACGTGCAGTTTCTCTTGTTTGAGTCAGTCAATTCCTTCATCACCATTCCCCATCCAAGTCTAACCCCGCCCCATCCACCCATAAAGTGCATATTCTCTCCTATCAGTGCATGCTTGACTTTTTGGTTCATTCTCGCTAACACTTTAAGTCCTCCATGCTGGGGCAATTCCGTGATCACTAATTTTCCCTGTCAGTATCATATTCCTTTAGTGCAAGTCTTTCTAAAAAATATATAATAAATAAAAAAGATAAAATAAGCTCGCTAGGTTGAAAACCCGCAAAGGGCGGCCTAGGCAAAAAAGAGCGCCCGGTGGATTGAAAACTCGCAAAGAGCGGTCCAGGCAAAAATTAGGACACAAAAAAGGGGGAAAATAAAAGAGCAAACACATGAAGATAGATAAATTATTGTCCTAAAGTTAAGTCATACAGAAATAAGCAATCAAGATTTTTGGCCATCTCTCCAAAGATTCAAAACCACAAAAATACTCTTTGTTACCCATCTTAAGCCGAGAAAAGCCCAAGATATCCCCATCACTCTGGACGAGGGCTAATTCCGCATCAAAGGTGGTATATCATTTCCACCCATGTCAAAAGGAAAAGAAATTCACAAAAGGAGGGGAATAACAAAGTTCAAAGAGGAGAATCCCAAAACGAAGAAAGGAAGACAAAGGGAGTATAAATTAAGAGTCAATACATTTTGCCATGAAGCATAAGAGCTCCCCTTCAAAAAGGCCCTCAAATTCAATGGGTTCAATCATTTCCCCTTCCAAAAAAAAAACCCTCAATTCATTAAATTTAATCATCTCTTCTTTCATAAAACCTTCAAACACCTCATTGGGTACAACCATCCCCAAACACCTCATCAAACCTAATAACCATTTCCTTCATAAATCATTGACCATCGGCCAACACCGAATAAGACCCATCCTCCCCATCAACCCCAAACACTTCATCAAGCTCAATCATCCCCTTCTCCACATCACAACCCTAAAAAGTCCATTCCGATCAATGACTAGTTGCCTTCGTTTTCTCAAGTTTTAATTTTAAGACAAATAAGTTTATCTATTTGCGACGTGTTTTCTCAAAAGAAAAAAGACAAACAAGCAGAAAAAAAGAAACCTGCTCAAAAAGAAAAGACAAACAATCAAAAAAGGAAAGTTGGTAAAAAAAGAAGAAGGGATTGCACTCCAAAATGCATTCGTGTTGCATTAAAACAAGGTCTAGTGGTCACCAAGTGGAGCCTCTCATCATACTAAAAAGTCAAAACTTTCATTGCATTTGAGTTGTTCTTAAAGAAAAACCAAAAGTGTGTACTAGGAGGCATTTCCTTCACCTCTCACTCCACTCAACTTTGGGGAGGTTTGTTCATTGCCCACCCCATTCATATATCACCCTCAGTTCATAACCATCACCATAACTCTGTCGCCTTTCACAACCACACTCAAAGAAACCATTTGAAATGTCATTCGAAAGTGGGGCAAGCGCATTCCCATTCCTTCACCTCATTCATTCCTATAAAACCTCACTGGGGCAATCTCTCAACTCACTATCCTAAACAAGGCCTTGTCATTCTAATTGGGGCAGCTTTGTCATTGTTATGACTGGGGCAACATCAAACCTTATGGGTTGAGACAAAACCTCTTTTGATCCACCTTCCCTTTCAAAAGCCGAAGCATTCTCAATTCAGCATCTTCTACGCCCCTAGTTGTTGTCACCACTAGACAGGGGCAAACTATTCACTCATCAAAGACCTGAATCGGGGCAATCTTGCATCTCTTGATCCCTCATAAGCTTCGGCAATAGCCATGTCGGTCATTCCTTCACTTGCCATAAATGTCCATGTCCTAAACCAATTCCAAGTTAACTGACTCATTCATTCACATTTGCACTCCTATGCATGCTTAATAGACAATGCTTCAAAAAGAGAGAACACAAGTTGTTTACGTGATATCTAAAATTCAGTCATCATGGAAAGAAAGAGAAAACAAGTGAGGTTGTTTGTAAATAAAAACCTTGGGAACACCGGAGTTTGAATTAAATTCAATTCTTCAACAGAATGGTCAATAACCATCTCAATTCCTTGCATTCAAAGTCTCGCATCTCATCGTCACAAAAATGTTTACCTCATGCATCTAGGCATTTCAATCTATTCATTATAGCATATGCATCAAAGCATTACATTTGCATCTTCACATTTTGTGCATTCATCACATAGCAAAAAGAAAAAAAACTTTCCACGTCAGTTACACCATATTAATACTTGCATTTCATAGAGGAAAATAGTAAAGAAGAAAAAGGAGAAATCTTTTCATTGCATTGGCATCATATTAATGTTCGCACTTCATAAAAAGGAAAAGAACAAAATCATTGCATGTCATTCATCATTAGAGCATTACATTTTGCATCAGATATTTCATAGAAAAAGCAAAGAAAGCAAAAAGAAAACAAAGAAAAGAAACCACAAAAGCAACACAAAAGCATTCCATGTCATTCACCATTCCACAAGATACTAATCATTGCAAGTGCCATTGCATCATCAAAATTCTTCAGACCATTAGATCAATACAGACATATGTTGACCCATAAACCAGACCTTTGTGTCCATAATTCAAAGCTACTCCCTTGATCTCAGGCGATCCTCATTTCATGTCTTCTCATTCATTGCTTTTTCATTAGCACATCCAGTGTTGACTCTCACTTGCAAACTCCAAACAAACAACAAAAAGAACAGAAACATTCCCTGTCATCCAGCATTCCATATCATTCATCATTCCATAAGCATTCCTTTGTCATTCAATCCTCAAACATTAAAGCGGTGCATTTGCATCATATTAACGTTAGCATTTCCATAAAAGAAAAAGAACAAAAATCATCGCATCAAACATCCGAGCATCGCATCATGTTTGCATTTCATAGAAGAAGCAAAAAAGAAACAAACTGAAGTTAGAACAGGAGCATTCCATTCAACAAAGCATCAATCACCGCATACACTTGCATTCAAACATCCAAGCATTATGTTGATATTTGCATTTCATAAACTACAAAGAAGAAGCAAATACAAAAGAATAAAAGCATTCCATAATATTCAAGACATCAATCATGGCATATGTTTGCATTACATGTGTCATTCATTGCATTGCTAAGCAAAATGCGGACGAACACAAGATGTTAATCCTCATGCCTAGTTCCAAGAATCAGCACTTCAAGTGTCAGTCTTCAATCTAATTCTCAAGTCCGTCATCCGGGACTTGTCAGTCTCAAAATCTCATCCCAGTCGCTCCTTCAGTTCGGAGTTCAAATGTCCTCAGGTCCCAAGTGGTTCATTAAAAGCACGCTAAGTTTTCATCCTCGTTTACTGTTTTCTCATCAGCACACCAAGTGTTCATTTACTGCTTTCATTCTAGCAAACCAAGCATTCATCATCATTGCATCAGACATCGAGTCAGTTTTCAAAATACAAAATCATTTCAATAAATAGGAGACTAAGTCGAATGTACATTCGAAATAGTCATCACGATAGGAGACTTGAATTGATCACTCAAGAATCCTAAGGCAAAAAAAAAAACATTCAGTTTCGTCTACATCATAGTAATGTTTGCATTCCATAAAACAAAAAGAACCAAAATTCATCTTCCCATCAAACATCAAAGCAATACAGTTGCATCACATCAATACTTGCATCTCATAGAAGAAAAGAAAGCTAAAACATCCCATGTCATTCATCATTTCATGTTATTCATCATTTTATAGCAATATTCACATTTCATAGAAAAAAGGCAAGGAAAGAAAAGTTTTCCATTGCATATCATCTGCCATTTCATCAAAACGCAAGAGCATTACATATCATCAAACACCAAAATTTTGCATTCGCATACCTGCACTTCATAAAAAGAGCAAGACAGAAGAAGAAATTCAGACGTTTGCATTACACTCATCATAAGAAAAATAAAACAGCAATCATGGCATTTGCATTGCATGCATTTGTTCATTTTCAGCAGCGGGTACAAAGAGAGGATGAGAACTTCGGTGTTAGCCCTCGCCCTCATATTCCAGAAAATGCTCCCCCAAGTTGGGAGAGTTCAGAAGAAAAAAGAAACAGAAAGAGAGAGAGAAACAGTAAAGAAAAGAAAAGAGAGAACTCAAGCGCGCATTGCGGATTGGAACCCAGAGAGATCATCGCTCCCTTCTGCCCAGGTCTCACATCGTGTACGAGCAACGCGATGGACCGCAGCCCCATGCGAGGTTCAACGGAATAGTTGTATCAAGCCTAAGATACAGTGGACGCCGTGCATTGATCTGTATATCAGTTCCGGAGCTGATAACGATCCCCCCGGTCGCTCGAAAAAGGCCAACAGGAAGCGTGCTCCTCAAAGCCACGTGCAAACTCGGATTCATCAAGAATTCGTTTAAGGATTACAGGTTTTAGGCAGCCTGGGGAATTTATCGCTTTCTACACGCCAAGTGCCCATTTTACTCTTCTGTCTGCACGCCAAGTGCTCATCTTACTTTTCTGTCCGCACGCAAGTGCCCATTTTTACATTTCTGTCTGCACGCAAGTGCCCATTTTACTTTCCCGTTTGCACGCAAGTGCCCATTTTACCTTTTCTGTCTGCACGCAAGTGCCCAGCTTACCTTTTCGGCCTGCATGTCAGTGTTCATTTACTGTTTCCTCGTCAACACTCCAAGTGTTGGTTCAAGAAAAAAAGGAGGGGAAAAAGAAAAAGAAAACTGGGGTTTCACCAAGTAGACAAAATTGGTATAATTTCTGAATTCTTTATTTCTATTTTATCTTCGAAATATGTCTCGGCCAATTCATATTTCTTGGTAAAATCCAAATAAAGAGGGGCAGCTGTTATACCCCAATTTTGTCCGACTATTTGAAAATCAAATAAAAAATGTATTTTCGTGAACATCCAACTCTAATCGGTATTTTCTCGTTTTCAAAAAACATATAGTCATTTGAGTCTAATCGTGTATGCATTTTATTCTCGTTGTGCGCATGTCACTTCCATTGTGTGCGTGTGGCTCCTAATTGCGTTCGCGTGTTTAACCTCATAGTGTGTATTATTTTGCTAATCAAGTGTGCGCTTGTGCGAGAATCAATTAATTGCGCGTTTTGCTCGAAAGTTATTAGCACTTTAGCGCTATTGTTATTTGTCTCATTTGTTTTGGTTAATTAGTACTCATCAATAAGGAGAAAAAATAGAAGAAATAGTCAAATAGTGTCTTGTTTAAATCTGTTTTATTATCATTATTATTATTATTACTATTATTATAAAAAAAAAACAATCAAAAGAAGATAAGAAAGAAGCCTGAGCATCATTGCTCGTAGATTAAAACAAGCATCATTCATATCTATATTAATTCAGCCAAGTTGTGGCCTTCTTTACATTAGTAAATATTCCTTTTAAACAAAAAACATAGTTGCTCTAATCAAGAAAAAGGTACAGCAACCCCAAAAGTCATAAGGTCAGCAGAATGGACAAAGAGAAGAAGCCAAATTGTGGCAGCAACATGCCTCAGCAGCAGATTTAGCATTGTCTAGCTCCAAAGCTTAAAATAGGCAAAGTCTTTGCTTGCCTTTTGTTATCCATAGCCTGCACACACATAAGCAATGTTTATAACAGTCAAATACACTAAGTTGTGAAAGCACCAGAGGTTGGAGAGGAAGAAAAAGTTGCTCAGAAAGTTTAGAGCACCAAAACATGAAACATTTTGAGAAAATACAAATCAGAGTTTCAGGAAAAATTGATCACACAGTGCATCAACCTATGCAATTTCACTATAAAAACACACTCAGGCAGCAACACACAGGGAGGACAGCAATACTCACTAAACAGTCAATAAAAACACTGAAACATTTTCTTTGATTCAAAGTTCTGTTCCAAAAAGCAGCAGTGGCAGTAGTTTTTTTTTAGCAGAAAGAAAGTGCTTTTAGAAACAAAACTTGGGATCCAGGTTGGTTATTCTAACTATTAGATAGAAAATAGATGTTGGAACTCTTTTATTTTTAGTATGATCATTGAATCTGAATGTGTAATAACCGTAAGGGTCGTGTGTTTTTAAAAAAAAAGAGACAATACTAGCTGAAAACGATTTAAAATAAATCAGTAAATAGGTAGATAAAATGTTGTTTGAGTCGTTGTTATTGTTGTCATAAGGAACAGAGCATGCTCTTCTCTTTCAAATGCAGTTCCATTTAGATTTAGATTTAGATTAGGTATCAACTTAACAAAGAACAAAAAAAAATAAATAAAACTTGAGGTATAGACAGTAGTTAGAGTTGCTGTTATAGGAATAAAACATGAATTTGTTTCAAATGGGTTTATTAGATTTAGATGCAAAGAACCAATCAAAAGAGGGCAACCAAAGCAAAAGCACTAAAAGAAGTAGAGAGAGTTACCTCCGGCCACCGCGTACGGTGGTTGTCCCTGTCCGTTGGCCGTGCGCCTCCGTCGTCGCCGCCGCAAATCACCAACACAGAAACCGAACCATCAACAGCCTCCCCAACCACCACGACCTCACTATCTTCACGAACAGCCCCCTCCTCCCTTTCAACCACCACGGCCAGACCTACACCACCGTCCACCGAACCACTCCCTCTTCACACCACCCTCCTCTCTCTCCTCACCACTGAACACCCACAGAAACAGCTACCATCAGCCTCCCCAACCACCACGGCCACACCGCTCCTCCCCTTCGCAGCCACCACGCCGTAGACCGCCACCATCAAACCGTTGCCCATCCACCCTTACCTCCGTCATCGCCGTCGTACCACTACCCTAAACCACCAAACAGTCAGCAACAGAACCCAACCGCACCCCCAATAGAAACCGAATCAGAGAAATAGTGGATCGGTTGAGAGAGAGAGAGAGAGAGAGAGAGATTCAGCGTGGTGTTTTCGGTGGCGGAGGGAAAGGGGAAACGGATGCGATTGAGAGAAAGAGAGAGGAGATCAGAACATTAGAGAGAGGAGAGAGGAGATCAGAGTATGTGAGAGGGGAGAAGTGAAACGGCGCCGTCGGAAAGGGGAAGAGGAAGGCGCCGTTGGAAAGGGAGAGAGGGGCTACGGCGGTTGGTGGCTGAGGAGAATTTAGGGTTAGAGAGAATGGGGGAAGTGCGGCGCTGAGAGAGGACAGGATTCGAATTAGGATTTCCTCTTTTAACTTTGCTTTATATATGTGCCCTTTTAATTTTATTTTATTTCAGATTGATACCTACACCCTACATTTCACTACGCGCACCCCCCTGAGCCCATCAGAAAACTAAAAAACGTGGGCCAGCTCGCTAAGGATGGTGGGCTACTGTTTACACCCCAATTTTAATAATACAGCCTTCCTGCCACTTGCACCCCCCATTTTACTATTTCACCCCCTGTTTCTCTTTTTAAATTCTATTTCTTTCCCCTAGATAAACGTATTTTTTTCACAAAACCTTTTTTTCCCAAATAATAAATTTTCTTTTCCCTGAACAAAAATTAATCCAATTGCGAAAACTCTTCAAAATCAAAAACTTTGTTAGTAGTCTTGCGAAGCCTCTGCTTGCATGATTATTAACAATGGAGTGCTAGTGATAATCACCCATAACCTTCATTAGTTTGATTATCATGAATGCTTTCAATTTCAAAAGATATTTTCCTAAGTACCGAAGTCATAGCAAGTGCTAGTGATGACCACTCATAACCTTTGTTAGTTTGGTCATCATGAAGGCTTTTGTAACATCCCCTATTTAGCTAATTAGATTTAATTAAATTAGCTAGAGGTTAAGTTGATTAGTGAGCATAATTATTCTAGTTATGAAATGGTATCATGGATCAAATAGATAAATAACATTTTGATTAAACATAATTAGTAATTTATGCTAAGTGTGGAGACTTGAGTGTAAGTGTTGAATTAGTCGTGAGTTAGATGAATTGCTAATGAGGGAGGGTAGAAGAGTCTTTTCTCATTAAGTGGCTACCCTTCAGCTGACCCAAATCACTACAACACACTTCATTCCCTCATTTTCTGAAAAACAGCAAGAAGTAGGGAGGAGGAGGAGAGAATTCGTGAGAGAGAGTGGAGAAGAAAGGGAAGGGGTCCTACCTTCATTGTTCATGCATGTTGAATCTAAAGCCACCATTGTTCATCATTCTTCTTCCTCCACATTTTGATACCACATTAGTTCGCATCAACCCACCCATTCTCCAAACACCATTAAAGGACCTCAAAATCTAAGTGTGTGGAACAGCTGTTGCATGTTGCAACTGAAGGTTTATATTCAACAATAGAACTCACTACAGATTGGTAGAACAAAGATTGAGTAGCTGGATTCGAAGGGGATGAAGCTGGATTCGATCGTTCAGTTTCGATAGCACTAGGAGCGAAGTTGGAAACCGTTCGTGTAGTTCCTTTGTTCGTGACTGTAGTGAATTCGGGGTTGTGCGATTTTCATCGCAAATAGGTGAGTTCTATAACTCGCTTAGGGAATGTGTTGTGTGTCCGAGTCTTTGCTTTCGAAAACCGTTTTATTGAAAAGATGGTGATTTAAATTATGAAATTGCTAGATTGATTTTTGGATGTGCTGGATTGAATTGATATACATTGCTATAATATACTGTTTCCATGTGTGTTTGAGTTTGGGTCTCGATCGGAAGAGAAATGAGAATCGGAATGGAACGGATTTACTCATGAAAAACCTGTTTTCTGGAAAACTGATAGAGACGCACAGATCGTGTGCCTACGAGCACGGGTCGTGCGCCCCCTTCTGATACGACAAGAACTGGATTTTTAAAACACGCACGGATCGTGCGCCTAGTCGCACGGGTCGTGCGAATGTTTCTGGAACTCTCTACAATTTTAGTGAATAACGCACGGATCGTGCGCTTGGTCGCACGGGTCGTGCGTCTCCTTCTGGAAATCTTCTGCAAATCGTTCAAAAACGCATGGGTCGTGCGCCTACACGCACGGGTCGTGTGAGACTTTCTGACCTTCAAATTTAAAGTATATTTTTATTCATTCCAAATGATTCCAATCATCTTCTAATCCTTTCCCCAAGGTTCCCCAACAATGTACAGGTAACAATGGTATGAGATTGAACATGTTCGATAGAAAATTTGTGTATTATGAATAAAATGGAAAACCGCACTTAGAGAACCCGAGAGTTCATATGTCAAGAATAATAATAATACACGGTACTTGACTGATATTATACACGGTACTTGACTGAAATGACTAACAGCCCATTGCGGGTACACAGGCTGATAATGTATAATAAATACAAGAGGAAAAAGGGTTACGACCCTTAGAGGTTAGCATACTAGGGGAGGGGAAGTCATGAGCCCCAAAAGCTAGACTCAAGAATGTTTCCCCCACTAGAAATAGCGGGATGGGTTCACCAAAGTCAAAGAAGTGCCTATAAAATAGGTAGACTGAGGTGTTATGCTAAAAACATGGAACAAAAGATTGCATGCTTCATGTGTCGCTTAGGAGGGCCATGAGCATGAAGGTTACAGGAACTAAATGTATTTCCACGTGGTTGCTTTTTAGGACCACGAGTTCAAAGTAAAGCATAATGAACCGCTAGAGTTAGTAAGGGGTCTCGATAGGACTCACTGAGATAATGTTTATCTCACCCTTCATATTTGTGGTTTTTACAGAGAAACAGGGGAAAGCAAAGGCGAAGAAGCACGGTTAGCCGGTGCGACTCTTGGAGTCATTGAAGACCGATTTTCATGTCTTAGACCTTTGTCCCATTTATTGTTTCTATGTTATCGATTGTATAACTTTCATGGTTTAAGTTGTAAAATCGTTTCCGCTACTTTATGTTTTGAGTATTGAACACCAGGATTATGTACAAGTCTTAAGTTTTGAAACTTAAGCATTTTCAGGAAGTTTATGAGGTTCAGAGAACCATTTGATATGTATTATCGAAAGCTTTAGTTGTGTTCAATATTTCAATAACAGGAAGTTACTCTGATGTATGCCATTTAGTGCATTTCGGTGATTCTATATGTTAGAATTTATCGGGGTGTTACATTATGGTGTCAGAGCAGTTCGACCTAGTCGGGCTTAGACAGTTAGGGTGGTTTTGTCCCTCGAGTAATTCTGCTATCTTGCTTCTTGTGATACTAAGAGACATTGAGACTGATCAACTTAATACTTGGTGTATCATTTGCAGAATTATGGCAGGAGGATCGAGGAATAACCCACCAATTGATCCGCATTCTGCATGGATGCAGAACGTAATCGAGAGACAACAGAAGATGATGGAAGATATGTTGCAAATGCAGCAGAATGCTCAAGCTCAGCCTCAGCAAGCCCCTGAGCCTCAGGTTGACCCAAGGAGGGTTTTCTCTGAATTTCTGAAAATGAAGCCGTCCGAGTTCAGAGGAGGACCAGATGTCATGGAAGCCCAGCATTGGCTAGATGATATAGAGAAGATCTTCGTAGCTATGCAAGTCACTGATGTGGACAAGCTAAGATTGGCAGCTCATATGCTGAAAGGTGAAGCTAACAACTGGTGGACTAATACCAAAGCCATGATGGTAACTATGGATACTCCCCAGACTTGGGAACATTTCAAGCAGGTATTTTTGGAGCAGTTCTTTCCAACAGCCATGAGGTTCGATAAGGAGAACGAATTTCTGACTCTCACTCAAGGAAGCTCAACTGTGGGTCAGTACGCGGCTAAGTTTGAAGAGTTATATCAATTCTTCGGTTTAGCCGGATATGCTCCCAATGACAAGTGGAAAACCGAAAGGTTCAAGTACGGGCTAAGGGAAGACATTGCTCAGAGTTTGAGTTCTTTTGCCTATACTAACTATGCTGCCATGGTTCAACAAGCGCACATAGCTGAAAGTGACTTGAAGAGGTTATATGCAAGCAGGAAAGTATTCCATCAGAATAGGAAGAATGTTGGATCATCCAACCATCAGACGGGTCCCAGGCACAACTCCAACAAAGGGAAACAGGTTCAGTCGTCGAACTCCTCAAGGTTCAGTACATGTTCCAACTGTGGAAAGTATCATCAGGGTAAATGCCAGATGGGATCCAACCAGTGTTATTTTTGCAAGAAAGGCGGTCATTATGCACGGGACTGCCCAGAGAAGGAGAAGAGTCAAGGAAGTAACCCTGCTGCTACTACAACCCATGGAAGAGTTTACACCTTGGACGCCCAGAAGGTCACACCGTCAGATAATATACTAAGGGGTATGGGATCTCTTTTTAATAACTCCGTTAGTATTTTATATGATTCGGGTGCGACCCATTGTTTTATATCTCAAGTTTGTGTCGAACGGTTGGGATTGGCTTTAACTCCTTTGCCTCAACCAATCTCCATTAAGACTGCTGCTGAGGGTAGTATTCAGACCCAAGCGATATGTGAAAACTGTCTTCTATCCATTGGAGACAGGAATTTTGTGGTAGACTTCATTTGTTTACCAATGAAGGGCATGGACGTCGTCCTAGGCATGAGTTGGATGGCGGCCAACCACGTGACTATAGATTGCTTCCATCGAACTATAGGTTTCGCCTCCGAGTCAGTGGAACTACAACCGCCCGCTTCTGAAGCTGTTATTTCTTTCACTTCGGCCAGTAACTATCTGTTCCAAGGCGCAGAAGCTTATGTAATGATGCTGTCTGCATCCACTGAGATAGGTCAGGATTTATCTTCCGTGCAAGTTGTTAATGAATTTCTTGACGTGTTTCCCGATGAAGTTCCTTCATTCCCTCCGGATCGTGAAGTGGAGTTCTCTATAGAGTTGGTTCCGGGCACTGGACCTATTTCTATAGCCCCTTATAGAATGTCGCCGTTAGAATTGAGAAAATTGAAAGTTCAACTGGAAGAGCTAATTTCCAAACGGTTCATCCGGCCGAGTGCCTCACCATGGGGTGCTCCAGTGTTGCTCGTCAAGAAGAAGGACAGAAGTATGAGATTGTGTATTGATTATCGCCAGTTGAATAAGGTGACTGTCAAGAACAAGTACCCTCTACCGAGAATTGATGATTTGCTGGATCAGTTGAGGGGAGCTTCTGTATTTTCAAAGATTGATTTAAGATCCGGCTATCACCAAATCAGGGTTCGAGCTTTGGACGTCCCGAAGACCGCTTTCCGTACGAGGTATGGACACTATGAATTTGTAGTGATGCCCTTCGGTTTGACCAATGCTCCATGTAACACCCCGTTAATTTCTAACTTGTAGAAATTACCGAAATGCACTACTAGCATACATCAGAGTACTTCCTGTTTTAAATACTGAACACATGCTAATACTCGATGCTAAAGACCATCAAGCGCGTTACTTAACTTAATCCTGAAAAATGCATAAAGCGTTCTTACACCACTCCACTAGTGTTCAGTACCAAAATAGAAAGTGTGCGGAAGCGATTTACAACTTTATAACATAAGTCGTACAATCGTACATACTAAAGAACTGAATACAAAACACAAGATACAAGGGAAACTGAAATACAAGACATAAAGAAATAAGGATAGCGGCTGCTCCTCAAGCTCCTCAAAGTTGACTATGTGGCGGTACTAATCTCAATCACTGAGCCTAAACCATG
This sequence comes from Astragalus membranaceus, assembly GCA_039519185.1. Lineage (NCBI taxonomy): Eukaryota > Viridiplantae > Streptophyta > Magnoliopsida > Fabales > Fabaceae > Astragalus > Astragalus membranaceus. The sequence goes on along the minus strand of CM076854.1, from coordinate 43,523,161 downwards.
AACTATGCCCAATCACTGAGCCTGACAATGAATTATGCTCAATCACTGAGCCTAACAATGATTCTTAGCGTGTCACCGGTCACTTGGCATAATAAGCTTCCGGTGAACCCGTCCCCACTAATCACTAGTGGGTCCCTGATGGAGCCTAGGTTCATAAGGATCATGACTTCCTCTCCCCTAGCACACTAATCTGAAATAGGGTCGTCACCCTAACTTGATGTATATATTTTAATATACCTTGAACAATGAGCAGTGAACAATGATCTGTGAACATAACAGTGAGCTTATACTTAACATGATCTTAATCTTGACATAATTTTATACTTAGCATGATCTTATCATTAGGTGATCCCACACGGAATTACTAACGTGGTTAACTTAATTTATAATTATCCTTTACCTAGTCCGCATCCTAATGTATCGCCCATACTCAACATTATGATACTCTAACTTAGTCATAATCGGTCTCATAAATACCACCTTGGCCATCACATAAGCAAGAACATGAACATAACATAAAACTACTTCGATAGCACTTGATTTCATGATACTAATATGTTTCCATCCTTGGGAAACCTTGAGGAGTGGATTAGAAGGGACTTAGGACCAATCGGAATGACTTAGGACATAGTTTGAAATTGGGTACCAGCAAGAGACACACGACCCGTGCGCCTTGGCGCACGATCCGTGCTCAATTTTTAGAAATCCACCGTGAGTACCAGAACCTCACGCACGATCCGTGCCCAGAGGCGCACGATTCGTGCGTGACTCCCAGTATTTCAGAAAAGTCAGTTTTTCGTGTTTTCTCGTCCATTCCGATCGTTCCCGTATCCATTCCGATTCACATCCGAACTTAATAATACATCCAAACAGTCATGGAAACCAATCAATCATCATCAACCAATCAACAACATAACAACAATCAACGACTTAACATAATCAAACACATAATTTAACGATTCATCTAAGATTTCATAAAACGGTTCAATACCGGTTTTCATAACTTACGAGACCAAAACTTGAAACACAACACACATGACCATAACATCCTAGTGAGTATAGAACTCACCTATTTGCCGAGACTTCAAAGATTCAGCCGTTCCCGAGAACCACGAACTCTCCTCGGACTCGACCACAACACCAACTCACTAGCTATCTCCGAAATCGCTCCGACACACCTCCCATCGAAACCCAGCTACTGAGATGATGCCTAAGGTTGTTCTAATTCGTGATAGTGCTTCTGAATTTGGTTCCAATACCTTCTAGTTGGACATGGAAGGGGTGAATTTCAGAATTTGTTAAGTTAAGCTTTGTTGGTCAACAATGGTAACTTGGGGTAGAGGAAGGAGATGATTTCGACTTGACTATCAATAGGTAGAGGGAGATGAACTGATCAAGATGATGGCAATGGATTGAACATGCATGAATCTTTTGAGAAACTCTCCTCTTCTCTTCCTCACTCCCTCACGCCCTCTCCCCTCTCAACTTCTCAATCTTGCTGAATTTCTAAAATGAAGAAAATGAAGTGTGCCTCACTTGGTCCAGCTGAGGGGGACATATAAGGGATAAAGTAAAAAGACCACATTGCCCCTCACTTACACATTTCATTCCTAATGGCTCCTCTTAACCCTAATCACCCTAACTTAGCATAATTAAATACTCAATTACACACAATTTCATGCTTACTAATTCAAATAAGTCATTTTCAATTTAAATAAATTTCAATCAATGAAATAACTCACTAATAATTAATATTATGCTAATATAATTAAATAGTAAAAATAGGGGATGTTACACTCCAGCCGTATTCATGGATTATATGAATCGGATTTTTAATCCCTATCTGGATCAGTTTGTGGTAGTGTTCATTGATGATATCTTGGTGTTCTCTAAGACGATTGAGGAGCATGTGCAACATCTCTGAATTGTTCTGAATGTACTCCGAGAGAAGAAGTTGTATGCTAAGCCATCCAAATGTGATTTTTGGATGCCCGAAGTTAAGTTTCTGGGTCATGTGATATCTCAGGAAGGTGTTGAAGTGGACCCCAGTAAGATTGAAGCTGTGGTAGACTGGGAACAACCGTCTACGGTTACTGAGGTATGAAGTTTCTTGGGATTGGCTGGGTATTATCGAAGGTTCATTCAAGGATTTTCCCATCTGGTTCTTCCACTCACTCGGTTAACTCGCAAGGGTCAGCCGTTTGTTTGGGACTCAGACTGTGATAATTGTTTTGCGGAATTGAAGAATCGTTTAATTTCTGCACCAGTCCTTATTCTTCCAGATCCATCCGTAGGATTCCAAATCTATTGTGATGCCTCAGGTAAGGGTTTGGGATGTGTCCTGATGCAGAATCAACAAGTAGTTGCTTATGCCTCCAGACAGTTGAAACCGCATGAAGAGAATTACCCAACTCATGATTTAGAATTGGCGGCAATTGTGTTTGCCCTAAAGATTTGGAGACATTACCTGTATGGGTCTCGTTTCGAAGTGTTTAGTGACCACAAAAGTCTTAAGTATTTGTTTGACCAAAAGGAGCTGAACAATAGACAGAGGAGATGGGTAGAATTCTTGAAGGATTACGATTTTGAATTGAAGTACCATCCTGGTAAGGCTAATGTTGTGGCCGATGCTTTAAGCAGAAAGTCTATCCATACTGCAGAGTTGATGATGCACGAGATGTCCTTGTTGGAATCATTCAGAGACCTCAATTTGAGAGTGAAGTCAAGAAGGAACAGGTTGGTGTTGAGTCACATTCGGATTTCAAGTCCCTTGAGAAATCTAATTCGCTCAACCCAAGAAGGTGATGTGGAACTACAAGCGCAGAAGAGATTGCCGAGTTACACCGAAGACGGTGATGGCGTAATTTGTTTTGATGGTAGAATCTGCGTACCGAATGATGAGAATGTAAAGATGCAAGTTCTAGAAGAGGCTCATAAGAGTCAGTTCTCAATACATCTTGGGTCTACCAAGATGTATCGAGATTTGAAGCAATTGTACTGGTGGCCGGGTATGAAAGTAGATATTGCAGAGTTTGTGTCTCGATGCTTGACTTGTCAAAAGGTTAAGATAGAGCACCAAAAGCCAGGCGGCCAGTTACAGCCGTTGAATGTACCTGAATGGAAATGGGAAAGCATATCTATGGATTTTGTCAAGGGACTGCCATGGTCTCAAGCCGGAAATGATTCTATTTGGGTAGTGGTAGATCGTCTGACCAAGTCCGCTCATTTTATTCCAGTGCGTTCGACTCACAAGGTTGCTAAGTTAGCAGATGAGTATCTCAAGAATATTGTTAAGTTGCATGGAATCCCTACAAGTATCATATGTGATCGAGATCCCAAGTTCACATCTCGATTTTGGAGAGCATTGAATATGGCGTTGGGAACAAAGGTGTGTGTTAGCACCGCTTATCATCCACAGACTGACGGGCAGACTGAGAGGACAATCCAGACGTTAGAGGATATGTTGAGGGCTTGTGTACTCGATAGTGGAGGCAGGTGGGAGGATCATCTTCCATTAGTGGAGTTTTCATACAACAACAGTTACCATTCTAGTATCGGAATCGCTCCATATGAAGCATTGTATGGAAGGAAGTGCAGAACACCACTGTGTTGGTGGGATGTAGGTGAGCAGAGACTGTTGGGACTGGAGTTAGTCCGTGAGACTACGGAGAAGATCCGTCAGATAAGAGAAAGGATGAAAGCCGCGCAGAGTCGACAAAAGAGTTACGCGGATAAGAGAAGAAGGCCGTTAGAATTCGAAGAAGGAGACCATGTCTTTCTGAGACTTTCTCCAACCATCGGAACCGGTATTGCTTTGCGAGCGAAGAAGCTCAGTCCTCGGTATGTCGGACCCTTCCAGATTATCGAGCGTGTTGGGCCGGTAGCGTATCGCATTGCATTGCCTCCAGAATTGTCCAGATTACATGATGTGTTTCATGTATCGCAGTTAAGGAAATATATTCAGGATCCAAATCAACCATTAAGTTATGAAGCGATTGACATCAGACCGGATTTATCTTATCAGCCTACTCCAATCAGGATCATCGAACGTGGTGAGAAAACGCTCCGGACAAGATCAATTCCTATTGTCAAGGTGCTTTGGGACGGTGCGTCACCTGACGAAGCGACATGGGAAGTAGAGGAGAGCATGCGGGTGAAATATCCTTATTTATTCGAGTAAAGGTACGTTTTGTCAATTTTGAGGACAAAATTTTAAAAGTAAGGGTGATTGTAACATCCCCTATTTAGCTAATTAGATTTAATTAAATTAGCTAGAGGTTAAGTTGATTAGTGAGCATAAGTATTCTAGTTATGAAATGGTATCATGGATCAAATAGATAAATAACATTTTGATTAAACATAATTAGTAATTTATGCTAAGTGTGGAGACTTGAGTGTAAGTGTTGAATTAGTGGTGAGTAAGATGAATTGCTAATGAGGGAGGGTAGAAGAGTCTTTTCTCATTCTTAAGTGGCTACCCTTCAGCTGACCCAAATCACTACAACACACTTCATTCCCTCATTTTCTGAAAAACAGCAAGAAGTAGGGAGGAGGAGGAGAGAACTCGTGAGAGAGAGTGGAGAAGAAAGGGAAGGGGTCCTACCTTCATTGTTCATGCATGTTGAATCTAAAGCCACCATTGTTCATCATTCTTCTTCCTCCACATTTTGATACCACATTAGTTCACATCAACTCACCCATTCTCCAAACACCATTAAAGGACCTCAAACTCTAAGTGTGTGGAACAGCTGTTGCATGTTGCAACTGAAGGTTTATATTCAACAATAGAACTCACTACAGATTGGTAGAACAAAGATTGAGTAGCTGGATTCGAAGGGGATGAAGCTGGATTCGATTGTTCAGTTTCGGTAGCACTAGGAGCGAAGTTGGAGACCGTTCGTGTAGTTCCTTTGTTCGTGACTGTAGTGAATTCGGGGTTGTGCGATTTTCATCGCAAATAGGTGAGTTCTATAACTCGCTTAGGGAATGTGTTGTGTGTCCGAGTCTTTGCTTTCGAAAACCGTTTTATTGAAAAGATGGTGATTTAAATTATGAAATTGCTAGATTGATTTTTGGATGTGCTGGATTGAATTGATATACATTGCTATAATATACTGTTTCAATGTGTGTTTGAGTTTGGGTCTCGATCGGAAGAGAAATGAGAATCGGAATGGAACAGATTTACTCATGAAAAACCTGTTTTCTGGAAAACTGATAGAGACGCACGGATCGTGTGCCTACGAGCACGGGTCGTGCGCCCCCTTCTGATACGACAAGAACTGGATTTTTAAAACACGCACGGATCGTGCGCCTAGTCGCACGGATCGTGCGAATGTTTCTGGAACTCTCTACAATTTTAGTGAATAACGCACGGATCGTGCGCTTGGTCGCACGGGTCGTGCGTATCCTTCTGGAAATCTTCTGCAAATCGTTCAAAAACGCACGGGTCGTGCGCCTACACGCACGGGTCGTGTGAGACTTTCTGACCTTCAAATTTAAAGTACATTTTTATTCATTCCAAATGATTCCAATCCTCTTCTGATCCTTTCCCCAAGGTTCCCCAACAATGTACAGGTAACAATGGTATGAGATTGAACATGTTCGATAGAAAATTTGTGTATTATGAATAAAATGGAAAACCGCACTTAGAGAACCCGAGAGTGCATATGTCAAGAATAATAATACACGGTACTTGACTGATATTATACACGGTACTTGACTGAAATGACTAACAGCCCATTGCGGGTACACAGATTGATAATGTATAATAAATACAAGAGGAAAAAGGATGACGACCCATAGATGTTAGCATACTAGGGGAGGGGAAGTCATGAGCCCCAAAACCTAGACTCAAGAATGTTTCCCCCACTAGAAATAGCGGGATGGGTTCACCAAAGTCAAAGAAGTGCCTATAAAATAGGTAGACTGAGGTGTTAAGCTAAAAACATGGAACAAAAGATTGCATGCTTCATGTGTCGCTTAGGAGGGCCATGAGCATGAAGGTTACAGGAACTAAATGTATTTCCACGTGGTTGCTTTTTAGGACCACGAGTTCAAAGTAAAGCATAATGAATCGCTAGAGTTAGTAAGGGGTCTCGATAGGACTCACTGAGATAATATTTATCTCACCCTTCATATTTGTGGTTTTTACAGAGAAACAAGGGAAAGCAAAGGCGACGAAGCACGGTTAGCCGGTGCGACTCTTGGAGTCATTGAAGACCGATTTTCATGTCTTAGACCTTTGTCCCATTTATTGTTTCTATGTTATCGATTGTATAACTTTCATGGTTTAAGTTGTAAAATCGTTTCCGCTACTTTATGTTTTGAGTATTGAACACCAGGATTATGTACAAGTCTTAAGTTTTGAAACTTAAGCATTTTCAGGAAGTTTATGAGGTTCAGAGAGCCATTTGATATGTATTATCGAAAGCTTTAGTTGTGTTCAATATTTCAATAACAGGAAGTTACTCTGATGTATGCCATTTAGTGCATTTCGGTGATTCTATATGTTAGAATTTATCGGGGTGCTACAGCTTTCATTTTTCAAAAGACATTTTTACATGCACTTAAATGGGTTCTAGTAATGGTCACCCATAACCTTTGTTAGTTTGATCATTATGAACGTCTTTTACTTTTCAAAACCAAAGCAAAATGACTTTCATTTTCAAGGCTCGTTAGAACTACGTCGCTTTGATTCCCATTTGGGATACGTAGGAGCGAGTCTCGTTCTCGTCAAGCGCAGCAAATAAAAGTCATTTTCGCAATCATAAAAAGTTTAGCATTTGCATAACAAAAAGAAAAGAGTTATTTTCATAACAAAAAAGAATCACTTTTGCAAACCAAGGTCATTTTCAGAACGAAGACCTTTTCCTTTCTAAAAACATTTTCAACCCATCGTCGCTAGTGGTTAATCAGAACCTTTGTTCGTCTAGCCATTGGTGGCGATGTCTTTTTCCCCAAAGAACAACAAGCGATGATCACTCATAACCTTTGTTAGTTTGATCATTCGTGCCAATCAATCTCTTTCGAAAACCCCTTTCAAAAGAACAAATAAAAACGAGTCGCTACTAATAGTCAATCAGAACCTTTGTTCGTCTGACTGGCGGTAGTGACTCTCATTTTCAAGAGTACTTAGCGGTGGTTACCCATAACCTTGGTTAGTTTAATCATTCACTAAATGCTCGTCCTATTTCGAAAACTCACTAAAAAGATAAAAGACAAAAACCTTTTCAGGACAAAGAAGAACTACGTAGCTTTGAGTTCTCCATCGCACCGGGAGATACGTAGGAGCGGGCCATGTCCCGTCAAGCGTTTTTTTTTTCTAAAAAACCGTTTTTCCCCCTTTTTTCATAATAAATAAAGATTTTCATTAAGAATTTTTCAATAAGAAGTGGAGAGGCAAAATTAAGTATTTTCAAGTCAACACACTAAAATCACACATTTAATTAAAGGTTCCCTCTCAGTAGAGAGGACGTGTGGGGTGCTAACACCTTCCCCGCGCGTAACCGACCCCCGAACCCTATTCTCTAGTTTCGCAAGACCAATCGCTTTCCAAAAAAGGTTTTCCTAATATTTTCCTTAATAAATCTTGGTGGCGGCTTCATTGTCTTAGGAGAAGTTGTGAACGATGAAGGTTCTCCCTCGGGGACTTTTTCGGGCGCAACACCCGTGCTTGAAATGTTTATTTCGATTTATAAAAAATGAAGAAGAAGTTAGAGTTGATTTGTACAATAATGGGTTTAGGCCAAATTATTGGATATGGAGTCGTCCCGGGGAAGTAGGACCAGGGGTAGCTGCAGTTCTTGCGGTTAATGTTCCGGTTGAAGTAGTAGCTCCCACATCAAGTAGTTATCCAGAGACTACGACATCTGGAGGCCAAATTACACAACCGTTAGATGTTTATCAGGGAATGATATCTGACGCTGTTGGAGTAAATTTGGATTTTGAAGAACCAGAATATGATGCTGAAGAAGTTTCAAATGAGGAAGCTCAAAGGTTTTACATGTATTTGAGTGAGACAAATAAAGAGGACTTGAATTAGATCTTAGGTTCACCAGTTGACAGGTTTAAGTGCAAGCCTCAATTCAATACATTTTCGAAGAATAAAATGGTTCTTGAACAGAATTCCATTATGTCATCAACTGAGTGAAGGACTCAAGGTCAATAGCATAACTAGAATTCGAAGTGAGTATCAGTGTAAAGTAACTTAAACGAACACAGGAATCAAGCCCAGCGGGATTGACCTTCATGAATCCTTCAAGTATCTAAACACATAGTGTTTTCGAAGTCTTTGATAAAATAAAAAGTAACTTAAACAAATCTTGGGAATCAATCCTAAGAAGGAATGAACATCACAAGTTCTTTAAGTATCAGAATTGATAAAATAAACAAAGTGTAGAACAAAAAGAAAAGAACAAGAGTGAAGTACTCGATTGTCAAAGAAAAAATCTTTTATTGAAAGTAAAATTCGAATAAAAATAAAGATGGCTCAGACATACATTGTTCACCATAATTTGCCAGAGATCCTATGTAAGCGGATGTGTTACGCATGTATGGGATACTGGATGTTATGAATTTCGCCGCTAGAACTACTTACAAACACCTATTTATAGAATTTACAAGTAGAAACTACCTATTTGCATTATGGACAAATCCACTTAAAAAAAATATCCTAATAACTATCTAATGATTGTCAATGATCTGATGCAACATATCCTCTAGCCCTTTGGATTCTTTACACATGTCCTCGGGCCTGCAAACTCTTCAAAAAACCAACCAGAAACTGTTCTTGACTTGCGCGCATTTTGGGCAACATCTCGAATTCTGACTTGAAACTTCCTTGAGAACTATTTTACACTTAGCGGTCTTCTATGTCTCGAACCTTTATCCACTTGCTGACGTGCCTATATAGTTGTTTTCAAACTCTAAATTTTGATGTAACAGCTGCCCCCTAAATGTTTGGTGTAACACCCCTTTTCTAATAACCTTACTATTTAATAAAATCAGAGTTTCTTTTTTTTTTGAAAACAATTTAAGCGAGTGCTACACTTACTCCATTAAATCAACCACTTCACTTTTCATAGTTCGGTTAAAACCACAAGATACATAGCACCATAAAAAAAACGTTTAGTTCACATCAACTAAATTCAGTTACTACCGGCAGCGGAATAATAATAAGTTTGAAAATAAAACCAATACATCACCAATAACAATCTAACAGTATAAGCAAAATAACGCATAAACATAGGACACCCCCTGGTGCTACGTATCAGAGCATGACACTTCCTACCAGACGAAGGCATAAGGATAACCTTCACTCGATATTACCTGCACGTTGCCGACATGAGAAGCAACATAAAAGCAGTAGGGTGAGTCTCTTTTCATAATTAATAACATACGGGAATTAAGCACTGCATAGAAAAAGGAACCAGGCAAACAGATTCACAACAAAGTCAATAACCATATCACAATTACAATCACAAATCCACAATGCAAAAGGTATGGTTATGCAATGAAATGCAACCCAAACTCCACGGGCACATGCATGTCGGATCCGTCACCAAATACAAATAGGCCGTAGCCTCTGCTCACCAAATATAACTAGGCCGAAGCCTCTGCTCACCAATAATGCACATGTTTCATGAGATGCTATGGGAATGCATCACAACACACCACAATTCAATCAATTCACCATTTAAATTCATATTCTCACCATAGTGCATTAATCAGCTCACCAAATTAAAATTAGGCCGAAGCCTCTGCTCACCAATCTCACCATAGAACACTCACCAATTCAGCCCACCACTCACACCAACAACAATTTCAATTAGGCCAATTTAGGATATTGACACGACATAGGGAAAGTAGATAAAAATTGCCATTTGGGCACTTGAACACCTCAGCCCAGAAACACCAGTAAAATAATTTATTTTTGCATAAAATTGGAACATTTGGATAGACACTGAAATTAGCTTCGAAATTCATTTTGAACCGTTAAATTTGGATAACCGAGTCAAAAGTTACATTAAAAACAAAATAGGAAAAATACTTAGACATCCTGGAAACTGGCGCATGGGCGTTGGGCACCCAGGAGCAACACAAAAACTTGGCGCATGGGCGCTGGCGCCCAGGAACAGCAACACGCGCACAGGCGCTGGCACTGGCGCCCAGGAACAGCAACACGCGCATAGGCGCTGGCGCTGGCGCCCAGGAACAGCAACACGCGCGTAGGCGCTGGCGCCCAGGAACTGGCGCAGGAACTGGCGCAAGGGAACACAGCGCCCAGGCACTAGGCGCCTAAGGCCAACACGCAATAAAACTCATTTTACTTCGAAATTGATTTTGTACGAGCCAAATGCTCAGAATAAGAGAACCCAATAAATTTTTTGGCAAAAAGTGACATTCATCCTTGGCGCCCTTGGGCTAGGCGCCTAAGGCCAAGACAACCCACAACTCCTATGACTCCAAAAATGATTTTACACGAGCCATTTAGCTTGGACATAAAGACCCAGTATCAGTTTTTGCAAAATGTACAACAGAAATTTGGGGCCCTTGGCGCCCATGACACAAGCACCTAGCGCCAAAACTGGCAACACAGTGACACAGAAACAGCAACACAGTGGCAACAGACACAGCAACACAGTGGCAACAGAAACAGCAACACAGTGGCAACAGAATTGGAAAAACTGGGGCAGGCACACTGGCTGGGCGCCTGGCGCCCATGACTGAGGCGCAAAACAAAAAAAAACAGCAACAATGTTTATGGCGCCCAAGGCGCCTAGGAGCTTCCAAAATCAGAATTTTTCAAATTCAAACACCAAAATGAATTCACCAAACACTCAATTATATATATATGATTCAATTATCATCATGATCCTCAATTCTCACCAAGCAAACACCAACAAGCCATACATTCAAACACGTGGCATACGATTTACATTAGCAACAATTCAAACATCAATCATGCGATTACAACATAGGCAATTCATGATCATATATCACAACACTACGATTAAATCAATCATCACACAATTCGTTCATATAAATTATCCTAGAACCTAACCCTAGGCACTACAATTCGCATAAGCCATTAAGAATAAAAAGAGGACCCCCTAATCTCTTAGAAGTCGAAATTCCTAGCAAAGCTCCAAGGAAAATGCAAGTCACCAACAAGCTCTTCCTCTTCCTTGAGTGATTCGCGAAGCTCCTCCCCCTTTCCTCTTGCAAGTTGCGACTTCTCTTCTCACTTCTCCTCTCTTTTACGTTTCTTTTCTTTCTTTTCACAATTGAGACAAAATGCCACTAAGTCACAAGACCCCTAGTGAGTCGAATCCTATGACTATCCAATGGGTCATGGGCTCACTTGTGGGTCATGGGCTCCGTGCACCATCTAATTCGAGACAACACCTCCTAATAATTAAAATAAAATAAATAAATTAAACCTTGAATTATTTATTTAATTTAAATAAATATTGTAAGCCTTAAATAACTTAATTAAATAAATAATTAAATTATTTTGGGGCGTTACAACTCTCCCCCACTTAGAATATTTCGTCCTCGAAATTACCTGAATCAAACAACTCCGGATATGCTTCCCGCATCTTACTCTCCAGCTCCCATGTCATACTCTCACCAGCAGCTCCTAGCCACACCACTTTCACCAAAGGAATTTCTTTCCCTCTCAGAGTCTTCACTTCTCTATCTTCAATCCGCACGGGCATAGTCTCCACAGTGAGATTATCCCGCACCTCTACTTCATCCATCTGAATCACATGAGACGGGTCCGGAACATACTTTCGAAGTTGTGACACGTGAAAAACGTCATGCAAGTTTGAAAGATTAGGCGGCATGGCCACCCTATAGGCAACACTTCCCACTCTCTCCGTAATCTGATACGGACCAATGAAACGGGGAGTTAACTTCTTAGATTTCAAGGCACGCCCAACACCAGTCACCGGAGTAACTCTCAGGAACACATGATCACCGGCCTGAAACTCTAAATCCTTCCTTCTCTTATCATGATAGCTCTTTTGCCGACTCTGCGACGCTTTCGTCTTTTCACGGATTAATTTTACCTTCTCAGTTGTTTCTCGCACAATTTCAGGCCCCAACACTGCACTCTCCCCAGATTCATACCAACACAACGGAGTCCTACATCTCCGACCATACAACGCCTCAAACGGTGCCATTCCAATACTAGAATGAAAACTGTTATTGTAGGTGAATTCTATCAACGGAAGATGAGAATCCCACGAACCTCCCTGCTCAAGAACACATGCCCTCAACAAGTCCTCTAACGACTGAATAGTCCTCTCCGTCTGACCATCTGTCTGCGGATGATAAGCGGAGCTTAACCTCAACTTAGAACCCAAAGCTTCCTGCAAACTTTTCCAAAATTCAGAAGTGAATCTTGGATCTCTATCAGATACAATACTAAGCGGAACGCCATGCAACTTCACAATTGTCTTGATGTAGATCTCTGCCAATTTTGGAACTGGATAAGTCATATTAATTGGTAAGAAATGAGCAGACTTTGACAACCTGTCCACAACCACCCATATAGCATCAAACCCTCTCACTGTATTTGGCAAACCAGTCACAAAATCCATGGAAATGCTATCCCATTTCCATTCCGGAATCTCCAATGGTTGCATCAACCCCGCGGGCTTCTGATGCTCAATCTTAGACTTCTGACAAGTCAGACAAGAATACACAAACTGTGCCACATCCTTCTTCATACCAGGCCACCAGAACATTTTCTTCAAATCTTGGTACACTTTCGTAGCCCCTGGATGAATACTCAACTTGCTCCTATGGCTCTCCTCAAGAATCATTCTCTTCATCTCAGCATCATCAGGAATACAAATCCTATCTCTGAATCTCAATACACCTTGGGAATCTAACTTGAAATCCCCATTCACAGCTTGATCATTCACAACTAACAAGTCCACCAACTTCACATCTGACTTTTGGGCTTCTCGAATACTAATCAAAAATTCATTGTCGATCTTCAACATTCCCAATCTGACACTCTGCGGTGTCACTTCACAAACCAGACTCATGTCCCGAAACTGCTCAATCAACTCTAATTCTTTCACCATCATAGCCGACATATGGAAGCTCTTCCGACTTAAAGCATCAGCCACGACATTAGCTTTGCCGGGGTGATAGTTCAAGCCGAAATCATAATCCTTCAGCAATTCTAACCAACGTCTCTGTCTCATATTTAGCTCCTTCTGATCAAACAAGTATTTCAGACTCTTATGGTCACTAAATACTTCAAATCTAGTACCATACAGATAGTGGCTCCAAATTTTCAGCACAAACACAATTGCAGCAAGCTCCAAATCATGAGTAGGGTAGTTCTTCTCATGGGTCCTCAACTGCCTAGACGCATAAGCTACTACCTTACCCTCTTGCATTAACACACCTCCCAAACCCATCTTGGAAGCATCACAATATACTACAAACGGTTGATCCGGAACAGGCAAAGTCAAAACGGGCGATGTAGTCAACCTCTTTTTCAACTCATTGAAGCTCTCCTCACAGCGAGCATCCCACACAAAGGCCTTTACCTTACACGTCAATTGAGTCAACGAAAGTGCCAACTTCGAGAAACCTTCAATAAACCTCCTGTAGTAACCAGCTAATCCCAAGAAACTCCTAATCTCAGTAACTGACTTCGGGCTCTCCCATTGCAACACAGCATCAATCTTGGCTGGATCCACAGCTATACCATTACCCGAGATAATATGACCAAGGAAACCTACTTCATTCAGCCAGAACTCACACTTAGACAATTTTGCATACAATTTCTTTTCTTTCAACACTTCTAGTACTAACCTCAAATATTCTGCGTGATCCTCTTCCGTCTTAGAATACACCAGAATGTCGTCAATAAACACAACTACAAACTGATCCAAGTAACTATGGAAAGTACGATTCATGTACTCCATAAACACACCCGGCGCGTTGGTAACACCAAACGGCATCACAGAATACTCATAGTGCCCGTATCTCGTTCTGAAAGCGGTTTTCTGAATGTCTTCATCCTTTACCTTGATCTGGTGATAACCCGACCTCAAATCGATTTTACTAAACACCTTAGCACCTACCAACTGGTCCATCAGATCATCAATTCTGGGAAGCGGATACCTGTTCTTTATTGTCACTTTGTTCAATTGCCTATAATCGACACAAAGTCTCATACTCCCGTCCTTCTTTTTCACTAACAATACCGGAGCACCCCACGGTGACACACTTGGCCTTACAAATTTCTTCTCAAGTAGATCTTCTAATTGCTTTTTCAATTCAGACAACTCTGAGGCTGACATCCGGTACGGTGCCATAGACACAGGCCTAGTACCAGGTATAAGATCAATAGCAAACTCAACCTCCCTCTCTGGCGGAACACTTGGAATTTCATCCGGGAACACTTGGAATTTCATCCGGGAACACTTCAGGAAACTCACACACTACTTGCACCCCTTCAATGATCGCCTGATTTTCAGCAGACAATGACGCCATCAAAGCAAACAGATGAACTCCCTCTTTCATTACCTTATGCAAATGACCAGCAGGCAACAAAACAGATTCTTCATCTTCGGGAGGAAGGAAACTCACAGATCTTCGGAAACAATTAATATGCACATGGTTAAATACTAACCAGTCCATACCAAGAATGACATCCAACCCTCCCAACGACAAACAAATAAGGTCAACAAGAAAATCTCTGCCGAAGATTGACGGAGGGCACTTAGCACACACAAGAGAGGTAGTTACTGAACCCTTAGCTGGAGTGTCAATAACCATCTCCCTCATCATAGAAGATAAAACAAGGTCCAATTTCTCAGCACATAAAGCAGCAATAAATGAGTGCGTAGCACCAGTATCAATAATAGCAATCAAAGGAATACCATTAATAAAACATGTACCTCTAATCTCATTAGTATCCTCTGATCCTGCGAGAGCAAACACTTTTCCATAGGACTTCTCTTTCTTCGGCTTAGTACACTTGGTACTAATATGACCTGCCTCCCCACAGTTGTAGCACACCACATCCCTTTTCTCACATTTCGCAGCCACATGACCTTCTTTACCGCACTTGAAACACTTATTATCCGAGCAGTCAAAACTCTCATGGCCCGGCTTGCCACACCTGTAGCACACAACCTTCGCAGGGGCATCTCCCCCACTTGGTTTCTTATTATCAGCATACCTCTGCTTACCCTTACCAGCCTGAACCTCATATGGCTTACCCCGGTTCTGAAATTTACCCCTCTGATCTCTCATGACCTTGGAGTGAGCATTACTATCATCTTCATATATCCTGCAACTGTCGATCAAATCAGCAAATACCCGAATCTTCTAGTACCCTATAGCTTTCTTTATATCAGCCCTCAGTCCATTCTCAAACTTTATACACTTTGAAAATTCAGAATCAGCATCAGCATAGTGGGGGTAAAACTTAGACAATTCAGTGAACTTGGCAGCATACTCTGTCACTGACATGCTTCCTTGCTTCAGCTCAAGGAACTCTATTTCTTTCTTACCTCTCACATCTTCAGGAAAATACTTCCGTAAGAACTCTCTACGGAAAACAGCCCAAGTTATCTCCCAAGTTATCTCCTCATTAGCAGTTTCTAATCTCTGCCTAACCTCCATCCACCAATCATCAGCCTCTTCTGCCAGCGTATGGGTACCATACCTGACCTTCTGCGCATCATTACAATCCATGACCCGAAATATCCTTTCGATCTCTTTCAGCCATGCTAGAGCACCATCTGGATTGTACTTGCCCTTAAAAACAGGTGGATTCGCCCTCTGGAACGTGGCTAAACTGCGAGTCCCAGCATTTTCAGCACCATTTTGCTGGTTCCCAACAGCTTGAGCCATAGCCTGCAAAGCAGCAGCAAGAGCAGCGTCGTTCCTCCCAGCCATTTCAAACTATCACTGCAGCACAAACAAAAATTTAGAACTAATCTAACAATTCTATTTGTCATAAGACACTATGACAGGACGACTTGGCCGGACAGACCGAACTGCTCTGATACCACTAATGTAATACCCCTTTTCTAATAACCTTACTATTTAATAAAATCAGAGTTTCTTTTTTTTTTGAAAACAATTTAAGCGAGTGCTACACTTACTCCATTAAATCAACCACTTCACTTTTCATAGTTCGGTTAAAACCACAAGATACATAGCACCATAAAAAAAAACGTTTAGTTCACATCAACTAAATTCAGTTACTACCGGCAGCGGAATAATAATAAGTTTGAAAATAAAACCAATACATCACCAATAACAATCTAACAGTATAAGGAAAATAACGCATAAACATAGGACACCCCCCCCCCCCTGGTGCTACGTATCAGAGCATGACACTTCCTACCAGACGAAGGCATAAGGATAACCTTCACTCGATATTACCTGCACGTTGCCGACATAAGAAGCAACATAAAAGTAGTAGGGTGAGTCTCTTTTCATAATTAATAACATATGGGAATTAAGCACTGCATAGAAAAAGGAACCAGGCAAACAGATTCACAACAAAGTCAATAACCATATCACAATTACAATCACAAATCCACAATGCAAAAGGTATGGTTATGCAATGAAATGCAACCCAAACTCCACGGGCACATGCATGTCGGATCCGTCACCAAATACAAATAGGCCATAGCCTCTGCTCACCAAATATAACTAGGCCGAAGCCTCTGCTCACCAATAATGCACATGTTTCATGAGATGCTATGGGAATGCATCACAACACACCACAATTCAATCAATTCACCATTTAAATTCATATTCTCACCATAGTGCATTAATCAGCTCACCAAATTAAAATTAGGCCGAAGCCTCTGCTCACCAATCTCACCATAGCACACTCACCAATTCAGCCCACCACTCACACCAACACCAATTTCAATTAGGCCAATTTAGGATATTGATACGACATAGGGAAAGTAGATAAAAATTGCCATTTGGGCACTTGAACACCTCAGCCCAGAAACACCAGTAAAATAATTTATTTTTGCATAAAATTGGAACATTTGGATAGACACTGAAATTAGCTTCGAAATGCATTTTGAACCGTTAAATTTGGATAACTGAGTCAAAAGTTACATTAAAAACAAAATAGGAAAAATACTTAGACATCCTGGAAACTGGCGCATGGGCGCTGGGCGCCCAGGAGTAACACAAAAACATGGCGCATGGGCGCAGGCGCCCAGGAACAGCAACACGCGCACAGGCGCTGGCGCCCAGGAACAGCAACACGCGCATAGGCGCTGGCGCCCAGGAACAGCAACACGCGCATAGGCGCTGGCGCCTAGGAACTGGCGCAGGAACTGGCGCAGGGGAACACAGCGCCCAGGCACTAGGCGCCTAAGGCCAACACGTAATAAAACTCATTTTACTTCGAAATTGATTTTGTACGAGCCAAATGCTCAGAATAAGAGAACCCAATAAATTTTTTGGCAAAAAGTGACATTCATCCTTGGCGCCTAAGGCCAAGAGAACCCACAACTCCTATGACTCCAAAAATGATTTTACACGAGCCATTTAGCTTGGACATAAAGACCCAGTATCAGTTTTTGCAAAATGGACAACAGAAATTTGGGGCCCTTGGCGCCCATGACACAAGCACCTAGCGCCAAAACAGGCAACACAGTGACACAGAAACAGCAACACAGTGGCAACAGACACAGCAACACAGTGGCAACAGAAACAGCAACACAGTGGCAACAGAAACAGCAACACAGTGGCAACAGAATTGGAAAAACTGGCGCAGGCACACTGGCTGGGCGCCTGGCGCCCATGACTGAGGCGCGGAACAAAAAAAAACAGCAACAATGTATATGGCGCCCAAGGCGCCTAGGAGCTTCCAAAATCAGAATTTTTCAAATTCAAACACCTAAATGAATTCACCAAACACTCAATTATATATATATGATTCAATTATCATCATGATCCTCAATTCTCACCAAGCGAACACCAACAAGCCATACATTCAAACACGTGGCATACGATTTACATTAGCAATAATTCAAACATCAATCATGCGATTTCAACATAGGCAATTCATGATCATATATCACAACACTACGATTAAATCAATCATCACACAATTCGTTCATATAAATTATCCTAGAACCTAACCCTAGGCACTACAATTCGCATAAGCCATTAAGAATAAACAGAGGACCCCCTAACCTCTTAGAAGTCGAAATTCCTAGCAAAGCTCCAAGGAAAATGCAAGTCACCAACAAGCTCTTCCTCTTCCTTGAGTGATTCGTGAAGCTCCTCCCCCTTTCCTCTTGCAAGTTGCGACTTCTCTTCTCACTTCTCCTCTCTTTTACGTTTCTTTTCTTTCTTTTCACAATTGAGACAAAATGCCACTAAGTCACAAGACCCCTAGTGAGTCGAATCCTATGACTATCCAATGGGTCATGGGCTCACTTGTGGGTCATGGGCTCCGTGCACCATCTAATTCGAGACAACACCTCCTAATAATTAAAATAAAATAAATAAATTAAACCTTGAATTATTTATTTAAATTAAATAAATATTGTAAGCCTTAAATAACTTAATTAAATAAATAATTAAATTATTTTGGGGCGTTACATTTGGTCTCTAAAGTATAGAGAGTAAACATTTAATAGAGGTTTACCAATTGTAGCCCAGTCAAAAACATAACTTCTCGCAGTAAATGGGTAGCCATTACTATTCACCTTAATGGCGCGCAGGTCACTCCACATTTCCAGCTCATTTCCAAGATTTACGTTAACCAACCTATAACGCAATCAATTCAACACTAACGGCTAAATTCCTAACCTTATAAATACTCGGCACTTTGAATGAATCGCGCACTCGATTCTTGATTTTCACTTGCATTCACAATTTCAAAGACTTCCTTTGTCCTAATCTCTGACTCTAACGCCACTTTCAAATGGCTTCTTCCTCAAATACTCAGAACCTCATGAACTCCAATCTCCGTGGTAGTTCTTCCATTATCATAGGGCCTTTGGCTGATAACTTCTCCCAAGGCTCACAAGAGGGAAATTGCATTCGATCTTTTGTTCGTGATGGGGTTACTTGTGCGTTCTTGGGTTCTCATTTCTCTTATGGAGATACCTTGGAAACCCCTCTTGTTTTCTCCGAAGATGGCCCGCTAATTCTTGGGGCCAAAGAAGACCTTGAAGATCAATTCCCCTTGGGTTTCAAATTGATCTTCAAAGGTAATCCTCCTGTCACGAAGAATATCTTCTGCAACTGGCTAAAGCGCATGACTAAGGCCAGGAGGTCAGTGGAAGAAACAAGGCATCTATGACCTTATCTAGCTCAGATCTTATGACCTTCAATTCAATGAAGCAGAGATGTTTGGTGCTCTTATGCAGAGACAAATAGCTTTCACCTTCCTTGCAGGATGTTCAGTCCTACCCTCTTCGAAGTGTTAGACATTCTTGGCCTTACACCAACTGATCTTTAGTACAATCCCGCCGTTTCTCCTGGCGATGATTCGGTTCTTCCCAACTTCAACAAGGTCTCAATCAGCGAGTTTACCAGGCGTTGTCACTAACTCAGAGCATGTGGCCTTCTTGCTATCATGGTTGACTTACTTCGTGTTTTGATGCAAAACTATGCAAATTCTGAAGTATCTTGTTCCTAGCTCAATGTCTACATGGGAGGTTCAAAACTATGCAAACTCTGTCGACAGTTTTCAATTGAAGAGTTGAAGGAAATCACAAGAAACTTTGATTTCTCAACTTATATTGGTGAAGGATCCATAGGAAAGGTATCCTTTAATCACTCAATAATCTTTGGTAGATGTTGGACAGTTTCCTGTTTTCAATTTTTTCTTTGCAAGTCACTATTCTTTGTAATAAATGGCTGTCTTTTCAATAAATAATGATATCCCAGACAGTATATAAATATTCTTTGTAATAAATGGCTCTCTTTGCAAGTCATCCCAGACAGTATATAAATATACGCACCAGCTCTCTTCTTCTCTCTGCGTTGTTTTTTAATTAGTTTTTAATAAGTTGGACACTTGTCATAATTAGAACCAATGGATTTATCTAATGGCTAAAAATAAAATAAAGGTACCAAGGCACCTAATGCTCAAGGTACCTAATCCATTCCCCTTCGAAAAACCAATTAACCTTAAGATTATCATTAACCCTTCTACTAATAACTAGTGTTTTATGCCTGGAGAACTTTCCTCTTCCAATATTTTTGTTCGAAGCCAATATCTCGAATGGCTCCAAAGGGTTGAGTTTCATAAAACAAACATTGGAAGAAAATTGGCATCTATGATGCCATTCAAATGAGCAAACATAACTTGTTGTTCTACAACAACCCCCAAATTGTGATTTCTGTTTTTTTTGGAACCCACACTTCGTCTTTTCAGTTTCCTTGTGGAATGTTGACTATCACCCTCTTAGATGTATCTGGTCTTGTAGGTTTGAAACGCACAAGTAGGCTTCTAGATATAGATTTCAAACCTGATAATGTTATCACACCCAACATTTCCTCCACTAGGCACATGAAATTTATTAAAAACACAATGGGGAAAGATGCTATAGTTTCTGATGAAGAACATATAGCTTTTCTCCACTTTTGGTTATACCATTCCTTCATTTGCAATAACTCTTTTGCTATAGGGCAAGGATATCTACCCGAGGCAAATTCATTGCATGAAGGGAAAGATGCTGGTCTTGGCAAAATCCTTCATGCAAGTCTCTATGAGTCTCTGTCTGTAACCTATAAGGAACTCTCAGCTTCGGGCTCGATTCCTTCCAATATGACAGGCCCATTGTGGCTCTTACAAATGTGACTGCACTCCTCCTTCTGTACCTGGCTCAGATATTTCTTATGGCCCATCCTTCGTCCACCTCACCAAGTATATTAAGAGATAAGAATCTATAACAGCCTTTCAGACCTACTTCAAATGGTTTCTCAATCTCAAAACTTTCAAACCAAACTTTGCCTTTATGCCTCTTTGAAGAGATGCCTTTATGCAAATCTAAGTTTGGATTAAAAAGTTTTAACTTATTCTTCATAGGAGTCCGACTTGCCACTAAGATAACAATCTTTCTATAGTATTCCATGGGAACTCCGTCAACTTATAGTACGATTCTTCTCTTATCTTGTACATTACTTAATCCATCCTTAGAAATGCATTTGTACATATCCTAATCCCCAAATAAAAGGTTACATAAAATTCTTAACGGACCATTGGTCGGATACATCAATACATAAATACATTGGACAAGTTGCATTATAACATAATGTACATGGAAAATTTCGTAGCTAAGCTAACCGAGCTTCCTCTTACTTTTGCTTTTCCTCAATTGCTTATTTGTAAAACACAACATAAATAAAGGGTGAGATTTATAAAATTTCAGTGAGCTCCTCGACGTTACCTCACTAGATAACTCTTTGTGTTTTCTTATATTTATCTTTTCCTCTTATCCTCTTAGCACAGTCCGAGAGATTATTTTTTCAATCTCAATGGAGAACCCAACTCGGGATAGCTATATTGAGTAATTTTAGGCCTTGGTTTTTGGGCTCATGACTTCCCTCCACCAAGTGTGCTATTAAACCTCTTGGGATCGTCACCCCCCTCGTGTCTTATGAATAAACTTCTAGTATTTATATACATATGTGCTTAGTTTGTTCTTCCTTACTTCTCTCATGAAACGATATCTCCGACGCTTACACATATCATAAAAAATCATACAAGAATTTTTTCACAGCGCAAGGAATATCATTTGAGCATAACACTACGCAATTTGCTCACTTCAATTGTACATCAAGATGAATGGATAATCTCTTGTATTCAATGCATTAAGGTATAATAATATCACTAATAAGGTATTTTAAGATTGAGATATAGTACTAATATAAGCATTAGGTTTGGGTAAGAGTTAGGAGTGGAATTGGTACCTCAAAGGATGGGAATTAATGAAATAAAGTTGACAAGAACGTGTGGGCGCACGGGTCGTGCGTTTGGGCGCACAGACCGTGCTTGTTGAAATGTTAAAAAGCGCCCAATGACCTTATCACCGTCTTACGGAAGCTAAAACATTAGTTTTTGTCAACTAGGGTCACACGGTAGGATTAACTAGAAAGGAATACTAATACACTTACAGGGCATCTCCTCATTAATTGAGGAAGTGCTTGAAACGAAACCTGGGTCCCAAAATGGCCAATTATCCTTAAACAAATCTAGGAGACTGACTCTTTCCTACAGAAGATTTTTCACTACCTTACAACTCCCTAGGTGATCGTCTACAAATTAGGCGGTGGCTCAATAATCGAATCGGCTCCAAAGACTAGACGGCTGCCCACAATCCTGCGAACTAGTACGGATGCCCATCCGTTCGTTCCAGAACATCATCGACAGCCCTCTGCTTCCGTTGCACGCTCTGATAAAAGGAGAAAGTCTAGCATCCTATGGTTCAGTGTTTCGGGAGTTTTCGGGGCTAATACAATCAATTTTCATTATTCTCAGTACCTTGTATGAAATATTGAGTGGATCTGGCCCAATACTTCACACAATATACTGAGAGGTTCTGATAGTTAATTGTCAAAGTCCCTAGATGACTCGATCTATCTTTTTTTTTTATAAACAAATGTTAGTGGGGGTGGGGGAATGTTAGAGACTCGATCTTTACTTTATGACTCGATCTATCTAATCTATTTACCGTAAAATCACTAAGCCCGACTAGGTCGAACTGCTCTGATACTAAGTGTAACATCCTAAATCTTAGACGTTATAAAGTCTAAAATGTTAGCTATTTTACTAAATTAGAGATACGCAAATCTAAGTTTGGATTAAAAAGTTTTAACTTATACTTCATAGGAGTCCGACTTGCCACTAAGATAACAATCTTTTTATAGTATTCCATGGGAACTCCGTCAACTTACAGTACGATTCTTCTCTTATAATGTACATTACTTAATCCATCCTTAGAATTGCAAATGTACATATCCTAATCCCCAAATAAAAGGTTACATCAACACATAAATACATTAGACAAATTACATTTTAACATAATGTACATGGAAAACTTCGTAGCTAAGCTCAACGAGCTTCCTCTTACTTTTGCCTTTCCTCAACTGCTTATCTGTACAACACAACATAAATAAAGGGTGAGATTTATAAAATCTCAGTGAGCTCCTCGGCATTACCTCACTATATAACTCTCGGTGTTTTCTTATCTTTATCTTTTCCTCTTATCCTCCTAGCACAACCCGAGAGATTATTTTTTCAATCTCAACGGAGAACCCAACTTGGATAGCTATACTGAGTAATTCTAGGCCTTGGTTTTTGGGCTCATGACTTCCCTCCACCAAGTGTGCTATTAAACCTCTTGGGATCGTCATCCCCCTCGTGTCTTATGAATAAACTTCCAATATTTATATACATATGTGCTTAGTTTTTTCATCCTTACTTCTCTCATGAAACGATATCTCCAACGCTCACACATATCATAAACAAATCATACAAGGATTTATTCACAGCGCAAGCAATATCATTTGAGCATAACACTACGCAATATGCTCAATTCAATTGTACATCAAGATGAATGGATAATCTCATGTATTCAATGCGTTAAGGTATAAGAATATCACTTATAAGGTATTTTATGATTGAGATATAGTACTAATATTGGCATTAGGATTGGGTAAGAGTTAGGAGTGGAATTGGTACCTCAAAGGATGGGAATTAATGAAATAAAGTTGACAAAAACGTGTGTGCGCACGGGTCATGCGCTTGGGAGCACGCACCATGCTTGTTGAAATGTTAAAAAGCGCCCAGTGACAGAATCAGGCGCACGGATCGTGCTTCCTTTGCAGATTCTAGTTTTCTAATGTATTGTGCATCCCATTTGGTACCAATTCAGCTCAATCCTAATCCCAACTCAAAATGCCATCATTATTACCATATTAATCGGTCCATAACATATTCAAATCAATAATTTACACTCACATTTATCATCAAAACAAAACAAGTTCAGCTCATTTCTCGTTAACTAGTGGTTCAAGTATCATTTTAGTTACTAAACCATTTGGGAACTTTAAATCAACCATTACCAGCCACATAATCATATTAAAACACATGCATTTCAAGATTTAAACTTCAACATAAACAAAGGTGAGGGAACTCACAGTTTAGTGGTGATGAGCACATGCAAGTCAAGTTTTTCGTTTGAACTCGACAATAGCTATAACCTTAAAATTGCTTCAGCTCTTACACCTTCCCCAAATGACACTAGAAACTCTCACTTAGCTACCCCCAAGACTGGATTCCAACTCCCAATTTGACATGCAAGAAGTTTCCAAGCTGAATCTCCCTTCCCATCCCACATGCAAGATGAGTGCCAAGTGAAGAAATGGAGAAGAAATAGTTCCTGGAATTCTTTTCTTTGGCTAGTAAATTTTCAAATTCAAGCAAGTAAGAAGGAAAGAAGATAGTTGGATTTCAGCATTTCAAGATTTAGGTGTGTTGGAGATGAATATTTTTCTGGACTGGACCAATAGGCCCAATCAGCACTTAGACATGGATAGGCCCAATCATGTTGATCCATATCCACAATATACAAGCCCACTTATGACTCTCATACTTGGATGGCCCAGATCCACTCTATCGATCCGACGGCTCACAGCGGGCACTATTCCCTATAAATACTGGCTCATATTGCCATAATTAGGTACATTCTCATTCCTAGATATTACTACTCTCTTATTCTCTATACTGACTTGGGCGTCAGAGTGGCATCGCAGGTGCCCCCTCCGGGATTCATTCAACACTCCGCTCGGATTGCAAGAGACCTACCAACAGCAGTCATCACAGTACTGCTAGGTACCGAACATTAGCGACCACAGTGCGAGCTGTCTAGCTTTCATCTCATCTCTACTCTTAAGAACTTTCTCTTGCACTCTGATGGCCCCCCGAGGCAGACCACGACTTCTCATCATCGCAGTGGCTCAATCTCAACCTCAGCCCAAGGGCACCCCTGAAGGCGTCGTGGTAACCTTGTCGGGCAGCGCTCCTCAAGTCCCGACTCCTCAGAAAGTCCCAGTCACACAGCCAGAGCAGACTCAGGATTTTGTCCAACAAGAGGATCTTCCCACTGTCCGCCAACTATTGGACCTTCTCAGCAACCGCACCCACGTCATGGCGTAGCAGAAGGTGCGCCTCAGGCAGATGGAAAGACGTGTGGCATCAATGCCCGAGCAACCTCGCCCCCGCTGGAGAACTCCTCCCCCTGGGACGGTGAACTCAAGACCTGCCAGATCCCCACCAAGGAGGCGCCTCAACCATCGCTCTCCCCCGAGGCGTAAGAGAGTTCTTCGCTCCCCACCTCAGCGGCAGAGGAATAGGGGATCAGGCTCTCCTCCAAGCACTCCTCCAACGTCACCCGACAACACCTACTGGCTGGAGGATTCACCATCCAAAATCTCATCGTGCGTCTCCTCAAACTCCTAAGAGAGATCCCGAAGCCGAGCCAAGTCCCGTAGAGGGCGGCGTCGTAGATCAAAGCCAAGGAGGTCTCCTACCCGAAGTGACCACCGGGACAATATGGATCTCAGGGACTGGTCACCTCGTCACGACCCTTGGATCTCCCATGGCGGACCTTTCACCAGGAAGATCAATGATTGTCCAATCCCAAAGGCTTTGAAGAAGGTCCCAATGCTCAACATGTATGATGGAACCGGGGATCCTGATAGCCATTTGATTTACTTCTGCCTCATGATGCGTTACCGAGGGGCAAGGGAACCCATCCACTGTAAGATCTTCCCCCTCACCTTGGAGAAAGCTGCCATGAACTAGTTCCAGGAGCTGAAACCTAATTCGATATCATCATGGGGGAAACTGGCAATGATGTTCCAGGCATGCTTCACCGCCTCCCGCCTACGCCAAAGTCTTAGGAGGTGCTCAGGGCGGCCAGACAACGTGACGATGAAACACTCAGAGAGTATATGGAACGTTCAACAAGGAAGCTGCAAGTGTCCGGAACCTTGCAGATAAGCAGAGACTCTTCTGGATGAAGGACGGTCTTAGGAAAAGAAGCTTATTTGAGATTGATGTTGGGGTGAACATGCCCCAAAACTTGGGCAAGTTCCTCAGAAGAGGGTGAAACATTAATCAATTGCAAAAGGGTAATTCATTGAATCATTTAAGGATCAACAATAAAAGCACAAGAGTTAAGTTCCTTTTGGTAATCTTTGACACTTATTAACAATGCACAAAGGCATAAATGTCTAGTCATTTTACCAAATTTTTAATGCTAAGATATGTGCAAGAGTTGAATCCCTTATAAGTAATCCTCAACATTTAGAATAGTGCTTGTAAACACATGTTGATTCCTCTTACCAATCATCAACAAATTAATGATCTAAGCAAGCAACACATTTGCAAGGCTCAAAATGACCTAAATAGATTGTTCACAAGTTATCCTAAACCATTAGCAAGCAAAAGAATCATAAATTCACACCTTGTTCATTTGAAGACTTAAAGAGGGTTGAATCACTTGAAGTAATCCTCATCACTTAAAGAATGGTGCCTAAAGCACAAGTGAGAGTCATCTTACACATCATCAACATTTGAAACAAATATGGTAAACCAAATTTACAAGGACAAATAACATTATAACTCAAAGGTGGTTGAATCCTCTTGAACAATCCTCATCACTTAGCAAATAGTGCTCAAAGCACGAGTGAGAGTCATTTTGTCAATCATCAACAAAAACTTGCAAGCAAACTCATTAAAACAAC
The DNA here is from genome assembly GCA_039519185.1 of Astragalus membranaceus. Lineage (NCBI taxonomy): Eukaryota > Viridiplantae > Streptophyta > Magnoliopsida > Fabales > Fabaceae > Astragalus > Astragalus membranaceus. The sequence continues at coordinate 43,496,371 of CM076854.1, read as the reverse complement.
TTTAGAAAACATTTTTAAGCACAAAGGCAAGCCAAAGAACCAAAAGGCAACAAAAACCCTATTTATTTTAGAAACTTGCGAGACATACATATGAATGGAAAATTATTTTTGCAAGTTTTAACATGATTCCAAGCATAATAACACAACAATCAAACATCAATGGCTAGATCAAGTATTATTAGGCAAGGATGAACAAGAAAATTATATTACACATACATTCCACATAACTTGCGAACCAAAATAGCCATAGATTCACAAATTTATTTCACCAAATGCAAAAAACATCACAAGAACAACACATAATCAACACATAGTCACAAGAACAATTTATTTGGTGGGTGAGATGCCAACTCTCACCCACAACAGCCCCTAATCTACATTTAAATGATGTTGTGAGATGCAAATATAAGTTGAAAAAGGATTTTGATGCAAGAAAGTGGATGAAAATGCAAAGGGTTTTAGGTTATACCTTAGTTCCAAGCTAAACAAGAGTAGAAATGAGAATCAAGAGTAACCAATCACCAACACTCCTCAAAAATCACCAACAACAACCACGTAACCTTGAAGGATCAGCCCCTTTGATGATGTAAATGTGGAATCAAAGATGAAAGGAAGAGGATATATGAATATGGAGTGAGTTTGAGGTGATTTAGTGGATGGAAGTTGAAAAGAAAATGGAGGAGGAGGGATGAGGGGCTACGGCCAAGAGGAGAAGGGAGGGGAGGAATTGGTGTGCTAGGGTTTTTTGAATGGTGAGTGAGGCTAAGAGGCTATGTGGGTTGATCATATGAAGATATATATAGTGCTCACTTATCATTAAGGGCTTCTAGGTCATTTTGATTTCCATTGTGCTCTAGGATTGCATCTAAATTTTGAACCAAGGGTCAAGATCAAATGTCACATGGATTAGGGGCAATTAGAAAGCACAAAGTGAGGAGAGAGAGGGCTGAGGGGTGTAGCTTAAGGAAGTGAGTGAAGGATAAGTTTAATTACAAAAATGTATTTTCTCATGAAGCATATTACACTTGAATTCAAATGAAGGGTGAGGATTGCATTTAACACTTGAATGGAAGGCCATGATTTAAACACAATTTGCAGTCAATAAAATAAACCAAAAATGGGGGAAAAAGTGCTGGAATTCGCAGCCAAAGGAAAGAGAGTAAGTGGAATTGCAACTTGTACTAACCTTTCAAAATTTAAAGGGATATTCCTTATTCCTTTCAAGATAATTCTTCTAAATTCTTGCCATTTTGGGCCATGTCCCATGATTCAATGATTGGGCTCTGAATTTTATGGTCTCACCAATCCCAAAATCGATTTGTTGACCCCACTCCAGAGGAAATGACCATTTTACCCTTTTGTTCAAAAACCGAATTTCACGCCAAAAATATTCCAATGATGCACAAAAAATACACAACTCCACTCACTTGGACTCACATAAATTCCTCAAGAGATGCATAATGGTTTTTACCGAGAAATTATTTATTTTAGTGAAATGACCAAAATGCCCTTTTGGTCCCAAAAACCCTGATTTTGCTCCAAACTTCATTTCCACTCTAACAATGATCCTGAGACCCTTTGGATGACTCTAAAACTCTAGAAATGCATGCATGATGAGAAAATAAGTCTTTTTTGGCGAAATTACCAAAATACCCTTTGAACTAGGAAAAACCCTAGAAACCCTAGAAATGCTCTAAAGTGCTCTAAAATGCCATGCAATGCTTTTCTAACCCTAAAATGCATTCTGAAACTTCTAAGATGCAGGCATGATGCTCTTCCTAACCTCTAGGATGAATGCTAAGACTTGATTTATTTTTGATTGAAAATTAGGGTTTTGACCTAAGCCGGACATGGGTTTTGACCTAAGCCGGACAAAATTGGGGTATGACAGCTGCCCCTCTTTATCTGAATTTTAACGAGGAATATGAATTGGCCGAAACATATTCCGAGGCAAAATGAAGATAAGGAATTCAGAAATTATACCGATTTTGTCTACTTAGGGAAACCCGAATTTTCCTCTTTTCTTTTTCTATTTATTTTTTTTTTAAAAGAGGGGCTTGAGAACAAACGGGGAACGGTTAACATTTGGCGTATTAACCGAGAGAAAGAAAATGACGGACCACTCGGGATCTGAAGGAGCACTAAGGCTCTGAAGGACCACTTAGGGTCTGAAGGAGCACTAAGGCTCTGAAGGTCTAATTCGCAGTCGATGCTTGGTGCATTGATTGGAGTTAAACTGAAGGACCGACGAGGTCTGAAGGGCATGCCTAAGCCTGATGGACCAATGGGTCTGATGGAGCGCAAACTAGCAACGGTACTAGTAAAACGGTCTGCTTGGGGGGTGGCCTTTTCCGAGCGGCCATGATGGGTCAAGATCAGATCCGGAACTGATATGTTGACCATGAAGGACGTCCGCTGTGTCTTAGGCTGACACAACTAGTCTGAAGGACCACTTGGGGTCTGAAGGACTTACCCGCAGCTCGAATACGAGGTGAAGTCTGCTTTTGAAGGGACACTTGGGTCCTGAAGGGATTCACGAATCCTGTTGGTTGATGGGCACTTGGGCCTGAAGGGACACTTGGGTCCTGAATGGATTTACGAATCCTGTTGATTGATTGGCACTTGGGCCTGAAGGGACACTTAGGTCCTGAATGGATTTACGAATCCTGTTGATTGGTTGGCACTTGGGCCTGAAGGGACACTTGAGTCCTGAATGGATTTACGAATCCTGTTGATTGGTTGAGATGGCCAATGCTGCCGCACTGAATTGATGTACCTGCATACGTCAGCTGATGCAAGGAATGATGCAAGGAGTGTGGATGCATGTTATGCGAAGGCATGTTATGCAGATGCATGCTATGCGATGAGTTTATTGAGATGATGAATGTTCATGAAATGCCCTTTATTCTTTTACTTTGGTTTTCGTCATGTGATGAATGCACAAGATGCGGTCATGCAAATGTAATGCAGATGTATGCTACGTAGATGCATGTGACGCTGATGCCTACAATGCTGGATTTATGGGCCGACAAGCCTGGTTTATGGAGCAATATGTGTCTGCATATTGGTCTGATTTACGGACCCCAAAGGTCTGGTTTAAGGACACAAAGGTCTGGTTTATGGATCGCAATGACCTGATTTAAGGACACAAAGGTCTGGTTTATGGATTGCAATGATCTGGTTTAAGGACACAAAGGTCTGGTTTATGGATCGCAATGATCTGGTTTAAGGGCCGATATGCCTGAGTTATGGAGCAATATGTGTCTGCATATTGGTCTGGTTTATGGACCCCAAAGGTCTGGTTTAAGGACACAAAGGTCTGGTTTGACCTAATGGTTTGTGGAATTTCGGTGCAAGTGTATGCAAGGGAAGACTTCGCTTTTGTTTTTTCTATGAGATGCACGATGCAAATGCAATGCTTTGATGCAAGATTTTTTGTTGTTCTTTTCCTTTTATGAAATGCAAACATTAAGATGATGCAAATGAAATGTTTGAGTCCAACTGCTATGGTACATGTAGCAATAATATGAAATGGTTGATTGGGAAACATTAGGATTTTGGATGGCACGCGATGAATGCATGAAATGTGAATGCAAATGAGATATTTGGATGCAAATGTTATGACTGTTATTTTCTTTTTCTTTCTCCTATGATGAATGCAAATGCAAATGTCTGAATTTCTCTTTTCTTATTATTATTTCCTATGTCTGAGGAATGTATGATTTTTGCATGATGAATGCAATGCATGACTGTGTTTTGTTTATTGCCTTTTTTTTTGCTTATTTTTTATTTTTGCTGGTTCAGCCAACCCGCGACACTCATGACACGAGACTGAGGAACCTGTTGGACTTGCGGGGCTCATGGGCCGAGTGCATGTTGGTCTTGACTTTGCTGGTTTGAAGCAATCGTGGGTGCAATCGCTTTCTCTTGCATGGTTAACTGGGTTTGGGGAATTGCTTTCTCCCGGGACTCTTAAGAATCTCGTAATGATTTGCAATGCCCTATGATGTATGCACATGTTTTACAGTTCAGGACCATCATCATCATGAAACGTTTATTTTGAGCAGAAAAAGCAGAAAATAAAAGAGTGAACAGATACGAGAAATTTGAACTTTATTAATGCGGAAACCGGTCGCACAAGAAGTTACGCCGATTGTTTATTGCATTTGAAAGTTTAAACTATAAAAAGACACGAAAAAGAGAGAAACTGAATTCTGACTGTCCGTCTCTGTGGAACAGTGCCAAACATCTACGTCCTTGACCTTGATCACTCCCTCATCCAAGCTTGTAGGAGAGCTGTATGCCTTTCTTTACTTTTCTTGCCTAAGTTTTCAGACCCTAATTTTTGCCTGGATCGCCCTTTGCGGGTTTTCAATCCACCGGGTCGCTCTGATTTTGCCTAGGCCGCCCTTTGTGGGTTTTCAACCTAGCGAGCTAATTCTTACTTGGCTTGTCTTTCTCTTTTTTCTCTATTTCTTTCAGGCATAATACTTCTTCACTTGATCTGAATTGACTGGATTCCTGAGATCTTCGCCGTCTATGTTTATGAGTATCGGCGCTCCTCTGGAAAAAGATTTCTTGACTTCATATGGACCGTCATAAGTGGGCCTCAACTTCCCACGGAGTCAGTCTGGATAGGTTTCTTTTTGAGTACATGGTCTCTTTCGCCGAATTCTCAAAGACGGACTTTCCTGCCGAAAGCTGCCTTCATCTTTTGTTGGTACAACTGGCCATGGCGCAGGGCAGCAATTTTTCCTTTTAATGAGATTCAGTTGATCTAGACGAGCTTGGATCCATTTTGCTTCTTTTAACCTGGCCTCCATGACTACTCGTAGGGAGGGTATTTCAACCTTGATGAGAAGAACTGCTTCTGACCCATACACTAGAGAAGAAAGGGGGTTGCCCCTGTATGATTTCAATGAATGTGAGTGCGACAAGGGATGAGATAGGTGTAGGGTCAATCTCCCCGATTGTAAGAGGGGTGAAGAGCGATAGGATTGCCCCACTTGGCATATTATAAACAAATTTATTTGTCCTAGAGTTAAAACTTTGAGAAAACAACAGCAATCGATCATTGATCAGAATGGACTTTTCGGGACTGTGGTGTTTTGTGGAGAAGGGATGACTGAGTTTGTCGGAGTGTTTGGGGTTGATGAGGTATTAGGAGGTTTTATTTCTGGCTAAGGGTCTGTGGAGGGCGGGTTATCGCGGTCAAAAGGAGAGTGTTTGCGGTTTATGAGAGGTATATGAATGATACAGTGTTTGAAGGTTTATTGAGAGGTATGGGAATGATACAGTGTTTGAAGGTTTATTGAGACGAGGATCTCTTGGGTTTTGTGGTAACACGTATCAACTCACTACTTACATTTCTGTTGTATTTTTCTTTTGATTTTGGGATTTTCCCTTTTTGAAATTTTTTTTTTTTTGAGCTTGGGTGAACTGATAAATAACGATGCACTGTTTTTTTTTTTTTTTGTGATCCTTGTCTAAGGTGACTTTTGGATTTTTGGCTTTTTTTTTGGCTTACGGTGGGTAGGAGAGGATTTTGTTTTTCTCTTTGGGATTTTCTTGGCTTAAGGTGGGTAGGAGAGGATTTTGTTTTTCTCTTTGGGATTTTCTTGGCTTAAGGTGGGTAGGAGAGGATTTTGTTTTTGGGTATGGAATGGTAGTCCGACTTCATTTCAAATCATGATTGCTTATTTCCTCAAAAATTAACTCTGGGACAATAATTCACTTATTTTCATGCACTTGCCCTTCTTCTTTATTTCCTTTTTGCGCTCTAATTTCCCTTTATTGAAGTACCCATCTTGACCTCTTTCTTGTTCTCAGCGGTCTCCAAGTTGATCACTTCAGTGGATTCCCCGTGAGGCTGAATAACTCTTTCTTCTTGTATCATTAACCTTCTGGAGGATCTTCCCGGTCTTCCTCAACATCCCCCTCTGCTTGATTGATAAGGTGATCAAAGTCAAAATATGGACTGTTGGCACTGTTATTTTGAGAGACAATTGCTGTGGATCCGCTTTTTACTGAGGCAAAAAAGCAGAATGAAAGGCGAAACAAACAAACAAGCAATAATAATGCAAGGAAAAGACACACGAAATGAAAAGGAATTGATTTTTATTGATTGGAATTCAAAAACAACGTTTTTATTGATGATGATGATTTAGAAAATAAAAACATGTGCGCCCATAACAACTGGTCCTTTGGCCTTGGGCAGAGCCACAGGGTTGCATTACAAATGACTACTTTAAGTCAAAGGTCCCAGGAGGATCAACAATCTTTCAATTCTTTAATTCTTTCACCAGCACTGCAGCGACAAACCAGGTTTGCACCACCCTCTTCTGACTTAAGACCATTATTGATGACAGCAATCTGGTCGTATTATTCCTCTTCCTCATACCATCCTGTAGGCTGGATGTCTTCCATTCGGATTTGAGCACTCTCGGAAACGTCATACCTGACCAAGTAATCAAATTTTCCACTGGGCTCCCCTAGGGTATCCCAACATCCCTCTTCTGACTTAGGACCATTATTGATGACAGCAATTTGGTCGTATTGTTCCTCTTCCTCATCCCATCCTGTAGGCTGGATGTCTTCCATTCGGATTTGAGCACTCTCGGGAACGTCATACCTGACCAAGTAATCAAACTTTCCACTGGGCTCCCCTAGGGTATCCCAACATCCCTCTTCTGACTTAGGACCATTATTGATGATAGCAATTTGGTCGTATTGTTCCTCTTCCTCATCCCATCCTGTGGGCTGGATGTCTTCCATTCGGATTTGAGCACTCTCGGGAACGTCATACCTGACCAAGTAATCAAACTTTCCACTGGGCTCCCCTAGGGTATCCCAACATCCCTCTTTCGCAGACACCGCTGTTACTTCCTCATTGATTTCTTCTTCACTATCAATATCGGGGGTTCCTATCTGAACCACGCACCGATCTATCAGGTCTTGCACTGCACGCTTGAAGGCTCTGCACTCCTCCAAAGTATGACCAACCCCGTTTTCGTGGAAACTGCAGGTAGCACTTGCATTGTAACTTCGGGAAAATGGCGGCTGAAGGGCCTTCATTGGCCGAGTGTTGATCAGGTTCTTGGAAGTCAGGTGATTAAACAAATCAGTGCATGTCATCGGTGTTAGATCAAAACTAGTTCGTCTCTTGTACTGATAACTTTGAGCCTTGTGACTATCACCGCCTTGCTGGGATGGCACAGGAGCAGAGAATGGAACAGTTTGTGGTGGAGGAGGAATGAAAGAAGTGACACCAACTGGACCCACGACGGTGACACCTTCAGCAGCTGCCCCACTCTTTAAGCTCTGCAATATGACCATTATCTCATGTATCTGGGCCTCCATTACCTTCAATCGTTCTTCTAGCAAGTGATATCTGTCTCTTGGCTGTGGGCTTTCAATCATCTGGCCCTGAGGATAGCTCCTTGGACTGAAGTAGTAACCCCCATACTGAGCGGAGTTTCCCAATTGGTAAGCAGCACTTGGGGGATTCACAGCAATCTCCGGAGCAAGAGCAGGAAAACTTCTGGGAGGTATAATACTGGGACTAGGGATGTGAATGTGTGGCACACCCGCAGCTCCACTAGAAGTAAACACAGCAGGCTGACTTGTCACCACGGGCATGGCTTCAGCAGTGGATGGTGTATGATTCATGGCCATCCCCCAAGGGTATATTTGTGCATTTGGTTGTCTTTGACTGTTTGTCCCCAGAGATTGACCAACTTCTGGCCTGGGAAGGGGATGAACAGTTATGATTTCAGCTGATACAGGAGGAGAAACAAAGGTAACGACCCCTTCTGGATTCACGACAGCGGCGGCCCCAGCAGCGGTCCCACTTCTCAGATTTTGCAGCATATTCATTATCTCGGCCCTCTGAGCTTCCATGGCCTCCACCTTAGCTTTCAGAGCCTGGTTCTCCTGAGCCAGCTGCTCAGGATTAAGGATCTCTATCACCATTTCATCTTGACCCAGACTGTCTTCGTTGGACGCCATCAGTTTCGCTTGCAAACGGGTGAAGTAACGATGTGGACGAACCAGCTTGCCTTTTCTTTTTGTTTAGATTTTATTACATAAGAATCAAGATGAATGTATGAATGGATGTATGAATGTATGTACAATGTTTGCTTGGTGCCGGGAACGACAGGATGCCTTATCTTGTCATAAGCGCATAAACTTCTCTTCTTTTTTTTTTTGATTTAAGAAGTGAAGTAAACGAGGAATCGAAATAGCAAATCAACCTTCTTCAAAACTGGGAAGCGAGAAGCAAGTGAAGCCTTGCTATTTGATTCCATTCTGATGCACCTATGACAAGACGGTACATTGTTCGGTGATCCCCGGCAAGCAAATGCAAATGAGATGTTATATGGATGCAAGTAAATGAATGCGGCATGATGCGACTATGATGTGAATGATGCGCGTGAAAAAAATAAAGGCACTACGTGTGGACGGAAGTTCAGAAATTTAGGAGACACACTACGTGCCGCCTCACGCAGTGGTTTATTTGAAGAAGGAAAATATATTATTATTTGAAAATGAGGACCGTACGTCATTTCATGTGGACCGGTACGAGAAAGGCTACAGCGGTAACTCTTTCTCTTTTTTTTGAAAATGAAGTGGGCCATATGTCACTTCGTACGGACCGGCAAAAGAGAAGACTACAACGGAAACCCTTTCCTCTTTTCTTTTTTTTGAAAATATCTCTTTTTATTATAGTAAAGACATGCCTAAACTACAATGCAAAATACAATTCGTATGCCCTCGTGTCCTACCAAGGTGGGAATCCTAAGTTCTAGGGCAACTTCAAAGGTTCCTCCCATGTAGTTCTAATTCACACCCTCACAATGGCTACCAGAGCTATAGAATCCTCATGCCGACATCACAAATGTAGAATACTACCAAGTGTGGGGCGTCATAAGAAAGCGTACTCTGGTTGAGACTTTCATGAGTATCAGACAGACAAAGGTCTCGAATGACAGTCACTAATCGTCTCCACTCCCCTAAGTGTTTGTTGGATCCGGGTATAGGAGCCCACTCATAGAACACAAATCATAAGGTGTGAAAGTGTGTGATTGAGGACATACTTCCTAAAATCTACCCATCCCCACCTGCAAGGAAAACCAGCACAGCCCAGATAAAAGCAAGCAATATCAAGTTGTCTACCCTAGGGTTTAATATCATTTCAAAACAAAATAAACTAACCTAAGGTATCAACAACAAACATGTATAGCTTACCTCAAGAAAGGGAGCGAAGAAGGAGGGGTCATAAAGAAAGGGGGAATGCATGCTTTTACCTTAAGAAAGGGAGCAGAGAATAGGGGACATGGGAATTGAGGAATGCATGATAAGAGAAGAAAAGGAAGAAGAGGAAAAGGTAGAACAAAGTTTTCAAGTTAAACACTTTAAGCCACACATCAAGTTAACTAGGCTTGACCCTCGCCTTTTTGAAAAAGGGTCCCCAGTGGAGTCGCCAGCTGTTGCGCCCCGAAAAATCCGGTTAAGGATTCCTCAGTTTGACAACGTGAAAAATTTTGAAGCCGCCACCAATATTTATTTTTAAAGACTAAAACATTGGAAAAAGTCTTTTGGAAAAGGCGGATGGTCTTTCGAAAACATTGAGATGTAGGTTCGGGGGTCGGTTAGGTACGGGGAAGGTATTAGCACCCCGCACCTCCTTTCTACCGAAAGGGAACCATTAACTTTGATGTGTGGCTTAGAAAAAGTTGACTTGAAATGATTTTTGTTCTACTTCCTTTCTTTTTATTTTCGTTTGAGAAACGGTTTTATTGAGAAGAAAAGTATTTTTGGTATCTTTGAAAAGCGGAACAAAACAAAGATTTTTTGAAAGAGTGTTTTTTGAAAGTGTGCTTGACGGGTTACGACCCGCTCCTACGTACCCTCTCTGGAAGAGGGATCAAAGCTACGTAGTTCTAGGGAACAAAACAAAGTTTTTTTTGAAAGTGTGCTTGACGGGTTACGACCCGCTCCTACGTACCCTCTCTGGAAGAGGGATCAAAGCTACGTAGTTCTAGGGTTTTTTTGAAAAGTGTGCTTGACGGGTTACGACCCGCTCCTACGTACCCTCTCTGGAAGAGGGATCAAAGCTACGTAGTTCTAGGCTATTATTTTTTAAAACAAAGATTTTTAAAAGGGTGCTTGACGGGTTACGACCCGCTCCTACGTACCCTCTCTGGAAGAGGGATCAAAGCTATGTAGTTCTAGGTTTTTTTGAAAAGTGTGTTTGTGTTTTATCTTATTTAATTTTTTTTGAGTTTTTGAAATAGGACTCAAGTCTTCACGAATACCAAACAAGCAACGGCTTCGAGTGGCGTTCATTACTAACTCGAAAGAAAAGAGTCGAAACCGGTAATCAAACAAGCAAAGGCTTCGAGTGACTACAAGTAACGACGTTTTATTATCCTTTTTGAAATCATTTTTGAAAAAGGTGAGCATTGGTGATAATTACGTTGTTTTCGAAATTGGAATTTATTTATTTTTAGTTAAGGTGTGGGAGCTTTCATGATAGCCAAACAAGCAAAGGCTTCGAGTGACTACCACTAATAACTCCTCATTAGCGATCAAACAAGCAAAGGCTTCGAGTGATGACTAATGATTTATTTAAAAGAAAAAAAAATGCCTTAGGGTTTTTGTTTGGAAAACATTTGACTCTTGATTTGAAACAAGTTGAGAAAAAGAATTTGATTTGGAAAAAGGGTTTTGGAAAACAAGTAGGACATTTCAATCAACATACCAATCCCTAGCCAATATACAAATCACTTAATTACAATTCATGCAAGCATTACAAATCTAAGAGACAAGCAATATGCATAAATATGTAATAGTCAAAACTAATTACAAATTGCCATAAGAAATGGTCACACAAAGGTGAAACATTAATCAATTGCAAAAGGGTAATTCATTGAATCATTTAAGGATCAACAATAAAAGCACAAGAGTTAAGTTCCTTTTGGTAATCTTTGACACTTATTAACAATGCACAAAGGCATAAATGTCTAGTCATTTTACCAAATTTTTAATGCTAAGATATGTGCAAGAGTTGAATCCCTTATAAGTAATCCTCAACATTTAGAATAGTGCTTGTAAACACATGTTGATTCCTCTTACCAATCATCAACAAATTAATGATCTAAGCAAGCAACACATTTGCAAGGCTCAAAATGACCAAAATAGATTGTTCACAAGTTATCCTAAACCATTAGCAAGCAAAAGAATCATAAATTCACACCTTGTTCATTTGAAGACTTAAAGAGGGTTGAATCACTTGAAGTAATCCTCATCACTTAAAGAATGGTGCCTAAAGCACAAGTGAGAGTCATCTTACACATCATCAACATTTGAAACAAATATGGTAAACCAAATTTACAAGGACAAATAACATTATAACTCAAAGGTGGTTGAATCCTCTTGAACAATCCTCATCACTTAGCAAATAGTGCTCAAAGCACGAGTGAGAGTCATTTTGTCAATCATCAACAAAAACTTGCAAGCAAACTCATTAAAACAACTTGAGAAAACATTTTTAAGCACAAAGGCAAGCCAAAGAACCAAAAGGCAACAAAAACCCTATTTATTTTACAAACTTGCGAGACATACATATGAATGGAAAATTATTTTTGCAAGTTTTAACATGATTCCAAGCATAATAACACAACAATCAAACATCAATGGCTAGATCAAGTATTATTAGGCAAGGATGAATAAGAAAATTATATTACACATACATTCCACATAACTTGCGAACCAAAATAGCCATAGATTCACAAATTTATTTCACCAAATGCAAAAAACATCACAAGAACAACACATAATCAACACATAGTCACAAGAACAATTTATTTGGTGGGTGAGATGCCAACTCTCACCCACAACAGCCCCTAATCTACATTTAAATGATGTTGTGAGATGCAAATATAAGTTGAAAAAGGATTTTGATGCAAGAAAGTGGATGAAAATGCAAAGGGTTTTAGGTTATACCTTAGTTCCAAGCTAAACAAGAGTAGAAATGAGAATCAAGAGTAACCAATCACCAACACTCCTCAAAAATCACCAACAACAACCACGTAACCTTGAAGGATCAGCCCCTTTGATGATGTAAATGTGGAATCAAAGATGAAAGGAAGAGGATATATGAATATGGAGTGAGTTTGAGGTGATTTAGTGGATGGAAGTTGAAAAGAAAATGGAGGAGGAGGGATGAGGGGCTACGGCCAAGAGGAGAAGGGAGGGGAGGAATTGGTGTGCTAGGGTTTTTTGAATGGAGAGTTAGGCTAAGAGGCTATGTGGGTTGATCATATGAAGATATATATAGTGCTCACTTATCATTAAGGGCTTCTAGGTCATTTTGACTTCCATTGTGCTCTAGGATTGCATCTAAATTTTGAACCAAGGGTCAAGATCAAATGTCACATGGATTAGGGGCAATTAGAAAGCACAAAGTGAGGAGAGAGAGGGCTGAGGGGTGTAGCTTGAGGAAGTGAGTGAAGGATAAGTTTAATTACAAAAATGTATTTTCTCATGAAGCATATTACAAGAGTGCCATTTTAATTCAAATGAAGGGTGAGGATTGCATTTAACACTTGAATGGAAGGCCATGATTTAAACACAATTTGCAATCAATAAAATAAACCAAAAATGGGGGAAAAAGGGCTGGAATTCGCAGCCAAAGGAAAGAGAGTAAGTGGAATTGCAACTTGTACTATTGTACTACACTTGACCTTTCAAAATTCAAAGGGATATTCCTTATTCCTTTCAAGATAATTCTTCTAAATTCTTGCCATTTTGGGCCATGTCCCATGATTCAATGATTGGGCTCTGAATTTTATGATCTCACCAATCCCAAAATCGATTTGTTGACCCCACTCCAGAGGAAATGACCATTTTACCCTTTTGTTCAAAAACCGAATTTCACGCCAAAAATATTCCAATGATGCACAAAAAATACACAACTCCACTCACTTGGACTCACATAAATTCCTCAAGAGATGCATAATGGTTTTTACCGAGAAATTATTTATTTTAGTGAAATGACCAAAATGCCCTTTTGGTCCCAAAAACCCTGATTTTGCTCCAAACTTCATTTCCACTCTAACAATGATCCTGAGACCTTTTGGATGACTCTAAAACTCTAGAAATGCATGCATGATGAGAAAATAAGTCTTTTTTGGCGAAATTACCAAAATACCCTTTGAACTAGGAAAAACCCTAGAAACCCTAGAAACCTTAGAAATGCTCTAAAGTGCTCTAAAATGCCATGCAATGCTTTTCTAACCCTAAAATGCATTCTGAAACTTCTAAGATGCAGACATGATGCTCTTCCTAACCTCTAGGATGAATGCTAAGACTTGATTTATTTTTGATTGAAAATTAGGGTTTTGACCTAAGCCGGACATGGGTTTTGACCTAAGCCGGACAAAATTGGGGTATGACAGAAGCACTACGTCTCCGACCTCAAAATCCCTCGACACCACTTTAGCATTGTTCTAGGATGCAATTCTTTGTTTGACTACAACTTCCTAGAAGGAGACTACTGTAACACCCCGTTATTTTTATTTAGTAAAAATACCCAAGTGTACCATCCCTAGAACATCAGAGATATATTTCCTGCTTAGACACTGAATATCATTATAAATTTTTCGCTGAATATAACCCAAACAGTCTTATTTACAACAAGACAATATGGTACTCAGACCATATACCATCAGCATCTATAGTATTCAGTATCATACAAGAAAGCGGAAGAAAGATATACACTAAATACATAATGTCTTAGTATACAGACAACAAAAGGGAAATAAGCTTAAACATAAAGCTAGGCTATCAGCAACCAGTCCGAGCTCAACCTACTCGTGCCTCTTGGATTTCCGCTGTCCCTGTGTCTCTGTAAAACAGCAACATTTAAACAGTGAGATACAATCTCAGTGAGTTCTACCGAGACCCCTACTAACTCTCCCGGTTCAATTAATAATCCTTTTTAAAATCAACACGACACCGACTGCAATAAAGTGCTAACCCCGGTGAACGTGAACAAACAAAGTGCGGCACCGACTGCAAATCCAGTGCTAATCCCGGTGTATCGCACAGTACGACACCGACTGCAAATCCAGTGCTAATCCCGGCGTACGTACAACAAACTCATGACATAACACCGACTGCAAATCAAGTGCTAATCCCGGTGAACCCCCTTACCAATAGTACATTCTCCTATTGGCACGGAGCCTAGGGTGGGGGAGCATGACTGCCCCGGCTAGTATGTCGAACAATGGGTCGTCACCCAACTCGATATAATATATATATCTACAGTACTATGAACCCACGGTCCATCAAGTCAGACAATCAATGAAACACTTTAATCCACATTTTATAAAATCCAAGTTCACACTCGCACTCTAGTTGACCACTTTTCGACACAATTTTCAATATCAAAAACAGTTCATTTTTCCTTAAAAATAGAATATTCAGTTAGGCCTCTGAATAAGCTTTCCAACGCATCTTAGAACACCTCGATCGGATTCCCGGATCAAAAGTTATCGCAAAAACAAAAACAGTATTTAGTTGCTGAAAATTCTGTAAACCGTCGCGACGCGACGGGACTCCGTCGCGACGCGAAAATAGGCAGAATGGCCAAAAACAGGTTTTCTGAAATTCAGTTTTACCCCATTTCGCTCCCTAATCGATACCGAGACATTACGTGACTTCCGAGACCCAAAAACAGATATAACAACCAGTAATTCCAGTCCAAAACAATAATTAAAACATCAATCGATAACTCAATCAAATCGAGTTTATCAAAACGCGACGTATTTTCCAAATATCGGTTTTTAACCCAAAATCTCTCAAACTCAATTACCAAACAATATTCCAGTCCAGCGAAAGCGATAAAACAGTTAATTAATTAATTCGAAACGTAAAATCCTAAACGTGAGTAGAACTCACCCTTGAAGCGTGAACCGCGATCGAGCCGAATTCACTGAGTAACCACGCTAACATTCCCCGCATAAACTTTCCGTTCCGACGACGCTCAAATCCGCTTCCAAAGCTTTCCACTCGATCACGAAACCTCTTTTGACCGAAATACCGAATTCCTCGAAATCTTCCATGAACACTATTCATCATCCCTAACCTCCAAAGGCTACTATTCACAAAAACCCCAATTTGAACCCTAAGCTCTTGATTCTTCACAATCCCCAAATCGGACTTCAATATTTGCGCAATCCACCTTGAGCTCGCTCCCAAACACCATCCAAAGCTTTCCTTTGAGCTTGAACAACAAAAACCTCGATTTTCCTCTTAAATTCGAAAATGGCAAAGTGAGAGAGAGTGAGTTGATGATGATGATGTTGGTACCAAATCGAAGAGGAAGTAGCGCTGAACGTTTTTCGTGTTGGAAGGAAGTCGTTTTGTGTAACACCCCGGTATTTCTATTTATTAAAAATACCCAAGTGTACATTAGAAACACATCAGAGATATAAAATTCCTGCATAAATACTGAACACTGCAAAAATAGTTTTCACTGGACAACAGCCAAGCAGTCTTAATACACATAAGACCATAAAATTCAGCGAACTATCCTGCTCAGTATCATACAAGAAAGCGGAATGAAGGATAACGTAACACTGATGTCATAGTGTTGTGATACATGGACAACAGAAGGAAAATAAACTTAAACTTAAAACTAAGTCATCATCCATCTCTCGGGGCCACCTACTCGTGCCTCTGAGTTTTCTTCTGTCCCTGTTTATCTGTAAAACAGCAACATTTAAACAGTGAGATAGAATCTCAGTGAGTTCTACCGAGACCCCTACTAACTCTCTCGGCTCAATTTAAAAACATTTTCTTTAACTCAACACGGCACCGACTGCGTTACCGCTAACTCCCGATGAACCGCATTATTATTACACATAGCATTCCACCGACTGCGTTACCGCTAACTCCCGGGGAATCTACTATGACTCAGTACGACACCGACTGCATTACTGCTAACTCCCGGTGAACCGCACAACAAACAATTTAACATAACACCGACTGCGTAACCGCTAACTCCCGGTGAACCCCTTACCAATAGCATTTTTTTCCTAATGGCACGGAGCCTAGGGTAAGGGATCATGACTGCCCCGCCTAGTATGTCAACATGGGTCGTCACCCAGACTCGATATAATATATATATCTACAGCACTATGAACCCACGGTGCATCAAATCAGACAATCAATGAAACACTTTAATTCCAAGTTTTATAAAATCCAAGTTCACACTCGCAATCTATTTGACCACTTTTCGACACAATTTTCAGTATCAAAAACAGTTCATTTTGCCTTAAAAATAGAATATTCAGTTAGGCCTCTGAATAAGCTTTCCAACGCATCTTAGAACACCTCAATCGGGTTCCCGGATCAAAAGATATCGCAAAACGAAAAACAGTGTTTGGTTGCTGAAATTCTGCCAAATGGCGCTGGAGTCGCGCCTGGAGCGCAAGTTCCGCGCGAACAGGCAGAAAGTTCTGTCAATCTGCGCTGAAGTCGCGCCTGGGGCGCAAGTGAGGCGCGAACAGGCAGAAGGGGGGTTCTGTTAAGACAGATTTTGCGATTTTCGCGAAATCCGCTATTCCGCTCAATTCCGATTTTTGTTCCGATCAAAAACAGATTTGACAACCAGTAAAATGAGTCCAATTCAAACCACACAATCAATCAATCCAATCAAAAACTTAATCAAAACGAATTGTTTTAAAACGCGACATATTTTCAAATAACGGTTTTCGTTCCAAAATCTCTCGAAACCAATTAACGTAAAAACTAACGAGACACAAAAACATCCTAAGCGTGAGTAAAACTCACCCTTGACGCGAGAGTCGTTGCCGAGCCGAAATCACCGACGTGTCGAAATCACCGAATCGAACCCAAACAACACCGAACCGCTCTTAACTTCGTTTCGAATTCCCAAACGCGTTCTACCGCTCTTGGCTTCGATCCTAAGCATGAATCAATCATTAATTCCAGCTCACAACTTGAGATTTCAACAAATCAATTCCAAAAACCATAGAAATTCGTAGGCCATGAGAAGGGGGAAAAATTGAAGAGAATCTTACCAAGTTATAGGGTTTTGTAGAGGAGAGGGAAATGGTGATTGTGCTGAAATTTGAGGTGATGGGGTTTCCTCTTCTTCTTCCTTTCTCTTCTTCTTTCCTCTTCTTCTTTCTCCTTTCCTTCTCTTCTTTTCTTTCTCTGTTTTTTCTTCTGTTCGTATCCTCCTCTTCTTTTCTTTCTTCTTTTATTCTTTTTTCATTTAACACACACACACATAATTAATTAATAATTAAGTGGTAGCGTGGTCAAAATACCATATTGACCCAAATTCCTTATTTCGATTCCAAAACTTCCTTGGTCCGTTTTATTCGGTTAACGACCCTGTGACAGCCAATAATTAATTTTAGCACTCAATAATTTTACCAATTAAGTACCAAATTAATTCAATTGGGTTAACATCCAAATAATTCGATTAATTATTTTGAGGATGTTACATTCTCCCCAACTTGAAAGAATTTTGTCCTCAAAATTAGACACGACATACCTCAAGAGAACAAATACGGATACTGAGTCCGCATATCGTCCTCCAACTCCCAAGTAGCTTCCTCGGCGGAAAAACCATCCCAAACCACCTTGACGATGGGAATTGACTTTGTCCGTAGCGTCCTCTCGCCACTTTCCATGATGTAATTCGGATTAGGTTGGAAGGACAAGTCCGGTCGAAGGTCAATCGTTTCAAAATCTAACGGTTGACTTGGATCGGGAATGTACTTCCGCAACTGGGACACGTGGAATACATCATGCAGATTTGACAATGGTGGAGGCAAAGCAATACGGTATGCAAGAGGCCCTTTTCGCTCGATAATCTGGAAAGGTCCAATATACCGAGGACTGAGTTTCTTCACCCGTAATGCCCTACCTGTGCCAATTGTTGGTGATAATCTCAAAAACACATGATCGCCCGACTCAAATTCCAACGGCCTTCTTCTTTTATCAGCATAGCTCTTTTGCCTGCTCTGAGCAGTTTTCATTCTATCCCTGATCTGGCGGATCTTCTCAGTAGTGTCGTGAATCATTTCGGGCCCTAACAATCGGTTCTCACCTACTTCCCACCAACACAATGGAGTCCTGCATTTCCTACCATACAAGGCTTCATAAGGTGCCATTCCGATACTGGAATGATAACTGTTGTTGTATGAGAATTCTACCAATGGAAGATGATCCTCCCATTTCTTCCCGTTATCAAGTACCGAAGCCCTAAGCATATCCTCTAAGGTCTGGATAGTTCTCTCGGTCTGACCGTCTGTCTGCGGGTGATAAGCGGTACTAAGAAGTACTTTAGTTCCCAATGCTTCATTCAGAGCTTTCCAAAATCGAGAAGTGAATTTCGCATCTCGATCCGACACTATACTGGTAGGAACCCCATGTAACCTTACTATGTTCTTCAAATACACCTCAGCTAACTTGGATACTTTACTGCTAGAACGAACTGGAATAAAATGAGCTGATTTGGTTAACCGATCCACAACTACCCAAATGGAGTCGTTACCGGCTTGAGACCTTGGCAACGCCATTACAAAATCCATAGAAATGTCTTCCCATTTCCATACTGGCACATCTAGTGACCGTAACAGACCAGCAGGTTTCTGATGTTCTATCTTAACTCTTTGGCAAGTTAAGCATTTTGATACAAATTCTGCAATCTCTAACTTCATTCCGTGCCACCAATACATCTGCTTTAAATCACTATACATCTTGGTGGATCCAGGATGTACAGAAAATAAACTTCGGTGTGCTTCTTCAAGCACTTGCTTTTTAATATCTTCATTATCAGGCACACAGATCCTACCGTTGAAACAAATAACTCCATCACTATCTTCGGTAAAGTCTGGCAACACTTTCTGTGATTGTAGCTTCACATCGATTTCTTGTGCTAAGCGAATAGAATCCCTTATGGAACTAGAGATCCTCATGTGGCTCAACACCAACCGGTTCCTTTTTGGCTTTGAATCCACATTTAAGTCCCGGAAAGACTCCAACAATTCCATTTCATGCATCATTAATCCTGCTATATGAATGGATTTCCTACTTAGTGCATTAGCCACAACATTAGCTTTTCCCGGATGATACTTCAATTCGAAGTCATAATCCTTCAGAAATTCCACCCACCTTCTTTGTCTGTTATTCAGCTCCTTCTGATCGAACAAATATTTCAAGCTTTTATGATCACTAAAGACTTCGAAACGAGACCCGTACAGGTAATGTCTCCAAATCTTCAGTGCGTACACAATAGCTGCCAACTCTAGATCATGAGTCGGATAATTCTCTTCATGAGTCTTCAGCTGTCTGGAGGCATAAGCTACAACTTGTTGGTTCTGCATGAGAACACATCCCAAACCCTTTCCAGAAGCATCGCTGTAAATGTGAAAATCCAAAGACGGATCTGGAAGAATTAGGATTGGAGCAGAAGTCAATCTAACCTTCAACTCTTGAAAACATTCTTCACAATCGGCATTCCATATAAACGGTTGGGCCTTGCGAGTCAACCGAGTAAGTGGGAGAACCAATTGTGAAAAACCTTGGATAAACCTTCTGTAGTAACCGGCTAGACCCAAGAAACTTCTTATTTCGGTGACAGATGTTGGCCGTTCCCAGTTCAACACCGCTTCTACTTTACTGGGATCCACCGCAACTCCCGATTGGGAAATCACGTGCCCCAAAAACTTCACTTCCGGCATCCAGAAGTCACACTTCGACGGCTTGGCATACAATTTCTTTTCTCGGAGTACGTTCAGAACAATGCGGAGATGTTGAACATGGTCCTCAATGGTCTTAGAGTACACCAAGATATCGTCAATAAAAACTACCACAAACTGATCAAGGTACGTGTGAAACACTCGGTTCATGTAATCCATGAATACCGCTGGAGCATTAGTCAAACCGAAGGGCATCACTACGAACTCGTAATGTCCATACCTCGTACGGAAAGCTGTCTTCGGAATATCTAAGGCTCGTACCTTTACTTGATGATAGCCCGACCTTAGATCAATTTTTGAAAATACCACAGCACCTCTAAGTTGGTCGAGCAAATCGTCTATCCTTGGCAAGGGATATTTATTCTTGATCGTCACTTTATTCAATTGTCGATAATCTATGCACAACCTCATGCTACCATCCTTCTTTTTGACTAGCAACACCGGAGCACCCCATGGAGAAGCACTCGGTCGGATAAACCTTTTCGATATCAATTCCTCAAGTTGAGACTTCAGTTCCTTCAACTCTAAAGGAGACATTCTATAAGGGGCAATAGAGATTGATCCTGTACCAGGAATCAATTCTATTGAGAATTCTACCTCTCGGTCAGGAGGTAAGGATGAAACTTCTTCTGGAAAGACATCTAGAAATTCATTTACCACTTGCACAGATGACAAATCTAAACCCGTTTCAGTAGATGCAGACAACATAATAAGAATAGCTTCCGCACCTTGGAATAATGACTGGCTTGCTTCGGTGTAAGAGATCGTCGCTTCAGAATCTGCCTGTGTCAATCCTACGGATTCGGAGGCGAAGCTAATAGTTCGATCGGCACAGTTGATTGTTACATGATTTTCAGCCATCCAATTCATACCCAGAACAATGTCCATGCTTCTCATAGGCAAGCAAATAAATTTCACAACAAACTGTCTGTCGCCTATGACAAGTAGGCAATTTTCACATAATGATTGGGTCTGGACACGACCCTTGGCAGCAGTTAAAATAGTTATCGGTTCGGATAGCTCAGACAATGCTAATCCCAACCGATCCACGCATGCTTGCGAGATAAAACAGTGAGTTGCACCAGAATCATATAAAATATTGACTGAATTATTTAAAAGAGATCCCGTACCCCTTAGAAGATTATCCGTAGGTGTGATGGTTCGAGCATCTAGAGTGTTGATTCGCCCCTGACCAGGTGCATTTGGTGCTCTTTGGATGTTCTTCTTTGCTGGGCACTCATTTGCATAGTGGCCCTCCTCATTACAATGATAGCACCTAGTAGGTCTTAGTTGACATTCACCACGGTGATACCTTCCGCATTTATTACAATTTTTAAACTTCGATTGGTCAGCTGTTTGAACCTGCTTCCCTTTATAGTTACCACCCCTGCCCGAGTCATGCTTGGGACCCATCTGAGAACTAGATGATCCAGTGTTCCTCTTGCTCTGATGGAATGCCTTTCTGCTTGCATACAACCTTGACAAATCACTTTCGGCGATATAAGCTTGTTGTACCATGGCTGCATAGTTGGTTCTCGGAAAAGAACTAAGACTTTGAGCAATATCCTCTCTCAACCCATATTTGTACCTGTCAGTTTTCCATTGGTCATTGGGGGCATATCCAGCTAAATCGAAGAATTGATACAACTCTTCAAATTTAGCCGTGTATTGGCCCACGGTCAAGCCTCCTTGTGTAAGAGCCAAAAACTCATTTTCCTTATCAAGCCTCATAGCCGTGGGGAAGAATTGTTCCAAAAATGATGTTCGGAAATTTTCCCAAGTCGGGGGAGTTCCCATTGTCTCCATCATGGCCCTAGCATTTGTCCACCAGTTATTGGCCTCTCCCTTCAACATATGGGATGCCAACCTCAACTTATCTTCATCGGTCACTTGCATTGTTACAAAGATCTTTTCAATGTCATCCAGCCAATGTTGTGCTCTCATGACATCCGGCCCACCTCTAAACTCGGAGGGTTTCATTTTCAGGAACTCTGTGAAAATTCTCCTTGGGTTCACTTGTGGCTCTGGAGCTTGATGCTGCTGAGCATTTTGCTATAGGATTTGTTGCTGCTGATGCATAAGCATCATGTCTTGCATCATTTTCTGCTGGTTCTCAATGACATTCTGCATCCACTCAAAATTTGGATCAACAGGAGGAGGAACGCCTCTACCTCTTCTGGCCATGATTCTGCGAAATATGCACAAAGTATTAAGTTGATCAAGCTCAATGTCTAATAGCATACTAAGAATATCACGACTGGAAAAAGCAAAGACCCTATAAGCTAAGTCCGACTAGGTCGAACCGCTCTGATACCAACTGTAACAGCCCGGTATTTCTATTTATTAAAAATACCCAAGTGTACATTAGAAACACATCAGAGATATAAAATTCCTGCATAAATACTGAACACTGCAAAAATAGTTTTCACTGGACAACAGCCAAGCAGGCTTAATACACATAAGACCATAAAATTCAGCGAACTATCCTGCTCAGTATCATACAAGAAAGCGGAATGAAGGATAACGTAACACTGATGTCATAGTGTTGTGATACATGGACAACAGAAGGAAAATAAACTTAAACTTAAAACTAAGTCATCATCCATCTCTCGGGGCCACCTACTCGTGCCTCTGAGTTTTCTTCTGTCCCTGTTTATCTGTAAAACAACAACATTTAAACAGTGAGATACAATCTCAGTGAGTTCTACCGAGACCCCTACTAACTCTCTCGGCTCAATTTAAAAACATTTTCTTTAACTCAACACGGCACCGACTGCGTTACCGCTAACTCCCGATGAACCGCATTATTATTACATGTAACATCCGCAAAATAATTAGTAGAATTATTTGGATGTTAATCCAATTAAATTAATTTAGTACTTAACTGGTAAATTTATCGAGTGCTAAAATTATTTATTGGTTGTCATCGGATCGTTAACCGGATAATACGGACCAAGGAATTTTTGGAATCGAAATAGGAGATTTCGATCGATATGGTAATTTGACCGCGTTACAACAAATATATTAATAAATATATATATATGTATGCGTATGTGAGTGAAGAGAAGAGAAAGAATTAATTAAAAGAAAGAAGAGAAAGAAGAAGGCAGCGAGAGACAGAGAGAAAAGAGAGGAAAAAGAAAAGAAGAGAAAAGAAAGGGGAAGGAGGAAGAAGAGGAAAAAGGGAAGAGTTAGGCTCAACAAAACGACTTCCGTCCAACACGAAAAATGTTCATCGCTACTTCCTCTTCGTTTTGGTACCAATTTCGTGACGATCAGCTCACTCTCTCTCACTTGGCCATTTTCGTTTTTTTTGGAGCTTTTGTGGGATATCCGATTTTGGGTTGGTTTTGAAGGTTTAGGTTCGGTTAGGAGCGAACCCAAGGATGATGGATCGTTGATTGAAGTTCGATTGAAAGATTGGAAGCGAGTTGGGTGATTTGGGGTTTTGGTGAATAGTGTCATGGAGGTTATAGGAGGAAGATGATGAATAGTGTCCGTGGAGAATTTCGGGGAAATCGGTATTTCGGTCAAAATGAGGTTTCGCGATCGAGTGGAAAGCTTTGGAAGCGGATTGGATGTCGCCGGAGCGGGGAATGTTCGTGTGGTTACTCGGTGGATTCGGCCGTACGTGGTTCACGCTTCAAGGGTGAGTTCTACTCACGCTTAGGATTTTTGTTTTTCGAATGAATTGATAAACTGTTTTATCGCTTTCGCTGGACTGGAATATTATTTGATAATCGAGTTTGAGAGATTTTTGGTTGAAAACCGTTATTTGAAAATATGTCGCGTTTTGATACAATTCGATTACAATGAGTTTTTGATTGATTTGTTTGATTGTGTGACTTTGATTGAGACTGTTTTTATGGTCGTCAAATCTGTTTTCGGTCGGAACGAGAATCGTTCGAGAACTTTTGGGTCTAAAACCGTTATTCGGAAAATTATGTCGTTTTTGATAAAATTCGTTTTGATTGAGTTTTTGATTTGATTGATTGATTGTATGGTGTTGATTGAAACTGTTTTTATGGTTGTCAAATCTGTTTTCGATCGGAACAAAAATCGGAATTGAGCGGAATAGCGAATTTCGCGAAAATCGCAAAAATCTGCACTTGACAGGCCCCCTTACTGCCAGTCCACGCGCCGTTTGCTCGCCGTTTGCGCGCCGCTTGCGCGCCACGCGCCACTCGCGCGCTAGTTGGCAGAATTTCAGCAACTAAACACTGTTTTTCGTTTCGCGATATCTTTTGATCCGGGAACCCGATTGAGGTGTTCTAAGATGCGTTGGAAAGCTTATTCAGAGGCCTAACTGAATATTCTAGTTTTAAGGCAAAATAAACTGTTTTCGAAGTTGAAAATTGTGTCGAAAAGAGGTAAGTTAGGGTACGAGTGTGAACTTGGTTTTATAAAAGCGTGGGTTAAGTGTTCAACTGGTTATTTGAGGTGATGGACCCTGAGTTCATATGATTACAGACCTGTGTGTGTATATATATCGAGTTGGGTGACGACCCATGTGTAACATACTAGGCGGGGCAGTCATGATCCCCTTTCCTAGGCTCCATGCCAATGGGAGAATGTACTATTGGTAGGGGGGTTCACCGGGATTCAGCGGTTACGCAGTCGGTGTTATGTTAAATTAATTGTTGTGCGATTCACCGGGATGTAGCGGTCACGCAGCCGGTGTCGTACTGAGTCATAACAGGTTCACCGGGATGTAGCGGTAACGCAGTCGGTGATCTGTTGAATTGTTTTGTTGTGCGATTCACCGGGATGTAGCGGTCACGCAGCCGGTGTCGTACTAAGTTATAGCAGATTCCCCGGGATGTAGCGGTGACGCAGCCGGTGGAATGCTATGTGTAAAATAATGCGGTTCACCGGGATGTAGCGGTCACGCAGTCGGTGCCGTGTTGAGTTAAAAATGTTTTTAAACAAGTACCGAGAGAGCGAGTAGGGGTCTCGGTAGAACTCACTGAGATTGTATCTCATTGTTTATATGTTGTTGTTTTACAGAGACACAGGGACAGCGGAAATCCAAGAGGCACGAGTAGGTTGAGCTCGGACTGGTTGCTGATAGCCTAGCTTTATATTTAAGCTTATTTCCCTTTTGTTGTCTGTATACTAAAACATTATGTATTTAAGGTATATCTTTCTTCCGCTTTCTTGTATGATACTGAATACTATAATTGCTGATGGTATATGGTCTGAGAACCATATTGTCTTGTTGTAAATAAGACTGTTTGGGTTTTATTCAGCGAAAAATTTATAGTGATATTCAGTGTCTAAGCAGGAAATATATCTCTGATGTGTTACTAATGTGCACTTTGGTATTTTTAATCAATAAATTATACCGGGGTGTTACAGTTGGTATTAGAGCAGTTCGACCTAGTCGGACTTAGTTTAGGGTTGAGTCGATTCCTTGTTAGTCCTTTTTGTAATTACACTTGTGATGCTAAGAGACATTGAGCCTGATCAACTTAATACTTAGTGCATCATAAGCGGAATTATGACTGGATGATCAAGATGCAATCCTCGACCAAGACCGGAGTCTCCAACCGGAGCATCCTCAGGAAAGGTGACATGACGGTGGAAGAATACACCGCTAAGTTTGAGAAGTTGTCTCAGTTTTACCAAGTGGTAAAGTAAGCTTCGGATGACGAACGGAGAATGCAGAAATATAAGACGGGCATAAGTGTTTTTATGATTTATGGTCTCAGTTCTTATACTGCTACCAATTATGCTGCCTTAGTGTAATCAGCCTATGTCGCCGAGGATGATCTCATAGGAAATATGGGAAAGGAAAGGAGGTAGTTGAATTATCAGCTCCGAATGGAAAGTCCTAAGATAATTTCATCAAAGGAAAAGCAGGTGCAATTCCTTGATTCTTCAAAGGTTAGAAGATGTTCTAACTGTGGAAAGCCTCACAGTGGTGATTGCAAGTGGAGATCTAATCGGTGCTATTACAGTAATGTAGAGGGTCACTATGGTAAAAAGTGCCCTGCCAGGAAAAGTTCCAAGGAGTCATAAGCAGCTCCAAGGCAAGGACGAGTCAACACTTTGAATGCTTAGACAGTTACGAATGCTGACGGTATACTTAGAAGGATGGGAGTCCTATTCAATGACTCGATCAGTATATTATAAGATTCGGGTGCAACCTATTGCTGTATATCCCGATCGCATGTGAATCGGTTGGGATTAACCTTATCTTCGCTATCCGAGCTGATAACTATCTTAACTGCTGCTGAAGAACGTGTCCAGACCCAATCCTTGAGTCAGAATTGTCTACTTGCCATAGAAGACAGAAATTTCGTAGTAGAATTTATTGTTTGCCTATGAGAAGAGTGAACACCATGTTGGGTATGAATTGGATGACCGCAAATCATGTTGCAATCGACTGTGTTAATCAACTATCAGTTTCGCTTCAGAATCAGTTGAATTGTCTAGGACAAATTCTGAAGCGGTTACCTAGTTCACCTTAGACGGTCAATCTTCATTCCAAGGTGCGGAAGCACATGTTAGTAGGTTATCTGCATCCACTGGAACTAGTATTAGATTTATCATCTGTACAAGTTGTGAATGACTTTCTGGATGTTTTCACGATGAAGTTTCTTCTGAACCTCCAGAACGAGAAGTGGAGTTTACTGTAGAATTGATTCCTGGCACGGGATCAATATCTATTGTTTCTTATTGAAGGTTTCTTGAGAATTAAAGGAAATGGAGTCTCAACTTGAAGAGTCGATGTTAAAGAAATTCATTCGACCGAGCGCTTCTCTATGGGGTGTTCCGGTGTTGCTTGTCAAGAAGAAATATGGAAGTAGGAGATTGTTTATTGATTATCAACAACTTAACAAAGTGACGGTCAAGAATAAATATCCCTTTGCCAAGGATAGACGATTTGCTTGAGCAATTTGAGGCGCTGCTGTGTTTTCTAAAAATTGATCTGAGGTCAGGATATTATCAAATAAAAGTTAGAGCCTTAGATATTCCGAAGACAGCTTTCCGTACTAGGTATGGACATTACGTGTTTGTAGTGATGCCCTTCGGTTTGACTAATGCTCCAGCGATATTCATGGATTACCTGAACTTAGTTTTTCCTCAATTACCTAGATCAATTTGTAGTCGTTTTCATTAATGGTATCTCGATGTGCTTGAAGGCCGTTGCGGAGCAGGTCCAACATCTCCGCATTGTTCTGAAAGTACTCCGAGGAAATAAGTTGTACTTGAAACCTTCGAAGTGTGATTTTTGGGTGTCAGAAGCAAAGTCTTTGGGACATGTGATTTCCCAAGTCGGGAGTTTCTGTAGATCCCAGTAAGAAGGAAGCGGTGTGGAATGGAAGTGACCGACATCAGTCGCAGAGATCAGAAGTTTTCTAAGTCTTGCCGGTTACTACAAGAAGTTTATCGAAGGATTCTCACGGTTAGTTATTCCACTTACTCGGTTAACTCGTGAGGGTCATCCGTTTACGTGGAATGCCGATTGTGAAGAATGTTCTCAAGAGTTGAAGATTTTGACTTCTGCTCCAATCCTGATTCTTCCAGACCCGTTTTTGGGATTCCAAAGTTACAGCGACGCTTCTGGGAATGGTTTGAGATGTGTTCTCATGCAGATTCAACAAGTGGTAGCTTGGGTGTCCAGACAATTAAAGTCTCATGAGAAGAGATATCCGACTCATGATTTGTAATTGGCATCTATTGTGTATGCACTGAAGATTTGGAGACGTTACCTTTATGGGTCTCGTTTCGAAGTCTTTAGTGATCACAAAAGTTTAAAGTATCTGTTTGATCAGAAAGAACTGAATAACAGGCAGAGAAGGTGGGTGGAATTTCTGAAGGATTATGACTTCGAATTGAAGTATCATCCGGGAAAGGCTAATGTTGTAGCTGAAGCACTAAGTAGGAAATCCATCCACATAGCAGAGTTGATGCTGCAAGAAATGGGATTGTTAGAGTCTTTTAGATCTAAGTTGGAGTACATCCATAAGTCTCCACTTTGGTGGCGAGGTAGTAGTTTGTTAACCTCTCCCAGGTGAAGGTTGACAACGAGATTGTCTTATGAGATTCTGTTTGACAAGTCGAACGTGAACACGAATATGTAAATGAGGTAACCGCTGATTGTTGTCACGTTGCGAATAACCATCAAAGGATTAATTGATGGATCTACTTGTAGGTGACTGAAATTTCCGAAGTGAAGCTTGGCGTGCGGTGTAATAGTTTTGAAAAATCGTTTTTGTGAAAACCGCATGCTAAAGTTAATTTTGGGAACGAATCTAGAGGCTAATGAAATCTGATTTAGGAAAATCCTAGAAGGATTACTTAAGTTGAGGGGAAGCTCTCAATGCTATTGACTAATTCGGAAAGGAATCGGGTACGTCGTTGGTGAAAACCTCGTGAAGAAGTTGCAATATAAGAAAAAGAGCTCTGAGTTCTGTTTGATAGTTGTTGGAGGACAACTGAGGTGATTTTCATTACGTTCAATTTATTTGATGTCCCCGTGGTTTATTTCTACGTTTAAGATAAACGTTTCTGGTAAATCCTCATTCCATCTCCTTCCGAGAAGTGTTATCTCGAAATCTTGGGGGTGAGTCAGGAAGTTTCACAGATGACCTTTCCGTCACGCTTTTTCAATGTGTATGGGAACTGTTATGGATTTTTAGAAAATTTGCGGAGAACGTGTCTACACCCTTTGAGAAGATCGTGTTTGTTTTTACCTCTACCGAGGAGTGCCAGTTGTGGATCTCATATTCAACATATATTCTATCAAGTGTCTTGTATTAGACCATTTGATTTAGATTAATCGAAGTTGGGGAGCAAGCGAGGATAATTAGAATGAAGCTTCAGAAGTGTTTTCAAATGCGGTGCCGAGCTTATGTAGGCGAAAGAAGAGTTTCTCGTGTCGATTCGTAGTAAGAGAGTTCGGACTGTAATCTTAGAAGCGTTCTGGGGTAGTAGTAGATCATACCTGGAGATTGACGTGCCAACTTGGGAAGGTTTTCTACCCTAATTTCGTTAGTTCGAGATTGTTTTCCAGCAAAATTGGGACCTTTCTGAGAATGTCTGTTCTCGGTTAGTCAATCGTAAGACTTGACGAAATTTTGAGGACAAAATTTTTTCAAGTTGGGGAGAATGTAACATCCGCAAAATAATTAGTAGAATTATTTGGATGTTAATCCAATTAAATTAATTTAGTACTTAACTGGTAAATTTATCGAGTGCTAAAATTATTTATTGGTTGTCATCGGATCGTTAACCGGATAATACGGACCAAGGAATTTTTGGAATCGAAATAGGAGATTTCGATCGATATGGTAATTTGACCGCGTTACAACAAATATATTAATAAATATATATATATGTATGCGTATGTGAGTGAAGAGAAGAGAAAGAATTAATTAAAAGAAAGAAGAGAAAGAAGAAGGCAGCGAGAGACAGAGAGAAAAGAGAGGAAAAAGAAAAGAAGAGAAAAGAAAGGGGAAGGAGGAAGAAGAGGAAAAAGGGAAGAGTTAGGCTCAACAAAACGACTTCCGTCCAACACGAAAAATGTTCATCGCTACTTCCTCTTCGTTTTGGTACCAATTTCGTGACGATCAGCTCACTCTCTCTCACTTGGCCATTTTCGTTTTTTTTGGAGCTTTTGTGGGATATCCGATTTTGGGTTGGTTTTGAAGGTTTAGGTTCGGTTAGGAGCGAACCCAAGGATGATGGATCGTTGATTGAAGTTCGATTGAAAGATTGGAAGCGAGTTGGGTGATTTGGGGTTTTGGTGAATAGTGTCATGGAGGTTATAGGAGGAAGATGATGAATAGTGTCCGTGGAGAATTTCGGGGAAATCGGTATTTCGGTCAAAATGAGGTTTCGCGATCGAGTGGAAAGCTTTGGAAGCGGATTGGATGTCGCCGGAGCGGGGAATGTTCGTGTGGTTACTCGGTGGATTCGGCCGTACGTGGTTCACGCTTCAAGGGTGAGTTCTACTCACGCTTAGGATTTTTGTTTTTCGAATGAATTGATAAACTGTTTTATCGCTTTCGCTGGACTGGAATATTATTTGATAATCGAGTTTGAGAGATTTTGGGTTGAAAACCGTTATTTGAAAATATGTCGCGTTTTGATACAATTCGATTACAATGAGTTTTTGATTGATTTGTTTGATTGTGTGACTTTGATTGAGACTGTTTTTATGGTCGTCAAATCTGTTTTCGGTCGGAACGAGAATCGTTCGAGAACTTTTGGGTCTAAAACCGTTATTCGGAAAATTATGTCGTTTTTGATAAAATTCGTTTTGATTGAGTTTTTGATTTGATTGATTGATTGTATGGTGTTGATTGAAACTGTTTTTATGGTTGTCAAATCTGTTTTCGATCGGAACAAAAATCGGAATTGAGCGGAATAGCGAATTTCGCGAAAATCGCAAAAATCTGCACTTGACAGGCCCCCTTACTGCCAGTCCACGCGCCGTTCGCGCGCCGTTTGCGCGCCACGCGCCACTCGCGCGCCAGTTGGCAGAATTTCAGCAACCAAACACTGTTTTTCGTTTCGCGATATCTTTTGATCCGGGAACCCGATTGAGGTGTTCTAAGATGCGTTGGAAAGCTTATTCAGAGGCCTAACTGAATATTCTAGTTTTAAGGCAAAATAAACTGTTTTCGAAGTTGAAAATTGTGTCGAAAAGAGGTAAGTTAGGGTACGAGTGTGAACTTGGTTTTATAAAAGCGTGGGTTAAGTGTTCAACTGGTTATTTGAGGTGATGGACCCTGAGTTCATATGATTACAGACCTGTGTGTGTATATATATCGAGTTGGGTGACGACCCATGTGTAACATACTAGGCGGGGCAGTCATGATCCCCTTTCCTAGGCTCCATGCCAATGGGAGAATGTACTATTGGTAGGGGGGTTCACCGGGATTCAGCGGTTACGCAGTCGGTGTTATGTTAAATTAATTGTTGTGCGATTCACCGGGATGTAGCGGTCACGCAGCCGGTGTCGTACTGAGTCATAACAGGTTCACCGGGATGTAGCGGTAACGCAGTCGGTGATCTGTTGAATTGTTTTGTTGTGCGATTCACCGGGATGTAGCGGTCACGCAGCCGGTGTCGTACTGAGTTATAGCAGATTCCCCGGGATGTAGCGGTCACGCAGCCGGTGGAATGCTATGTGTAAAATAATGCGGTTCACCGGGATGTAGCGGTCACGCAGTCGGTGCCGTGTTGAGTTAAAAATGTTTTTAAACAAGTACCGAGAGAGCGAGTAGGGGTCTCGGTAGAACTCACTGAGATTGTATCTCATTGTTTATATGTTGTTGTTTTACAGAGACACAGGGACAGCGGAAATCCAAGAGGCACGAGTAGGTTGAGCTCGGACTGGTTGCTGATAGCCTAGCTTTATATTTAAGCTTATTTCCCTTTTGTTGTCTGTATACTAAAACATTATGTATTTAAGGTATATCTTTCTTCCGCTTTCTTGTATGATACTGAATACTATAATTGCTGATGGTATATGGTCTGAGAACCATATTGTCTTGTTGTAAATAAGACTGTTTGGGTTTTATTCAGCGAAAAATTTATAGTGATATTCAGTGTCTAAGCAGGAAATATATCTCTGATGTGTTACTAATGTGCACTTTGGTATTTTTAATCAATAAATTATACCGGGGTGTTACATTACACATAGCATTCCACCGACTGCGTTACCGCTAACTCCCGGGGAATCTACTATGACTCAGTACGACACCGACTGCATTACTGCTAACTCCCGGTGAACCGCACAACAAACAATTTAACATAACACCGACTGCGTAACCGCTAACTCCCGGTGAACCCCTTACCAATAGCATTTTTTTCCTAATGGCACGGAGCCTAGGGTAAGGGATCATGACTGCCTCGCCTAGTATGTCAACATGGGTCGTCACCCAGACTCGATATAATATATATATCTACAGCACTATGAACCCACGGTCCATCAAATCAGACAATCAATGAAACACTTTAATTCCAAGTTTTATAAAATCCAAGTTCACACTCGCAATCTATTTGACCACTTTTCGACACAATTTTCAGTATCAAAAACAGTTCATTTTGCCTTAAAAATAGAATATTCAGTTAGGCCTCTGAATAAGCTTTCCAACGCATCTTAGAACACCTCAATCGGGTTCCCGGATCAAAAGATATCGCAAAACGAAAAACAGTGTTTGGTTGCTGAAATTCTGCCAAATGGCGCTGGAGTCGCGCCTGGAGCGCAAGTTCCGCGCGAACAGGCAGAAAGTTCTGTCAATCTGCGCTGAAGTCGCGCCTGGGGCGCAAGTGAGGCGCGAACAGGCAGAAGGGGGGTTCTGTTAAGACAGATTTTGCGATTTTCGCGATATCCGCTATTCCGCTCAATTCCGATTTTTGTTCCGATCAAAAACAGATTTGACAACCAGTAAAATGAGTCCAATTCAAACCACACAATCAATCAATCCAATCAAAAACTTAATCAAAACGAATTGTTTTAAAACGCGACATATTTTCAAATAACGGTTTTCGTTCCAAAATCTCTCGAAACCAATTAACGTAAAAACTAACGAGACACAAAAACATCCTAAGCGTGAGTAAAACTCACCCTTGACGCGAGAGTCGTTGCCGAGCCGAAATCACCGACGTGTCGAAATCACCGAATCGAACCCAAACAACACCGAACCGCTCTTAACTTCGTTTCGAATTCCCAAACGCGTTCTACCGCTCTTGGCTTCGATCCTAAGCATGAATCAATCATTAATTCCAGCTCACAACTTGAGATTTCAACAAATCAATTCCAAAAACCATAGAAATTCGTAGGCCATGAGAAGGGGGAAAAATTGAAGAGAATCTTACCAAGTTATAGGGTTTTGTAGAGGAGAGGGAGATGGTGATTGTGCTGAAATTTGAGGTGATGGGGTTTCCTCTTCTTCTTCCTTTCTCTTCTTCTTTCCTCTTCTTCTTTCTCCTTTCCTTCTCTTCTTTTCTTTCTCTGTTTTTTCTTCTGTTCGTATCCTCCTCTTCTTTTCTTTCTTCTTTTATTCTTTTTTCATTTAACACACACACACATAATTAATTAATAATTAAGTGGTAGCGTGGTCAAAATACCATATTGACCCAAATTCCTTATTTCGATTCCAAAACTTCCTTGGTCCGTTTTATTCGGTTAACGACCCTGTGACAGCCAATAATTAATTTTAGCACTCAATAATTTTACCAATTAAGTACCAAATTAATTCAATTGGGTTAACATCCAAATAATTCGATTAATTATTTTGAGGATGTTACATTTTGATGAACCGAAATCTTCCCTTTTTCCTCTTCTTCCTCCTTACCCTTTCTTTTCTCTTCTTTTCTTTTTCCTCTCTTTTCTCTCTGTTTCTCTCGCTGCCTTCTTCTTTCTTTTCTTTCTTTTATTTCATTCTTTCACTCACACACACTCACACACATATATATTTATTTAATATATACGTGGTAACGTGGTCCAATTACCATATTGATCTAAATCTCTTATTTCGATTCCGAAACTTCCTTGATCCGTATTATCCGGTTAACGATCCGATGACCACCAATAAATAATTTTAGCACTCAATAAATTTACCCGTCAAGTACTAAATTAGTTTAATTGGGTTAACACCCAAATAATTCTACTAATTATTTTGAGGGTGTTACATTCTCCCCAACTTGAAAGAATTTTGTCCTCAAAATTTCGTCAAGTCTTTCATTTGACTAACCGAGAATCGACATTCTCAGAAAGGTCTAAATTTGCTGGAAAACAATCTCGAACTAACGAAATGAGTGTAGAAAATCTTCCCAAGTTGGCACGTCAATCTTTTAAGTATGTTCGACTACTACCCTAGAACGCTCCTAAGATTACAGTCCGAACTCTCTTGTTACGAATCAACATGAGAAACTCCTCTTTCGCCTACATCGGCTCGGCACCGCATTTGAAAACACTTCCGAAGCTTCATTCGAATTATCCTTGTTTACTCCCCAACTTTGATTAATCTAAATCAAGGGTTTAATACAATACGCTTGGTAGAATATATGTTGAATATGAGATCCAGAAACTGGTACTCCTCGGTAAAGGTAAAAACAAACTCAATTTCTCCGAAGGGTATAAACACGTTCTCAACAAATCTTCTAAAATCCATAACAGTTTTCGTACACACCGACAATGTGACGAAAAAGTCACTTGTGAAACTTCTTGACTCGCCCTTGGGATTTCGAGATAAAACTTTTCAAAAGAAGATGAAATGAGGATTTACCAGAAACGTTTATCTTAAACGTAGAAATAAACCGCGGGGACATCAAATAAATTTAAACGTAATGAAAATCACCTCAGTTGTTCTTAAAATAACTATCGAACAGAGCTCAGAGCTCCTTTTTCCTCTATTGCAACTTCATCACGAGGTTTATGCAAACGACGCACCCGATTCCTTTCCAAATTAGTCAATAGCATTGAAAGCTTCCCCTCCACCTAAGTAATCCTCCTAGGATTTTCCTAAATCAGATTTCATTAGCCTCTTGATTCGTTCCCAAAATTAAGTTTAGCATGCGGGTTTTCACAAAAATGATTTTTCAAAACTATCATACCGCACCCCAAGCTTCACTTCGAGAATTTCGGACTCTTGCAAGCAGATCCCTCAATTAATCTCTTGATGGTTATTCGCAATGTGAAAAATAGCCAGCAGTTACCTTACTTCCATATTCGTATTCACGTTTGACCTGTCAAACGGCATCTCAAAATACAAACTAATTTCTTGCGTTATTAACTCTGCCATGTGAATGGATTTCCTACACAGTGCATCGGTTACAACACTGGCCTCTCTTGAATGCTACATCAACACTAATTTATAATCCTCTGGAAACTCAACACACTTCTCTGCCTGCTTTTCAGTTCTTTCTGATCAAACAGATACCTTAAACTCTTGTGACCACTAAAGACTCCGAAACGAGCCCCATACAGGTAATGTCTTCAAACCTTCAGTGCATACACAATAGGTATTAACTACAATTCATGAGTTGGATAATTCTTCTTATGAGCCTTCAATTTCCTGAATGCATAAGCTACCTCTTGTTGATTCTGCACAAGAACACCTCCTAAACCCTTCCCAGAAACATCGCTGTAAATTTGGAATTGCAAAGACGGATCCGGAAGAATCAGGATTGGTGCAGAAGTCAACCTAACCTTCAATTCTTGAAAACATTCTTCACAATCAGCATCCCACGTAAACGGTTGACCCTTCCGAGTTAGTCGAGTGAGTGGAATAACTAACTGTGAGAACCCTCGAATAAATCTCCTATAGTAATCGGCTAAACTCAGAACCTTTGATCTCTGCAACTGATGTCGGTTACCCCCATTCAACACCGCTTCTTTCTTACTGGGATCTACAGAAACTCCCGACTTGGGAAATCACATGTCCCAAAGACTTTACCTTTGACACCCAAAAATCAAACTTCGAAGGTTTCAAGTACAACTTATTTTCTCGGAGTACTTTCATAACAATGCGGAGATGTTGGACATGTTCCTCAATGGTCTTCGAGCACATCAAGATATCCTCAATGAAAACGACTACAAATTGATCTAGGTAATTGAGGAAAAACTCGGTTCAGGTAATCCATGAATACCGCTGGAGCATTAGTCAAACCGAAGGGCATCACTACAAAAACATAATGTCCATACCTAGTACGGAAAGTTGTCTTCGGAATATTTAAGGCTCTAACTTTTATTTGACGATATCCTGACCTCAGATCAATTTTAGAAAACACTGCAGCACCTCAAATTGCTCAAGCAAATTGTCTATCCTTGGTAAGGGATATTTATTCTTGATCGTCACTTTGTTGAGTTGTCGGTAATCAATGCACAATCTCATGCTACCATCTTTCCTTTTGACTAACCACACCAGAGCACTACTTAGAGAAGCACTTGGTCGAATGAATTCCTTTAACATCGACTCTTCAAGTTGAGACTCCATTTCCTTTAATTCTAAAGAAACATTCAATAAGAAACAATAGATATTGATCCCATGCCAGGAACCAATTCTACCGTAAACTCTACCTCTCGCTCTGGAGGTTCAGAAGAAACTTCATCGTGAAAACATCCAGAAAGTCACTCACAACCTGAATGTTCGCCAAATCTAAACTAGTTTCAGTGGATGCAGATAACATACTAACATGTGCTTCCGCACCTTGGAATGAAGATTGACCGTCTAAGGTGAACTAGGTAACCGCTTCAGAATTTGTCCTAGACAATTCAATTGATTCTGAAGCGAAGCTGATAGTTGATTAACACTGTCGATTGCAACTTGATTTGCAGTCATTCAATTCATACTCAAAATGCTGTCCACACTTCTCATAGGCAAACAAATAATCCTTCTACGAAATTTCTGTCTCCTATAACACGTAGAATATTCTGAGACAAAGATTGGGTCTGGACACGACCCTTAGCCGCAGTTAAGATAGTTATCGGCTCGGATAGCGGAGACAATGCTAATCCAAACCGATCTACACATGCTTGTGCTATAAAACAATGGGTTGCACCCGAATCGTATAATATACTGATCGAGTTATTGAATAGGACTCCCATCCTTCTAAGTATACCGTCAGCATTCGTAACTGTCTAAGCATTCAGAGTGTTGACTTGTCATTGCCTTCGAGCTCCTCGTGACTCCTTGGAACCCTTCCTTGCAGGGCACTTTTTACCATAGTGACCCTCTTCATTATAATAATAGCATCGATTAGATTTTTGCTTACGTCCACTACTGTGACGCTTTCCAGAGTTAGAACATCTTCTGACTTCTGAAGAATCGAAGAATTGCACCTGTTTTTCCTTTGATGAAATTATCTTTGGACGTTACATTCGGAGTTGATAATTCAACTACCTTCATTTCCTTTCCCATACTTCCTATGAGATCGTCCTCGGTGACATAGGTTGATTGCACTAAGGCAACAAAATTGGTAATAGTATAAGAACTGAGACCATAAGTCATAAAAGCACGAAGGCCCCTCTTATACTTCTGCATCTTCCATTCCTCGTTCGAAACATAACATACCATTCGGTAAAACTGAGACAACTGCTCCAACTTATGGACGTATTCTTCCACCATCATGTCACCTTTCCTGAGGATCCACCGGTTGGAGATTCTAGTCTTGGTCGAGGATTGCGTCTTGATCATCCTTCCATAATTCCGCTTATGATGCACTAAGTATTAAGTTGATCAGGCTCAATGTCTCTTAGCATCACAAGTGTAATTACAAAAAGGACTAGCAAGGAATCGACTCAACCCTAAACTAAGTCCGACTAGGTCGAACTGCTCTGATACCAACTGTAACACCCCGGTATTTTTATTTAGTAAAAATACCCAAGTGTACCATCCCTAGAACATCTGAGATATATTTCCTGCTTAGACACTGAATATCACTATAAATTTTTCGCTGAATATAACCCAAACAGTCTTATTTACAACAAGACAATATGGTTCTCAGACCATATACCATCAGCATCTATAGTATTCAGTATCATACAAGAAAGTGGAAGAAAGATATACACTAAATACATAATGTCTTAGTATACAGACAACAAAAGGGAAATAAGCTTAAACATAAAGCTAGGCTATCAGCAACCAGTCCGAGCTCAACCTACTCGTGCCTCTTGGATTTCCGCTGTCCCTGTGTCTCTGTAAAACAACAACATTTAAACAGTGAGATACAATCTCAGTGAGTTCTACCGAGACCCCTACTAACTCTCCCGGTTCAATTAATAATCCTTTTTAAAATCAACACGACACCGACTGCAATAAAGTGCTAACCCCGGTGAACGTGAACAAACAAAGTGCGGCACCGACTGCAAATCCAGTGCTAATCCCGGTGTATCGCACAGTACGTCACCGACTGCAAATACAGTGCTAATCCCGGTGTACGTACAACAAACTCATGACATAACACCGACTGCAAATCCAGTGCTAATCCCGGTGAACCCCCTTACCAATAGTACATTCTCCTATTGGCACGGAGCCTAGGGTGGGGGAGCATGACTGCCCCGCCTAGTATGTCGAACAATGGGTCGTCACCCAACTCGATTTAATATATATCTACAGTACTATGAACCCATGGTCCATCAAGTCAGACAATCAATGAAACACTTTAATCCACATTTTATAAAATCCAAGTTCACACTCGCACTCTAGTTGACCAGTTTTCGACACAATTTTCAATATCAAAAACAGTTCATTTTTCCTTAAAAATAGAGTATTCAGTTAGGCCTCTGAATAAGCTTTCCAACGCATCTTAGAACACCTCGATCGGATTCCCGGATCAAAAGTTATCGCAAAAACAAAAACAGTATTTAGTTGCTGAAAATTCTGTAAACCGTCGCGACGCGATGGGACTCCGTCGCGACGCGAAAATAGACAGAATGGCCAAAAACAGGTTTTCTGAAATTCAGTTTTACCCCATTTCGCTCCCTAATCGATACCGAGACATTACGTGACCTCCGAGACCCAAAAACAGATATAACAACCAGTAATTCCAGTCCAAAACAATAATTAAAACATCAATCGATAACTCAATCAAATCGAGTTTATCAAAACGCGACGTATTTTCCAAATATCGGTTTTTAACCCAAAATCTCTCAAACTCAATTACCAAACAATATTCCAGTCCAGCGAAAGCGATAAAACAGTTAATTAATTAATTTGAAACGTAAAATAGTAAACGTGAGTAGAACTCACCCTTGAAGCGTGAACCGCGATCGAGCCGAATTCACTGAGTAACCACACTAACATTCCCCGCATAAACTTTCCGTTCCGACGACGCTCAAATCCGCTTCCAAAGCTTTCCACTCGATCACGAAACCTCTTTTGACCGAAATACCGAATTCCTCGAAATCTTCCATGAACACTATTCATCATCCCTAACCTCCAAAGGCTACTATTCACAAAAACCCCCAATTTGAACCCTAACCTCTTGATTCTTCACAAACCCCAAATCGGACTTCAATATTTGCGCAATCCACCTTGAGCTCGCTCCTAAACACCATCCAAAGCTTTCCTTTGAGCTTGAACAACAAAAACCTCCATTTTCCTCTTAAATTCGAAAATGGCAAAGTGAGAGAGAGTGAGTTGATGATGATGATGTTGGTACCAAATCAAAGAGGAAGTAGCGCTGAACGTTTTTCGTGTTGGAAGGAAGTCGTTTTGATGAACCGAAATCTTCCCTTTTTCCTCTTCTTCCTCCTTACCCTTTCTTTTCTCTTCTTTTCTTTTTTCTCTCTTTTCTCTCTGTTTCTCTCGCTGCCTTCTTCTTTCTTTTCTTTCTTTTATTTTATTCTTTCACTCACACACACTCACACACATATATATTTATTTAATATATACGTGGTAACGTGGTCCAATTACGATATTGATCTAAATCTCTTATTTCGATTCCGAAACTTCCTTGATCCGTATTATCCGGTTAACGATCCGATGACCACCAATAAATAATTTTAGCACTCAATAAATTTACCCGTCAAGTACTAAATTAGTTTAATTGGGTTAACACCCAAATAATTCTACTAATTATTTTGAGGGTGTTACAGACTCGATCTCGGATTTCCTCCACGAGATCGAGTTCTTCTCGTAGGGCCTTCTCATTGTCTTTGGACGACTTTCGGAGAATGGTCCTCCAAGTTAATTCATCGATTTCAACTAGAATGACAGCCTCACTTCCATAGGAGAGTCGGAAGGGTGTTTCCTCCGTAGAGCTCTGGGGGGTAGTTCGGTATGCCCATAGGACATAGGGAAACTCTTCAACCTAATTGCCTTTGGCGTTGTCAAGTCATCTTCTGAGGCCTTTCAATATCGCTTTATTGGCCGCCTTTGCTTGCCCATTAGTTTGTGGTTGTTCCACTGAGGTGAAGCGGTGTTTAATCTATAGATCGGCCATGAGCTTCCTGAAACCCTTGTTGGCAAACTGGGTCCCATTGTTAGTGACCACAACTTCGGGAATGCCAAACCTGGTCATAATATTCTTTTTAAAGAATTTGATGCAGTTCTTGGCGCTGATGGTAGTCAATGGCTCGGCCTCAATCCACTTTGTAAAGTAGTCGACTGCTACTATCAGATATTTGAGCTGACCAGGAGTCCTCAGAAATGGTCCGAGGAGATCAATACTCCACCAAGCAAAGGGCCATGGGGAGGAAAGGCTGCAAAGCTCGGTGGGTGGTGCCAAATGAACGTTGGCATGGATTTGACATTTCTGGCATTTCTTTACATAATTATTGGCATCAGCTGCCATGGTCGGCCAGTAGTAACCGGCTCTGAGGTCCTTCCTAGCCAGGGATCATCCTCCGAGATCTTGTCCGCAGATCCCTTCATGAATCTCGGCAAGCACGTAGTCCGCCTCATCCCCTTCAACACATTTTAACAATGGCGAGGAGAGGCCTCTCTTGTACAGAATTCCAACTAACACCGAAAAAGATGACTCTCTTTTTCTGATTAATTTTACTTCTTGAGGATCCGGGGGTTCGTCCTCGACTCAATATACTTTATTATGGTTTCGATCTAGCTCTTACGTTCTTCCACTATGCAGATCAACATGGTCAAGTTTAACTCGGGATCTATGCTTGGCGGAGTAAGTGTTTCCTGGATTACCGAATGGTGGTTCCCCAGTGACTTGGTGCTAGCCAGTTTAGACAAAATGTCTGCCTTGGTATTCTCCGTTCTTGGGACATCTTTAACCTCTGCGTGCTCAAACCGGCTCAAGAGCTCCCAGACTTTAGCGAGGTGCTTTTTCAGCGTTGGGTCCATAACTTCAAATTGGTTTTCGATCCGAGAAACCACTAGTAGTGAATCAGAGTGAAGTTCGACACGAGTCATTCAGAGATCTCGGGCGAGCAAAAGACCGACAATGCAGGCTTCGTATTACGCCTGATTGTTGGAAGTCGGGAACAGGAAAGTGAGTGAGACCTCGATCATTACACCTGTAGGGTTTTATAAGATAAGACCGACTCCACTACCCTTAGGATTTGAAGAACCATCGACGCGTAGGGTCCATAGCTCGTCTGCATCACTTGACAGGAGTCATTTCGGCCACAAAATCGGCAAGCACCTAGGCTTTCAATGCCGTCCTTGGCTCAAACTTTATTCTGAACTCGGAGAGTTCGACTTCCCATTTGATCATTCTTCCTGCTAAGTCAGGTCGGTGTAGAATCCGACGAGTCAGATGATTCGTCTGTACCACAAACTGATGAGCAACAAAGTAAGGTCGAAGGCGACGGGCTGCGATCACCAAAGCAAGGTGATCTTCTCTATCTTCTGATATCGGACCTTCGGGCCTTGTAATGCTTTACTCACGAAATACATGGGACTCTGTCCGGCTTGTTTCTCGAATCAGTACGGCGCCCAAAGCTTCTTCTGAAATTGCCAAATACAAGAATAAGGTTTCTCCTTCGAGCGGCCGAGTTAGTATAGGCGGTCGGGAGAGGACAATTTTGAGTTGAACCAGCGCTTCTTCCCGTTCTGCCTTCCATTCAAAGTTGACCCCCTTCTTCAATATCTTAAAAAGGGGGAGAGACTTGAATGCGGCGTTGGAGATGAACCGGGACAAGGCGGCGATCATGCCATTTAATTTCTGCACCTCCTTCTTTATGGTTGGTGTACGCATCTTGGTGACTACCCGACATTTATCTGGGTTGGCCTGAATGCCTCGCTCGATAAGATAAAATCCGAGGAACTTCCCGGCTCGGACGCCGAATGTACACTTTTCCGGGTTTAATCTCATGTTATTTTTTCAGACTTCTGTGAATATCTCAATAAAGTCGGTAACATGAAGATGCTCTTCTTTAATTTTTGCTATCATGTCTTCAAGGTAGACGTCAACGACGCGGCCGATTTGGTTTCAGAAGACTTTGTTCATCATTCTTTGATATGTTGCCTCGACATTTTTTAGGCTGAATGGCATGACCCGGTAGCAAAAGTTACCTCGGTCAGTCATAAGGGCAGTTTTCTCTTGATCGGGCGGATACATTGGTATTTGGTTATACCCGGAATATGCATCCATAAATGATAATCAACGAAAACCGGAAGCGTTATCCACTAGGCGATCTACGCTGGGGACGAGGAAGGCGTCCTTTAGACATGCCTTATTAAGATCGGTATAATCAACACACATACACCATTTTCCATTACTCTTCTTAACCAATACAGGATTTGAGAGCCAAGTTGTATACTTGATCTCGGTTACAAAATTTGCTTTAAGTAAATCATCAACAGCTTATGCAACGACGATCGCTTTCTCTCCGCTCTGAATCCTTCTTCACCGGGCGACCCACTTCACCTCCGGGTCCACTACTACCTGATGGCAGGCGACCTCCGGAGGAATTCTGGGAATGTCCTCAGCGCTCCATGCGAAAAGGTCAGCGTGGTCTCTAAGGCATTGTGCGAGCTCAGACTTCACATCATTGGGCAGATCGGCGCCGATCTTGACAGTTTTTGCAGGGTCGTCCCCCAACTGAATCTCAATGAACTCTCCATCAGGTTCCAGGCACTTGATTCTCTTTTTAAGTTTCCGAGTGAGGGTTAATATGCATGTAGTAACATCTTTCTGCT
This sequence comes from Astragalus membranaceus, assembly GCA_039519185.1. Taxonomy (NCBI): domain Eukaryota; kingdom Viridiplantae; phylum Streptophyta; class Magnoliopsida; order Fabales; family Fabaceae; genus Astragalus; species Astragalus membranaceus. The sequence goes on along the minus strand of CM076854.1, from coordinate 43,453,995 downwards.
GATTCTAGATCAGCGTTAATGGTGATGATTTTGTTACATAAAGAATAAAATCTCATTTTCAGATGAACAGTGGAAGCAACCGCCCCGAGCCTACCCAGGGTCGGCCTTCCGATGATGCAATTGTAGATAGACTGACAGGGTAAGACCAGAAACTTCGTTTTGACAGTTCTAACAAAAGGTTCCTCTCTAACCATTAATCCACCCCTACCTCATGCCAAACCATCAAACCTTATCCCAACACCTTCCCCATTTCCTAAACAACCTATTCTACACAAGTCCCCATCTCCTAAGAAACTTCCTTCACCAAAACAAAAATTATTCCAGCCTCATAAAAAGGAAAAATCCACCCAAAACTCAACCTGCCACAGAGTAACCACCAAGGCTATTGGAAACTAAAGTGCAGAGAGTGGATGCTGTCACAGGTAGTGCTATAGCATCGGTATCAGAAGGCAGTGCTGCAGCACCAAAGAAAGCTATAATAACAAAAATGGTGGCCAAAGAGAGGTCAAGGGTGGTTGATTCTGCTGTGAAGGATCTTGATTCTGTTGTGGCCAAAACAGATGATTGGGTCCCTCCTACTCCACAAGAGCCTCCATTGGCCAAAGATTCTACTCAAGAAGCTGTTTTGCAAAAGGTTGATGCTACAGCACCAAAGGGATACACCAAGGGAGATATCTACCACAAGACTTAGTCTGGCTGAGGACTCTTAAACCACGCGCTATTGGGAGGAAGCCCAGGGTTTTTAATCTAATATTTGTTGTTTTTGTTGCTATTTTTGATGTTGCAGGATTGTTCAATTGCATTGGTGAAGTGAGCTTTAATTGTGAAGTCATAGCACCCGATGCTGCAGCATCTACTGCGGCAACAAAAGAAGTTGAACAAGAAAAAGGGTCCCCCGTACAAGTGGCCAAGAATCTATGAGAAAAAACCAAAGCAGAGGCCCAGCAGGGTAAGGAAGTGTTCAAAGTCAGGGGTGACTAAGAAGTAACTCTTTCCCTCTAGAATGTTGTGTTGTGTGGTGCTGTCTATTTTTTTGTAAACCCGGTGGATGTTGTTGCATTTGTAATAGGATCCAGCAGTTGTGTATGATTTAAAAATTTTGTCATGTTAAATGTTTTTAATTTCAGTAATGTAGTGTCGAAAAGGCCTCTCCCATTAGAATTGCATGAGAAGTGGAGACACTGCTAGGTCTTAAGTTGGGGGAGGACCTTAAATGTGTTTAATGTTATTTGTGAAATGTTAATATTATGTGTTTAATGTTATGTTTATTGAATAGAAAGCATGATCAATTGCAATTGAGAGTAGCATTTGAAGCTAAATTTGGGGGTGCATCTGTTATATTAAGGTTAGGTATGAAGATTATAGGATGGTCAGTGAAATAGGCTCACAAAGTATGCAAATGTATTGTCAATTGGTCATGTATATTGTAATTAGCTGCAATTGCCCGAAACAAATGTTGAACTGTTCCAAAAATGTATATAAGAAGAAAAGAAAAAAAAAGAAAAAAAGAAATAAATGCAAATAAAGTAGTTCTGTAATGAGGGCATCGTAGCTACATTTGTTCATCAAGTCACCTGTGCTATAGCATCCAACGCTGTAGCACTGAGAAATCACCAAATCAATAGTTAGTGCACTGGCCAAAGATCTGAAATGCCTAATCAAGGACTTTGTCATGCTCTGAAGCCCCTCAAGTCTTATGTGAAGTTGTTAATCTACTTTCCTTTTTGAAAAATTCTTTGGCTAGACCAAAAGAATGCCACTCTTTCCAAGGCTAGGAGAAATGATGAAACTAACTAGGAACTAAACTGAATCTAGAGATCACACTCACAATTGAGCAGTAATAATTCTAGATGTTGTGAAAAACAATGGTGTGTGTGTGTGTGTGTGTGTGAGAGAGAGAGAGAGAGAGAGAGAGAGTGTAAATCTGAAAGTTTGGCCCAATAAGAACATTTTTGAAAAACTGTTTGATTTAGGGATGCAACTGGCCTTGTCTTTCTATGTTGTCATTGTTCTGTTTTAAGTTAGCTTGTTTGTCTTTATAAAGTGTCATTACTTGAGGACAAGCAATGGTTTAAGTTTGGGGGTATGATAACCCCTGTTTATAAGAGTTATTTATGCTTTCTAGACTTAAATAAATGTGAGTTCTAAAGTAATAATTTAAAAGAAAGAGAGAGATATTATTGTTGTATTGTTTGTGCAGCTAATCTATGCCTTTGTTTCATTGTTGTTGTGTTGTTTGTTCTTTGTCAAGCGTCATTACTTGAGGACAAGCAATGGTTTAAGTTTGGGGGGGTGTGATAACTCTTATTTATAAGAGTTATTTATGTTCTTTAGGCTTAAATCAACGTGAGTTCTTAAGTAATATTGTTGTTTAATTAATTAAATATATGTTGTTTAATGTAAAAGAGGGTTAGGAACTGATTAAGTGATCATTTGGCACTTTGGCGCCCCATCTTGTGTTTTAACATGTTTGTTTAGTATGCTGCAGCATCCGACGCTATAGCACCGCGATCTGCAGCAGAGGAGAGAGAAAATGCTGAAGCACAAAAAAAGCAGTTTTTGCTTTATGTCCAATCAACGAAAATCATGAGGAAAACTGAGTTATTTCAGCCACCAACCAAGTTGCTTCATAGGGACACTTGTCCACTTTCAAGTGGGAGATGAAAAGATGGTGGCTTGTCACACCTTTTGCTTTATGTCACATTCCCCTTTAGGAAAGTCTTTTGGCTAAATATCAAGCTGTCATTCTCGATTAAGCAAGCTCCATTCAGCTCATAGAGCTCCATTCTTGTTGGTTCTAATGGAGAAACACTTAGACATATCTTTCTCTCCATTTTTATCACTAAAGTAGAAAATTCTGCACTTGGGATGCTGTGAGCGATGCTATAGCATCACGGGGGCTGTCATCATTTGGAGTATTTTCCTTCTCTTTGTGATTTCAGTTTTATGGCTTTAGGTGTCACCTTTAAGCTTTATTTCTTGTGTTGTTGTTCAACATGAGATGACTCTCTTGTAGTTGGATACTTGAAGTTATGTAATGATATTTTAATAGTTCTAATGTAATGTTTGAGTTAGCATTTTAACCCTTGCATGAAATTTCTTTCAATGCTTATTTTAGAACTGATCAGCTAAATATAAGTACATTTATAGGTTCAGACATGGTCTATTAATCAAACTCAAGGATTAATGTGGTTGAGTGGTTGTTTTAAGGAGACTTAGAACAACCCATGCTTAAACCTAGACATAGGAAAGTATAGTTCATAGGGTGAATACTGTGGGAGCTTAATATACAAGGGTGAACCTATTTAGAGCTTAGACATAAGCCCTTGTAATGAAACCCTGACGATAGAGACTGAAAGGCACACATCATATGCTACAACACCTAATGCTATAGCGTCACACTTTGCATTAATCTGTTTTAGTAAATTTACATAGTGAAAGGTATTCCAACTACTCTTATTCTGGATTTCTACTTATCATTTATCTTATTTGCTTTTGTACTTTTATGTTGACAACATTAATGATTCTACAACTTGTTATTGTTACTTGTTTTTCTCACTAGCTTAACAACTAATTTAAATATAGAAATCAACTCAACAATCCTCGTGGGAACGATCTCTACCTACTCTTTATTACTTGTTGCGACTGTGTATACTTACACATACTCTTTTCCCACAACATATTTTTCGCGCCGTTGCCGGGGATTGTGATAGTTAATTTCTATTGTTTAGTTAGTAAGTTTAGTTAGTTTAGATTCTTTTGTTCAGTGTGTTCTATTTTTCAACAATTTTTTTCTAATTTGTATTGTACTTTGTGTTTGTAATGTGTTCTCTTTGTTGTTTTTAGTGTTACTATTTTTGTTTAGTGTTTTGTGGAAAAAAAATTCCACTTTATGCCATGGACCATTGGAGGTTTTATTTTATGCAAAAATTGAATGCTCAACAACTATGTTTCAATTATGATTCTCATGGGAATGAACATGAAAGGAGCTGTTATGAGACAAATCCATCTTCTCAAGCTCAATCCGAAGGATTACATGAGGACAACTCTAGTTTGAAAGAATTCTTAGCTTAATCCATTGAATCTATGAATCAACATCGTGAAGATATCAAAGTGGCTACTAACAACTTTCAAGTGTCATGCAAGAATATAGAGGCTCACCTTAAGACTATAATGGGGCATCTAAAAGAAGAGAGTTGTATTGAAGAGGTGGTTGAGCAAAAGGAAGAAAATAGTGTAGAGTTTGAAGATGAATGTGGTCATTTGGGGAACTTTGATTTTAAAGAACTTTTAGTTCATTCCATTGAATCTCTTGAGGTGGTTGAGCAAGAGGAAGAAAAAGAGAGTGTAGAGTATGAACTTGAATGTGGTCATTTAGAAATAGTGGAAGAAAACCAAAAAAATTGTGTAGTTGTAGAACAAGAAAAATTCAAAAATAGTGACAAGGAAGAAAAGGCAAGGTTGAGGTATGAAAAGAGTTATGTAAAATTGAGACTCAACCCTTGGTAATTGAAGAAAAGAGTCCTCCGCAAAATGAGCTTCAATTTTTTCAAGAGAGGGGGAATTCCTATCCTAAATGCTTATTGGTTGGCGCATGGGAACACTTGCTTCCATATGCCAAATACATGGGATTTCTAACAAAAAAGAGAAAGCGGAAGGATGATATTTTCTTCTCGTCCTATTATCCACCCTAACTTGGGAGGCCATGTCTCGTCCTATTTCTGTGTGTTTTTGTTTTTACTTTTACAGGTATGAATAAGAGGTCTTGCGGTATGTATGTGCTGTCAATTATGCAGAATTCTGATGCTGTAGCACCATGTGCTACAACACTCATGACTGAGGTGTTGAGCACGTGGTTAAAATAGTCAAAAAGAAGATGATGAGAAAGATGAAGGAGAGCATAATAAGAAAGAATAAGAGGGAGGTAAGGAAGGATCCCCCATTTTGCATGAACCCACACCACCCACCCAAAAACCATTCCACCAAACCTTCACCTAAACCATCCCCAACCAAAGAACCATCCCCTCCACCTAAAACACCTCCATCACAAAATCCAAATTCTCACAGCCACTAGTGCAAAATTTGCTTTAAAAAGCACTATTTTGAATCGGTTGTTTGGATAACCGATTCTAAATGTGGACGCGGTGGCAAATTTACAATTAAATGGAAGTGTGACAGATTTTTTTAGACATTTAGAATCGGTTGTTTAAACAACCGATTCTAAATGTGCCAATTTAGACATTTGGAATCGGTTCTTTAAACAACCGATTCCGAATAACTACTTTCAGAATCGGTTCTTTAAACAACCGATTCAGAAGATTTGTTTCATTACAATTTTCACGACCCCCCTTGTCAAACACACCACACACTCACTCGTTCTCATCCCTCTCACAGCTCTCAAACCCTAACTCGTTCTCATACCTCTCACAGCTCATCCCTCTCACAGCTCATCTCTTTCGCAGCTCATCTCTGCGCAATCCCTCGCAGCTCATCCCAAGCCCCAAATCAACATTTCAGCATCTCGCATCTCACTCTCACCCTAGCCCCAAAATCATCGTTTCAGCATCTTCCATCGCACTCTCCTGTTTCCCTCTCGCATCTCGCATCTCTTCCTCTCACGTTTCCCTCTCGCATCTTTGTTTCTCAGCATCTCTTCCTCTCTGCTCGTAACGTTGCTTCTTCATAAATAGAAGCTTTTAATAGGGTTTTCATGATATATTTTCTTGGAGGATATCGGATCCGCGAGTTTTGAGGAGAGAGAAGCAATCGACGACGCGATTCAGCACATGTACTCTCCGGATCTGAAGAATGGTTGGGGGATTCATGTTGTTCAGGAGCTGAAGTTGTCGGCCAAGAAGGAAGATCGATTCGCTCTTGATTCGGCCATCGACGAGCTCGTTCACCTCGACATGCAAAGGTATTGGATGCCTTTTTACTTCAATCTTCTCTTTTCTTTTGAAACCATTTGATTCATCGATAGATTTTGCAAGATTGAGATATTTTCCATTATCTTACTGGAAATAAGATTACATACCCAGCATTTGGGATATTTTCCAGTTCACCGGAACAACAGCCTGCTGTCTGTGTAGGATTCATATTTCCAGCTCCCATCACTCTTAGGTGAGTTTTGTTTGGTCACTGAATTCATTTAGTTCTGTAATGCATTTGGCTTTCTAGCATAGTTTTAAAAACTAGCTTGGTCCGTCCTGGAACAGGCTTAGCTACTAATCTAATCGGTTATGCACTTGAACCGATAGTTTTTTTTTGAAATATGATACTTACTACCTTGTGATTGTGAATGAAAGTTCTATTTACTGTCAAGTTCATGTGGTCTATTGAAATAGAGAAATGTTTTTTTGACATCAGGATACACCGTATTTTATATGGTTTCTAATTTGATATTAATTTTCTCTCTCAGTACTGAAACTAGGTGTATTTTATACTGCGTCTGGTATACAATGTCAACTTCCTGATGTCTAAAGTAAATATCACAGCTCACTGAAATATGACACTAATTATGGAAGATGTTGATTCTGTGGAGTAGTGTGGAGTATTTGGGATGAAACAACTTATATTGATGTTTTTGCTGCATTTCATTCTAATCTAATATTGATACTCTTTTTGAAAAAGGAAACACAAGTTATTAGTTGTTATTATAATATAACCTTACAGAATTACAATTCTGCTACTGTACATACATGGATAATAATTAATAAGCCTTTCATGATTAAAGTCATGCTTGAGAACAAGAATAAAGAGGTATATTGTTTTCTAATCTCAAGCAACAAAATCGGACAATGTAACTGTTAGTTGTGACCTACTCATCTCTTGCAGTCTCAATTTTCTGGTATATTGTTTTCTATCTTGATATGAGTATCTATTTGGAAAGCTTGACATGCAACTCAAGCTTGTATCTGGAAATTCTGCTGGCACTGTCACTGCCTACTATGTAAGTTAAAACTACCACTAAACATGATCATGTTCATTTTATGCATGACTTGATAATGATAATAGTGAATTCTCAAGTTCCTAATCAACTTTATTTTCTCTTGTTAAGTAACACAGTTGTCATCGAAAGGGTCAAACTGGACGAGATTGACTTTGAATTCTGGGGCAATGTGAGTGGAGAGCCTTACTTTCTTCACACCAATGTGTTTAGTCAGGGCAAAGGCAACAGAGAACAACAGTTCTATCTCTGGTTCGACCCAGCTGCTGATTTCCACACATACTCTATTCTGTGGAATCCTCAGCGCATTGTGTAAGCACTAAGCATCTTTGCTATTATCTCATTCATCTTATGTGCTAATTATCAATTAATTAACCTCGTGATTATGATCTAATCAGATTATGTGTTGATTTCAGCACTAAGCTTCAAAGAAGGAATTGAAGAAGAAAGGGCTTGAAGAGCTTGAAGCTGTTTTGGCTGAACTAGGATTTGCACCAAAAGAACCCAGCGTCGAGTATGGTTCCAATGGTAATTGTAATATTAGTGTATAAAAACTGCTTTAAACATGATAGTTATTTCAAATGAATATATAGCTAACTGAAACTTTCTTGGTTGGATTTTTTTGTCCTTTGAAATTTCAAGCACTGAGAAGAAAGAACAGGATCAGAATGGTGATGTGGAAAAGAAGGAGAATGCAACTGGGCACAGCAAAAACGCAAAAAAGAAGAAGAAGGACAAATCTTCAAAGGAACCTAAAGAATGGAGTGGAGAAGGCCGAGGATACATTTGCTACCGATGTTAAAGAAAGACTTAAGAAAGTTGCTTCATTGAAGAAGAAAAAATCAAGCAGTGTCTTAGGTCGCGAAGCTGATCCTATGTTGAAAGACCCGGTCTTCTTCTACTTGGTGCTTTTATGATTGCTCAGCTGGTAATCTCCAGCCTCTTATTTTCCTATCATCTATGTAAAATTGTTTCTGTCTTTTGTGATTTATGATCCAAGTAGTGTCATTGTTTTGGCTTAACACAACAATATGTTAGTACATTAGAAATTAGGAGCTATTATATATCAACTGGTAGTGCAGATAATTGATTAATTTAAAGCTTGTGGCTTTCTTTTGTGACAATAATAATTTGTTTCATGATTGACAGGTTGCAACTGTTCTAGCAGTATATGCTAATTGGGAGTTCACGAGAATTAAGGGGATGCTGGTGACATATATCCCTCTTGATATAGTTGTTTAGTGGTTAGGATAGTTAGTTTTAGTTACGGGGAGGGGCTGACTGTTGTAAATGACCCAACTGTCTTCCTATAAATTCTATAAATAGTGGAGTCAGGGGCTGGTCATGGAGAGAAATATTTCATTTCAGTTTTAGTGGTTGAACTCGGGTTAAGCCGATTCTTCTTTGTTGGTGGGTTAAGCCACCAGTTCACATGCCGCATAGGGCAGCTGAGTTGTATCCTTCGCTTTAAAATTAATAAATTAGCTATTCATGATTGTTGGTTACCGAGATTTGTTACACCAGTACTTGTTCTATGAATATTACAGTTGCATTCAGTAATTTTTTGATGACAAAAATGCAATTTTGAATCGGTTGTTTGCAACAACTGATTCTGAATGTCACATTTCGAATCGGTTGTTCGCAACAACAGATTCTGAATGTCACTTTTTGAATCGGTTGTTACAAACAACCGATTCTGAATGTTACATTTTGAATCGGTTGTTTGCAACAACTGATTCAAAAAGACATTTCGAATCGGTTATTTAACCGATTCAAAATGTCCCCAAATTTAGAATCGGGAGTATTCGAATCGGCCAATAACCGATTCCAAATGTGCCAAACAACCGATTCTAAAAGTCTTTTTTGCACTAGTGAGTTCCAACAATTATTCCATCCCTACCTCAATCCAAACCACCAAACCTTATCCCAACACCTTCCCCATTTCCAAAACAACCCACTCTACACAAGTCCCCAACTCCTAAGAAACTTCCTTCATCAAAACAAAAATCATCTCAGCCTCACAAAAAGGAAAAATACACCCAAAACTCAACCTGCCACAGAGCAAGCACCAAGGCTATTGGAAACTAAAATGCAGAGAGTGGATGCTATCACAGGCTGTGCTATAGCATCAGTATTAGAACAAAAATGGTGGCCAACAAGAGGTCCAGGGTGCCTGATTCTGCTTTGAAGGAACTTGATTCTGTTGTGGCCAAAACAGATGATTGGGGTCCCTCCTACTCCACAAGAGCCTCCATTGGCCAAAGATTCAACTCAAGAAGCTGTTTTGCAAAAGGTTGATGCTACAACACCAAAGGGATACACCAAGGGAGATATCTACCACGAGACTTAGTCTGGCTGAGGACTCTTAAACCACGCGCTATTGGGAGGAAGCCTAAGGTTTTTAATCTAATCTTTGTTGTTTTTGTTGCAATTTTTGATGTTGCAGGACTGTTCAATTGCATTGGTGAAGTGAGCTTTAACTGTGAAGTTGTAGCACCTGATGCTGCAGCATCTACTGCGACAACAAAAGAAGTTGAACAAGAAAAAGGTCCCCTGTACAAGAGGCCAAGAATCTATGAAAAAAAAACAAAGCAGGGCCCCACCAGAGCAAGCAAGCGTTCAAAGTCAGGGGTCACTAAGAAGTAACTCTTTCCCTCTAGAATGTTGTGTTGTGTTGTGTTGTGTGGTGCGGTCTGTTTTCAAGTAAACCCGGTGGATGTTGTAGCATCTGTAATAGCATCCAGCAGTTGTGTATGATTTAAAAATTTTGTCATGTTAAATGTTTTTAATTTCACTATTGTAGTGTCCAAAAGGCCTCTCCCATTAGAATTGCATGAGAAGTGGAGACACTGCTAGGTCTTAATTTGGGGGGAGGACCTTAAATGTGTTTAATGTTATATGTGAAATGTTAATATTATGTGTTTAATGTTAGGTTTGTTGAATAGAAAGCATGTCCAATTGCAATTCCTAGTTTTTCAGTAATAGAATATGTTTCTTTCTGGACTAAGTTTAATGATGATTATGTGTTATGTGTAGAGTAGCCTTGTTTGAACAATGACTGGTTTTATTGCTGCTTCTACACTCAAGCTCTAGACTTAGCAAGGAACCCAGTTAACTAGGGATGATCTGATGTTGAAGTTAATCCTGGTTAACCAAGGTTTAGTCAAGTTTTTATTAAAAATTGAGAGTAGCATTTCAAGCTAAGTTTGGGGGTGCATCAGTTATATTAAGGTTAGGTATGAAGATTATAGGATGGTCAGTGCAATAGGCTCACAAAGTATACAAATGTATTGTCAATTGGTCATGTATATTGTAACTAGCTGCAATTGCCCGAAACAAATGCTGAACTGTTCCAAAAATGCAAATAAAGGAGTTCAGTAGTGAGGGAATTATAGCTACATTTGTTCATCAAGTCACCTGTGCTATAGCATCCAGCGCTATAGCGCTGAGAAATCACCAAATCAATAATTAGTGCACTGACCAATGATCTGAAATGCCTAATCAAGCGCTTTGTTATTCTTTGAAGCCTCTCAAGTCTTATGTGAAGTTGTTAGTCTACTTTACTTTTTGAAATTTTTTTTGGCTAGACCAAAAGAATGCCACTCTTTCTCAAGGCTAAGAGAAATGATGAAACTAACTAGGAACTAAACTAAACCTAGAGATGACACACTAACAATTGAGCAGTAATAATTCTAGATGTTGTGAAAAATAATGGTGTGTGTGTGTGTGTGTGTGAGACAGAGTGTAAATCTGAAAGCTTAGCCCACTAAGAACATTTTTGAAAAACTGTTTGATTAAGGGATGCAACTGGCTCTGTCTTTCTATGCTGTCATTGTTCTGTTTTAAGTTAGCTTGTTTGTCTTTATAAAGTGTCATTACTTGAGGACAAGCAATGGTTTTAGTTTGGGGGTGTGATAACTCTTGTCTATAAGAATTAGTTATGCTTTCTGTAACATCCCTAATTTCGGTTAGTTTCGTTTTATGAAATTTACTAGCGAATTTCTATTCGATGAAATAATAATTCGAGTGATGGACACGTGAAAAGCGTGAAAGCAACATTTAGTTGCTAATAGTATGAGTTATTAAGTGCAAGATTGAATAGGATTAAGCTAAGTGAGTGTTAGATGAAGTAAGGGTAGTTTGGTCCTTTTACCTTCATTTAAACCTCAGCTGAAACCACAACTCCCCAAACAGTTCTCACCTTGCTGGAAAAACAGAATTGAAATAGAGAGAGAGAGAGAGAGAGAGAGAGAGAGAGAGAGATAGAACTCGAGAGAGTGGGGGAGAAAAGAAGGAGGGCAGCAAGCTCAAATCCTAATGCATGTAAGTGATCTTTATACCATTCTCTTCAGTTTTTCGAACTCTTTCCAATGATACCAATTTCAGTAGCTAAATCTTCCCCTATTTCATTCTACCATTTTCGATTTTGGAGCTCAACCATAGCCAAACCTTGAAGTTTTGTCTTGCATGTTGTTTATGGAAGCTTGTAGGTGGTGTAAGTGTTGCAAGGATTCAATTTTAGAACTCATAAGCAAGTTGCATTGTAGCTGTTTCGAGTGAGCAGTAGGAGAGGTGCTGAATTTGTTCGAATTCAGTTTTGGAAGTGAGTTGACGCGTTAGAATCGAGTTCGCGAGGTTTCGGATCGGTTGAACTACGAGAAGTCTCGTTGCTTCGTGATTTTCATCACGATCGGTGAGTTCTACTCACTTAGGGTTTTTAATATTTGAGTTTCGATTGTTGCTAAAATGTCTCGTTTCGGCGTTGTTTTATGAAATTCGAGTCGAGAAATGCGTTTTAAAAAATGTCTCGTTTCGGCGTTGTTTTAACGATTTAATGAATATGTATCGTGTGATTGTTGTGGAATTGATTGATGTTACTTGTTTGGACTGGAATATTGACTGTGTTTAAGTTGGATTAAGATTGGGTTACGGATTGGACGCGATAGGAAAAGCGAAACGGAACGAAATAAGCGAATTGTGACTCTGCTACATGCAGCACGGGTCGCGCCACCCTTAGCACGGGTCGTGCCAACCTTTCTGGTTGACTGGAATTACATTTCCAAGCAGCATGAGTCGTGCTAGGTATGGCACGGGTCGTGCCAGTTTTTCTGTTCCCGGTTACCAAAATTCATTTCGTCGCTGCTTTCGATTCCAAACCTCTTCTAATCTTCTTCCCAACCATCCCTCATGTTATGGAACCAATGATACTCTGTTTTTGAACATGATTGCAAGGTTTAAAATGAATTGTTTTTGGAAGTCATAATTGTTTCAAAAACCGTAAAGTAGTACACGCGAGAGGACATGGGTTATGTTTAAGGTTGTGGAACTATATGTTAATCAAATTTATGTTTAGGTATTAACATGAATGACATGGAATGAAAAGGGATGAATAAATATTTTCATCAAAGACTGTTGAGGTTAAAATATATAAATTATATCGAATACAGGAGACGGCCTAATGCGGGTATTATATAAAAGACGGCCCAAAGCGGGTGGATATATAAATTACATCAAAAGGATGGGTGACGACCCAGTAGATTAGTACACTAGGGGAGGGGAAGTCATGAGACCCAGAACCTAGGCCTCAGAGGTTTGAAGCTAGTGTAAACTAGTGGAGAGGTTCGACGGTAAAGGCGTGTCATTACCGAAGATGTAGTATGCATGAAAGGAAAAGATATATGCACGTAGGCCCTATATGGACTACGATTAAAGAAAAAGGAAATAAATGGACCGAGAGTTATTGTGAGGGGTTACGGTAGGAGTTACTGAGATAATGTTTATCTCACCCTTTATATGTTGTTGTTTTACAGAGAAATAGGGAAAGAAGAAAGCGACGAGGCACGAGTAGGTGACGTGCTTGAGGAGAAGTTAGAAGACTTGGTTCTTTTATCTTAGATATTGAGTTCCCTTGTTATCTTTGTAACTCGATAGTATAACTTGAATTGTTTTAAGTTATGTAATCGTTTCCGCTTTTCTTGTGATGGTATTGAACACAAGGTTTTGAGGATATTGAAAGACATGGAACCTATATGGTTTTAATTAAGTTTATGGAATGTTAGACTGTTTGATGTTAATCATCGAAATTTTTTTTAGTTGTGTTCAATATCTAAACAGGAAATATTACTCTGATGTATGCCATTTCGTGCATCCTAGCATTTCTACTTGATAGAAATATTAGGGTGTTACACTTTCTAGACTTAAATAAATGTGAGTTCTAAAGTAATAATTTAAAAAAAAAAGAGAGAGATATTATTGTTGTCTTGTTTGTGCAGCTAATCTATGTCTTTGTTTCATTGTTGTTGTGTTGTTTTGTTTTTTATCAAGCGTCATTACTTGAGGACAATCAATGATTTAAGTTTGGGGGTGTGATAACTCTTACTTATAAGAGTTATTGATGTTCTTTAGGCTTAAATCAACGTGAGTTCTTAAGTAATATTGTTGTTTAATTAATTAAATATATGTTGTTTAGTGTAAAAGAGAGTTAGGAACTGATTAAGTGATCATTTGGCACTTTGGTGCCCCATCTTGCGTTTTAACATGTTAGTTCAGTATGCCGCAACATCAGACGCTATAGCACTGCGATCTGCAGCAGAGGAGAGAGAAAACATTGAAGAACTAAAAACCAGTTTTTGCTTTATGTCCAATCAACGAAAATCAAGTGGAAAACAGTGTTATTTTAGCAACCAACCAAGTTGCTTCATAGGGACACTTGTCCACTTTCAAGTGGGAGATGAAAATGTGGTGGCTTGTCACAGCTTTTGCTTTATGTCACATCCACCTTTTTGGAAAGTCTTTTGGATAAATATCAAGCTCTTCTTCTCCATTAAGCAAGCTCGATTCAGCTCATAGAGCTCCATTCTTGTTGGTTCTAATGGAGAAACACTTAGACATATTTTTCTCTCCATTTTTATCGCTAAAGTAGAAAATTCTGCACTTGAGATGCTGTGAGCGATGCTATAGCATCACGGGGGCTGTCATCATTTGGAGTATTTTCCTTCTCTTTGTGATTTCGGTTTTATGGCTTTAGGTATCACCTTTAAGCTTTATTTCTTGTGTTGTTGTTCATCATGAGCTGACTCTCTTGTAGTTGGATGCTTGAAGTTATGTAATGATATTTTAATAGTTTTAATGTAATGTTTGATGTTAGCATTTTAACCCTTGCATGAAACTTCTTTCAATGCATGTTTTAGAACTGATTACCTAAATATAAGTACATTTATAGGTTCAGACATGGTCTATAAATCAAACTCAAGGATTAATGTGGGTGAGTGGTTGATTTAAGGACACTCAGAACAACCCATGCTTAAACCTAGATATAGGAAAGCATATATAGTTCATAGGGTGAATATTGTGGGAGCTTAATATACAGGGGTGAACCTATTTAGAGCTTAGACATAAGACCTTGTAATGAAATCCTGACGATAGTGACTGAAAGGCACACATCATATGCTACAACACCTAATGCTACAGCGTCACACTTTGCATTAATCTGTTTTAATGAATTTACATAGTGAAAGGCATCCCACTCTTATTCTGGATTTTTACTTATCATTTATCTTATTTGCTTTTGTACTATTATGTTGACAACATTAATGATTCTACAACTTGTTATTGTTACTTCTTTTTCTCACTAGGTTAACTACAAATTTAAATATAGAAATCAACTAAACAATCCTCGTGGGGACGATCTCTACTTACTCTTTATTACTTGTTGTGACTGTGTATACTTGCACATACTCTTTTCCCACAACACTAACCCGGCTTCTAGAACGCCGAGAAGGGGAAGAGGAAGCTAAGGACGAGCTTCGTTCAGGAGACTCCTCAGGATAGTATGAATAGTTAGGAAATGATGGAGACAAACTTGGAGGAATTTGGGAACCTCGCCCCCTCCTACGACGAGGAGGAGAACAATGGTGATGCCTTCTCCAAGCCAGAGAGCGATGTCATCTGGAATCTGTTGCCCCGTGACGACGGGAATGACGGTGAGTGTAACCTCCCCAAAATAATTAATTTAATTATTTTGACGTTCAACCCAATTTATTTATTTTAGTGCTTGATTGATAAATTTTGTTAATTGAGTGCTAGATTAATTATTGATTGATGAGGGGTTTAATTAGGAATTAAGAAGAGAGTAAGGGTATGATGGTCTTTTTACACCACCACACCCTCACCCTCATTTAAATGGGTTTTAAAAGAAAAAGAAAAGAATAAAAAGAGAGAAAGAAAGAGACAAGTCGTAGGGAGAAGAGAAAGAAGAAAGAAAAGAAGAGAAGAGAAGAAGAAAAGAGGTGAAGAAGAAGAGAAAAGTTCCATCACCACCCAAACCCTAAACTTGGGATCACCATCATCATCGTCCCTTCATTTTCATCCTCCATAGCTAGGTAAGCTTATTCCCCCTTTCTTCTTCATTTTGGGTTTCGAATTTTAAGAGTTTGAGAGAGGTGATGAGTTGAGATTTTTGAGTTGAATGTTGATTTGAAGGTTCCTAGATGATTAGGAGCAAAATCATGGTAGATTGAGCAAGGATTGAAGCTTGATTTTGCTTTAGGAAGCTTGTTCGTGACTTAGGGTTCAAATTGGGATTTTGAGTAAAATTTCATATTTCGATTCCTTTGGGTGAATACCGATTTGAAGGTGAGTTCTTACTCCGTTTAGGCTTTGATTGATGAAATCGATATGTTGAGTTGTTGTTTCGGTTTTTGTACGTTATCGAGAAATGTTTTCGTGTAAAAACCGTTAAAATCGTATTTGATGTCAAACTTGTTTTTGTTTGATAAGATTGGTTGATTGTTGTTGATTGGACATGTTTTGATGTTGTTATGAACTGTTGTTAAGTTAGGAATGTTATGGATTCGGTATTGGAACGATTTGGAGAGCGAAATGACACAAAATCGAGTTTTGAAAACTGAGAAAATGGCCACTGTCATCTGAACACGGTCTGTGTCAAAGTGACACGGGTACACGTGTCCAACTTTGCGTTTTGCAAAATTTTTTAAAAACTTGGACACGGCCCGTGTCTAATTGACCGAGTAGTAGTTACCGGTGTTGTGCTTATGCCATGATGTACGTAGCTATCTAGACTTGGCCTATGAGTTAAAGAATGAATACAACACCGTGAGTAGAGTTGTGAGGGGTCACGAAAGGACTCACTGAGATTTTATCTCACTGTTTGTGTTTTGTGGATTTTACAGAGAAACAGGGAAAAGGAAAAGCAAAGAAGTATGAGTAGCAGCTGTGCTACATGATGATGATGATGATGATGATGATGATGATGATGATGATGATGATGATGATGATGATGATGATGATGATGATGATGATGATGATGATGATGATGATGATGATGATAGGATGGATTTTGGAAATCCGCTTGACATGTTGCTCAGTTCCCTAGTTTTATTATGTATTATGATACTATAACTTATACATTGTTAAAGTTATGTATCACTGTTTATATTTCTAATTGAGATGTTGAACAATAGGTAAATAATGACTTATAAACTTTGGTTTATAGTTGTTGAGTAACCCCTTTGAACTCATGGTGGTTATAAGGGGACAATTAGATGAGTTGTCATCAATGTTTAGTTATGTTCAATGTCTTTAATAAGAAATATTACTCTGATGTATGTTTTTAGGTGCATTCTCATATTTCATTAAATGTGAAATACATGGGGTGTTACAGTGAGGGGATTGCCGATCCGAAATGGCACGAGCTCGGACCGCAGCAATCTCTGCTTCCATCTGAGAGATGTGAATCTTCTGCTGATTGTCGGCCTGAGCTTGATGACTCAGCAAGTGTACGAGCTGTCGGACAACGTCCACTAGAACCGGAACGACTTCAGCGACGACAGGTGGAGGAGGAAGACGAATCTGTCCCGAGTTGCCTGATGGAGGAGGGTGATGAATTTGCCTCGAGTTAAGGAGAAGGGTTACAGCAACTCCTTCCGGGGTGGGTCGTGGCCGCGCTGAACCCTGGCCAGCGCTCTGAGGCTGAGGAATGATTCTAGGTCGTCCTCGAGGAGCCATTGTTGGTCAAGGAGTGAAAGGTGAGAGTAATGATCTCTCCCACTGTGGTCACCAATGTTCTGCACCTTATCTCAAGCTCGGAAGATGATCTTGGATAGTCGGTAGTCTGGTCTTGACCAACTCGTACCTCAGAGCTCCAACCCGGGGGGTGGTACCTGCAAAGACACTCTGACGCTCAAGTTAGTAGAGTAAATTCAATTGCATGTGTAGTATTGGAATATGTGTAACTGGTGTACAGTGCTGACGCCAATTTATAGGCGTCAGGGTGAGGTCATGTAACATCCCCAAAATAATTATCGAAATTATTTTGAAGTCGAGGGAATTAATTATTTATAATTAATTGATAATTGAGGTTTTGAGAAAATTAATTGGAATTGATAAAGAATTGTTGAGTAAATAGGACCCATTAGGAATTAGAGGAAAGGGGGAGGGCATTTAAGGGTTTTCACCCAAACATATTATTTAATAATATATGTATATATTATAAGAAAAGAGAAAAGAGAATGAAATAAAGAAAGAAAAGAAAGAAGGGAAACGAAGGAAAGAAACAGAGGAAAGAAAGGAAGGAAAGAAAAAGGAAAAGAGAAAGGGAAGAAGAGGAAGAAGAAGGATTCTCCACCAACAACCCTAATTTTTGCAAATCACCACCATCTTCCTACCATGCTTGCGTTCCATGAGCTAAGTAAGCTCAACTCTCCTTTTTACCCTTATTTCAGGATTTCGAAATTTGAGAGTTTAGGGAGATGATGAATAGTGTTTTTGAATTTATGATGATTTTGATGATTCAAAAGTGATTAGGAGCGAAACCACGGAAGATTGAACACAGATTGATGTTGATTCGGATTCGGGAGCGAGTGGATGATTGTTAGGTCGAATTTGGGGTTTTATGGATGAATAGTGATTGGAGCTTGAAAATGATGAATAGTGCTTCAAAGATGTCTCGTGGTTGAGTGGAAAGCTATGGGAGCGGATTTGAGTGTCGTCGGAGCGTCGAAATTGAGGCGGGGATCGTTCGTGTGGTTATGTGGAGAATTCCGTTTTGGTGGTGATCTCGGTTATTTGTGATTTTCATCACAATTGGTGAGTTTTACTCACGTTTAGGTTTTGATTGATGTGTTTGATGTGTCGAACTTGGATTTTGAAAACCGTTATTTGAAAATTAACGTATTTTGACATAAATGACAAATTGTTTACGTTTGTGTTTGTGATTGATTAATGATGATTTGATGATAATCATTATTGTTTGGATATGTTTTTGGACTGTTTTTATGTTGGAACTAGACTGGGATAGGTATCGGAATTGGTCGGAACGACGAAAAACGCGAAAACGGGATACCGTGCGTCTCGTTCTGTTTCTGTTTTTCAAAAAATGCATTACAGGGCGCACGACCCGAGCGTATGGGAGCACGGACCGTGCACAGTGTTCTGTCCAAATTTTACAAACTTGTCCGAAAGGTTCCTGTTCGATTCCAACCCTTTCCTAATCCTTTCCTAACCCTTCTCCAATGATATTGGTGTTATAATGCCATGATAATAATTAGCCGAATTACTTGGATGTTAACCCAATTAAATTAATTTAGTACTTGACTGGTAAACTTATTGAGTGCTAAAATTATTTATTGGTTGTCATCGGATCGTTAACCGGATAATACGGGTCAAGGAAGTTTCGGAATCGAAATAAGAGATTTAGACCAATATGGTAATTTTACCACGTTACCACTTATATATTAATAAATATATATATGTATACGTGTATGTGTGTGTAGTGGAAGAAGAGAAGAAAAGAATTAATAAAAGAAAGAAGAAAGAAAGGGGAGGAGGCGGGATACAGAGAGGAGAAAGGAGAGAAAGAGAGAAAAGAAAAGAAAGGGTAAGGAAGAAGAAGAGGAAAAAGGGAAGGTTTCGGTTCATCAAAACGACTTCCTTCCAACACGAAAAATGCTCAGCGTTACTTCCTCTTCGATTTGGTACCAAAATCATCATCAACAACTCACTCTCCTCAAATCCACCATTTTCGAATTTGAGCTCAAAAGTGAGGTTTCGATGGTTGAAGCTTAAGGATAGCTTAGGATTGTGTTTGGCGCGAACTCAAGGATGATGGATCGGTGAAGGATGTTCGATTGAAAGATTGGAAGCTAGTTGGGTGTTGAAAATCAAAGATTGGGGTTATGGATGAATAGTAGTTTTGGAGGTTGAAGATGATGAATAGTGTCCATGGAGGATTTCGAGGAATTCGGCATTTCGGTCAAAAGGAGGTTTCGCGATCGAGTGGAAAGCTTTGGAAGCGGATTGGGTGTCGCCGGAGCGGGGAGCGTTCGTGTGGTTACTCGATGATTTCGGCTCGCTCGTGGCTCACGCTTCAAGGGTGAGTTTTACTCACGTTTAGGTTTTTAAATTAATTAACTTAAACTGTGAAATGTGTTTCGGTTTTGGTTCGTTGTCGAAAAAGTATTTTGTACGAAAATCACGTTTTACGTCCAATTGGTTTTTGGATTGTTTGAGTGATGATTTGATAATGATCATCGTTGTTTGAGTATGTTTTTGTACTGTTTTTATGTTGGGACTGGACTGGAACAGGTATCGGAATTGGTCGGAACGACGAAAAATGCGAAAACGGGATAAAATACAATGCTGTCAAAAGCGCACGACCCGTGCGTCTCATGCGCACGGACCGTGCGGGTCTTTCTGTTTCTGTTTTCAAAAAAGCATTACAGGGCGCACGACCCGTGCGTGTGGGAGCACGAACCGTGCGCTGTGTTCTGTCCAAATTTTCCAAACTTGCCCGAAACGATCCCGATCGATTCCAATCCTCTTCTAATCCTTTCCTAACCCTTCTATAATGATATTAGGCTTATAATGCCATGATTTTGGGTATGTTTCAAAAGGGTTTTATAAAATACTTTTGAAGTTGAAATTCTTTCGAAAAGCCGAACAATAGTACACGTGTGCGGATATGTTTTATTGATAATAAAACGAATTATAAGTTCTATGTGGGATTGTAACACTGACGCGGAATGATTATTATTCATTCGTCTAAACCGGTTAATAATTCACGATATATAAATTATATCCATTATAGGAGTCGGCCCAATGTGGGTGGTTATATATGATGGTAGATATATATATTATATAGAGTTTGGGTGACGACCCATGTTGACATACTAGGCGGGGTAGTCATGAACCCTTACCCTAGGCTCCGTGCCGTTAGGAAACACTATTGGTATTGGGGTTCGCCGGAAGATGCAATGGGATTGCGGCCGGTGTTGTGTTAAAAGTTATTGTACTATGTTCACCAGAAGATGCAAGCGGATTGCGGCTGGTGGTACGTAGAAAGGCCTAGGATGCTAGTTCATCGGGAAACGCAAGTGGATTGCAGTCGGTGTCTTACTAGATCGAAGCCTTATTTTATGATCCACCGGGATTAGCAAGCGGATTGCGGTCGGTGATGTGTCAAATCTTAAAAATGTTTTAAAAGGACCGAGAGTGCTAGTAGGGGTCTCGGTAGAACTCACTGAGATTGTATCTCATTGTTTATATGTTGTGGTTTTACAGATAAATAGGGAAAGTGGAGATCCAAGACGCACGAGTAGGTGGTACTCGGATGGTGGCTGAAGACTTGGCTTTTATGCTTAAGTTATGTTTTCCCTTGTTAGTTATGTATCACGACATTATGACTTTAACTGTTGTAAAGTTATGTATTTATTTCCGCTTTCTTGTGCGATATTGAATACTGCATTTCACTGATGGTTTATGGTCCTGTTTATGTTTAAGACTGTTCTGTTGTTATTCAGTGAAAATTTTATTGTGGTGTTCAGTATTTAAACAGGAAATATATCTCTGATGTTTTAGGAATGGTGCACTTGGGTATTTTTACTATATAAAAATACCGGGGTGTCACAGTTGGTATCAGAGCAGTTCGACCTAGTCGGACTTAGTTTAGGGTTGAGTCGATTCCTTGTTAGTCCTTTTTGTAATTACACTTGTGATGCTAAGAGACATTGAGCCTGATCAACTTAATACTTAGTGCATCATAAGCGGAATTATGACAGGATGATCAAGACGTAGTCCTCGACCAAGACCGGAATCTCCAACCGGTGCATCCTCAGGAAAGGTGACATGACGGTGGAAGAATACACCGTTAAATTTGAGAAGTTGTCTCAGCTTTACGAAGTGGTAAAGTAAACTCCGGATGACGAATGGAGAATGCAGATGTATAAGAAGGGCCTTAGTGTTTTTATGACTTAGGGTCTCAGTTCTTATACTATTACCAATTATGTTGCCTTGGTGCAATCAGCCTATGTCGCCGAGGATGATCTCATAGGAAGTATGAGAAAGGAAAGAAGGTAGTTGAAATTATCAACTCCGAATGCAAAGTCCTAAGATAATTTCATCTAAGGAAAAGCAGATGCAATTCTTTGATTCTTCAAAGGTCAGAAGATGTTCTAACTGTGGAAAGCCTCACAGTGGTGATTGCAAGCGAAGATCTAATCGGTGCGATTATTGTAATGAAGAGGGTCACTATGGTAAAGAGTGCCCTGCAAGGAAAAGTTCCAAGGAGTCACAAGCAGCTCCAAGGCAAGGACGAGTCAACGCTCTGGATGTTTAGACAGTTACAACTACAGACAATCTACTGAGGGGTATGAGATCAGTTATCAATAACTTCGTCAGTATATTATATGGTTCGGGTGCAACCCATTGTTTTACAGCACAATCATGTGTGGATCGGTTGGGACTAGCGAATCTCCGCTATCCGAGCCGATAACTATTTTTACTGCGGCTAAGGGTGGTGTCCAGACCCAATCTTTGTGTCAGAATTGTCTACTTGTCATAGGAGACAGAAATTTCGTCGAAGGATTATTTGTTTGCCTATGAGAAGTATGGACATCGTCCCGGGTATGAATTGGATGACTGCAAATCATGTTGCAATCGGCTGTGTTAATCAACTATCAGCTTCGCTTCAGAATCAGTTGAATTGTCTAGGACAAATTCTGAAGCGGTTACCTAGTTCACCTTAGACGGTCAATCTTCATTCCAAGGTGCGGAAGCACATGTTAGTATGTTATCTGCATCCACTGAAACTAGTTTGGATTTGGAGAACATTTAGGTTGTGAATGACCTTCTGGATGTTTTCACGATGAAGTTTCTTCTGGACCTCCAGAGCGAGAGGTAGAGTTTACTGTAGAATTGGTTCCTGGCACGGGATCAATATGTATTGTTTCTTATTGAATGTTTCTTTCGAATTAAAGGAAATGGAGTCTCGACTTGAAGAGTCGATGTTAAAGAAATTCATTCGACCGAGTACTTTGCCAAGGAGTGCTCTGGTGTTGTTAGTCGAAAGGAAAAATGGTAGCATGAGATTGTGCATTGATTATCGACAACTCCACAAAGTGACGATCAAGAATAAATATCCCTTACCAAGGATAGACGATTTGCTTGAGCAATTTGTGGTGCTGCAGTGTTTTCTAAAATTGATTGGAGGACAAGATATCATCAAATAAAAGTTAGAGTCTTAGATATTCCGAAGACAGCTTTCGGTACTAGGTATGGACATTATGTGTTCGTAGTGATGCCCTTCGGTTTGACTAATGCTCCAGCGGTATTTGTAACACCCCTTTTCTACCCATTAATTTAATTGGTAAAATATCAGAGTTTTCAAATTTTAATTACACCACAAGGGATGTCACACTTACTTCGTTAAACATCACGCGCCAAATTACTCGCTTTTCGAAAACAGTCTTATAATACTTACAAAACGTCATTGTAAATTAAAAATACCATTTCACAGCGGAAAATCTAACGATTATACACAGTCTTGAATAAACTAAAACAACGTTCTATTTTCCCCCAAGTGTTACATAATCAGAGCAGACGACCCGACTCAGCCTGTGAAGATGCCTAAGCCTTCACTTGAGCTCACCTGCACGTTACCGCATAGGGGTAACATTCAAACAGAAGGGGTGAGTTCATCTAACCATATAATAAAGCATATGATAAGCACTAAGCTAGAGTTACGACACTATATCTACCACACCATGAAACGTCAAGTCAATCATCAAGGATAAAACAGTCAATTCCATCATCAAGTTACTCGGCACAACCAGTCGTCACAATGTCATGCAGGAGTATGAAATGCAACCCACTCGCGGGCATATGCATGAGGTACCTTTTCACAAATGTCGCTTAGCCATTAAGGCCTCATCGTCACTTAGCCACTTGGGCCTCAAAACGTCACTGGGTTTATGCATATGGGGCATGAGACACTATGACATGCACCACTCACAAACACACAAATACTCAAATACACCAAATCACAGTCAACTGTGTGACCCGTCACTTACCGGTTTGCCAAATAAGAGGCACAGCACTTGTCAATTCACAATTTACACAACAACAACATCACTTAGCCTTTTGGGCCCTAACATCACTTAGCCTTTCGGGCCTCAAACGTCACTGGGTTTTCATCGTCACTTATACATGAATATCATCAGCACAAACAATAGCCACTGAGAGCAAAAACGTCATTCACTAGCCACCAAGGGCATCATCGTCATTTACACGTCATTATAGATAATAATAGCCACTAAGGGCAAAACAGTCATTTACACGTCATTATAAAGAATATTAGCCACTAAGGGCAAAACAGTCATTACATGTCATTATAAAGAATATTAGCCACTAAGGGCAAAACAGTCATTACACGTCATTATAAAGAATATTAGCCACTAAGGGCAAAACAGTCATTACACGTCATTATAAAGAATATTAGCCACTAAGGGCAAAACAGTCATTACACGTCATTATAAAGAATATTAGCCACTAAGGGCAAAAAAATCATTACACGTCATTATAAAGAATATTAGCCACTAAGGGCAAAACAGTCATTAAACGTCATTATAAATAATATTAGCCACTAAGGGCAAAACAGTCATTTAACTAGCCACTAGGGGCATCATCGTCAAAATCATCATTTTGACAGTACTTCGTTAAAACCACTGGTCGTACGCAAAAGAGGATTTTTAAAGACACCAAACGCGTTTTCAATATCACAGCAACGACCACAGGGGACAGCCACTTGGGCGCCCAGCAACCTCCTGAAATTATAAGTTTTTATTTTTAAAAATGGAACACATAGATAGACAACTGAAAATGCTTCAGAACGCTTTTTGAATCGTTCAAAACGGATGTCCGAGTCAAAAGATATAGCGAAAACAGTTTTCGAAAACATTTGGGAACATCTTGAAAAACTGGCGCCATGGGCGCCCAGGCACCTGGCGCCCAGCGCCCAGCAAAATGCAACACACCCACACGCAGCACACGCACACGGGCGCTCAGCGCCCAGCGCAACCCACACACTCACACACACGGGCGCTCAGCGCCCAGCGCTGGCACCCAGCGCCCAGCGCTCCACAGACAGCAACACACACGGGCTCTCAGCGCCCAGCAAGGGCGCCTGGCACCCAGAACACTCCCAGCAACCAGAATTCTTGCTCTAAACACCCACAAATCATGCCAAAACATCATCAAACATAACCAAACCATTCTCAAACATACCGATCATCACCAATTGCATATGAACACTGAACACCATCTAACACAACCAAATCATCATCAAAACGCGTCCAATCACCTTGAACATACACATTATCACATTTATCTCAAAATCATCATCAACCACAATTTCCCAAATAACAAGTTATCATATGCCTAGGGTTCATCAATAATCTCTAGAAATGCATAAAACGGCACACATAGAGCCTACCCTTACTTAGTCCCCATCATAAAACCCTATTATAGAGAAGATGAGACCCACCCTTACCTTAGGTTATGACGAACACGCTATCTCCGTATACGTAAGCTCCAAAGATCACCGCAACACGATCCTTTCCCTTTGCTCATGTGCGCGCCTCCTCTCCCCTTTCTTCTCACCCTCACGGCTCCCTTTCCCTCTCTCTCTCAATTCGCCACTTTCTTTTCTTTTTGCGCAAATGAACTGAACCCTAAAATTTTAGCTTAAATATGCGCTTAGGTTGTTGGGCTTGGATCGCGGGCTTTCCCGCAGCTTAAGCCCAACTAATTTGCAGCACCACCTCCTAATACAATACCACTCCTTATTTTATTTAAAACACCTTATAATTACTTCAACAAATAATAATTAATAATTATATTATTACTCTACCACCAAAATCTCTTTTAATTAATTAAAATAATTTATTCTATTATTTTTGGGGTGTTACAACTCTCCCCCACTTAAAATATTTCGTCCTCGAAATTTACCTGCCACGCCAACACTCTCCCTCTAAGGCCACCTAGACAACTAGGGCCATCTATATGCTGATTACTGTTGCTTTGATTACCGGCGGTAAGTGCTTGGGCGGCCGTCCCTCCTACTTGTTCAGCCAGGTAACTTCAAGCAGTAATAATCAGACTCACTCTCTACTCTGCTGCGCTACTCTGATAAACTAGCTCGCATTTTACCTCACTCATCTACCCTTAAGGATAACAAAATACATCAATCATCACATCATCACAACGAAACTCACCGGGCGCATAACAGTCGTACCACAAGCCTCACAATCTAGCAACATGACAACAACATCAACGAACAACTTTGCCACTCAGGTGACATCAACAACTAAAATTGCCACTCAGGCGACATCAACGACTAAAATTGCCACTCAGGCGACATCAACAACTAAAATTGCCACTCAGGCGACATCAACAACTAAAATTGCCACTCAGGCGACATCAGCAACTAAAATTGCCACTCAGGCGACATCAACAACGACAAACCAACAGCAAAGCAACATCATCAATAACAATATAACTTGGGCCATTCGGCGGTACCCAAGACAACACCAAAATATCAACATTATTACGAGTCAACCACAAGCAACAACAAAGCAACAATGCGGAGACAACTCCGGGACCAACAATCCTATAATCAATAACACATCAACAACTTCAGGCACCAAAGCGCCGACACTGCAACAACGATTTGGGACACTAAGCCACCGACAACACAACAACAATTTAATTCGACCGACACGCCCAAAAAAAATCAACGACACCAGAAACAGTCAATTTTGCCTTGAAATTAGAATACTCAGTTAGGCCTCTGAATAAGCTTTCCAAAACATTTTAGTTTACTCAAATCGGACTCCTGGGTCAAAAGATATTGCAAAAACATTTTTCCGTTACAATGACAGCATAAACTAAGCAACGCAGGAAATTCCAGCACTCACACATAAACTTAAACAATTTATTTACCCTATCAAACTACATCGGAATTTAGCAAACAACCCCTCTACGGAAAACTTACGGAGTCTAGTTTCTGGCTATATTTTTAGAATTTCAAAATGATGAGTCCAATAGCACAGTTTTCGCAAACAAGGCAGTAGGTCCAGAAAATGGGGCAGCGACTGTGTCCAAAGTTGTGACTCTTCTACGATGCCCAAAAAAAACCCAAATAACACGAAACTTCAGCCTAAACAGTAAATAATTTTGTCTAGTTTTCAAAGAAATTGGATTCATTCGAAAAGGAGTTCATTTGAAAACACCACAATCAAAACACTGACCCTATGTCCAGACGGTCCTCCGAAATTTTACCCTAACTTGCGAAACCCATAACGGGAGCTATACTACTCCAAATGCAACCAAACCAAAGCCAAAATGACCAGCGTTCAGCCTAGTTTCTAAAATTGTGAGCTACATAATTTATCAACTAGTAAAACAGTCCCAGTTTAGCCGAAAGTCAAACCTACTCAGAAAGTGCCTACACAGTGAGCTTAGCAACAAATTAAGCATCCAAGCAGCCACAAATTCAGCCATCAAGCATAGTTTAAACTTCCCAATAATCATATACCAACCAATTAAAATACATCAATCACTTCAACACACTCGCTATGTAAATTACAAGCAGTACATATTCTATATAAATCAAACCATACATAGAGCACGCCAAACTTCTTAACCAATTTAAACATCATAGAGCACACAAGGTTTCATACATACTAATACATTTTTGCTCCCAAAGAAACCCAATACTAGTTTCAAAATCGTCATCAAATCATTTTTGACAAGGTTTTTAAAATCGACACAACAACAAATCATTACTCTGTTTCAAATAAAACCAACTAGAAAAATCATTTTCCAATCCAACAAAACTTCACCTCTATACTTCCTCATTTAAAATCCCAAGTCAAAAATAATTTTATTTCCTTTGATCTTCACCACTTCAACACCCACGTCCATTCATTAAAAATAGATTTATTACTAATTTTAGTATCCAACCGTAAAACCGTCCATTAGACATTTCAAAAACAATTCCAGAAATCATTTTACTTTTCAGATCACAAAACTACATAGCACAAGGCATTAGTATTACTCAAATAAAACGGTTTTCAGAAACATCAATAATTAAACAGCAACACTAATCCTTAGAAAACAGTTCAATATTTCCAACAACAGCAACATCGATCTTTTAAAAAGACAATTAAACAGTAACAGCAATAATATTTCCCAGCTAACAGCAACAGTGGTTTAATGGTACAAGAACCCAACTACGTAACAATAGACAAACAGCAATGGCAATAACACAGTATTTACTTTGCAGCACAACAGTAACTTAATTTACAGTAGCAGCAATCACCAAAAGCACATAAGCACAACAACAGGGTCAAAATAAAAGTCACAACCAAACGACACAGGGTTCACACGGAGCACAACATAGAAAACTGCACACAATACCAGTAGGGGCGTCTCCCCCACTAGTTTACTTACCATAGCAGCTTCCGTCTACTTGTACCTACAGGAACATCACCACAACACAAACCAATGGTCAAGACTAAAAGACAACAGTTGGTCGTTAACCGACACAACGACTCTACGACTTGGCCGGACGGACCAACCATTGCTCTGATACCACTAATGTAACACCCCTTTTCTACCCATTAATTTTGATTGGTAAAATATCAGAGTTTTCAAATTTTAATTACACCACAAGGGATGTCACACTTACTTCGTTAAACATCACGCGCCAAATTACTCGCTTTTCGAAAACAGTCTTATAATACTTACAAAACGTCATTGTAAATTAAAAATACCATTTCACAGCGGAAAATCCAACGATTATACACAGTCTTGAATAAACTAAAACAACGTTCTATTTTCCCCCAAGTGTTACATAATCAGAGCAGACGACCCGACTCAGCTAGTGAAGATGCCTAAGCCTTCACTTGAGCTCACCTGCACGTTACCGCATAGGGGTAACATTCAAACAGAAGGGGTGAGTTCATCTAACCATATAATAAAGCATATGATAAGCACTAAGCTAGAGTTACGACACTATATCTACCACACCATGAAACGTCAAGTCAATCATCAAGGATAAAACAGTCAATTCCATCATCAAGTTACTCGGCACAACTAGTCGTCACAATGTCATGCAGGAGTATGAAATGCAACCCACTCGCGGGCATATGCATGAGGTACCTTTTCACAAATGTCGCTTAGCCATTAAGGCCTCATCGTCACTTAGCCACTTGGGCCTCAAAACGTCACTGGGTTTATGCATATGGGGCATGAGACACTATGACATGCACCACTCACAAACACACAAATACTCAAATACACCAAATCACAGTCAACTGTGTGACCCGTCACTTACCGGTTTGCCAAATAAGAGGCACAACACCTGTCAATTCACAATTTACACAACAACAACATCACTTAGCCTTTTAGGCCCTAACATCACTTAGCCTTTCGGGCCTCAAACGTCACTGGGTTTTCATCGTCACTTATACATGAATATCATCAGCTCAAACAATAGCCACTGAGAGCAAAAACGTCATTCACTAGCCACCAAGGGCATCATCGTCATTTACACGTCATTATAGATAATAATAGCCACTAAGGGCAAAACAGTCATTTACACGTCATTATAAAGAATATTAGCCACTAAGGGCAAAACAGTCATTACACGTCATTATAAAGAATATTAGCCACTAAGGGCAAAACAGTCATTACACGTCATTATAAAGAATATTAGCCACTAAGGGCAAAACAGTCATTTAAAGACACCAAACGCGTTTTCAATATCACAACAACGACCACAGGGGACAGCCACTTGGGCGCCCAGCAACCTTCTGAAATTATAAATTTTTATTTTTAAAAATGGAACACATAGATAGACAACTGAAAATACTTCACAACGCTTTTTGAATCGTTCAAAACGGATGTCCGAGTCAAAAGATATAGCGAAAACAGTTTTCGAAAACATTTGGGAACATCCTGAAAAACTGGCGCCATGGGCGCCCAGCGCCCAGCAAAATGCAACACACCGACACGCAGCACACGCACATGGGCGCTCAGCGCCCAGCGCTGGCACCCAGCGCCCAGCGCAACGCACACACGGGCTCTCAGCGCCCAGCGCTGGCACCCAGCGCCCAGCGCTCCACAGACAGCAACACACACGGGCGCTCAGCGCCCAGCAAGGGCGCCTGGCGCCCAGAACACTCCCAGCAACCAGAATTCTTGCTCTAAACACCCACAAATCATGCCAAAACATCATCAAACATAATTAAACCATTCTCAAACATACCGATCATCACCAATTGCATATGAACACCATCTAACACAACCAAATCATCATCAAAACGCGTCCAATCACCTTGAACATACACATTATCACATTTATCTCAAAATCATCATCAACCACAATTTCCCAAATAACAAGTTATCATATGTCTAGGGTTCATCGATAATCTCTAGAAATGCATAACACGGCACACATAGAGCCTACCCTTACTTAGTCCCCATCATAAAACCCTATGATAGAGAAGATGAGACCCACCCTTACCTTAGGTTATGACGAACACGCTATCTCCGTATACGTAAGCTCCAAAGATCACCGCAACACGATTTTTTCCCTTTGCTCATGTGCGCGCCTCCTCTCCCCTTTCTTCTCACCCTCACGGCTCCCTTTCCCTCTCTCTCTCTCAATTCGCCACTTTCTTTTCTTTTTGCGCAAATGAACTAAACCCTAAAATTTTAGCTTAAATATGCGCTTAGGTTGTTGGGCTTGGATCGCAGGCTTTCCCGCAGCTTAAGCCCAACTAATTTGCAGCACCACCTCCTAATACAATACCACTCCTTATTTTATTTAAAACACCTTATAATTACTTCAACAAATAATAATTAATAATTATATTATTACTCTACCACCAAAATCTCTTTTAATTAATTAAAATAATTTATTCTATTATTTTTGGGGTGTTACAGTATTCGTGGATTACCTGAACCGAGTTTTTCCTCAATTACCTAAATCAATTTGTTGTCGTTTTAATTGATGGTATCTTAATGTGCTCGAAGACCATTGAGAAGCATGTCCAACATCTCCGCATTGTTCTGAAAGTACTCCGAGAAAATAAGTTGTACTTGAAACCTTCGAAGTGTGATTTTTGGGTGTCAGAGGTAAAGTCTTTGGAACATGTGATTTCCCAAGTCGGGAGTTTCTGTAGATCCAGTAAGAAGGAAGCGGTGTTGAATGGGAGTGACCGACCTCAGTCACAGAGATCAGAAGTTTTTGGGTCTAGCCGGTTACTATAAGAGATTTGTTCAAGGGTTCTCACAGTTGGTTTTCCACTTACTCGGCTAACTCGAAAGGGTCAACCGTTTACGTAGGATGTTGATTGTGAAGAGTGTTTTCAAGAATTGAAGGTTAGGTTGACTTCTGCACCAATCCTGATTCTTTCGGATCCGTCTTTGGAATTCCAAATTTATAGCGATGCTTCTGGAAAGGATTTAGGATGTGTTCTCATGCAGAATCAACAAGTGGTAGCTTATGCGTCCAGGCAATTGAAGACTCGTGAAGGGGATTATCCGACTCATGATTTGGAATTGGCAGCTATTGTGTGTGCACTGAAGATTTGGAGACGTTACCTGTATGGGTCTCGTTTCGATGCCTTTAGTGATCACAAAAGTTTAAAGTATCTGTTTGATCAGAAAGAACTGAATAGCAGGCAGAGAAGTGTGTTGAGTTTTTGGAGGATTATAAATCCGTGTTGATGTAGCATTCAAGAGAGGTCAGTGTTGTAACTGATGCACTGAGTAGGAAATCCATCCACATGGCCGAGTTTATGATACATGAGATGGAATTATCAGAGTCTTTTAGAGACTTAAATCTGAATTCAAGATCAAGGAGGAACCGATTAGTGTTGAGCCATATGAGGATCTCTAGTTCCCTAAGGGATTCTATACGCTTAGCACAGGAATAGTGATGGAGTCAGTTGTATCAATGGTAGAATCTGTGCGCCCGATGATGAGAACAATAAAAGGCAAGTGTTAGAGGAAGCACACCGAAGTTTATATTCTGCTCCAGGGTGTACAGAATATAAAGCAGATGTATTAGTGGCGAGGTATTAGTTTGTTAACCTCTCCTTTGTGAAGGTTAACAAGGAGATAGTATTATGTGATTTCGTTTGACAAGTCAAACGTGAATACGAATATGAAAATGAGGTGACTGTTGACTGTTTTTCACATTGCGAATAAGCACCAACGGATTAATTGATGGATCTGCTGCAAGGGACTGAAATTTCCAAAGTGAAGTTTGGCGTGCGGTAGGGTAGTTTTGAAAAAAAAAATCATCATTTTGTGAAAACCCGCATGCTAAAGTTAAATTTGGGAACGAAAAAAAAGAGGCTAATAGGATCTGATTGAGGAAAATCATAGGAGGCGTACTTAGGTTGAGGGGAAACTCAACGCTACTGGCTAATTCGGAAAGGAATTGGGTGTGTCGTAGATAAATATATTGTGAGGAAAGTTATAATAAAGGAAGAAGGGTTCTGCGTTCTGTTTGATAGTTGTTTTGAGAGCAACTGATGTGATTTTCATTACTTTCGAAATCAATTGATGTTCCCACGGTTTATTTCTACGTTTAAGGTCAAAGCTTATTGTAAAATCCTCATTTCACCTATTGAAAAGTGTTGTCTCGAAATCTTGGGGGCGAGTCAAGAAGTTTCACAAATGACTTTCCGTCACAATTGTCAATGTGTACGAGAACTGTTATGGAATTTTAGACAGTTGTTGAGAACGTGTTTACACCCTTCGAGGAAATCGTGTTTGTTCCTATCTCGAACGAGGATTACCGATATGTGGACCCCATTTTCAACATATATTTCCATCAAGCGTCTTATATTACACCCTTTGATTTAGATTAATCAAAGTTGGGGCGCAAGCGAGGATAACTGGAATAAAGCTTCAGAAGTGTTTTTAAATGCGATGCCAAGCCTATGTAGGCTAAAGAGGAGTTTCTCGTGTCGATTCGAAATAAGAGAGTTCAGACATGGAGATTGATATGCCAACTTGGGAAGATTTTCTACACTCATTTCGTTAATTCAAGAATGTTTTCTAGCAAATTTGGACCTTTCTGAGAATGTCTGTTCTCGGTTAGTCAATCGTAAGACTTGACGAAATTTTGAGGACAAAATTCTTTCAAGTTGGGGAGAATGTAACATCCTCAAAATAATTAGCCGAATTACTTGGATGTTAACCCAATTAAATTAATTTAGTACTTGACTGGTAAATTTATTGAGTGCTAAAGAGGTTTCGCGATCGAGTGGAAAGCTTTGGAAGCGGATTGGGTGTCGCCGGAGCGGGGAGCGTTCGTGTGGTTACTCGATGATTTCGGCTCGCTCGTGGCTCACGCTTCAAGGGTGAGTTTTACTCACGTTTAGGTTTTTAAATTAATTAACTTAAATTGTGAAATGTGTTTCGGTTTTGGTTCGTTGTCGAAAAAGTATTTTGTACGAAAATCACGTTTTACGTCCAATTGGTTTTTGGATTGTTTGAGTGATGATTTGATGATGATCATCGTTGTTTGAGTATGTTTTTGTACTGTTTTTATGTTGGGACTGGACTGGAACAGGTATCGGAATTGGTCGGAATGACGAAAAATGCGAAAACGGGATAAAATACAATGCTGTCAAAAGCGCACGA
This sequence comes from Astragalus membranaceus, assembly GCA_039519185.1. Lineage (NCBI taxonomy): Eukaryota > Viridiplantae > Streptophyta > Magnoliopsida > Fabales > Fabaceae > Astragalus > Astragalus membranaceus. Next base: position 43,421,030 of record CM076854.1, on the reverse strand, counting down.
CCCGTGCGTCTCATGCGCACGGACCGTGCGGGTCTTTCTGTTTCTGTTTTCAAAAAAGCATTACAGGGCGCACGACCCGTGCGTGTGGGAGCACGAACCGTGCGCTGTGTTCTGTCCAAATTTTCCAAACTTGCCCGAAACGATCCCGATCGATTCCAATCCTCTTCTAATCCTTTCCTAACCCTTCTATAATGATATTAGGCTTATAATGACATGATTTTGGGTATGTTTCAAAAGGGTTTTATAAAATACTTTTGAAGTTGAAATTCTTTCGAAAAGCCGAACAATAGTACACGTGTGCGGATATGTTTTATTGATAATAAAACGAATTATAAGTTCTATGTGGGATTGTAACACTGACGCGGAATGATTATTATTCATTCGTCTAAACCGGTTAATAATTCACGATATATAAATTATATCCATTATAGGAGTCGGCCCAATGTGGGTGGTTATATATGATGGTAGATATATATATTATATCGAGTTTGGGTGACGACCCATGTTGACATACTAGGCGGGGTAGTCATGAACCCTTACCCTAGGCTCCGTGCCGTTAGGAAACACTATTGGTATTGGGGTTCGCCGGAAGATGCAATGGGATTGCGGCCGGTGTCGTGTTAAAAGTTATTGTACTATGTTCACCAGAAGATGCAAGCGGATTGCGGCTGGTGGTACGTAGAAAGGCCTAGGATGCTAGTTCATCGGGAAACGCAAGTGGATTGCAGTCGGTGTCTTACTAGATCGAAGCCTTATTTTATGATCCACCGGGATTAGCAAGCGGATTGCGGTCGGTGATGTGTCAAATCATAAAAATGTTTTAAAAGGACCGAGAGTGCTAGTAGGGGTCTCGGTAGAACTCACTGAGATTGTATCTCATTGTTTATATGTTGTGGTTTTACAGATAAACAGGGAAAGTGGAGATCCAAGACGCACGAGTAGGTGGTACTCGGATGGTGGCTGAAGACTTGGCTTTTATGCTTAAGTTATGTTTTCCCTTGTTAGTTATGTATCACGACATTATGACTTTAACTGTTGTAAAGTTATGTATTTATTTCCGCTTTCTTGTGCGATATTGAATACTGCATTTCACTGATGGTTTATGGTCTTGTTTATGTTTAAGACTGTTCTGTTGTTATTCAGTGAAAATTTTATTGTGGTGTTCAGTATTTAAATAGGAAATATATCTCTGATGTTTTAGGAATGGTGCACTTGGGTATTTTTACTATATAAAAATACCGGGGTGTCACAGTTAGGTCGAATTTGGGGTTTTATGGATGAATAGTGATTGGAGCTTGAAAATGATGAATAGTGCTTCAAAGATGTCTCGTGGTTGAGTGGAAAGCTATGGGAGCGGATTTGAGTGTCGTCGGAGCGTCGAAATTGATGCGGGGGTCGTTCGTGTGGTTATGTGGAGAATTCCGTCTTGGTGGTGATCTCGGTTATTTGTGATTTTCATCACAATTGGTGAGTTTTACTCACGTTTAGGTTTTGATTGATGTGTTTGATGTGTTTGATGTGTCGAACTTGGATTTTGAAAACCGTTATTTGAAAATTAACGTATTTTGACATAAATGACAAATTGTTTACGTTTGTGTTTGTGATTGATTAATGATGATTTGATGATAATCATTGTTGTTTGGATATGTTTTTGGACTGTTTTTATGTTGGGACTAGACTGGGATAGGTATCGGAATTGGTCGGAACGACGAAAAACGCGAAAACAGGATACCGTGCGTCTCGTTCTGTTTTTCAAAAAATGCATTACAGGGCGCACGACCCGAGCGTATGGGAGCACGGACCGTGCGCAGTGTTCTGTCCAAATTTTACAAACTTGTCCGAAAGGTTCTTGTTCGATTCCAACCCTTTCCTAATCCTTTCCTAACCCTTCTCCAATGATATTGGTGTTATAATGCCATGATATTGGCTATGCTTTAAGAGGTTTGTGAAAAATGTTTTGAGGTTATAAACGTTTCGAAAAACCGAACTTAGAGCACGTGTGAGGACATGTTTTATCGAAAAGGAAACGGACTATAAGTCCTATGTGGTATTATATAACTGACGCGGGTTGATTATTATTAATTCATGTAAACCGGTCTATGATACATTCTATTTATTGAATTACAATTGACGTGGGATGGTTATTATTCCAATCATGTAAACCGGTCTATGATACACGATATATAAATTTTATCTAGTCGGGGTGACGACCCCTATGGATTATCATGCTAGATGAGGGAAGTCATGAGCCCTTGATCTAGGCCCCCAGATGATATGTTTTTGCCTTTAGGACATGTACTTCTATTGGCTAGTTAGGGTTCACTTAAGCTTCTTCGGGTTGTTGGTGATGTGCTAAATATTAAAAAGATATGTTTGTAATTCATATTGAATTACAAGTTTATGTTTGTAATTCATATTGAATTACTAGTTTATGTTTGTAATTCATATTGAATTACCAGTAATTGTTTGTAATTCATATCGAATTACCAGTGTACATTGCAATTCATTAATTGAATTGCCAGATAAAAGTTTTATAAAGAAACCGAGAGCGTGGTTAGAAGTCTCGGTAGAACTCATTGAGATTGTATCTCATTGTTTATATGTTGATGTTTTACAGAGAAACAGGGAAAGAAGAGATCAAAGAGGCACGAGTAGGTTTATGCTCGGGAGGTTGCTGAAGACTTAGCTTTTATGATTAAGCTTACGTTTTCCCTTGTTGTCTTTGTATCACGACATTATGACTTTAACTGATGTAAAAGTTATGTATATTGTTTCCGCGCTTTCTTGTGATGATATTGAACACTAAATCTTGCTGATGTTGATGGTCAGGGAACCGTCGTGGTTTTAACTATGTTTAAAACAGTTGATGAAGATTATTCAGCGAAAAATTTATAGTGGTGTTCAGTATCTAAACAGGAAATAATATCTCTGATGTGTTATAGTTAGTACACTTAGGTATTGCTACTTGTTAGGAATACCGGGGTGTTATAGGTCACCTCAACAATGCGGAACCGTCCGATTATAAGTGACAAATCGTGGCCGTTAAATGTGTAACATAGATTACTGGCTTTGGGCCTCAATAATGCGGCCCAAAATGGATCCGATAATTTGGGCTGGTCGGAGGCCAATCTGGATTGGGCCCAAGGCCCAATCCAGAACAATCTCGAAGAAATTAAGAGAAGACTTCGAAGTCAAGATTTCCTACTCGGTGTTACCCCAAGTTTCAAAGACTGGTGGTTCAAAAATTTAAACACTCTTCAGAAACCACTCAAGGAATGTTTCATTGAAGCACCTGACATAATTTTTTGATGCATAAAGAAGATCCAAAAAATAAGAACGAAGGTGAGCACTCTTTAGAAATTTCTAACTTTGAAAAGTACTTTAAAATTTCTTATGATCCTCTTCACATGTAAAGAATTGTTAGGGAGGCCTCTCAAGTCATAAGAGAAAAACAGAAACTAGCCACATAAAGATTTCATGCAAGGCCTAAACATTCCTTCCTATTAAATTTACCTCGAACCGAACCACCTTTTCTAAAATTTCCACCTTTTCCCAATGCACCTTTTGCCTTAGCCAAATCCACTACAGGACTCGAGTGGTTCTTGCCTTTTAAGTTTGATCTGGTTTGTAAAGCTCCTAAAGAAAAGCAAGTTACTGTTGCCTCTTACCATGAGAAACTCCTTTTGGAATTGCAGACTTACTCAACTCAAATAGTGGAAGTTACGGAAGGTATAAACCCCTAACAAGAATCACTTTTCATTTTATAATCTTATTTCATTTTGTTTGCTAGATGATGTTCCATTTCAAGTCACTGCTTCTGAGCAAGTTGAAAATGGGAATAGAGAAAGATACAATGAAGATATACAAAGTGACAAACCTACCCACTTCAAACGTCCTCCAAGGCCTGATAGGCCTAAACAAGCATCTCCTGCCATATCTGGCAATACAATTACCACCAAAGGTCGCAATAGGGTAAGTCTGTTTTATAAATGCCCATGCATATTCTCTTCTATGAATACTAACTTCTTACCAATAGTCCTCCCATTCTCAAGGAAAAGAAACCCCAAAAAGGAAAGGGACTTCCACTGAAAGTGCCCAGGCCACCAAGAAATCGAAGAAGAAACAGAGTCTTCAATTTGAAGACGAGGATATAATTACGACTGAGGCCATTTCGAGAAAGGGCACAACTCAAAACTTGTCCAATTCTCCTTTTTCCAGGTTATTACACTACAAAAAAACCGCGTCTTTCCGACGGAAAAAATCCACCAGAAAAGCACAATATCTGTTGGAAAAGTGCCATTTCCGGCGGATTTTTTTAAAAAAATCCGCTGTATTTTTTTAAAAATTTTTAAATTTATTTAAAAAAAATAATTTTTTTAATTTTAAAATTTTAAAATTCAATATTTAATTTAATAAGAAGTAACAAAAAATGAAATTGAAGGAGAATATGAAAAAAAATGATATAGGAGAGAATGAGAAGTAATAGAAGGAATGAGAATGAAGAAGTAGGAATGAATAAGAATGAAAGAGAGTATGAGAAGAAATAATATAGGAGAGAATAAGAATGAAGAAGTAAGAAGGAATAAGAATGAAAAAGAGTATGAGAAGTAATAATATAGGAGAGAATGAGAATGAAGAAGTAAAAAGGAATAAGAATGAAGGAGTGAGAAGGAATGAGAAGGAACAAGAAAAGGGAAATGTAGAAGAGAGATATATAGAGAAATTTTTGGAGATTGGAGAGTATAAGAAAGAAGAAGAAAGATAACATAGGGAAAATGTAGAAAAGAATAAGAAGGAAATAAAGAGTGAAATGAGAAGAGCGTAGGAGAAAATTTTATTTATTGGCACGCCCGGTGGGACCAACACTACAAAAAAAAGTAGTTTAGGCAACAACAAAAAATCGTGGCCAGAAGTGACAAAACCGTGGCCAGAAGTGAAAAAACCGTGGCCTGAACTTTAGGCCACGGTTTGGCCACGATTTTTTACGCGTTGTCTAGGTGGCCGTTGCCTATTCGTTTAGTCCACAGTTTTGTCACATTAGGCCACGAAATATTAAAACCGTCGCCACAGTTATTAAAATAGGCCACGGTTTTCAATTGGCCGCACATAAATAACCGTGGCCTATAGGTTTAAGCCACAGTTTTCAATTGGCCACACATAAATCACCGTGGCCTATATGTTTAAGTCACTATTTTTTAAATCAAGTTTTTTTTATCATGCATTTGTTTTCCAAACATTTAAATCACAATTAGCCGACACTAGAAACCTGCATAGACAATACTTTTGGTGTTTATAATTTAGGAACAGTAGAATAACTATATATATTCAAAACTCTTTAATTATAAAACAAATTCAAGATATACACCAAGTTCAATATTTCAAGTTCAAAATACCAAATGGCCACAACACCTGTACAATATGAAGCCAAAAAAAACCCCCTACTGATACAAAAGGGGACAAAGAAGAATAAAAGTAAAAGGAACAACTAATAAAAGTAAAAGGAACATAAGTGATCCTTTGAAACTAATCTCCTTGAGCCTATTAGCAACTAATAACAGACAACACAAATGAGCAAAATCAAGCTTTCAATATTAGCTCATTAATGACACATTCCACCCAAAAAAAAGCTCATTAATGACACACCATAGCAGCAATACGAGGCTGCCGAGAATCACGTGGGCAAGAATCACATCACATCTAGGACCACAGCTCCCAAGGACATATCTGATGCTTTATATAAACCTGTCCAATAGACCAGAACTATGAATCAAAATCTCAATATCTAAAATGAAAGCCTAAGTAGTCAAATCATCACTTAAATGAACAGTCAACAGAGTTATATATTAAAAAACTTCATAGTTTTCTTTTTCATATTCACAAAAACTTCAAAGTTCCAATTGAATTCATATAGTGATGAACCTGCAAAGATTAAGACTTCAATAAATCACAATATATATATATATATATATATATATAAACAATCATTTCATTAGCAAAAGACCCAACCCACACATAGATTAGATGCCCTACCTTATTGTTCATTTCATCACCACTTGAACACAACCTGTATCAAGCATTAAAGTTGGTAAGTTGAAGTGAAACAATAAATAATACAAAAGAAATTGAATAAATGTAATGTAATACATACCTAAGAGACTAGAAACAAGGTAGTGTTGAGGGAATTGAATATCAGTGATGCTGATGCCATTGAGTGCATGCATTTCTTTGTAAAAGTATTCCATTTATTTAATAGTAGACTTGAATATCAGTGATCCCACAGTACCTTGGTCTGTCTTGAGTGTCTCCGTGCGTGTTGGTTCCACATGTATAAAAATGACCTTGTCTAGTGAGGAAGACTGTGAAGTTAAGCCCTGTTGCAACCTAGGAGACATTCATTTATTGTTTAACTTGAAACAATGTATAAGCCTTCAAAATGAGAATAGCTTTACAGTTTCAACTTTTCATTGTTTAAACCAAAATTAATTAATATAATTAATCTGAAGTACAAATTTTGTTAGTTTATTAGGTAAGAAAACAAGACAGAATCTGTGCTCCTTAGTTCCTGTTCTGTTTCTAGTTCTGGTTTTACTTCTTTTGGTGGCTTACATTTTACTTGGAAATTTGAATGAGATTACTAAGAAGAGAAAAATGATCACAAACTAAAACCAGCTAAGATATCTAAACCAAAAGACAGAACCTAAAACCCTAGATGGCCTATGTAACTTCAAGAACTAGCAAATAATAGCAAGAAGATGTAATCAAATCAAATCAAATGATACAAGTGCAGAACAAGATGCAAAACGCTTAGTTGAGAAAATACAAAGTATTAACAAAATAGTCATTAAAACATCATGATACTCACTGAGCTCAAGTCACCAATCAAATGCCTTATCTGTAGGAAGGTGGATTCCAGGAGCCAAAGACCATCTGTATGATTACTGCCTTGCGTTCTTCTGCTGGAGATAGAAGAATTATTCTGAGTTTATCAACATCTTTTCATTAGATAGGAATAGATCTTCGGCATTGAATTGAATCAGATCCACATTCCTTGACTAAATGATGAAATAGGTATAGAGAGAAAGTTATATCAAACAGAAACGTTAAGAAGAAGAAGAAATGATAGTTGTACTCTATGTGAAGAACATAGCAATTTTATCTTGGTCTATAATCTGAAAAAAGCTGTCATGAACAAATTCAATACGGAAATTTTCAGTGTGGAAAGACAATATATTAGATTAACTTAAAAATGGAATATCAAGTATCAAACTAACATGTTACCATCTGCTATAAAACAATTAGCAAGTTTAGAGGCAAAGAGAAGAGAAGAGACAGAAAGCATGGGAACAAATACAAGAACTAGAGAAGAGGTGCAGCATGTAAAACTTCAGAGTGACAAGAAAAAGAAGAGGAAGAAAACTTAGATTTGTAATGGACTGAAATAAAAGAGCGGTATAAGAAATGGAAGAAATGGCATATACATTACACAGAACATTATATATTATATTTGGAAATTCAACTGAATTTTCCTTAGGATATAAACAGGCACCTAGTGAAAGCAGCTACCAAGTTCCAAGGCCACCTCTCAAGTTCTCAGGTGCTATCTCAACTATATAAACAGACACCTAATGAAAAGAAAAACTAGTAAACAAAACACACCACTCTCACTCAAATCCTTCCAAATAAAAAAGATCAGAAAAGGCAATAAAGTTTACCACATAAGAGATAATCCCAACTTCAAAACCTGCCAACAACCGTCCCATAAACAAAAAAAGATGAGTCCTATAAAAAGAAACAACTCATCATACAAGGAAAAAATCCCAGACTACACGCATAAAAGGAACCAATCAACCCACTCATGCCATTTACAAACAGTACTACTTACTTTAGTAAAAGAAATGGCAAGCCACCCTATTATATTGGGAATTGCAGCAATCATTAATTAGTGACTGCAAATAGCTATCAAGTGGAACTACAGAAAAATAATATTAACAGATGAGTACTTCCATTGTGATTATCATTCAAATCAAGAAAACAATAAAGACAACCAAAAAAGTCTACTAAATTTATAGTAGCATAAACAATATATTCAAATGAGGCTTACAAATCTAAGCTTACAAATTCAACTCAAAAATAATAAAGACAACCAAAAGAATCTAATATTTACAATAATTTTGGCTTTGTCAATCTGTCTTCCAATTCAAATGCAATAATATCGATTTGAAATATTGCTGGTTAGTGTCATTAATTAAAACACCAGAAGAATACTTGCATTCTGTAACTTCAAAGTTTCTATTTCAAGAAATTTTAACATTAACTCCATGGAGTCATATGGAAGATTTTAAATTTGATGAGAACATAAATCAAGAAGTTTGTTGCAACACTATATTTTTCATTTGTTTGACAATAAGACTCTATTTTTCTTAACAACACAGGAAACATGTTAACATGAAAGTTATTCCCAAAGTCCAAATCTTCTTGTATAAAGAGTCATATACTGCATGAGAAAGTAACTAGAAATTAAGGGACAGTTGACAGTTTACAAATTATGAGTTGAAGCTAATGTCAAATCAAATTACTAATCTAAAGATAAATGAGAAAAATTAAATTCTTTTCATATATTTAAAGTAAAAGACCAAAAAAATGGTAAAAATCTACATAGAAGAATCCTTTATAGTTCATTCTATTTTGCCAATCATGCTTGTAAAGCCTCTCTCACTTCGTTCCAATCTCTAACCATTACCGGGGTTCGATTTTTCTTTCTCATTCTATTTCTTCATAGTTAATTCATTTTTTATATTCCCATTATAGTTTTTCTGCAACTGGAATCGAAACAAATCCGAGATGGGTACCCTCAAGTCATCAAAATATATTGGTGAACTTAGATTTAAATTTAAAGCAACAATAAATCTGTTATTGAAATACATAAAAACGCGTTCAATATAAAATAAATCAAGCAAATAAAACATAGTGAACAATCGGACCAAATTGAAAAAGAACGGGAGTGAGTATCAAACCTTGTAGTGAGAGTGGGCGATGGAGAGAAGCTTGGTTGGAGTTTGCGTTTAAGGAGAGAAGCTGGGAACAATAAAGAGAACAGAACAATCAGGCCATAGAACAATCAAAAGAACAGAACAATTAGAAGAAAAGGGGGAAAATAGAATACGATGGTGGATGGTCGGTTGCGTTCCTTTGGCGGTGGTGGAGGGTCGGCTGGTTCCTGGTGGTGGTGTTGTGCGTTGCAGAAGTGAAAGGCTAGGGGCGATGCAGGTTAGGGTTTTGTCGCAGAGAAGTGAGAGAATAGGTAGGAATCGATGAAATGAAGGTTAGGGTTTTTTCACCGTTTGTCTCAAAGAAGTGAAAGGTCGATGCAATGAAAAAAAAATTAGAATCGAAGGAATGTGCGCGCAAGTGAAAGAAATGCGGCGAAAACTTTTGGTGAAATTTTTGGCGGAGTGGTTTATTTTTGGACAAATTGATGGGCTAGTTTGTTTGATTGGTTTATTGAGTACAATAACATTTTAGGCCACGACCGTAGAAATGTGGTATTATATATCAACAGTTTTTTAGCCGTGGCCTATGTATTTTCAAAATGTGGCCTAACATCAACTTAATGAAACCGTCGCCTAATGTCTGGCTCATTGCCAAGACTTGTAGACGTGTGCTCTCTTCCACGTTTAGGCCACGGATTTTTAGCCGTGGCAATGATTGGCGTGGCCTAAACCCAAAAATGCTGTAGTGAATGTAGGCAGACAAATGTTTGAGTTTGATTCGTCTAAGCTGGATTATCATTGGCGTTTATGTACCTACGCTCTGGTCGAAACCTAAGCATGGAGCAAAATTGCGCATCCAAGAAGACGGTTACTGCCATGACTAAAAATACGAAGCTGGCAGGTACTTTGGGGGAGGTGCCGCATATCGACGTCAATGAGCCCAATGATCAGTCGCTACCTATTGATGAGGAACCACCCGTGGTCATGACCATATCGTTCATTCATCAGCAGATTGACATGGGCATTCATCACATCATGTACCAAGTCTCCCAGCAATGGAATGACATAGTGAAACCTATGGTGCACAATGAAGTGAAACAGGTCAAGGAATTGGAGCAGAGGCGTGCTACAAAAGCTAGTAGCGCGACGAATCTTGGTGTCCCCGACCAACAACAGGGAGGCCAACCAAGTCTAAGGGGAAGCATGCAAAAGGTTCCACCATATAATAATATGGGGATTAAATCTTCATTAGTCTTTCGAAGTCTCTCCATAACATCCTCGGGCATCATGTTGATTACTGCCCTCCATCAATGAGCACCTTGTATGAACAGAGGTTTCAGATGAGTCTTCATACAATAAGATGGGGCTTCAAAGATTGCAGAATTCCAGGCTTGAGGCTCTTATCTTGGAATTATACGGCCCATATATCATGTAAGTCATCATCAAAACCAGATCCAAACATGTCTGTCATCAAGTCATCTTAACACTACAAGAATATTTGATTTTTCCGGCCAGGCCTTTCCGGAGGATATGGATCCGCCGCAAATTTTCCGGCGGTTTCTAGGCATTTACGTCGGATATGGATCCGCCGCAACGTTACCGGCGGAATAATTGACATTTGCGGCGGATCAATATTCGACTTGGTTTTTGCGGCGGATTTAACAAAAATTGCGGCGGATCAATATTACAAAAATTGTTAAAATTTTACGAGATTTTAACAATCCGCCGGTAAGGTTATTTCCGGCGAATATTTGACAATTTTGAATTTCAATAACCGCTGCAATTCCCCCTTCGTCCGTCGCAAATCTCCTAATCCGCCGCAAATCCCATAAATCCGCCGGTAACTGCCGTTTCCGGTGGATCTTGCCTTTTGACCGTTTGACTTCGTTTCTCCTATATAAACCCCTTCTCCAGTTCTCCTTTTTCACACCTCTACCAATACTCTCATTCTCTTGATACGACACTCTCTTAATACGGCACTCTCTGGAGCATTGTCGGCAGCGGCTCCAATAGAGTGGCGTATGTCTCCAATTCTTTGTAAAGAAATTTCCACATTGTCATGAACACCCCTTCATATTTTTCGTTAAAAGTAACCCCTTTATCAGCAAAAAGCTCCTCCTCATTATTTCCACCACAAGAGACATATACGCTCATCAAACGCTCGGTATCATCCTCCAACTTAACAATTCGTCCTTGCAGTTCCTCAAACTTTTTTATTTAGAGATTCAACCATCTTTTCAAAAGATGGTTTCTTGTGAAACTTTCTATTTGAAAATATGGTTGAATCTCTAAATAGAAAGTTTGAGGAACTGCAAGGACGGGTTGTTAAGTTGGAGGATGATACTGAGCGTTTAATGAGTGTATATGTCTCTTGTGGTGGAAATAATGAGGAGGAGCTTTTTGCTGATAAATGGGTTACTTTTAACGAAAAAGATGAAGGGGTGTTCATGACAATGTGGAAATTTCTTTACAAAGAAATGGAGACATACGCCACTCTATTGGAGCTGCTGCCGACAATGCTCAAGAGAGTGTCGTATCAAGAGAATGGCGTAGGTCTCTGTTTAGGGGTAGCAGACATTAAATATATAAATAATAAAAAACCATAATACTCATAATAATACAACAACATATCCGACACTAAATTAACGGTCATGATCTTGCCAACACTAAATAGTGAATAGTGCAGCGTGATTATTGAATAATGAATAGTGATTAGCTTGGACACTAATTAACGGTCAAGATATTACCGATACTAATTAACGGTCAAGATCTTGCCGACACTAAATAGTCAATAGTGATTAGTGTCGACACTAATTAACGATCAAGATCTTGCCGACACTAAATAGTGCTGCGTGATTATTGAATAGTCAATAGTGATTAGTGTCGATACTAATTAACGGTCAAGAAATTGGCAACACTAACTAAATAGTGAATTTTGATTTTGGCTATTTGCGTTGGATATTTGGGTATTTGCGGCGGATTTTGGGCATTTGCGGCGGATATTTTGGGTATTTGTGGCGGAATTTGGGTTCTTGCGGCGGATATTAGGGTGTTTTAAAAAAAAGGCGCGGAGTTTTAATTTGAAATATCCGCCGCAAAGACCCACAATCCGCCGCAAATCCCCGTTTGAAAAATAAGCGCGGATATTTAATTTCAAAATCCGCCGCAAAGACCAAAAATCCGCCGCAAAGGGTCTTTGCGGCGGATATTTCCTTTTGACCGTTGGCTCCGTTTTCCTATATATATCCCTTCCCCACTTCTCATTCTTCACACTTCTAACAATCCTCTCATTCTCTTCTTAAAATTTCTCTTTTACTCTCTCCAAATTCTCTCCCTCTCTACTAAATCTCTTTTTGAAGTGTAGCACTTCCTCGCTACGAATTATTTTCTCCTCTCATTGGGAAATTTCTTCAAGGTATGTTTTTGATATGAGTTAATAGATTTAGTTTTTAATTTTTTTTTTGATATTCGTTTTTAAATTATTTTATAATAATATGAGTTTGTTACTAATTGTGTTGTTGTTTGTTTAGGTATTGTTTGGGTTCTTCCTTTTTCCTCTCTGCTTGAGTTCAGGATAAGCTTCAAGCCAGAGCCTTCTCTTCACTACGGTTAGTTGTTAAAGTAATTAATAAAATATTACTTACTTCACTATTTATAGTAAAATTTTGTTACAATTTTTGTTTGCAATAATAATACAAAATAATTTATATTGAAAAAACTTATAAATTTTATCAACATATATTGTCTTGTAAAAATTGAAATTTAAAATTAAACTTTGAATTATTATTCATATAATTCACATGTTTAAATTATTAGTATATAACATTATCAAAAAATTAATTGTGTTGCTTGTAATTGATAGTTTATTGAAATATCAAAATAAAATGAGTAATATATAAATATATATATATATATATATATATATATATATATATATATATATCAAAATATGAAGTAATTGATAGTTTATTTTATTTATATTGTAGTGTAGTATACATAGTTCTTGAAAATGGATTGTAGTTGGATGTATGATCGATTGTATCCTGGAAGATCTGGTGTAAAACGACGTTTTGTAGAAGGAGTAGAAGAGTTTATTTTTTGTGCTAAGTAGATTGATCATGAAGAATTTGGGCGACAAGGCGGTATTAGATGTCCGTGCTTGAAATGTTCATTTGGAGCTATAAAAAATGAACATGAAGTGAGACTTCATTTGTACAATAATGGGTTTAGGCCAAATTATTGGACATGGAGTCGTCACGGGGAAGGAGCGCCAGGGGTAGCTGCAGTTCCTGCGGTTAATGTTCCGGTTGAAGTAGTAGATCACACATCAAGTAGTTATCCAGCAACTACGACATCTGAAGGATGGGGAATACAACCGTTATCAATGTATGTTCGGTTGTTGGGTCTTAAGTCTCAATTTAATGTTGCTGAGTTGTGCATGAAATATATGACCAAAATGATGTTGGATGCAACCCCCATTAGAGGGAGTTTACCGCAAAGTTATTATGAAGCTAAAAGAGTGGTATCGAAGCTTGGCTTAAAATCTAAAAGGATTGATAGTTGTGTGTCTGGTTGCATGCTCTATTATAACAATGAGTTTGGCATAAATGATGGAGAGTTATCGGAATGCAAGTTGTGTGGACAACCACGCTATCGTGTCGGTAGATCAGGGATGAGCAGAGGCAAACCGGTTCCACGAAAATCAATGTTCTATCTGCCTCTTATTCCAAGGCTATAGAGGATTTTTACTTCAATGGAGACCGCGAGTAAAATGACATGGCACCATCAAAATAGAAATAATTCTGGTGAATTACGTCACCCATCTGATGGTGAAGCTTGGAAGCATTTTGATCGTGTTCATACAGATTTTGCCAGTGATCCACGCAATGTTCGGCTTGGTTTGTGCTCTGATGGTTTCCCACCATATATTCAAGCCTCGGCAACACCGTATTCATGTTGGCCAGTTATTGTTACCCCATACAACCTTCCTCCAGAAATGTGTATGTCCAAACCATACAAGTTTTTAAATTTTATTATTCCAGGGCCAAGTAATCTAACAGCTGGTATTGACATATATTTGCAACCTATGATTGATGACCTAAAAAGGTTGTGGAATGGTGTTTTAACTTATGTTGTGGCACGCAAACAAAATTTTGTGATGAGGGCGGCTTTGATGTGGACCATTAATGACTTCCCTGCCTATGGAATGTTGTCTGGATGGGGGACACATGGTAAGATGGCGTGTCCGACTTGCATGGATGACACAAAGGCTTTTAGTCTTAAATACGGAGGAAAAGTTTCATGGTTTGACTCGCACTATAGGTTCTTACCTATGGATCACCCATTTAGAAAGCAGAAATATGCGATCATCAAGGGAAATGTTGAAACAGCTGGACCTCCTCGTCAGTTGACACCAGAGGAAGTTTGGAATAGTGTTAGGGATATCCCTCCTGTGGAAGTCGTAGCGGGTGTTGTTTCTCGTCCAGATGGCTATGGACAATGGCACAATTGGACAAAAAAAAGTATTTTTTGGAAACTTCCCTATTGGAAAGATAATCTATTGAGACACAATCTCGATGTCATGCATATAGAGAAGAATTTTTTTGACAACATATTTTACACTGTCACGAACGTGAAAGGCAAAACGAAAGACAATGAGAAAGCTAGGAAGGATATAGATCATTTCTGTAGACGAAAGGATTTGTTGTTGGTTGAGCAAGGTACTAGGATTTTGAAACCCAAAGCCAATTATACTTTATCTACCGAACAAGCGAAAGCAGTTTATCAGTGGATAAAAGAGTTGAAAATGCCAAACGGTTATTCTTCCAATTTATCTAGATGTGCGGATGTGGATAATGGGAGGTTGCATGGGATGAAGAGTCATGATTGTCACGTATTCATGGAGTGCTTACTTCTTATCGCTTTTAGTTCATTGTCAACACACGTTTTGAATCCGCTCATTGAAATAAGTCAATACTTTAAGAATTTGTGTTCTGCAACGCTAAAAGCTGATGATCTTTCAAAAATGGAACAAGACATCCCACTTATCTTAGACAAGTTGGAGAGAGTATTTCCGCCTGGTTTCTTTGATTCTATGGAGCATCTACCGGTGCATGTCGCATATGAAGCTAAACTTGGCGGACCTGTCCAATACAGATGGATGTATCCGTTTGAAAGGTCAGCTAATTTTTATAATATAAGAAACAAGTTCAAATTAAAATATATGACTATTATATTAATATCATATTCTCTAGGTTCATGGGTGATTCAAAAAGATCGGTGAAAAACAAAGCTAGAGTTGAAGGATCGATATGTTCTTCTTACTTACACCGTGAAACAACACATTTTTGTTCTCATTATTTCAAGAATCAGTTTGCTCCTGGAAGCAGTCGAAATGAAGTGGATACTGAATGGGCTAGACATACTTTGGCTTTGTCTGTCTTTTGCCTACCCGGTCGTCTCACTGGCTAACAGATGAAGAGTTAAGTTCAGCACATGTTCATGTGTTGATAAACTGTACTGAGGTGCTACCATTTATTGAGTATGTTCCTCAACATTAACAATCGATCTTAATTAGTTAATATAAAGTAGACAAGTGTAACAATTAAATTATTTCTTTTTAGGGAGTTCTTGTCATCAGAGGCAGTACGTGAAGACCAATCTTCTGCGCATATTCATGCGCATTTTCCAATGTGGTTTAGTCAATATGTGTATTCCCTCCCGCCAAATCCTACCAACCAACACTTGAGGAACATATCAGACGGTCCTCGAAGATGTGTTAAAGAATAGCACACATACTTTGTCAATGGATACAAATTTCACACCAATGAATGGACACAGGGCAGAGAGACAGTCAATAGTGGAGTGTGCGTGAAGTGGGTCACTGGAGGAGGTGAAGATGATTTTTATGGTGTGGTTCAACACATATATGAACTTCAGTACCCCCATCTAGATTTTAGTCCAAAGGTAGTGGTTTTTTATTGTAATTGGTTTGATCCGTCTGCTCGAGGAACAAAGGTGAATCCAAAGTCAAATACAGTGGACATTAAAATGAATGGTAGATATCGACCGTATGATCCGTTCGTCATTGCACAAAATGTGAGACAAGTCTATTATGTCCCTTATCCATCAATGCGGACTGATAGGCGTGGTTGGTGTGTCGCATTTAAAACAAAACCAAGAGGTCGCATTGTTCAGACAAATGATGACACGGTGGAAGATGTGCCATATGAAATGGAAGAGATGTCTAATGTAAATGAAGTGATTCAAGTTGAACCCATTGTTCGTTTATGTGATGAGCCAAACACCGGCGATGAAGTTGTTGATGACGAAGATGCTAATGGTGAAGATGCAACAGACCACATTTGTGTATCAAGAATTCACTCTCCGATGATGATGATTTTGAGAATGAATGGGATTCAAATTAGTTATTTATGTTTCAATCAATTATATAAGGATGTAATTTATGTTTCAACAATTCTATTTTTAATGAAGGATGTTATTTTTAATGAAGGATGTTATTTGTTTGAGAATGAATGGGATTCAAATTATTTATTTTAATGAGTTTTGTATGTTTATGTTAACCTTGTTTAGTATATGTTTGTTTGTTTAAATGTATATGTCTAGATACAGATATGGCATCTCATGATGACTCGGGATCCGATCATGACGGCGCATATGTTCCTCCTCCACCTCCCGATGCCGCCAGCACTAGCAGGCGGAAGACATCTACTCGCCTAGGGCGCCGTGTTCAGCCTACGCGTGTTGTTGTTACTACT